>CM057004.1:21135231-22335231 GCA_029891345.1 Dryococelus australis
AAACCCAAAAAGAGGCTCAAAGTAAAAACTACTTCATTTACTCTGAACAGGAAAAATCAAGCATGGGGTCCCACAAGGATCAATATTAGGCCCTCTACTTTCTAGTTTATATAAATGACCTTCCATGTGCCTTAACCCCAGAAACTACTCCAATTTTATTTACAGATGATACTTGCACATATCTTAAGTCTGTGAAGACACAGTAAATTATTTTACACAAAAAAACGGACACAACATTTACAGAGCAAAATTGCATGGTTTACTGCAAACAAATTAAACAAACTTAAACCCTTTAAATAAAGCATATCTTATGAATTTCCTCACAAAGAACAGAAAAAACCTTAATTCATATGTTAGCAGCAACAGAGACAAAATTTATGAAACTGCAGTGATTAAGTTTCTTGGCTTAAAAAGTAGACAATTTATTTAACTGGAAATCTCACATTGCGTATATTTTACCTAAACTAAATTCAGCATGTTTTGCCCTGAGGAGTGTTGCAGAGGTTTTCAACAAAAATAACAGCAAAAATTGTATACTTTACATATTTTCATTCTATCATGTGTTATGGTATAACTTTTTGGGGTAATTCCACTGACACCAAAAAGTGTTTCACATGTAGAAGAGAACTGAAAGAATAATCAATGGCAAAATAAAGTCAGACTCATGTAGCCCTCTTTTCAGGAGCTCAGAGATTTTAAACATTTGCATGTG
The DNA here is from genome assembly GCA_029891345.1 of Dryococelus australis. NCBI lineage: Eukaryota > Metazoa > Arthropoda > Insecta > Phasmatodea > Phasmatidae > Dryococelus > Dryococelus australis. The sequence goes on from CM057004.1 coordinate 21,135,944, forward strand.
AGTACATGTTTTCAGTACTTATATTCATGTCCAAAAACAGTCATTTATTTCTGAAAAATGAGTCCTTTCATAAGCATGACACTAGAATAAAAAAAAACATTTACACGTGGCTTCAGTTAACTTAAAACTGTCCAGAAAGGGCCATCCTACCTTGGTAGCCAACTTTTCAAGAAATTTGCTTCTTAACCAAAAACTCTTTAAAAAAACCGCTGAAAGAATTTTATTCTAAACTAGCATTTTATAGTGTAGATGAATATCTAAACTACAAAAATTAAGAAATTATTGCACAACGTGTCTTTGTACACATTTCTTGTTCAGGTTTTTCTCGTTTCCTTTTTCTTCTGTTTCAGCAAAATGACGATGCCCCACAGCATGTTGGAGGAGGATTGGTCAAACTACGAGAAAAAGTTGTGATGCGTGTACGTGTAGTCTGACATATGTGTGTGTGTGTGTTTACTATGTTCAGTGTATAAACTTTGTATACTGTAATTTGACTTCTCCAATATCTTTGTACAAGTATGTATTGAAAAAAGATCTTACGGATGCAATAAAACATAACAAAAAAAAAAAAAAAAACGGAACGTTTCTAAGCAATGAGCAGTATTTGAAAACTGTTTAGCTTTGAAGCTGAAAATGCAAACCAAGAAACCAGAGCATAAACTTTTAGGACACAATATCAGGTAAATGTTTCATTTACAAACACAACCAAAGTGGATGGGTGGGTGGGGCGAGTGTGAGCAAGTGAGTGTGAGACTGGAGCAGCGCCAGAATGAAAGGGTGGGGGAAATGGGAGATACTCTAGAAAACCAGCCAACCAGCATTTTCATTACGCACAATTCCCACATGTGAAAATCCAGGAGCAACCCAGGCGGGAATCGAAACCATTTCACCTAGGTGGGAGGCGAGTAGCCATTATACCACCACATCCTCTTCTACCACCAACAAGAAACTGCCCCAGGCAACCTAGGTTAGGATTGATTGTGTATACAACATGAGTACTGGAGTTAAGGTTTTATCATAAATATGGACCAACTTCAAGTGCCCCATATAATTGGTTAGGATTATTCATTGATAGTAAAACATACTTGGGAACAGAGTGATATATATATTTTTTCAGTAAGTTATTTTTAATTTGTATTAGGGATCATTCCTGTGAATGCTGTTTGTCGACATTACTTAAAATTAATGACCGGGGAACAACTATTATAAACATTATTTAATCTTAAATAAAAATCTCAGTATTTATCCTGTGCCCTAGCTATGACATAAACAATACATCCCGAACTTTAAAAGAGAAAATTAACGAGCAGTCATATTTCCATCAATGCCTTGCGTAGCTACACAATTTCCACATAATGTACAAAATCCCCACACAATCATGGACATTTCCAGAGTGGCAAAACTATGTACAATTCCTGTTTTATCCCCTTTCTCATGGCCGCTAGACACCCTGCAATGGAAACAAAATAAATTTCAGGACAGACTGTGGTACTGAGTCTACCACAGCAATGAAAACAAATAAGGTTGTAGCTGACCATAGTTCATCAGAGCACTGTAAAGGTTAAATTCCTCCTACCAACAATTCTGCACCCAGGCAAACTGAGACACGTAGCACAGTGGTAAAAATACTCATATCACATTCAGGATAACCCAGGTTCAATTCCTAGTCCAGTCACACTGATTTTGGTTTTCCAGGGTTTCTTTTAATCACTTCAGACAAATGCTAGGACAGTTTCTTAATATGTGCCCTAACCAATTGCTTCCCTATTCATGAATGTCTAGTGTTCCTTTACTAAGGTCTTGTAACTATTCATGGGCACATAAAACACCAAATAAATAAATCAAGTTAAGAGTCCCCCGTAAGCATGATTAGTGTCTGAAGACCATTCTGAAGTTTGTTTGTGTATGGAAAATTTTGCTGAAAATTCTAGTTATGAAAAATCCATTTTAGTCATTTTCACGCCTCAAAAATAATCCCTGGAGTTGAAATGGGAACTCGAAACCTGTCTTTGAACACAAAATTTTTTTAAATGCTTTTCTTGTTAAGACACCATTACAAAATACCCGACTGTTATTTAATCACATGTTTTCTACCAAACCCTTGCACACTTCATGCGCCAGCTAGGCGGAGCCATTAAGGACCCCGTCTGTCTGCATTGTTTTTTTCTCCTTTTATGGCCAAAATGCAAGGTAGCTATGGGTTACAATGAAACGGGCTATAAGAGCACCATCGCTGCTATGCGAAGGGCTCTAACTGGCATGAGTGGTCTCATAGTGCTGCGTGTACCTATGGGGCTTTCAGAAGTGACCCTTTCATTTTATTTATGAAAAGTCTGTAGCAAAGTTCAATAAAGACTCCTGTGGTAGTTTGGCTTGTGCCCTGCTAGTATGGTTAAAGATATGAAAGTTTGAAAAAACTGTCTTAACTATACTGGAGGATTCCAAAATTATATTTACAGCATGTGTGGGTAACTTTAAAGTACCATTCCGAATTTGTCTGGGGTATGAGGTCTTTTTGTAGGCACATACACCGGGGACACGTTTAATAGTTTCATCAAAAAAAACCAGGATTTCAAATACTCTGCAACACAGTTCAAGCGCCAGGCATGTGGAAGCCTTACGTTAAAACATTTGTGGAAGCTGTTCAAAAGCACTAACTTAGCATAGCTGGGGTAAGTGTACGTAGGAGCAGGATTGTGTTGCTGGTACTGCTTCGGGGACATCAAGCTCTCATCGTATATCTTCCTCTTGTCTGGACGGCTCAGCACACTGTATGCCTCGTTAAGCGTCACAAACTGTGCATGGTTCCGTGGGTTGCTCTGGTTACGATCAGGATGGCACTACAACAGTACCACACATCACACTCGAGTTTGCTGATATGCTGCTTTCTTCAATTACATGGTACAAAAATTTCATAGGAAAAAAACAGTCAAACATCAACAAAACTCTGTAAAGGATAACTCATACCAATATCAGCATCTTAAAAATAAATAGTAAATGCATTCACATGTTTTCTGATGCCAACTGATGACAAAGTTAGGTCATATTTCTATGTCTGCCAACTCTACAATTTTACTGCGAACAATGATTAGAAATTGTTAATTTGATAGATTGTTATCACAAATCTAAATGGGTGACCAATTATATAAAAAAAACTACGTATGTTTTTGTAAACAACCATATTTGTGCCTTATACATAAAATAACAGTCAAGACCACTTTCTTGCCACAAACGGCGGTCACCTAAACTCTCACAGTTTAAATCTAAGCTTTTAATCATAGAACTGTTGTGGGAGGAAGGGAAAGCATATGCACATCAGGGTCTAATCACCTTATTCATGCATCGGTCAGGTAAAACTGTAGAACTATTAAGAAAGTAGACATTACTAAATCTGCTCATTATTACGTTTATATTCATTTTAAAACATAGAGCAAAAGAAATAATTTCAGGATTCGTAAATGTTTCTCTAACACTTTCAATTAAAAGTTAATATATAAAGCTACTTTCCCTCCATTGGTACCAACTTTACTGGGCGCATGCTGGTCAGTGTGTCCATTAAAATATATGCAGGTAGGGGCAGTGGCAATTTTTCTAAGGTGGATTTCAAAAGTGCTCAGTTAGCCATGAACAGCCTGTATGATGAAGTATGTATAACTGCATACTTTTCCTGCCTCCAGGCAATGCCAACAACATCAATGAGAAAAGACTGGGCTACCATATTTACCCAAATATAAGACTACAGCTGTTTCCAAATAGTCCTCTAATGTATCTGTTAGCTAAGGGATTCCTTTACCATCATTAAGGACACCACCACTTTGATTAGCATCTGAATTCTTACACAGGATCCCGATGCACCCCTTAATGCATCCACTTCCAAGGGTTAAAACACTCATGTTCACTGATGAGCCCTTCTACCTATTTACTCTATTAGGATATTGTATTTGTTATTCATTTGTTTTTCTATGTTTTGTTTGTTCTTAATACTTACAGCATAAATGTTGTATTCTTTTTATAAAAACATTAACTCAATTTTTATATAAAGTGTAACACTGTTATAAAGTATCTTTTAACATTTTCCCGCTTAATAACAGACTTCTCTTGGTCCACAAACATGTTTTTCAATACAAAATTACCATCTTATAAATTATTCCCTTATATAATGCTGACATTTCTTGGGCCCTTGAGAAATGTTGTAACAGTGTTCTACTGTAAAAACATTGTGACACTGGAAGTATAAACTGCTACCCAGTGATGCTGGAACAGTTTCAGACTAACGATGGTCGGGGGGGGGGGGGGAGGGTTGGTACATGTTGAGACCTGAGTCAAAGAAACTGAAGACCATATGTGGTTGAAAAGTGGCAAGGAAGGGAAAAGGGTACTCGAGGATGTCGTTCTGTAAACACTTTTCCTTATCCTTTCCCGACTGTACGAGCCACTGGTTCCATCTCTAAATGGCTTCACTGTTGACTAGAATTAAGCTATATGCACCCTACCCTTACTTTTTATGATATTTTACTAACATTACTGCAGATATGACAACCAGTATTTGCATTGGTAACAGCAAAATATTTTTTATAATACTAATTTCTTACAAGCTTATCTGTAAAAAAGAAAAGTACTGACAACATTCATCCCTGGCTAGTAATTCAAACAGCAGCATAACACCTGGTTTTACAGTGGCAAACTCATATTTATTGCATATTTATTGACAACATTGCCACAACACTCAGCTGGCAGGGTTATTAGAGGATCTGGTGCAGGTAGTTGATGAGGGGAAGCAGGTGGATGTATGCTTCATAGATTTTGAGAAGGCATTTGATAAGGTGCTCCATGGGACATTGATGAGGAAAGTGAAGGCACTGATACCGACAGGAAGGTAGAGGAATGGATAGGGGACTTTCTCAGGGGGCGAAGGCAGAGGGTGAAAGTGGGGGAGGCAATATCGGAGGAAGAGGAGGTTACGTCAGGGGTACCACAGGGTAGCATGCTGGGTCCTTTGTTATTTACCATCATGGTAAATGACATGGGTTTGGGGATTAAAGGAAAAATCAGATTGTTTGAGACAATTGTGTTGTATATGCTGAGGTGGAAGAGGGGGGGCGGAAATTTGCAGAAGGACACTGATAAGATATGGTTGTGGACCAGAAAAAATAAAATGAAGATAAATGTAAGAAAAACTAAGGTAGTGAGGTTCACAAGGAAGAAGATGATAAGCAGGGACATGTACAGATGGGAGGGACAAGAGATGGAAGAAGCAGCAGAATATAAGTATCTAGGGATAGTACTGCAGGGAGACCTCAGGTGGAAAAAACAGGTAGAGAGGGTGGTTGCAAAGGGAAGAAGGGCTCTGGGTATGCTGGGAAGGGTGCTGAAGGGAGTCAGCTGTGAGGTGAAGGAGAAGGCGTATGGCACAATGGTACGGCCAATGTTAGAATATGCTGCAGCAGTATGGGACCCGTATGTGGAGGTGCGAGAACTGGAAAAGGAGCAGAGAAGGGCAACAAGATGGGTGAAGGGTAGGTGGAGAAGGCAGGGGCAGGATGATGAGGAAGAAGGGAGCTATAGGCCATCAGTGATGATGAAAGAAATGGGGTGGAGCTCATTGAAGGACAGGAGGAAAGTTGAACGGTTAGTCAGGATGTACAGGGTGGTGAATGAAGAGGGAGGATGGGGAGGGCTACACTGCAAGCTAAGTAAGGGGGTGTTTAGAGGATGAGGAAACAACAGTGAGAAGCTTCAGAGGGTGTGGAGGAGAACGGAGCGGGGTAGGCAGTCCATGCTTGTGAGGTCTGTGAGGGAGTGGAATGTGTTGAGGGAGGAATTGGTATCTGTGAGAGGGGTTGGTAAATTCAGGAAGGGAGTGGAAAAGGAGTTGGTTGGGTGAAGGAGATTTGAGAGATCTCGCCACATAATGCATGGATAAATTTAAGACAAAATGCCATAATTTCTGTTTCAATGTTATTTTACTTTTCTCTTTATCAGAGGAATTGGAAAGTTGCAGTTCACTAAACTATATATTTATTATTACCTTGCAGGATTATACTATACAAATTTTAAGACTGTAATAAGGATGATCTACTACAAAATACTGACTACCTATGAAATAGTTACTAAATACTGTTTTTGTTCTCCTATAGAGACTCGAATCTACCCAAATATATTCAAACACACTGACAACCCGCTCAGCCTATAAGATAAGCTACATGAAACTTGTCTATAAAATAAATTAATGAATTAACAGAATGTTTTTCATATGCAGCATAATAACTTTCAGATTTGAATAACTACAACAAAACTGTATGGCAAAATCTATAGTTTTCATGGGCTGATAAAATAGTTTGCTCATCGCTTTGTTTCGTAAATATACATGACACTGTTCTGATATTGGCAACGTTTGTAAAATCAATTAGCTAATTATAAACACAAATTTTTCCAGTTAAGCTGCATTGCAACCATTAAAATTCACTTAAATTATTAATACATTGAAACGCATTTGACTAAGGACGTGCCTACTCTCCATTTGATATAACCTAACACAAATTAGAAAAATGTGAAAGTGCACATTTTACATAACATATATTTCTGCACGTTTTATTCACAAAATTTGTTGTGAAAGTGTAATCTCTAAGTGCTTTCTTTTCCTGGAGTGAAAACAAAAATACATTTCAAAATTAAATGAACTTACAGCAAATTACATTAACTTATGTGCATTTCATTTTAGCATTTTGTGAAAGAATGAACTATTTACATGTTAATAACAATAACATTTTTTAATAATCCATATTCCAAAAAATGTTTTAAAGTATTAAAATCTATTACAGCCGAACTGAACCCATTAAGTAGTCAAAAATAAGGAAACAGAGCTGAAAACAGCAGTGTTGTCATTAGTGATATGTTTCTTCAAATGCCAGACATATTCATTCATAAACTTAATCAATAATAATTTTTGTAAAAAAACTTGTGTGTAAAAAATATTAACTGTAAATACCCATGAAATAAATAAATACTACAAGGACATTATACGAGATTAATGAAGCAGGTGGAAATGTTACATTCGTTTAGTAATGTTTTCATTAGAATTGAATAGGTACTATAGAGCGATGATATTATGTTCTTCTTGTATGTACTGATACTTAACTGTTCATAGACAAAGAATATTTCTGTATCAGTCTTAAGTTATCCTTGAAATGTAAACAGTTACAAAATCTGTTATTTCTAGACTAAAGCCATGTTCGAATTGGCACTTTTAGTTTACTAAAACATCATCTGACCCGAATTAGTCAACTGATGACATATTTGGTAGTTTAGTAATCAGTATTTAGTATGTAACGAAACTTCCTAAAATAATAACTTACCAAATCACAACCATTTTCGAGCAAGTAACTATTGACTGTGCCCAAATTGAACGCTATTAAACACTAAAATCCTAAAATACCAAATGGTAAATTTGAACACCTCAGACATTCACTCAGTAGTTTATACCATCAGCTGAAACCAGAAATTCTGTAACATGGATTTTGGAAATTAGAGTTTGGGTGCAGCATAAATGCAGCGAAAGTGACAATTTGCCATATCTCGAAACTGAGATTTATAATTCAGGTTTCGCATCAATGTTACGTTTCGTGTGAGGTGATCATTTCTAAATATGGTGCGAAAAAAGCACTTTTGGGCTCTGTTGAAGAGCAAAACAAGAGGTTTAAATGATTACAAATCATATATCTAAATGCAGAGTTTACATACTTTTGGTGTAAGTGTGAAAATAACTATCACACAAATAAGTGGTATATTTAAAAAAATTACTAAATACTAGCAATGTACGCAACTTTAATATGTTTTAAGTTGTATTTATGATTTGTCTGCGGAAAGTTTTTTTTTTTCGTATCAGCATAACAGAATGACATATGTGACTGTGTTACTCCCACGTAAACACCACACCCAACAGAGTAAAGCAGGACGCCACGAATTTTCTACCATATTTTTCCAAATCTAGTGCAGGACTGTGGACTCCCCTTTAGGGATGCACATACGTTAATCACACACATGCTCGACGGCCACCTGTTCTGTGCACCTTATATACAGAAAGGTAGAGTCCCAACCACTAGTCCATAAGGAGGCTAGTCAACCAGCCAAATTTGTACTCCGTCCACCGTGCTGAAATGTCGCACACACATTACGCACTGCTTATCGCTCCATGCCGCCTGCCTGGCGCAGGTTGTAAGCTGTGTATACTTGATGCGCTGTAAATTACACTATATTTGGTGCAATATAAAATCAGTTAAAAGTACTGTACTACACACAGTACACCACAGTACTTAAATTCCGCACATTGATTTGTGTTTGCTTTGAAATGTATAACAAATACTATGTTTTACCACGATTTTTGGAGCCAATATCAATGTTCCATTACTAGTAAAAATGTATAAATTCAATTATCACGGTTTTTAATACAAATTCATTGATTCATGATTCCTCTGGTCCTAATTAACATTGTTAATCTGCAGTTTACTGTAGTGTCTATTCCAACTGTTTGTCATGCAACAGTTTTTTTCATGCTGATGTCAGAAGTGTCTTGTCTTTGATTGGTGGTTCTTTTTTAATAATGTCACACAAGTGATGTAATGCTCATAGGAGCTGTGCGATTCTGGCATGATATAAGTAATGAAATTGTCTTAAAATGAGTAGCATAAAACCAAAAGTGTAAGTTTCAAGACTAACTCTTAATAACAATTTTAATCTTCAGTAACTAAGCCTATCTTTGGTTAAAGAAATAAAATTAGGCAACATGAATTACAAATGCAAAAATGTATAGCATAAAAAAATTTGTTAGTAAATTAATACTCACTTGCTTGGATAGCTTGATAAATGCTTCTCGAATCTCTTTCACTGAACAATTCTGACTGAGTTTCAAAGTGTCGTAATACGTTTGAGCACACTGGATTCTGTGGATCAAAAAAAATTGTTTTCCAACCATAACAACACACAGATATGTTCTAAATTGTAATCATTTGATCTAACTACGGCCTAATCAATTAAATTTCTTACTGGTACTACAATACCACAGAACAAGGTGTGCCAAAAGACTCTACTTCCTACTTTTTGTTTATTTATTTATTTTTCTATTTTGGTCCCAATACGAACCTCTTAGTTCTGGGACATAACACCAGTATCTTCAAAATTAAATTTTAACTCGCCTATATATGTAATATAAACAAATATACAATTATATATATATATATATATATAGCTGCTACAAAGATACAAGAGCTCTACACGAAATAATAATATAAATAATGTAATATAAAAAACACAATAACTTTACATGAAATAACAGTACTTATAAGAATAACAACACAACTTTACATACTACTCATGGTAAAGATATTGGTTGATGAAAGTAACACTGATTAATAATGTTGCATGTAGGCTCTCTCCCCTTCCCTGTGCCAGGAGAGCATTTGCACTTGCCACGTCAGGGGAGTGAGTCGCTGAGATTGACCTACCCTCTAACCCGTCCCTATGTTGCCGGAGAGGTGGCGGGACGACAAACGATGATGTGAGCTGATGCCACCATCCCTCCCTCCCCCTGCTAATGTAGCGGTGGGCTGTAGCTGTTTCATGAGCTTTCTGGACACCTTCGAACAGAATCCTCTGCGTTCATTTTTCAGCATTTAAGCCATCTGCCGAAGACTAAAGTGGACTAACATAAGTAGCTGAACTACACTATTATATAGCCACAACGATGCACAAACATTAAAACAATTTCTTTACCAAAAAGTTCACAGTATACAACCAGGCCAGCAGAGGTCGTCTGACACTGGCATGCATTCCTAACCCACAGAAAAACCCCCGCCATCTCTTTTTTGTTCTCTGTTGCAAAAACAAAAGACTATTTTAAACACCCACCCCTCTGCCATCCTTGCTCTTCACAGCAGGAGACTTATGGTCCCATCTTATTCATAGGTCAGACTCCTTCCTCTTGATGTGACCCTGACGCCATTGTTATTATCATGCAGTAGAATTCTGACTTTTAAAAGCAGTACATAAGCTATCCTCTTTTGATACAATTTCTGAATTTGAAAAACAGATTTCCTAAATCCGAAAAAAAATTCCCGCAATTCAGAAATATTTCTATAAATTTCCAGCAGCATTTCAAATACCATACATTTCAAGGTTTTCTCAATCGCTGAACATCCTGAAGACAGTATTATGGTTTTGTTCCAGTAGGTGGAGCTCGATATTTATCATCAGAGAACTATTTAGCAGCACCCATCATTAAACCATCATAAGCTGTTTTACTAGACCTGAATGTTTATGTACTGTTAAGTAAATGCCTGATGTTCATGAGGGAAGGAGGTTTTCATAAAATAAATTCAATAATTCTATTTATTCTCGATTGTACAAACAGTCAAATATCTGTTATTTACCAATCTGAGCATCCTATTATTATTCTTATTGAACACAATATTTAATTACTACAGTAAACTGCCAGTGTTAATCTGTAACAGAGAAAACACAGACAAATGAATTTGTATTAAAAAACCTTAATAATCGAATTTACAAATTTTTACTATTAATGGAACAGTGATATTGGCTCCGAAAATCGTGATAAAATAACTATTATTTCATTTACAAACAACCAAATATCCTGTATTTTAAATCTGACACTATATTATTCTTATTGAACACATATTTAATTACTACAGTAACTCCATTAATCGTAACAGAAAACACAGACTAATGATTGTATTAAAAGACCTTAATAATCGAATTACAATTTTTCACTTAATGCTGAATTCTCCGAAATCGTGTAACATATTAGCTATCAATAATTTCAAAGAACACAAATCACGCATTGTATGTGCAGGTTTAAAGTATGTACATAATCATTACTTTACTAACTTTTCTGACTGCTATAATTCTATTCCATGAAAACTCTACGCCTCACGCAAACTAAGCTTAACTAGCCTGATGAATTAGACAGAGCAATGCAAAATGCAACTCATTTGTAATATTTGTATCAACTACTCTCACTAAGTGCTACACAATATTCTCCCTGTTTTAATTCAATTATTAAATGAACATTTATTAATATAATTAAATACAATTACAGAAAAAAACTTTTTATGAACACATATAACTTGTGAAATGGCATATGTTGGAAATAACTAAACATGTCATACATGAGGAGATTTTTCAAAAATTTGATTCAAAAAGGTCGAAGAAACCGCGAATAGACTATATACTGTATGTAGTGCAGTACACAATACTTTAACTTATATTTATGTTACACAGTGTGTAGTGTAATTCACGGCCCATGAAGTGCACACAGCTTATAACCTGCACTAGCACCAGGCAACACAGAGCAATAAGCGGTGCATAATGTGTGTGCGTGCGTGTGTGTGTTGCTTCCTCAACGTGCATGCAGAACCACCCTTGAGATGGCAGAGTGAGTTGAAAGTTTAGAATGCAATGCAATGCAGTAAAGGCAATAAAGGGAGTTTGAATGAGGCAATCCCCATTAATAAAACAATCCTTGCAATACAAATGCAGAACCTAACATCAACTTTTGCTAAAAAAAAAGGAAAACACATTAGAAAAAAGTCTAAATTCATCCATTTCAAAATTAGTGAAATCCATAACAAAGTTTTACAAGAACTTAGGCACTCACCTCTATCAATACGCGTAGGCTGCTTTCTGATCGAGTCTCAATAGAATGGGTTGAAACATCTTGGATTTCTATACATCTTTAATTACTAGGAGTTTCTTTAAATTTTACTGACTTACACACACACATATGCACGCATGCATGCGCACGCACACACAAAAAGTTTAACAATTCTGAAACGTTAAGTTTTTTGTGAACGTTTTAACAGTTGACGTGAAAAAATGTAAAAAAAAATTAAATATTGTGTCTTTCTTGAAAAAGTCTTCAATAATTTTTGTTTGGCACCAGAATTTATGTTTTTAGTTTATTTCACACCATGCTCAAATTTTATTATTATTTATAACTTTTCCACGATAGTTGAAACTGTCCTTTTATGCTTTGTTGACATGTGTAAAAAACAACACTACAAATAGTGAACAACAACCATGCCAGGGCGACTGATAAACTTGTAAGACATGGTGCTGGGGTGGTAACTGAGATGAGTGCGATCAGATACGTGCTTCAACGGGCGGAAATGGATGACTCACACATGTCTCGTGACAGGCTGACAGTTTAAACAGGTATACATCAGCTCACGCAGCACAGCAATAGACGTACATAGTAGGTACTGCTGCTGGTTAAACGGCACACGTTACAGAATCACCTTACCACAGAAGTTACAGCAGACTTTGAAAAAAGCCAAAAAGCTGCATGGATATGCCAAAAAATGGTTTAGCGAAGCACGAATAAACAGGAGTGTACTGTATTTCAAATTCATTTAATGTCTTTACCACAGTCTTTACTCTTGCTAATGTCTCCTAAACTGCTCTAATTATGTCCACATGTTTAGTTAAAAATGTCTATTTCCGTCGTCCCAAATGTCTTTTCACTCACGCATCCAGTCCACAGTCCCGCAGACCATCCCATTCTTCACTGCACACAAGCTCACCGACGCATTCTTACAGATTGCTGTAGTCGTCCCTCGCTGCTCTAGCATCGTCCAACTGTTGCTTAAGGTCGCACGAGACTCAAAACTTTTGGCTCTTGATCATTCACTCCTCAGAGACCTGTATGTGGTATTTATACTTGAGGTAGGTGCCATCTAGAACGTTCTCGGAAATCCAAGATGTTTTGGGAAAGGTAATGGTGATGACGATAACATTTCTGAATGATAAATGGAAAATATGGGCTTCTCAGGGCTAGCGAGGAGCAGGTTGCGATAAGTTTATCGGCGTGTGCTGCTGCATCATTTTATGATAGGCCACTCACTATAATATAACTGCTGTCCCTCACTTCCACTCGCTCGTGCGGGATGCGAAGCAGCGAGCACATAACACTGCCCCCTCCTCAAGTCTGTTCATCCCGAACAGACACTGCAACATCCGGACTATCGTAGAGTGTCAGTCGGCCGATGTGGACAACCTTCGGCTCCGCCGGCTTGACGACAAATCTAGAAGACCACATTATTAATCTTCTTCAGAATCCTGTACGGGTCTTCCCAACATGCCTGTAGATTCCAATACCCTTTTTGTCTCTGTGGGTTGTACAGCCACACCAGTTGTCCTTGAAATACCTGGCCCGGCATGCTCCTCTCACACCGGGTCTTCATCCTGTCACTATATGGTCATATGTGCCTTACATAAGTACTAATCATTTCAGTAATTTTAAAAGATGAAGCAACTCCAGAATTTCTCCATGCATTTTCCTTTAGACCATGTCCCCCAATCTGAAAAGTGCTGGCACTTATGGTGGATGCTACAGGTTGTGGCTGGATCATCATCCGACATACCCTGAAGCACTGGTAACCCTCCTGTCGACTGCCTCACTCCCTTTCTCGAGTTCATGCAATTAGTTTATTTTCCCCCAAACCACTTCCTTAATGAGACTACTATCCTCAGCTCCACTACTGAGGGGAACCATTACATCATTCGTTCCATGCCATGGATACCTTTCATTATTATATATGGCACAGTGTGCACAGGACTTCTGGACAGCATTCGCAGATCATGTGCATTTTCCAATTACTTTGTAAGGTGTGCAGCTTGCTGCATCAACTCAATGCGATGTCTCAGTTGTTGGGCATATGCATGAAGCTCATAAATTTCTTCACGTAAGTGTTTGAATGTGCTCACCAAGGACATTTGTTCTTCACCACGCTGTCTCTTTACTGGCTGCTGTTTTGAGCAAAAAGCTCTCAGGTGACCCAGCTGTCCACATGACCAAAACTCCCTCCATTTTTGTGGGGGGCGGCAAAGCTCTGTAGCATGAATCCTGCAAGTGGTGTCCCTCAAGGCCAACTGCAACTCCTTCAGTGTCTTCATTATCTGTTTTCTTCTTTGTTCAGTGTCACTATGCATACTGGACATCAGGGTGCAGGCTCCTGTCTTGCCGACTCCCCCTCTGTGCTCATGTCATGGCATCCTGCATGTTGTGGGGTGCAGTCAGATGTACGCTTGCCACAACTTTGTGTTGGCAATGGCATTTATGAAGAAGTCGACTGCGATGATGTCATGAGCCTCCTCGGGACACCCCTCCAGAGATAGGCAGGAGAGCCACACATTGTCTTACCATAGCTCCTGCAGTGACTCCCCTGGTTGCTGGGTGCGACTTCACAGTTGTGCATGGTTGGTATGTCGCAGGTACCGGTCACCAAAACATAGCTCCAAGACCGACACAAGTGTGGGGTACTCTAGTCAATGTCCCTCTGGCAGAGATTGTAGTATGCTCAATGCAGGGCCTCTCAGTACAGTGGCGAGGTAGTAAACCCGCTGTTCAGTTGTCCAGCCATTTAGGGTAGCGACTATTTCAAACTGGTGTTGGTACTCTCACAATGAAGTCTGACCATCATAAGGGGTGGGCTTAATTGAGACATGCTTCCCCACTCCTAGTTACACAACACCAATTCCACAAGGCTGCTTGTTCTCCTCCCTGGTCGTGTGTTGGTGACTTCTCGTACTGCTTCCCCAATTTTCTCGTCTGCTGATGTGGTGGTTGTTGAACTTTGTTGCTAAAGAAATTCCTCTACCTGCTTCTCTACTGCACAAATCCGTTTCACTTCATTTTCGACACTGTCCATCCTGTTGATTACACTGTTCACTATTTCAGTTACACTGTCAATTTTCCTGTCCACACAGTGAATTCTTGTGTTCAATAACTTGCTAATGCCTTCTATTTTCCTATCTACATTTTCATTAAGAGTCAATTTTCCTGTCTACATTTTCATTTACAGTGTCTATTTTCTTATCTACTAAATCGCTTACATTAGTTATCTGGCTATTTACATTCTTGTTTACACTTACTATTACTGAATTAATTTGGTTATTTGCAGTTTCATTCACACTTTCTTTTACACTACTAATTTGAGTATTTACGGTCTCATTTACTCTCCTAACTTGATTATTTACATCTTCTTTCAGTCTATTTACACTTGTGCTCACTTGGCTACTCAGGCCCTCAATCAATGCTCACAGTGCTTCCAGTTCCATAATATTTTCCTTGTTAACATTAATAGTGTTAGTTGTACTCTTTAATATTTTCACCCAGTCTATTACAATTAATTAGTTTTTAAGTCACTAACTACTTGCCTATAGTCCAACTTTATTTACAATTGATTAATTAATAATTGCCTCTACCCCACTTCTGACATCAGTGTTTCATGGATGACTGAGGGGCGTATCGGAGTTTGTGAGGGATGGAGGTTAATAAAAATAAAAATAAAAACTAAATTCAATAATTATATTTTTTCTCAATGCTAGAAACAAATGTCTGTTATTTACCAGACTGTGAATCCTATTAACTCTTATTGTTCTTATTGAGCGTAATATTTAATTACCTACTATCTCCACTTCTATTAAAGTCTTTATTATAGTCTTTACTCTTGCTAATTTCCCTTAAACTGCTCCAATCATTTCCACAGATTTAGTTAAAACTGCTTATTTCCAAACATCCCGAATGTCTTTTCACTCACGCATTTAATCCAGTCTCGCGGATCAGTCCCACTCTTCACTGCGCATAAGCTCATCAACATACACTTGCAGGTCGCTGCAGTTGTCTTTCACCACTCCTGAATCACCTAACTGTTGCACGGGATGCCAAACTCTCTGCTCTTAATCACTCACTCTGCAGAAGCCCGCATGTGGTATTTACACTTGACATAGGTGCAGTCTAGACTGTTCTCTGCAATCCAAGATGTTCTGGGAAAAGTAATGGTGATGACGTTCCTGCGTGATGAATGGTGAAATCTGAGCTTCTCAAGGTCAACGAGGAGCGAGCTGCGATAAATTTATAAGTGTGTGCGACAGCATCCTTTATGATAGGCCACTTGCTATTGTAAATCTGCTGTCCTTCACTTACACTCGCTCGCTCGGCAGCGAGCGCGTAACAGTATGTTTGTCTATGAAGGTTATTGGCGAATTGGAATTCTTACAGGCAAAGAAACTGTGGAGGGAGAAGAAAGAGTATAAGCTGATATTTTTCCACCCTAAAGGCACAAGCACCTACTTCAAACGTTCTAAGTAATTGGTATGGGTGAAAAAAACAAAATATTTCAAAGACATGTCACCACTTGAAGTAGTAGGGTCTAATGTACAACTGAAGAATATAACACAACCAACAAACTGAGCTAAATGTTATTAATCATCTTCATACTGAGGTGCCATAACTACATAGTAAAATTGCTGCATAACATAGAATTTGTACATAATGGTACGAGTTTACAAATATGGACTGTAAAAATTGAAAGGTAACTACAAAAGAAAGACTAAAATTTAGACATAGCAAAACAATTTAATTGGTGACTGATACCACAACTAGAATTATTAACTTGTGCAATAATTAACAACAGTGTTGTACACTTGAGCGGATCGGCTCTAGTGTACTTCCCGATACCGAAAACCCCCAATTTCCTATGGATGCCCCATTAGATTGCGATAGGAATGGGATGGGGCAAATAGGAAAAAAAACGTGACGTCATCGGCATTATATTGGTGACGTCATAACTTGTGTGTAGGTATTGGGTTGTACACTAGTCCCTACTTTATTTAATAATATTCAGAATGAAGTGGGAGTATATATTGTACAATACATCATGATGGAAATAACAGAATAGGATAACTTGTGCCATAAAGTTATTCATTATTTCTCATAAAACTTTTCGTACTTTTATTTGGTCAGCCACATTAAATTTTGGCAAATTTTAATTTTTTTCTAAGTTGAAGACAATTATTCTTAAGAAGGGATGACTTTAACCAAGATAAGTTTGATGTCACACACACACACACACACACTGTACTACTTGTAGACAAGAAGCACATGAGAGACCAGATTTCTAAATGCAACCTCAGTGAAGAAAAGTGGGGTATAAAGTGGGGGAAAACTGTTAGGTCTACCTGGATGCTGAAAGCAAATAGCCACCATCTTGGAAAAACTACATTTTTTTTATAATATGTATAAATACTATAAAAGTGTGTTATTTATGATTTAAAATGACACTAAAAACTACACAATACATGAATTATTAGATAAGTTACGGCTAATTGCATAAACCTCTGAAATCTGTGGAATATACTTGCGGTTTCTATGAAAAATGGCCGACATCATGCACATGGTTTTGGTGAAAATCTTAAAATATTTTCTCTCATATAATTTGTAGCGTCACTTTTTACGCTACACATTGTTGTTCTGCTTAGCTCAGTTTACTAACACAAATGTTGTTACCCTGGTTGTCAAGAAATAATACGAAAGTACTTCCATTTTGGAATCTGATCAGGTTTATTACTGTAGGTCTAGCCCAGTCTTAAACTCACATTGACACGACACAACATATCTTCCCTCATTTTACCAATTACAGGTTCACAGCATCACAGTAGCGGTTAAACAAAGTTCTAGCGAAAATCCCGAGCGAGTAAAACTACGAAGACAAGGGGGATGAAAAAACCTTCCCCTTTGACACCTATCGGCCTCCCACACCAGTGGAAAGAATTTTGTAGAAATTGAAACCGAAACAGTACTTTTTGATGAAGATTGATTTAAGACAAAGAGTTTAAGGCCGTCTGCACTTGCGGGTGCGGGTGAAGTTGTTGCTCCACGAAGTCTTCTCCGCAATGGTTGTTCATATTATGGTGATGAGTACAAGGCCAGCATCCCGCAGCTCGTCACGTGCTACTATCCCCATTACTTCAAACAAAGCTAAAAATTACATTTGGCCGGGGGTTCGCGACCTCATATTGGCTGAAACTTACACTGTGAGGCTTCAAAACACAAACTGTTGATGGCATGGGAAAATAAAATGTAATCTCAAAAGTTGCGTCACCTTGCTCTCCAACCCTGGGAATTCGAAAGGGCCACATAATACAGACAACAACTTGAAATACAGCCCCACATTAAAACTGATAAAGTCCTTACTTTTAATGGTGGCATGAAAGAAAATTTTAGACAATTACACTCACTGACAAACAAAACTGGAGATTTTAACTAAAAGTCAAATGAAAAAAACAATTATAAAAGCAATTAAAATGTAAACAAACTGCAATGCTACAAATTTTAACAAAATTAAAATTGGTGCAGATTCAGCATCTTGATTTTGCATGGAATGACCCAGTAGTAACATTTAAGCAGACCTGTAATGTATTTTGACTAAATTCTTGGAAACCTCACCCGGTCTTGGCGGGTGGTAATGTTCAGTACTTCTGTAAATAAACTGTTGTGTATACATGTGTCAACAGACCATGTGATAGGACGCATGACTACTTGGTTCCTGGAAGCCCACCAACCGAAGATCAGTGGAACTTGGATGTCACCAGGGTAAGTTTGCTAGTAACAGTCACTCAAAAATTGATTGTCAGGCAAAGTTTGTTTACGAATTATGAAACAGAACCTCTGGAACAAACTGCTAACATTATGCACCTATCTACTTACTACTATCAAGTTCACACTGTTCAGCTATACCATAAAAAAAGGACCAAACACTCAAAAAATAAATATAATATTTTTTATTATTTGGCCCTAATTTAAATTATCTTATAGAAAAACATGTTAAATTATAAGTATTAATAACACAATAACTGTTTCATCAACTTTCATTGATTTTACAGGCAGTTGAGGTTCACAGTTTATATGAAATAGTTTTGCACTAGGTACAGTTTAATTGGTATACCCATTTTACTTCTGTATAATCATTACATTTTAAAGTCATAGCCATGGGTTATGATTGTCGACTCCAAAGCAAGTACAGGACAACATACATACATACATACATACATACACTCGCAATTAGACTACATCCCTGTGGCGAGCTCTCTCACCTCTCCTTCACCCAACCAACTCCTTTTCCACTCCCTTCCTGAATTTACCAACCCCTCTCACAGATACCAATTCCTCCCTCAACACATTCCACTCCCTCACAGATCTCACAAGCATGGACTGCCTACCCCGCTCCGTTCTCCTCCTCACCCTCTGAAGCTTCTCACTGTTGTTTCCTCTTCCCCTAAACACCCCCTTACTTAGCTTGCAGTGTAGCCCTCCCCATCCTCCCCCTTAATTCACCACCCTGTACATCCTGACTAGCCGTTCAACTTTCCTCCTGTCCTTCAATGAGCTCCACCCCATTTCTTTCATCATCACTGATGGCCTATAGCTCCCTTCTTCCTCATCATCCTGCCCCTGCCTTCTCCACCTACCCTTCACCCATCTTGTTGCCCTTCTCTGCACCTTTTCCAGTTCCCACACCTCCACCTCTACATATGTGTCCCATACTGCTGCAGCATATTTTAACATTGGCTGTACCATTGTGCCATATGCATTCTCCTTCACTTCACAGCTGACTCCCTTCAGAACCCTTCCCAGCATACCCAGAGCCCTTCTTCCCTTTGCAACCACCCTCTCTACCTGTTTGTTCTATCTGAGGTCTCCCTGCAGTACAATCCCTAGATACTTATATTCTGCTGCTTCTTCTATCTCTTGTCCCGCCCATCTGTATATGTCCCTGCTTATCAACTTCTTCTTTGTGAACCTCACTACCTTAGTTTTTCTTACATTTATCTTTATTTTATTTTTCCTGGTCCACAACCATATTTTATCAATGTCCGCCTGCAAATTTCCGCCCATACACAACACAATTGTCTGCAAACAATCTTATTTTTTCCTTAATCCCCAAACCCATGTCATTTACCATTATGGTAAATAACAAAGGACCCAAGTACAAAAGACATGGTACCCCTGACGTAACCTCCTCTTCCTCCAATATTGCCTCCCCCACTTTCACCCTCTGCCTTCGCCCCCTGAGGAAGTCCCCTATCCATTCCACTACCCTCCTGTCCGGTATCAGCGCCTCCACTTTCCTCATCAATGTCCCATGGGGCACCTTATCAAATGCCTTCTCAAAATCTAGGACCAATATCAGATATCCAAAATCCATTAGTCAAAAATTTTCATGACAAATTAAGCAAAATATTTTTTAATGTACAGAAAAACTTGCAAATGATTTGAAACATACAAGTATTTTACTATCACCAATTCCTTGTTGATGCAATAAATTTGTTAGCATTAGCTTAAGATATGCAATTTAACTATAAGGGTTCAGCCTAATCTAGCAGCCTATACGCCAGCTAGCTCCAGCCACTTCATGAAGGTGACAGCCATTCAAGGCATCTATACTCCTTTCAACCTTATCGTAGTCCTGGTATAAACAAACCCACGTGGGCTAAGTCTTCTGTGCTCACAAGAAAATAGGCCACATTTAAATAACTTGTAAATCCACTGCATCATTTTGAAAAAAATATTATTCCTATTTTAAGTAATATATATTTTTTACAACTAATTATGTACCTATGTATCTATACTATTACTTTCCCACACTGCCAGTCATCAGAGCAGCCTTGTATAGATTTGTATAGTCTGTTCATATTCCCACAGTTCTGGGTGTCAGCTACAAGAACCATCCCACAGTAGTTGCTAAAACAGCGGGTCATAAACCTGACGTGCATACCGGTGTCGTGAAACATGCTCAAGAAAAACAGTTTAAAAATGGTGAGAATAGTTTTAAATGTATTTTATTATCATTCACAGCAGTATCTTACTTTGGCAGTAAAGCATGTAGCGACACTTGCAGCTGAAATTACTGACATGTCTGTGGCGAGCATTTTTAGTGCTCTGAAAGAACAACAGGGGGGAAAGAAATTAACGGTGAAACGTTTCAGTCGTGATTTGTAAAAATACTTCCTAAACTGCCACACAAATGTCATAGAAATGGATTATGCTCCTTCTCACAGTGATAAACTAGAACGTGTGTCAGCAAAATAGTGGAGAAATCCAGACATTTTCTTGTGGTTAACATCAAAGAACATTGACATTAATGAAAGTATGATAAAGGCAAAACTTATGAAAACAGTAGACAGCAATGGTGTTAAGTACGTGATAAACGATCTTGCCCCTAAATATGGTTATAAGGTTGTACGGCTGCCACAATATCAACGTAATTTTAATTCTGTAGCGTTAGTGTGGAGTCAGATTAAAGATTTTGTAGCTCATCACAATACTACTTTAAAGTTATGAGATGTGCATGTTTTAGTGCAGTCAGCAGTATGCGAAATAACTGCTGATGAAAGGCGTCTACATAAAACATGTAATATCAGAGAAAGAGAAATTGTGGAAAGTGGATGGCATAGTGGATATAGTAATGGACAAAATCATTATAAACGCAGCAGAAAGCTCAAAAGAAAAATTGGGAACTAATTTCAGCCTAAGAGCTTAGCCTCTTTCGCAGTGACGAGAATTGGAAGTAAACAATCTTAATAATTACGTCACGTACGAGGGCATGTATGAGGTCGTCTATGTTCGTGAAATCGTAATGTAGTACCTAACACGCTCCGGCAACAACCAATCACGCTGTTCGCAGTGGAAAGATACAGTTGTATTTGTTTACATTGCGACTAAAGTAAGGGTGAAGACACTATAGTTGGCATTGGTTCACCATGCACTTAACATAATATTAACACCACAAGATGACTGTTTCTTATGGGGTGGTTTTGTACAGGCCGTTTACAGCAAAATGGGCACTTCTGAAAACCCTGCTCAGGATCTATTTGTATACCTGCCTATTGTGTATTCTTACACGATATAAAACCAACATTTTCATACGCCTGCGATAGCTTCAATCATGTAAAACAGCAAAATTATTAGAATAGTATACATATTATTTAATTAGCTTATTTTTTCACTGGTATCAACAAAAACGGAACAGAAAGCAAAAAATAACTTAAATGTTTACTAAAGACTGTTAATTCACATTGTGATATAGGTAGAACAACTTTCCCTCCATTGTTATCAACTTCACTGGACAAATGCCAGCCTGTGTGCCAATTCAGATAGATGCATATAGGGGCAGTGACATTTTTCAAAGGTTGATTTCCAAAGTGCTCAATTAAGTAAACCGTGAACAGAACTCTAATCAAACAATACATGCCAGTTTCTACAACAAATATAGTAAAAGCTGGGATGGGAGGTTATATTTGTTTGTTGTGGGTTAGCAGCCAGATAATAATAATAAATAAAAATGAATAATATTTACTAATACTTTGTGGAGAAAGAAACAGCTCTGAGAGCTTTTGCTTTGTGGTGTCTTCGTTGAATACTCCAACACACAAGTACACCCTGACTTACACTCCTTGACCTACTCCTACAATACACTTGAAGACACGTAAATGCAGTAACCAGTGTGTTTAATTGTAAATCCTGTCAGTAAATTGTGGATTGACAAAGTGTAATTACTGTAGACCAGACCTGCCGTTTCAACAGATTTTATAAGTTTTTAACGGATTTTTAACATTCTATAAAAATTCAAACCCAAACTTATGAGTTTTTTAAAGCACTTTGCTCAAAGTGGTGACACTAGCGCCCACAGTGATGTGTGTCAGTTTCACTAATGCATTTGTTTGAAAGATTCATATAATGGAGGTGGATCAGTAAACAAAATTTTTGGACACACGTCATTGCTCCAATAGTGTATGTCCAAAATATTTTGCTTAATTACTCACTGGCGTGGGTATACAGTTATATACACATTTAATTTCCTGGCTGTATAATCACGTGCAAAAGCCAAGGCCATTATTGAAAAGAACCTTTGCCGCAAATTGCCGTTTTTACGCATGCAATCCAAATTTGGTGACTGTGTTTTGCATTTCGCATTAATATCACAATGGCGAGGAAACAAAAATCATCACCAATACAGTCAAATAAAAAAAAGTGGAAAAAAGAATTACCACGGTTTGTACATTCCAAACCAAAGCAACTACCTACATTAAATATGTAAGCATCTTTCATGTCCACTTTCATTTTCTGTAATTTGCAAATTTTTTTAATTCCAAGGATTTTACATGATTTGACCCAATGATTCCAGGATTTTACAGAATGTTTACATACAGGAACCAGGATTTCAGCTTCAAGGCTGGCGGCAACCCTGCTGTAGACTGCTTTCATGGACATCAACCAGCTATGCTCAGAAAATCTCCACTATGGTTTCTCCCCACACATAAAGATTCATCTACACTAGTGAATTAAAATTGCAAAATAATTGGAAAACATACAACATTGACATGCAGACACTTTGGTGTAATGGGTGTTACAATTCCCTTGGGAAGAAAACACTAGTTGTAGAAACCATTCCTTTTTAATATTCATTAAAATTGTGAAAAATGATGCAAAAGTCAAACATAAACAATGTCTTGCAAAAGTCCCAGCACCTATGCATGTCATTTACGACAAACACTTCAATTATTCTTCACAAAAACTTTAAATAACTCACAAGTTTGAATGTCAATAATTAAAAAGTTATTCTGCGAACGCCAGTTAGTGAACATGAGATTCTTAAAGTTCCCTGGGTTCTCATTGGGTGGCAATCTTCCAAACTGAATTTTATAACAATTACAATAAAGTTGAAAAATCTCAAAAATTTAGAAAATATTTAGGTCTCCACAACAGATCTTTATCAATGATGACAAAGTTCAAAGTTGGGACTTAGAATAATTCTGCTGCATATACCTGCCCAGTGCTTTAATATAGGCCTACTATGCTGTAATAGATCACAGGCTCTGACTTTAAATCTGTTAAAAAATGAAAAATACATAATTATTAAGCCACATCTTCATCTACCCTTGCCTCATACGTATAATTGCTCAACTTTTTACACAGTATTTCAGCACTTAATAATATTTTAATCCTTTAAAAATCATTATCCGAGACAGCACTCTTGCAGAGCATCTGTTCCTATCAAAGCCTGGTCGAAGAAGAAATATACTGGACAAGCCAGCAGTTTACTTGCCGGATTTTGGCGATATTCCCGTATCCAATCACAGTCAACTTCCTAAAAGGAGCTGTCTGAGATTAAGATAGTGGGAACATCTCAAACAGCTGGTGTATTGTGATGTAACAGAGATAAACTACAACAAACGTGCATCACAACATCATGTGCCTACATGTCTCTGGCTCTCGCAAGCCTTCCAAAAACTAGTAAATATCATAAATACACGTAACTAAGCCAGTTTCAAAACAAGATAAAACCATTATAGATAAAATAATTTA
This sequence comes from Dryococelus australis, assembly GCA_029891345.1. Classification (NCBI taxonomy): domain Eukaryota; kingdom Metazoa; phylum Arthropoda; class Insecta; order Phasmatodea; family Phasmatidae; genus Dryococelus; species Dryococelus australis. The sequence goes on from CM057004.1 coordinate 21,160,161, forward strand.
CAAAAATTTGACTGGAAATAAACATTACAAAATTTTACGGAGACTTTTACAAGACGTTAACATAATTAAGAACAGGCATTTAAGTATGGCGGTAAACAAAAAAACCACAAGATTCCTTCCAAAATGAATGTAAACATTGACCTGACCCTACAAAATATAAAAAATACAATTCAAACATACATGTCAAAGTAAACAAAGACACTGAAAAATAAACACACAATCTGAAAATACAAGTAAATACTGTGACTTGGTACAATATGTATTGCACGTTTAGTCTTACAGAAAATTTCATGTTGTGCTTTCTATTATAACCTAAAAAATTGAAGGACAGTAAGAACGCTGTTGTCCCTCCCGAGTAAAACTGGAGGCTCCAGTTAGCAGCAGTCGCCTCTCCTGTTGTTACACATTGTTCTCTGAAGGTGGTAACGTGCAAATTATTATTATTTTCAGAAAGGAGTTTACTGCCAATCATACAGTCGTAAATAGTAGTTCTCAACCTGAGGGGCATGCCCACTGGGGAGGTTAAATAAACTGTGAGAAAAATTTTAAAAATTAGCTAAATAAATTGTAAAACAACATTGATGTCTGAATCAATACACACACAACATAAGCTTACTGCAAAGCATTGATACTGATGGAGGGGGTAGGATGCAGAAATCATTCTATAGCAGTATATAAGGAGGGCGCGGGCCACAAACAGTTGAGAAGCCCTGGTCTAAAAGAGATTACAAATTGGCAACAAAAACAAAAAACCATAACTAGGTACCTGTGGATGGTTTTTGACAAACAATAATAAACAAAACTGACTAAAATACATTGTGATTATGTTGGTACTGAACCTGTAATTATTTTTAAGAATTAGGCCATCTTTTCTGAAGGAATTGTCCTAGAGGTATAAAAACTGTATATTTTGCTGTTGTAATCCATCCAGTGGAAATAGTATAAAAATATATATAATAGTGGTTCCGAGGCTTTGTGTGGACAATGGTATATTCATCCTAGAATGACGTAGGTAGTGAATAGAAAGTCACCTGTTTACTAATTCCTGCCATTAACATTTTATATGCAAAAACCTGTGATTGGTTCAGCAATATTAATACTTTTTACCATTATTTTCTACTGTGGTCTTGTGAGTGCAACTTTGTGATGCTTGAAAGTCATGTTTCTTTGCTATTTTTGCAGTGCAAAGTGTTAAATCTAATAGCATCGTCCAGTTACTGCACTGGACTGCATTCAGTGCGCACTGGCAGAGCGCTGCGTCTTCCAATGACCGGAACACACACTGAGTGCAGTTATTTTTCCATCTTCCAATTGTCACCTGCACTGAAAAAGTGCGCACTAAATGCAGTTTTAACCACACTACCTCCAGGGTGAGTGCGGCAGTTTGAGTGGAAATATGGTCGTCAAACAAGCACTCGCTTTCAACAATCACTTGATAATTGCACTTTTCTAGTTTTCCCAGTACAGTCAATTGGAAGACACCATACCAGTTTCGTTGAAATACAATTGCTTAATGGAGTTTAGACTCATTGCAATAGAAGGTAAACATCTCCTATAGGCCGACCCAAGTTATCAGCAATACATCACCAAGGCACTGTATCCACCGCTTACATAGGTGAGTAATAGCATTCATATTCAGTTAATCAATTTAATGGGTCGTACATATTTGAATATTAGCTTGGGAATTTCACTCACTGTAATGAATTGTGGTGTCTTTTATTGCATGTTAGCATGGGAATTGAAAGGCTTGCGTACTGCTGGCAATTAGCCATGTCAAATGCATAAGATCTAACTGAACTAAACCTAACTACACAATACGTTGCAGCTATAGATAATTTTTACTTTGCATTTAATTCCAGGGATCCTGTGAAAATAATGTTCAAGTGTAGCCCCCCTAATAATGAAAAATACTGTTCCAGTATAGTGAGACAATACACATCAAACCAGAGTACTCAGTGCCAGTAAGAGAGCAAATCCCCAAAAAAAAACAGATTCAAAACAATTTTTTTAGCAGCACAAGGCACTCATACATCATCACACACACCCTGTCATTCACATTTTGGTTAGGTTAGATAAAGTAAGTTTAATAACCAGATGAATTATATTTTACTTAATTTTTATATATTATACCTCACCATTTACCTGACCTTAATAACCCTTCCCACTAGTGCATTTCATAGTATGTACTGAAAATATTGTGATGCTCCCAAGGGATCAGCGTGATTAGAGGCTCTGCTATAATGAACTGATCGAGTGCAGTGCAGGTGCTATTCTGGAATTTGATTGGCCCACGTAATTGTGATGTCACGGCTGATTTTTTTACATACATACACTCGCAATTAGGCTACCGTACGGTGGCAAGCTCTCTCAACTCTCCTTCACCAAACAAACTCCCTTCCTGAACTTACCAACCCCTCTCACAGATACCAATTCCTCCCTCAACACATTCCACTCCCTCACAGACCTCACAAGCATGGACTGCCTACCCAGCTCTGTTCTCCTCCACACCCTCTGAAGCTTCTCACTGTTGTTTCCTCTTCCCCTAAACACCCCCTTACTTAGCTTGCAGGATAACCCTCCCCATCCTCCCTCTTCATTCACCACCCTGTACATCCTGATTAACCGTTCAACTTTCCTCATGTCCTTCAATGAGCTCCACCCCATTTCTTTCATCATCACTGATGGCTTATAGTTCCCTTCTTCCTCACCATCTTGCCCCCTACCTTCTCCACCTACCCTTCACCCATCTTGCTGCCTTTCTCTGCATCTTTTCAAGTTCTCGCACCTCCACATACGGGTCCCATACTGCTGCAGCATATTCTAACATTGGCCGTACCATTGTGCCATACGCCTTCTCCTTCACCTCACAGCTTACTCCCTTCAGAACCCTTCCCAGCATACCCAGAGCCCTTCTTCCCTTTGCAACCACCCTCTCTACCTGTTTTTTCCACCTGAGGTCTCCCTGCAGTACAATCCCTAGATACTTATATTCTGCTGTTTCTTCTATCTCTTGTCCCTGCCATCTGTACATGTCCCTGCTTATCATCTTCTTCCTTGTGAACCTCACTACCTTAGTTTTTCTTACATTTATCTTAATTTTTTTTTCTGGTCCACAACCATATCTTATCAATGTCCGCCTGCAAATTTCCGCCACCCTCTCCCACCTCAGCATATACAACACAATTGTCTGCAAACAATCTGATTTTTCCTCTAATCCCCAAACCCATGTCATTTACCATTATGGTAAATAACAAAGGACCCAGCACACTTCCCTGTGGTACCCCTGACGTAACCTCCTCTTCCTCCGATATTGCCTCCCCCACTTTCACCCTTTGCCTTCGTCCCCTGAGAAAGTCCCCAATCCATTCCACTACCATTCTGTCTCATATCAACGCATCCACTTTCCTTATCAATGTCCCATGGGGCACCTTATCAAATACGTTCTCAAATCTATGAAGCAGACATCCACATGCTTCCCCTCAACTACCTGCACCAGAGCTTCCAATAACTCACCCAGCTGAGCCTCACATAAGTATCCCCTCCTGAAACCATGCTGGGACTCCTCCAAACAATTCCTATTGTTCAGTACCCTCACCACATACTGCACCACCAGCCTCTCCATTACTTTTCCTGTACTTGAGAATGTGAGACTCACCGGTCTGTAGCTGCCAGGCCTCCCCCTATCCTCTCCCTGCTTATGTATAGGTACCACCATAGCATCCTTCCAATCTTGTGGTAACTTACCCTCTCCTAAGGACTTTTTAAACAGCACTTGTAAATATTTTGCCAACTCCTTACCACCAAACTTTAGTGCTGCGTTTCCTATCCCATCTGGTCCCCCTGCCTTACTGCTCTCCAAACCCCTAATTACCTTTTCTATTTCCCACTCCCTCATCTTAAACTCACTATACACACCCTGAACCCTGTTTGTCCCCCTATTCCAACCCTCCTTTGCCTCAAACACTGACAAGTACTGTCCTTGCAGCATCTCCGATTTTTCTTGGTCATTTGTCGCATGCCTACCATCCCTTCCTGTTAGCAGAGAGATCCCTTCCTCTCCTCCCCTTAACCGCCTAACATACCTAAACAATTTCCCCCATTCCTTGCCTTTTCCTTCTTCCACCATGTTCCCCAGAAATACATTCTTTGCCTGTTTGATATTCCTTTCAAGATCCCTACCCATTTGTTTCATCAATTCTTTAGATCTTATCATTCCTTCATTTTCTCCACTTGGCATGTAATTTTCTGCACTTCTTCTTCATTTTCAAAATCTCCTGTCCATAATATGGGGGATCTCCCCCAGTCCGTAACCTTTTCACTGGCACAAATTTCTCCAACATAACCTCCGTTAATCTTCTAAACTCCCTCCACAACCCCTCTACACACCCTCCTCCATAGACCATTTTTTAAACCTGCCTCTCAGGAAGAGTTCTGCCCCCTTCTTGTCTCCTCTCCCATACTGCCACACCATCCTTTCTGCCATTTGCACTTCTCTCATCCTGCCAATCCCAATTTCTACAACCGGGATATGATGGTCGCTTATACCATCCAATACTATTACACCAACTACAGCATTCCTAGGTCTGACCAACACCAGCACTGACCCAACACCCTTCTCATTCCATCTCGTAGGTGTTTCTACTATCTGGACTAATCCTCTGTTGACTAACTGTGCTGCCATTCTCTGCATTATGCTACCTATTCCTTCTGCACCCTCTACCCATTTTACCCCTGGCATATTCAAATCCCCTGCTACAACAACCCACTGCCTGTCCTTTAGTCTATCGACCCTCTCCTTGATCATCTCAATTGCCTGCCATCCCTGTCCTGATGGTCTATACGCTGCCAGCAAAGTAATACTCCTATTACTACTACCACTCAATTTAATTTCCATTACCTCGACATCCTCACTAACCCATTCTACCGCCCCTTTTAGCCCTTTCCTTACACACACCATTATTCCTCCTCCTCTCCCATCCCTGTCTCTTCTGAAGATGGTGAACTCGTCCTGCCTACACTCTATGTCCAGTACTTCCTCAGTCAACCAAGTCTCCACAGCTACCACTGTATCCGCTCCATATCCTTCAACCTTTCCCCAGAAGCCCTCCAGCTTGTTGTACACACTCCTACAGTTCACCACCATTTTCTTTATACTAGTACTCTGCTTTACCATCCTACATTGCTTACCTCCTATCTCCACCCCTGCGGCCTCATCAATGCTATCCTCTCCATTTCTCTCCCCTTCCGTTTCCTTGCTTCTAACTGATTGCTATTTCAACAAATGCTCCTCTGCCCTGACCCTCTCCATGCAGCCAGCTACTTCTCTACCTAGCAGGTCACCTAGAATCCTCTTTCCCTGTTCGGTCAGGTGAACATGGTCCCTCCCTGCACTTTCCCAGCCTACCCATTTCCTACTATCTATAAATGTAGCCTCCAAATCCCTACACACCCTCTCATATACCTCACTCGTAGCCACTGCCTTCCTATAGGATACTCCTTTCCTAACCAGCACGCCACTGACTACTGCCCTAGCTCCAGGAAACTTCTCCCGCACTTTCCTCAACAATCCCCGGAGGTCCCGCTCTACCTCCTGCCCCACCTCCCTTTGAGCCAGGTCATTTCCCCCGACATGAATGAGAACGACCTTTGCAACCCTGCTACCTTTCATACCATTAACCCTTTCCTCCAAATCCCTGGTATTTGCCCCCCCCCCCCAAAAGCTACTTTATATGTCATTTCTTTCCTGAGATTCCTCCGCTCCACACCTTTTACAATAGAGCTGCCTAGAAAAACTACCTCTGGCTCCCTTCCTACAACCTTTTCCTGCTTTGTGGCTCTTCAACCACCTGCCTATCCTTGTCTCCGGCCTCCTGCAGCACCCTTGTTTCCCTCCCTTTGGCCAGCCATCCTCTTTCCCCTATGGCCCTGAACTGTCTACTTTGTCCTGCTTGCTGGTCTTTGCTAATCGCACACTCGCAAGACTCAGCATACTGCTTCCTACCTTCTACCAATGCCTGTTCCCTGCTTTCTGATTCCCGTTCCTCTATTCCTGATTGCTTCCAGCCTACTACTATCACCTTAGCCCTTCCTATTTCTTGCTCCTCTAACCTTATTTGCTGTCTTATGTCTCCTACTGTCTTATCCCTTTCTACTGCCTCCAACTCATCTATCCTCCTCCTTAATCTTACCACCTCTATCTCTGCCTCCTTCCTCCTCTGCCTTTCCTTCTGCAGCCCTACTTGCACTCTGCCTAACTCTTCCTCTCTACTCAGCTTTTCCTCCTGTGGACTGGCTTTCATTTTCCTTAGCACCCCCTTTACATCTTCCAACTCCTCCTCTAACTTATCCACCCTTATTTCTACTCTACTCTTACCCATCTCATTCCTGACCTTTTCCTCCATCCTCTCAATCCTATGCATCATTTCCATCTCTTTCCTGCTCATCAAATCTACCATCTCCCCTTTTCACCTCTCCTCCTTAGCCACTGCCATTGGCACTGGCACACCCTCTGCAAAGCGCGCGCGTGCGCGCACACACACACTCTCTCTCTCTCTCTCTCTCTCTCTATATATATATATATATTTACAACACATTGGTACATGTAAGCAGATACCTATACACAATACAAAGGCCGGTAGCTAACCGTAACAAAAACTTCCATGGAACCAAATAAAAATAAACATGTTAAGATTTCTCTATATTTAAACCACAAGGTTGGAAGGATGCAATGGTGGTACCTATACACAGGCAGGGAGAGGATAGGGGGAGGCCTGGTAGCTACAGACCAGTGAGTCTCACACAGAGTACACATTTTGGTCTGCAAGGAATAACCGCAAAAGCAGGTAGTGGTTTGTTGGAAATGTGTTTCTTCAGGAAGTCGCATACTCAAAAGGATCCTGCGCCTAAGGAAATTAGTGACATTGACCCTCGTGATATAATATGTTGGAAGGTTTTTCCAGTTCATGAAGGGAAGATGGATGATACTGCTGTTATTAGTGTATTTGGTAACGCTTCCATGTTTTTGCGTGAAGTTTGAACTTGATCAGATTTGGTTGTATCGTAAACTGGTTGGTACGACTGGTGACATGCATATTCATGGTCATGCTGAATTGTGTTTTAATCCATAATAAATATTTTTTGCCGTAATAAACGGTTTATGTTTTGTTATTGCTTCTGTTCCAGGAGGAGTAGACGTACATATTATAACTTTCATTTACATAGAGTTCTTGACTTGAATGACAATATACCTGAGGATATTGGAGGTATGATAAATAGAGGACAATGTCAGGTAATTACTGTGCCAGGGTTAACAAAAAAAAAACTGACTTAACCCAAACCGAAGCAGCCCCTTGCACCAAATGGTCGCTTCAAATAAAGGTGAAATAAAATAAAATTGATTCGACGACGTCGAACTGCAACAGTACGATATTGACTGTCTTCTGTGTGACAACAGATCTGTGTACATTGTTGGTTTCATTAGTAGGTGTGTGTGTTCCAGGAAAGTTTTCCGTGAAATTGGTTGGTACGACTGGTGACATGGTGAAAGTGGGGGAGGCAATATCAGGGTAATTCTTACGAATAAGGACTTTTCTGAAAGGGAAAAAAAATCTCGGAAAGTGGTATAATTACACACTACTAATTACACAGAACACAAATTTACTAGAGGCATCAACATTTGACTAATAGAAATCCCACAAACGATAGTGGGGAGATATATGAAGAGCAGGGAAATTGTGGGGTAAAATGGGTGAAAAATATGTAAATAATGAAATATTAATTAATTAAAATACATAAAATTGCAAAAAAAAAAAAAAAAATTAACCAAACATTAACTAAATCGACAATAGTACCAAGACAACAAGCTACATACAAATACGATAGTGGGGAGGGCAATGAAGATCAGGGGAATTGTGGGGTAAAAAAAAGATACAAAATATTACATTTTCATTATAAACTTTTACCCCTCAATTTCCCTCTAGTTCATAGCCCTCCCTACTATCATATTTATAAATTTTATTGGTAACATTGTCAAATTAGGTAATGTTCTGGTCCATCTTTTTGCAATTAAACATGTTTTCATGAGACAATATAATAGTAATATTACAAATAGTACAAAAATATGTTCAATTGCAAAACACACACACATTATTTCTCAGTGCAAATAGGCTACATATGACGATCATTTATGGGGAAACTCCAAGCTTAGCTGATGCGTGGCGCTTTGCGTCACCACCTAAAAAAATTGCCAGCGCACCTGTAATCACTTTTTGGGGATTTACTCCCCTGCTGGCTGGGACTCTGGCTCGGTGTCTAATGTATGGCTACGCTTGTACAGTATTTTTGCAATTTAACATATTTTCATCAATAAATATTACATTATGTACATATGTTTCATTCATTTTACCCCACAATTTCCCTGATCTCCATAATCCTCTCCACTATCGTTTTTGGGGTTTCTATTGGTCAAATGTTGATTTACCTAGTAAATTTGTGGTCTGTGTAATTAATGGAGTGGAATTATACCACGTTCCAAGATTTTTTTTCCCCAAAAAAATTAATTTAATTTAGTTAATACTCACCGAATCTTTCGCAATTCATACGGTGTATATGATTACGCACACAACAACATCGGTCCATTTGACCACACTACACACACACACAATAATCACCGCGCATATACGTATTATAATGCACCTTCTCCCTTGCCATAAAAGCATAGAAACACTTGTCATTTCACACAATTATTAGATATAACACTTCAAACAACACAAATTACAATAAAACATACATTTAATCACTCGTAAATTTGAAACCGACAGGACACAAATCAAAACAACGTCCGGCAATTTCCCACAATCCACCTGATGTCAACCAACATAAACGCACAGTGTGTTGAAAAAATAACATGGCGTTATACATTGCCTCCGATAAACACGGTCTCTGAACGGGGCTCTGTATCATCTACAATATCTATATTTATTCTACTAGTGATACGTTTTATCCTTTCGTCAATATAGACCAGGTAAGCCTTGAATAATTCACCACAATTACATAATGTCCCAACACTGCTCCATACCTGTGTTATTTACCTGTATAACCTCAGCGCCGCATTATAAATATACCATGTAAATGACGTTTTACCCGTGAAATATTTGTTGCAAATAGCAGTCTTACATGTAAAACAATTCAGCAACCCTATATAAATATATTCTAAGTAAATTCGATGTATTTTATAGCACAAATACAGCAATCGTGATCACCCTCCTCCCTATCACATTTTATTTATTTTTACAGAAAACTACTTGAAGCCCTCCAAAATTCCTAGTAATTATGAATACTAATAATCATACATAACGTGTACAGGTATTATTTTCCAGATTTTCAAAAAAGCCCCACTATTCTTAAGAATTAACGGAAAGTTGAAAGGCTGGTCAGGATGTACAGGGTGGTGAATGAAAAGGGACGGTGGGGAGGGCTACACAGGAGAGGAAACAACAGTGAGGAGCTTCAGAGGGTGTGGAGGAGAACGGAGCGAGGTAGGCAGTCCATGCTTGTGAGGTCTGTGAGGGAGTGGAATGTGTTGAGGGAGGAATTGGGTATCTGTGAGAGAGGTTGGAAAGTTCAGGAAGGGAGTGGAAGAAGAGTTTAGTCAGGTAAGGTTGAGGTGAGAGAGCTCGCCACCAGGTGGTAGCCTAATTGCGGGTGTATTAGTATTATATAATTAAACTGCATTGAATTACATACACTATGTGTGTGTTTAGGGAAGTAAACAATTAACATGAAATAAATATTTTCAATGTGAACGTAAATTTAAAAAAATTCTGTGATTGTTCTACCACATATTAAATGCTAAAAGAACTATCATCACCAGCTGACAATCAGCATTTCATTGTAGCACATAGAAACTGAGGGACAGGCACTGCAATCATCGGCACAGCATTGCAATGTACTGCACATGATCAACTCATTGTAGCCGGGCCTTTAACCATAAAAAAACACATTACCATTGCTAATTCTTATTTATGCAGTGTAACCTATGAACCACAAAATAAGAATTAAAAAACCTTCACCTTAAGGTCAGTAACGATCATTAGATTAGGGTACGCCTACCTTGGGTGTAAATGACTTCTCGATACCAGAGATTTGTTTATAAGTGTGATGTAATTAATGATGTCAGGACTTTAGATGTATATTTGATTAGGTTGGTAGGTAAAAAAAAAAAAAAAAAAGAAATGAGAACCGATATCAACAATTTGCAACAGCTAAGTATTTTTGATTTCATAAGTTGTAGGACTGTACATTCCTTCGTTTTGTAGAATAATTCAAAATTCATGTCATGTTGTTCTGTTGTTCAGTTTGAGGGGAAAAGGTAGTAGTTTACGTGTTCAGAATTGGTTATTATTGGTTTCGTACCATATACAGTAATATAACATTATGCATTAGGCCTATAAAAAATGAAATATGAAATAGTGTACTGAGCTAAAATAGAAATATATGGTGCATCATGGTGTTGTTTTCGAATAAAAATTATCTACATACCGTTGTGCAAACGTTGTGTTCCATGTTGGATAATGAAAACGAGGGTGGCATTACATGTTGGCAAGAAATGGATATGTTTGGTAAAGGTAAGTGTTGTTATATTTGAGTAAAAATGTGTGTACCCGATGTAATAAAAGAGTGTTGTAGTTAATGTTCGGTTAGGATTCTGTAGCAGGTAGGTAGTCTTTACCATTTATAGTTAATCCTTACTACTATATAAAAGGGAAAGTGTGCTTGTGTGTCCTCCTTTCACGTCAAAACGGAGCAACGGATCGACGTGATTTTTGCATAGATATAGTTGGAGGGTCGGAGAGTGACATAGGCTACTTTTTACACAAGAAAAATATCTCATTTCCTTAAAATAAAAAATTGTCATTTTATATCATTCCTTCATGGAAATTCTTATTGTAATTTTAATGCATAAAAAAAAGCATTGCTAAAATAAAAAGTTCCAACATTTCTCCTTGCTTTTGTCCATGGGCTGTCTTCCATTCCTTCCCAAGAGCCGCAGTAACTCAGTGGGTAGAGAACCCAATAGTGGGGCCGCAGAAACTCAGTGGCTAGAGAACCCAATAGTCGGGCCGCAGTGTATAGATATGTATCGCGTGAGGGCGCAGTCCTAAATGCCATACAAACGGAGTCGCATGGGTCATCTAGTTATTAGATATGTTTGAAGTTTCTAGTGAAATGTAGAATTGCGTTGTTGTATGCCCTGTTAGGATAGAGGTAGTATGTTTAGGCAGCATGTCAATACAGTGACGCGTATAATATAGCAGAAATTGTATTAAAATAACTGGGAAATGTAATTGTGTGTGGAAATTATACTTTTCAAATGATATTTGCACCCATTACAATGATTCATCCACACACAACCTGTGATAAACAAGGTGTGGCTGAAGTACCCAAAAATGTGATTCGTCATTTACAGATACTAGTTAATTTAGGCAGCAAGTTAGTAAATAATTGACTAATGTTTGTTCAAGTTATGCATCCATTACAGTGATTCGCCCACATACAACCAAAATGTGGAATTGTGCCGTACAGTTGGGCCATGGATGGGCTAAAGTATACTACCCGATACCATATGTGGTATCTGGTGGTACAATAGAGCGGATGGGCTGTACTTTACTATCCCATACCATATGTGGTATCGAGTACCTAGTACAATAGAGGGGATAGATTTTATTGTATTACCCAATACCACATGACGTATCGGGTAGTATAATAGGGCAGATGGGCTCTATTGAACATTGCAATACCAACGTTTATAAATGTTGAAAGTGTCGCAGCCTGAAAACCCCCACATTCCCATGAATGTCCCGTTAGATTGTCATAATAAGGGATTGGGCAATACAAAAAGCCTAAGTCGTCGTCAACGCCGTCTTAATGACATCAGAACATCTGTATCAACGTGGTATCGGGTTCTACAATTTCCCAGGTGTTTTATTGTACTTTTATTTATAACTCCTGAGATCCCATCCACTGTCTCAAGGACAGCAGTGATATGGAGCATGTCAATAAAGTGTACATATATCTTTTCTTTGCTATGTCAATATTAACAGCATAGTAGAAACTGACAAATATTAAAGCAGGGATCACACAATGCAATATTGAGCACCAATCTTGTCCGAGATGTCAACCTTGCACGAGAATTTCTTGCACAAATTGGGAGATAGAGCAGGTCCTATTTTTCTCGTGCAAGGCGATGCAAGTTGCGATCCTATTGGTCCTTGTATGCTAGTCATGTGACCTGTTGTAAACTTAACCATAGAGTAAAAGAAAAACATAATCTGAGGTGTGCGAAGAGGAATACAGGGAAACAAAACATTGCTGGAAAATAACTTTAAAGCGTGGATTGAAGTTTAGACAGTTCGCTGAGAGTAAAATAATGACAATTATATATTGGAGGGATAGCTTTGAAACAAATACCTTGTTGAAGTAAGCAACTTCATATTTTGTATTATGATACCTTGGCTGTTTTGTACTCACCAGCGTTAACAACTAATTTTTATGCGAGACAGTAGTCATCTTATTTAGCTGCGTGTGAACTCGTTTCGCAAAAAATTTTGTTGGCATTCCCGTAGGAAATCTTGCGCGCAATGCATCTTGCATCGTGTCATCCCTGCTTAAGTATTAACATATTCGCAAGAATATGTTGACAACTTTCTTACCCTGCTAAGTGTAAATTTCTGTTGAGATTCTGTTGAACAATGTTTGCAAACAATGTTTTCACAGGCATAACACTCGAAGTTACTAGTCAAGTCGGCACAAAATGATAATACATATACATAATATTATATAATGCCACTTTAACCCTTTCTTTCGCTTAAACGTACCATGTGACCACAAAAAAAACATTAATAATACACAACTCGATTACTATTAATCGAACACACGAACAAGTACATCGAACTTTCAAACTAAATTATGTTCGATTCTGTAAACAACACATTCTACTGCACGAATATAGGAATTTTGACTTACGTGAGATCGAAAATATCCAATTTTTTTTTCACACCGCACACGAAATCTAATTACCTTAAGAGCCTTTATTACGACCTATAGTTACACCTCAGGTTTGTTGTACTATCTTTGTAATGTGAAGTAATATGAGTACATTCCAGTTGGTACTGAGAGCTCTGACCAGTATAATGCCATAAGAAACGCCATCAGTAAAAATTTGCACTTCAGTAGTGCTCATTACAGTAGCCTGGTGGAACACTGGTCAGCAATTTTCAGTAGGAATAACAGCGTCTGCTATACGCGATAAGGCAATGATAGGCTTTAACAAGTTGTTAACGGCGATGGATATTTTTCCTTTACATTTTCGTCTGATTCAGACTCATCAATTGATGATGAGATCAAAAAATGTGAAAATATACTTTTCACCTGCAACTTCTGCATATAACAACAACGTAACTTGCTCGTTATACATCGCCGGCACGTTGCATCATCTGCTTTACTGAGACTGCCTGACCTGCACGTCAGTAGTTTCAGCCGGAAGTATAGTCTCCAACCCAGACGCCACTATACCATTTCACCGTCACTGATCCACAGAATCGGAACGTAAAGGAACGCTCGATAGTACTGGCCAGCTCTTTCATTGCCAAGTGGAATGCGGCTTATGTCTTGTACGCTGTTGAAGTCGTCTGCTAGTGTGTTACTAGTGCGCAGACATACTGGAGAAACACAACTAATTTTTTTTTTTTACATTGAATAGCATTGTGAGTGCTATATGAACTGTAGTTCTGAATTTTCTCTAAATTTGTGTTATTCTTGCATTAGTTAAATGTGAATTTAACATGTAAGCACACCTGAAAATTACTTTCTTTGTTTGATTTATTCGGCGACAACGAAAATAAATATTAATGGATGAAAATGCAACGAGCCGGGCCATACGAGTTCGGAAACATTCCCGAAAGTAACAGTGTTTAGTGTATTCGTGTACACAGTGGATGTATATGTGAAAGCTATCGCAGAATTATGATGTGATATGTTATCTGCGTAAGTTTATGATTGAACGATTGCAGGCTGTTTAATTTTTCCAACTGTGGTTGCGATAACTAACATGCCGTGCATTTGAGGTCTAGTCTGTAAGTTGTGAACTCATTAGAGGTACAGGCCCATTTATAAAACTGCAAATACGTATTTTTTCTAAATGCCGATTTGCCATTTCAGTGTAGGAGTTTATGGAATTAATTTATTAGTTGTTAAGGCTATGAAAGTTTATCGAGTGAAGGTAAACAAAAACTTGAACAATTCATCCAAGCATGTTACAAACATAACATGTAGCTTTCTTGGTGATAAAATTGCTGTTTGCAGTGCCGAGCATTAAGAGCAAATCACCTCGTAGATCAATGCCACCATTTTATTTCTCCCCAAGCCAGCAGTTGCTATGGCAAACAAGAACTCGGCTGTTTATCAACACAAGACTTTACAAGCAAATGAGTTCTCATATTTTAAACAGCTAATGAATATAACCTTCCTGATTTTTTTTTATTCGATGGTTTCACGAACTCTCTCCAGGCAATTTCTAGGGTGATTCTAATAAAGACAGTGGCCAATTCCTTCCTTGTATTTCCTTCATTAAATTCTTGGTGTACCATTCTCTAATGAACCTGCTGTCGACAAGATGTTAAGTTAAATAAAAACGTTTACTCCTGTATTTAGATTGTTATGTATTGAATGGTAGGCTGTAATCATTACAGTAAATGACAAATGTTTACATGTTATCGTTTTCCAAAGGTAGTTAAAATTAATAAAACTTAGATAAAGCCAATATTTTTGTGAAACTACACCACATGCAAAATTTAAAAACATTACGTGATTTTAAAAAAATGCTATTTCAAACTTATTCAGGATTTTTGAAATTATAATTTTGAGAGAAACTGATTAGCATTAAGCTGGTTTTAATATTGATGATTAATCATGGGTATTTAGAATGACGTGTGCTTCGTGAAACAGCGAGTACTCTAGCCACTACACCACAACTGCCTCCATTATCTTAAAGAGGAAGGAGTTAGGAGAGGTTAAGGTGATTTTCAACAACCAAGGTGTTGTGAGACAATTAAGGAGGAATATGGCAGATATGGAGTAGCACTGAAATGCAAGGGTGGGGAAAACAGGAAAACCTCGAGAAAAATGCCTGCCAGCAGCATCATTCAGCACAATTCCTATATGTGAAAATCTGTAAGTAACCTCACAGGGAAATAAACCTGGTTCACTTTGGTGAAAGGCAAGCATCCTAACACTATACCCACCGCAGTCCTTGACCCCTTCCCCTTAGGAATGGAGGATAGTGATATGTGTTGCTCCTCACCCTAGGCCGTTTGTCATGATGGATACTTTTCAGTGCAGCACACATGCGCACTCGACGATTGATCGCCGGCGAGTAGTGTCAGTTACATGTGTATGCAGGAGTGGTGCATGCAAGTGCAGGATAGAGCAAGTGCAGCCCAGTGCAAAGTAGAGTAGCACCACCGGCGTTTACTGGCTCGAGAGAGCAAGCTTAGTGATACAGGTACACGTGTTATTCCGTCAAAATGGTTATAAACATTTTTGCAGGAATATTTCTCGACATGCGATGAGGACATGTACAAGTAAATAAACTAAAAGACACCTAGAAACCCTTATGTCCCAGTGTTATTGTTTTGCAGTATTGTTGTTTTTAATAAATGTTTATTTTCACCGCCACCAGTGTTTTGTCCACTCCATTTCACCCTATTTACAAGCTAAATCTCAGAGCAATTATTTGATTTGTATTTGCAGTGTATAACATTGTTTGTAGTATGTAACGGTAAATATGTTCTGTGTGTGCAAGTAGATCGCTCCGTGGCACGTGGGCCCACGCTCGCCAGCCTTCCAACCATGGCGGGAAGTCAATCAGCTGGCCGCACCTAGAGGGGAGGATCGTGTGAAACCGTGCTCGCACTTTTCCAGCCTGGACGGTCTCAATTCTTCATCACCGGTAACTTCTCTGCAATAACTTAATTTCGTTGGAACAATTTTCGTTTTTTGCCATCTGAGATACTCCCCCTCGCCACCTCAAGAATTGCATCGCCTGGGGAGTTCGTAAATTTATCAGCACACTTAAGTCCATACCAGCCTAGTGCTTTTATTACTGTGTAGTCTTCGTCACAGGCTGAAAGAGTGCAACTTTGTAAGTTGCTGCAGGGAATGTTAGATCCTCCAAATAAAATAGCATGAACTGACGAGTGCTTTTTATTTGGTCGCCAAAAGGAATTTCAGGGCACGGGCCTCTTAAAACCTGCCATTGTTCTGTAATTGTTTATGAGAATATTAAGGGTAATTATTTGTATTCATGTCTGCTGCAACATATTACAAAGTATCGTGTTTCGCATTTATGGGCATGTGGTGTGGCCCTAACAATCCACGCATAGGGAGTCTGATTATGCCGATTCAATATTTCAATGATTTGCAATACCATGCAGTAATTGGGCCACCCGAAGAGCCCTTCGTTTAGCAAACAATTAGGCCTCAACACCAGGTTAACAAACAATACCATCGCCTGAAAGTTTCGCTGGCTGATGGACCCACGGCACCCTGAGAGTACCAAGGAGATCTCAGTTCTACCACATCATCATCATTGACGCCATCCTGGTGATGTGTGTCTCCTTCCAAATTGTTCACCACCTCTATAGCCCACAATTAAACCCCATCCCATCCGACGAAAGCCGTCAAATTGGCTACCCCAAGTGTGGCCAAGTCATTACCGCTTCCTTTTTCATATTTAACCCAGTATCACCCCACTCCACACCATCAAGAGGAACCTCATTTCTTCGCCTATATTTGAGCAAAGTCAATTACAAAGTACAACTTTAAAAAATTTCTGTAGCAATTAATATAATTCTGTATCAGGTTGTCATAGATCTAATTGCTAAATGGGTGGGGCAGAATTTTGGACATAAACATTTTATTTTTCTATAATGATACTTACTTGTTTCCTTCTTAGGTACCAGTACATAGTGGGAGTTGTGAAATATAATAAATAGGTTGCAATATACCTACATGCATGTGTACATAACAGCATTAAGAGATGGGATTTACAGACAAAAATACAGAAAAGAAAATTAAGTTAAAGAAAATTATCGATATGTCATATATTCCTGGAAGTGGCAATTGAAAACTTTTCCAGTAGACCTACTCTCTTTTAAAACATTGGTAAGTATTTTGACAAGCTGATGATAATGTTTACAATAGTGAAATGACCATCCATTGTTTTGACTTCCCCAGATCTGCAGTGATGACATATGAAACAAATAATAAATTGTTTTGGATGCTACACTGTTGTAGCAGAGTTTATGTTGCAGAAAACGAAAATTACATATACAAACACACAAAAACAAACATGAATAATTGTCAACAGGTACTTGAACACACTTAATCCTGTAGAGGGAATCGTTTAGTTGCAAGAAGACTGCTGTGTTTGTCGACCACTGTGTTTGTCTGTTTTTGTTGTGTCCATCAATAGTTTTTTGTGTGTTTTAATTTGCTACTTACTAACTTAAATTTATGTGAACCACTTCGGTCAGCCTGTTCACCACGCCCTTTCCTGCAGCACCATCAGGCACCACAACAAAACAGTGAAGTGTTTGTGCATCACGAGTGCAAGTTAGTATATAAATATGTTTTTCAAAGGCCTTTTTAGTTGATATTAAGTGTTTGAGCTAAGTGCTACTTGTGTGCAACGAGTGTTCCATGTCGTGCATGGGGTGCACAAGTGTAACATGAGTGTATTCAGGGTAGTGTTATTTATTTTGAAGGGCAATAGTGTATATGTCAGATTATGACCATTCATCAATGTTAGTGTCACATGTGTTATTGGTACACGTAAGTAATGCCACAATTCCTACTGACAGTTATAGTGGCCAGAGTGCCACCATGAAATGGCTATATGTGAGTACTATGTAGTTGTTTATTTATTTCCTCATGTTCCTGTATTCTCACATGCAAGTACCAAGGCAAACGCCGCCCCAGACTCATGTTAGGTTAAGAGAGTTTTGTTTACTTTTGATGCTCATTTGTTCTTCCAACATATGTGGGCCGCATCACAACAGAGGCCACCTCGCCAGTCCATAGGTGTTATCCATCATATATGTGGAAACATGGTTAACCACAGGGCGAGAAGCTACGAGTTTTATACAAAAAATATTTCAAGTGCCTTTTATGTGTAATTGTCTATGCCAAAGTGTTCTGCCCTGAAAATTAAGTGTAATAATATAATGAATTGTAATTGGAACATTTCCATGGTCTGTGCACCCACCACTACAAAAGAGAGACATTTTAGGTTAAGTTGCTGATATGGCAACCCCACAACACAGGTGTCAAGTGCCTGATGATTATTTTTGTAAGAGGTGTGTTTTATAATTATTGAATGCTCAGATCATTTAGTATTTAATGTGAACTTGTGTCATATCATTACACTGCATATTTTTTTCATAAATATGAGAGTCACATAAGTCACATGACATTCGGCCGCAGCAGTGACCAATCACAGGGCCTCACGCCCGCTGCCATGACAGTAGCTTCTTGGACGTGTAGCTAGACATCTGCATGTCCGCGCCGCTCCAGGCCTTCACCATTTGTCAATCACTATGTAATTCTGTTCGCTGTTAAGTTTAGTATATCGGAACCTTATTTTTGCTCGCCCGGAGCAAAGACTGTCTTGTTCCACAGTCCGTTTGTTCATTGCTGTGGGCTTAACTTTCGCACCTAAAATCATGTAAGCCTCGCACAAATTTTGCAGTTTCAGTTGTCGCCCATTTCAACGGCGAGTAACAAATGTATGTGCCCCATGAGGGGATTGAGAGTTAAATAAATAATGTATGATGATTATTCTCCAGCATCTTATTCACTCACAGTCGTGTCTCGGCCATCTAACACGAAGTTTCAAAGGTAATATGATTCGCAAATGGCATGGGAGAAGTCAGAATAGCCCCTCGGGAGTGAGATTGCCTACAAGGAAGTCAGACAGCAATTGCTAGTCAAGGCATTCATTGATATACTTCTGTATGTTCATCGGCACATAACCTGCAAGACACGGACCACTGGGAAAAAGATAAAAGGCCGTCGGTAGAACGACCCCAAATATTCCAACAATCTCGTGCTCTACTATTTATAGAGCATTGGCACCCATCAGAGAACTTCAAATTTACCATTATCAGGACAAGCAACATCAAAGTTAGGACAGTACAACAGCAAAAGAATCTTGGCACCAAAGTAAACAGAGAAGTCCGCCATATTGTGTGCCACCACTGTCGTGATGTCAGGAAGCATGCCATCATGGATCAGCCCAGCAGAGGGGAGTGAGGCACCTATTGCCCCCTTTATTTGTGCTGCACCATACAGGTAGAACAACCCCTATCAAGATGCACGCTTGGGTGATGGCCACAAGCCACGAGGCCATGTGGCCTGGCAAAGCATAACAACAACACAAGTACCATGGAATCTTCACACCAACTGTGCTGGAGACAACTAGCAGGAGAACAACTTTAGTATTCAACAACAGTCTTTGTGTAACAGCCAGCCCCGATCCATTCTCACTGGACTTTTTGTTAGGGAATACCTGTGTGTGTCATGAGATTGTCACGGCACGCCAGCTACAACAGAACATTGCCAACACCAATGCCGAGAATTGCTGCTGTACTCTCGCGATAATTATGGCAGGAAAACCCAGGGAATTGTGTACAAACTGTTTGAAACCAACCACCATTCAAGGCTTTGTAAATCCGACATGTGCCCCAGCAATCTGCACGTGCATGGCAGCCGAAAACCAACTACTTCACTAACGATCACAATTGTTGCGCACATTGTGCACCTACAGCATAACATGCAGTGGCCTGGAGACTGCAACGAGTGTTGTCGCACTTACCATTGGAAATGCATTTCGCCTAAGGAAGAGGCAGAGTAGCACAAGCCAAATTAAATCGACTGTGCACGTTGTGAACCCACACCAACACGATATGATATCATGCACACATTGCACATCAAGATGTATCCCTCACTTCTGAACCAACAACATATATGTAACACCACCGGAAGGGAATTCTGTCATTCAGGGAATTTTTTACCTCCCGGAACATTCTCAGCCGGCACTGCAACAATCATGGGATCTGATGGGCATGAGGATGTAACCCGATATACTTGCTGCAGCACACTATACACCAAGAGCACCCTAAGTATTCAACCACATGGAATACCTACTGTTTCCTCCCTCGACACACCATACCATAGATAGACCAATCCTGTGCTAGCATCCTCAGGTGACACCAGTATGGATGGAATTGTTACCTACCTATCAGGGGTTAAAGGGTGAAGATCCAATTGGGTTTTTGCGAGACTGCGATAGCTGCCTATGCAGGTACGAAGTTGACCAGGCTGACTGGCATTGCTGCATCAGCGACTGCTTGTCCGGCGATGCGAAGAGCTGATGGCGCAGAATCGGCCATTATTTCTTGATGTGGGAGGAATTTTACAACACTCTTTGCAAAAAATTTCACCTCACTACAAGCACCCAGTAAGGCCATACTGGAGGAAGAAGGAGACAAAAGCCTCTATGAATACGCCACCCAGAAGGATAAGCCTCCTGCGCTTATACCACCCTATCCTGTCGATGTGGGACATACTGGAGGTAATCGCCAGCACTGCGCGGGCTGAGTACCGGACCAACCTCGCCCCAGTTATTCATGTCACCGAGCAAGGCTTAATTCAGACGGTTATGCTTCTGGACATGAGTGTGAAGGCCACACCAACCCGTAACCAGGAGAACTACCAGGTCTAAAAGGATAACACTGAAAAAACCCAGATACTGAGCCAGGCAAGATGATGCGGGAAAACAACCATCGCCCAGGCCCGCCTAATCAACTACGCCAGACGACGACTCCCAACGACTCATCACACTGCTTCCAGGGGTGCAACGACTCGCCTGCATCCAGGAGGCCGACAACCCCCTCACCCTTGATGGTGATGTGGTGGAACCCACTGGAACGACGACTTTCCCATGTGAGAACACAACAGGTCCAATGTGGGGCGAGGTCAACCTGGGGCGGGAAACGAGAGAGCGAAGTAAGGCAACAAGAGAGCAGGGTAGGGCGGCCGGAGGTCACCTTCCTCGGATATGATACACCCGGAACAGAAAGTGTCCGAGACGAGCAGGAATGGGTGGACATTCTGCTCCCTTCCCCACTGGAACACGTGAGTAACAGGTCAAAAATCTACTGCAATAATGTATCTGTGCCAACTGCAATGCCCACGCTACCGGAGTTACGTGATCTCGTCATTCGCGAACAGTCCATGTGCCCGGTCGACAGAACTAGAAAGAACAGTGTGCAACAACAACAGTAGAGAAATAGTGAGTGTGAAAAGATTGTGTGGTATCACGCCTGGGCATGGACAGTCAGGACTGGCGTATTTATGTACCTGTATCTGTATACATAGCTGTTCTGAAATACATGCACGACAGTGAGATCGCAGGACATCCCGGTGCCAAACAAATGAAACACAACATTCTAAGACATTTCCATTGACAGGCAAACAAGAGCTTTCATTTGAATGTGTATTTAGCAGAATTGTTATGAGAGCAGGAGACAAGGTGGCATGCAACAGCAACAGCCACACGAGCCAGTCGAGCCCTTCGAGACTTTAGCTATTGGTTTGATGGGTCCGTATCCGCAGATACAGAATGGAAAACACTTACTACTGGTTGTCACTGACTTATTCTCCCGGTGGACAAAAGCCTACCCCCTGTCAAGCACACGTGCCTGCACAGTCGGGAAAATTATACAGATTGGGTTTTTCTCATGCTGTAGAAGCCACACATTTTATACTAAAAATATCTTGGATTCATTTAATATGTAATTGTTCATGCCAGATTGTTATGCACTGAAAATTAAGAGTAATAGTTAAATAAGTTGTAATTGGGAGCATTTCCGGGGTCCCTGAGCCCACCACTACAAAAGCGAGACATTTTAGGTTAACATGCTGATATGGCAACCCACACCACAGCTGACAAGTGCCTGATGATTATTTTTGTAAGCGGTGTATTTTATAATTGTTGAATGCTCAGATAATTTAGTATTTAATGTAAACTTGTGTTATATCATTCCACTGCATATATTTCATAAATATGAGAGTCATGTAATCCATGTGACATTCGGCCGTAGCAGCGACCAATCACAGGGCCATGCGCCCTCCACCATGACAGAAAATTCTTGGATGTGTAGCAAGACAGCCATGTGTCTGCACTACTATGGACCTTCACCGTTTGTCAAGCACTATGTAATTCTGTTCGCTGTTAAGTTTAGTATATTAGAACCTTGTTTTTTCTCGCCCGGAGCAAGGGCTGTCTCGTGCCCCGGTCTGTTTGCTCATGGCCGTAAGCTTAACTTTCGCACCTAAAATCGCATAAGCCTCGCTCTATTTTTGCAGTTTCAATGGTCGCCCACTTCAACGGCGAGAAACCAATGTATGTGCCCCATGTGGGGATTTAGAGTTGAAAAAATACCATATGATGTATATTCTCCATCGTCTTATTCACTCACGATCGCGTCTCGACTGTCTAACTTGTTAAGTTCAAAGGTAATATAATTCGCAAATGGCATGGGGGAAGCAAGGATAGCAGCTCGGGAATGAGAGGGCTTATGAGGGAGGCTGGCAGCCCTTGCTAGTCAAGGCATTCATGGACATACTTCTCTAAGTTCATCGGCACATAACCTGCAAGACACGGGCCACTGGAGAAAGCCATGAGGCCATCGGCCTAACGACCCAGAGGATTCCAACAATCTCGTGCTCTACCACTTATTGCACTGGCGCCCACCAGAGAACATCAAATTTATAATTACCTGTCCACATTACTTCTATCCCCCGCATGGTACAGCCCAGGCTAAGCATCAAATTCGTTCTACACAGTTCTCTCTGTGTTGTTCATGTAGACCTACCTGTTAGCAACTATTCTAGGTTGGTTTTCTCTCTCTGTATGTTCATATGTGTAATTCTAGTTTCGTGCAACATGAACTCTGCTGTTCAAGATAATTTTTCATTTAATGTTTAATATTCATATAGGTCTACATGAATTATAAAGCATAACAAATTTTAGGTCAAGGTAAATCTGTTTACAAGAATCGGTGTTTAGTTAAATAATCATAAATCATAGCAACAGTTTATGGTAGGAGAACATGTGATATCTCGCATGGTTAATAAACTCAACTTTAATAGTTCCCCCCCGAGTAGGCAGTGATTGCTCTTATTTACTGCTTG
This sequence comes from Dryococelus australis, assembly GCA_029891345.1. Taxonomy (NCBI): domain Eukaryota; kingdom Metazoa; phylum Arthropoda; class Insecta; order Phasmatodea; family Phasmatidae; genus Dryococelus; species Dryococelus australis. The sequence continues at coordinate 21,183,474 of CM057004.1, forward strand.
AAAAAGACAGTTACAAACACTGGATTCGTCAGCTAGTTCCATATTCATCCAATTTAAAAGAAACCAATTAATTTTTATCATTGCTTGCACTGAGAAACTTAACTTTTACAATTGCACTTCATTGAGTGATCCTGCAGTAGTCCAGATAAGTATATTTTACATGAAAAATGCGAATTTTATTGGTGATACACATATCACAGAAATAAAAGTAAACCTGGGTACAATTACTTGAAGTAAAAACTTGTTTCCAAACACTAAATTAATTCTATCAAGTACTGCTTAAATGTCTTGTTTCTCACGCGACAGATTTGTTTCTGGAAATGATTCCTGCATATGAAATATACGACTGCACAAAGACGTCGGATAAGGCAAACACAGTAGACTAATGAATGTGTGTCTCCATTGCAGTGGTTGCTAGGCAGTGCAAGTGGAAATGGTTTCGACTTCAAGAGCATATTAAGTGTGTCATCAAAGTTAATTTGGTTTTCAAAGATTCGAACGTCGACATTCCTAAAGTGTTGAAATATATCTTAGTAATCATCCATGAAGTACACATGGGTATTGAGGGATGTCAACAACATGCTAGAGGTATTGTGTTTTGGCCTAGCATTAATAATGATATCAGAATGTTAGTAAATAATTGCCAGGTTTGTCAAAAACATAAGGGCAATCAGACTATGATACCACTTCTACCACACTATGTAGGGAACCATCCCTGGGGGAAAAAAAATTAGGTTTAGATGTATTTTACTTACAAGGCAAACGTTATTTAATTGTGATAACTACTACTCCAAATAGCATGTCGAGGTAGTGTATATACAAAATAGTTCTACTTCTGAAATAGTAAAACATTTTAAAACCATTTTTCCAGGTTTGGTATTCCATGAATTGTCATTAGTGATGGTGGATTATCATTCAAAAGTAATGATTTATGTTCATTTTCCAACGATTGAGATGTTACAATATGATATCACTTCTACATACATGCCGTAATCAATGGTATGATTGAAAGTAGTATAGGAACTGTGAGAAAACCTTTATTGAAGTGTGTTGAAGATCACACTGATATTTATCTCTGTTTACTAAACTATCGAATCACCCCAGAAGGTAAATTAACACCAGCTGAACTGTTGCTGCCATGCACTTTAAGATCCAAATTACCAATTTTGTCTACAAAATTGAAACCTATGTTTGTGACATTTGCTGAGTATATGAAGCGGGTGCATGAGTATCAGATATCAACCAAACAGTATTATGACTTGAATTCCAAACCTTTGGCACCCCTCAATGTGGGTGACAAAGTTTATTTAAAAACTCCTCAGTCTTTTTTGGGAAAAAGGGGCAATAACTGAAACATTAAGTCAACCTAGGTTATACAAACTTCTCACACAAGGTGGTAAAATATTCAGAAGGAATAGAGAGCACATAATACCAGATAACAGCTATTCATTTGTACCTTTTGAAGTTGCAAAATATACAAGAATATATGTTCATATAACTGCTGGTGGAGGCTTATATGAGCAAGCCAAATCCTTTGACCCTAGTCATACTGCCTCCACAATTGGCCGTGTTATAAGGCAACCACAAAGATTTAGCCAGTCCCAATTTGAGTAAACATCTGATGTGGTGTAGGCCTATGTATGTTGTATACAAATGTAATAACACTGGCACAATAATGTTGTTTTTGTAAGAAAAAAAAAAGGACCTGTTGTATCATCTGTGTAACGTAAAGTGCTATGTCGTGTTACGTGTGTTATCCTTGGTTTTATTCACTGTGTGATATCTGTAAGGGTGTAAGTAATAAAACAAGAAGTTTACGAGTAGTGAGCCACTGAAATGGTTCTTTGTCTTGTGACTTATCGTTCCCTACATACTATTGTACTACGATTAACATAATCATGAAACAAGGTTAAAATTTAACTTCCAGCTAGTGAAAAATAGTGTATTACGATATCTGTAGTCTGTGGCGACCCGAACAAGTGCAGGGTTCGATAGATAGAGAAGAAATACGCAATGAGTGTATCCTTTTGCTCTGTAGAGCTCTCTGTGTGTTTTGACGGTTTCAGTAAGACTAGCTTGTAATTGTGTTAGGAATGATTTCCTCAGTGTATGAGTAAAATAATTAAAATCATCTCAGTTTAATGTGTGGCATCCTTATAGTGGCCCATTCTACAATACGAATAAACATACAGTCTTGCAACCAAAATAATCAAAAATACTCAACTGTTGCAAATTACTGATATAGGTTTCATAATATACACATCTCATTTTCAATATTTTTACAGTGTTTAAAAATTCATACATACTACTGCCGAATGATGCGCGTTTATTTAAAAAAAAAAATTATAATCACTACCCCAAATCTAAGAACCACAGATGGCATGCAGTTTGAATGGCAATGTAAAGTGCACTCACTAATTCAGGCCATGTGCGAGCCACACTGGTGTGTAACATATCTAAGGGGGATACCAAATCTTAATTCCACCCTAATTTCGAAAGGATATATTTGAACCCATGCATAACCACGCACAACCAGGGATCAAATGCACCAGCATTCTCAGCAGAGAGCACAAGTTCAGTTGTGGCATGTGGCCAATTGCTCGGTCGTTCCAGGAGCGCAGCGTGCCTCTCTTCAGTATAGCTCAGTGCTTGGAAGCATTCAGACATGTGCCACCTTCCATGGGGGGGGGGGGGGGACAAAGAAAAACAAAGTCCCTTTTTCTGCAGCAAAAATATCACCTCTTCAAATAATAACCCCTCTTCAAACAATAATAATTTATTAAGCTGGGCTAACAAATACAGATGTGGCCAATAACTGAGCAGTTTTGTTAACCAAGTTCATTAACATCATGTAGTTCTGTAAACACACAAATCCCATAATAGCAGCATTTAATCATACTCCAGAAAATTGTAGGCATCGCATGTTTCACCATCTGGCGGGACAAAAAATCAATCGTTCAGGCAGGACAGTCTTTGGCAGGACAGGAGTACTCACATAAAATTGCTTGATTTTACTAAATGACATGTTTGTCAGACTCGAAGCAGGACTTCAACCCACCAACACACTGGAAGAGAGCTGCAGGTGTCTCTTTTCCAAACCTGGAGAAGCTGATGGACGAGGCCGATAGTAGAAAACAGTCGATGACGATGAAGAATGGCCATGTCTTCCCCCCTATCTTCTGCTCTTGAACTCCTTTTGCTCTAGCAGGGTGGAAAGGAATGCGTAAAAGAGGAAAAAGACTGATATGTCCGCCTATACTAACCTACTGAAACTTCTAATAATGCCCCCTAGTTTTTCTTCGCCATAAAAAAAATATATATGAGGTGGATATCCTTTGCCTACTAATCCATAAAAACAACTACTACTTGTAGCTTTACGCTTTTTGGAGCTAATTGAAAATAATACATACATTTAGCAAACCTCTTACAAAAAAAATTTAAACAACAATATTTGTAGTACTTTACTTCCAAAATACATTACCATAATGTGTGAACCCTCACCTAGTGGCGACAGTGCTCCTCTTCAGGGTGCGGGGGCTGGCCGATCTTTCAATGGCTGATGAAAAATCTTAATAGTAGAGACATGGCTTTTTAAAAACTTTTCCGTTGCTGGGTCCTGCAACAACACTGACATTGGGGTAAGAAAACTAACAATGCAATATGAGCCATCGTACTTAAGGTCTAATTTTGCTGAGAAGGAATCAACCTTTCTAGATAAATGATGAGTCTTTACAAGAACAAAATCACCAACCTTGTAATAAACAGGATCATAGTGCTCGTCCTGTGCCCTTCACATAACATCGATAGTATTCCTTGATATGCTTGGTAGCATCCTCTCAGAATTCATTTCGCTCCCCTACATCTGCATCAAAATGTAAGCCCCAGGCATTAAGAAGAGGATACAATAATCTCCGACCAAAGAACACTTCTTGCGGCGTCAAACCTATAGTAGCTTTTACACAAGAATTCAAGGCCAACATTATGCCGTGGATCTCTTTATCCCAATCTGTGTGAGCATCATGATAAAAGGCAACAAATGCCGCCCTAATGGTACGATTATACCTCTCTGCCATATTAGCTTGAGGGTAATAATGTGGTTGTATGGACCAAACAAACTCCCCAAGAAAAAGCTAGATTTGATAACTCGGTGGAAGTAAAGTTTCTTGCATTATCAGTAACAACTTGGGTGGGTGAACCAAAATAGCATAACACTTGTTCCTGCAAGATCTTACAAACAGTAGTGGCCTTCTGGTCTCTCATAGGGAAAAAGAAAACAAACTTTGAAAATCCATCAACAAGAACCAATAAATAATTAAAACTCTTCTTAGATTTAAGGAGAGGGCTAAACGCATTCATATAGACTCTTTCCCAGACAAAACTAGGTGGTGAACTACTAAACTGTCCTTGGGCTCTACTATTAGGGGCCTTTAAATGCTAGCACAAAGTACACTGTTTCACCCAATCTTTAATTTCCGATTGCATTTCTGGCCAAAAAAAAACATTGTTCAATATGCTGCAAAGTGTATTTTCTTGCCCCTGATGAGCGCCCAAATAAGTGTTATGGAAATAATCAAACACTATTGGCCTCACTGCCTTGGGTACATAGGTCTTGAAAACCCCCTTACGTGAAGCTTTGCCAATAATCCCCTTCTTCACAATAAAACCAGTGAGTTCACCTAGCTGGATTTTATGCCACCACTCCCCACAAGCATCATCCTTTTGCTGCCAAAGCTTAATGTTCAAATAAGCTTCTGGCACTTGCTTCAGAACATTTACCTGCTCCTGAATTTCTCCATCACACACAAACTCGTCAGGGTCAAACATTCTCGAAAAAATGTCCGCTACACAATAGTTTTTCCCCTTTACATGAACTATATCATATAAAAAACTGCTTTGGGGTTTGAGCCAACGGCCTAATTTACTCAAAGTTTTCTTGGAATTCCAAAGCCACGTTAAGGCTTGGTTGTCTGTACACTGCTTAAAACAAGCACACCCCAGATAATTGGAAGATTTCTCAACCCCAAATACACAAGCAAGAGCTTCCTTTTCATAGGCCAAATATTTTCTTTCAGAGGATGTTAATAGCCGAGTAGCATTAGCAATCGGAAAAACACCATCCTCATATTCTTGTGACAAAATGGCGCCTAATGCCAGGGAGCTTGCATTTGCATGCAGTACAAACTTACGGTCAAAATCAGCCAACCTTAACACTGGTGGAGAGGTCAAACAGGTTTTTATTTTCACCAAAGCTGCCTCTTGCTCGCCTCCCCACAAACACTCAAGGCCCTAATGTTTTAAAAGATTAAGGGATTCAGCGAATTCGGTCAGAGATGGAATAAATCTGGCATAGTAGCATGTCATGCCCCGCCTTACACCACGTAAGTTCTTCGGACGAGGAAATGAAAGCACACAGCTAATATGATCAGAGTTTAACAGCAATTGTCTTTCACTCAGAATAAATCCCAATAGCCTCACATGCCGGCTACACCAGCTGGTTTTCTCTCGATTCACAGTCAATCCTGCTTCCAAAAGCTTCTGTAGGACTAACATGACGTGTTCCCGGTGCAACTCTTTAGTCTCACTGTAGATGACAATAACATCCAGATAGCTGCAAACATATTCAGCTTTATATGGCAACAAGATAGTTTCTAAAGCACAAGAAAGTGCCTGGGCCCCAAACGAAACACCAAAAGAGACTCTGGTCCAGTCAAAAACTCCCCAACCAGTAACAAATGCAAGAAATTTTCGTGCATCTAGGTGCAACAAAATTTAGTGAAAGGCCTAATTCAGATCTGACACTGTAAAATACCTAGCCTTCCCTAGTATCTTAAAAAACATGGTCTACTTTAGGTAAAGGATAAGGATCTAGTTCAATTTTTTATTGAAACGTCGGTAGTCTATCACTAACCGAAATTTACCAGGCTCTTTTCTATTTACTAAAAATGCCGGCCTCGCATAACGACTAGTAGAATGCCTAATAACATCCTCATCAAGCAAGTAGTCTAGAATTTCTTTAAAAGCATGTCTCTTAGCTGGACCTACACTATAGGGATGACACCTAACCGGGATGTTATCAGTCAGTACCAAATCATGGACATATCGATTACATACTCTCAGTTTGTCTGTTATTACAGAAGGGAATTTCCCTCGCATTTCTTGCGCAAAATCACTATCAATGGCATTTACTTGCTTACATTCCTCCTGCCCCTTCTTTACAAAAAGGAAAACTCAGTGTGCCTTCATGCAAATTTAAATAGTTATGAGTGCTGTGGAGGAAATCTACACCCAAAATTATATTTTGGGTTAAGTGCGGCAAAATGAAAGATTCCCTCTTTCAGGATAAATTACCTATGTGCATACTTATTGTCAAACGAGCACATGATTGCATCAAACCGTCATTTGCTAGACTAAAAACATTTTTTTTCACTGCATTCAACAGTCATGATGCCTAATGGGTGTACCCTAAACAGCTTATTACAAAAAGCCTGATCGATCAAGGACACTGAACAACCATTATCAGTCAGAGTGGGTTCTTCAACTAAACCTTCCTTCACTAAGTCAAATTGTAAGTTAATCTCTCCTTGGTTTTGAATTTTCTTAATTTCTTCTTTTTCTTAGGGCAATTCCTTCCTTTTGTACTCTCATTATTATGGAAATTATCCTCTACACTAGTCACTTTGTGCCACTCACAGTTTGGAAATGCGAAATCTTAGGTTGATCTTGATTAGGACATTGGGCTTTAAAATGGCCTGGTTTACCATAGCCAAAACACATCACAGGATATCTACTCTTTTCCGCTGACTTAGTCTGAGAATTATCTAACGGGACCATACACACTTTACATGGGTACACTTTGTGATTAGGTTTACCACATTTAAAACAATACTTTTTGTGGGCTTGCGGTAACTTTTATCCTGAGAATGAGCCCTACTAATCACACCTCCTTCCCAATATTTCACCTGCATGCGCACTTCTACACGGTGGAACAACTGTCTCAGCAAGGTCATGGTTTTCGGACTATCAGCTGATAATACATAAGGCAGATACTGCGGCAGCACATGATCGATAATGCTCTCTACAAACACAGATTCCCTATATGGCAAACCTTAAATCTCTACCAGACATTCAATTTTGCCTAAATATGTCAACAAAGTATCTCCTGGTTGTTGATTTTGTTGGAGAAACAAATATTGTAAATGGTTATTAATATGCCCACTATCAAAAAATTTAAATACTACTTTAAATACAGTGCCCCAAGTAGAGCCCAGTTCTCTAGCTCTAATGATAATAGGCTTTAGCTCACTAGGAACATGAACCACTAAAATGCCCAAAATATCTTGCAAAGAAAAGACCTGCGATTTTACTATTAAAGTAACTTGTAGAAACTTTACCACTTCGACCGCAGCACAACTACTAAGAGTAGGACTATCGCCCAAATTTTCCCCCACATGTTTGCTGACTACCGAGAAAAGTATACCAACACTGGTAGAAAATGCAGATAACTCACCACTAACTCCATTCCCACCACGAGTAGGATCCTGCGCCAAACCACGAGATAAAGTCCTCAACTTGTCCAAAGTCGTTTCCTGCAGTATGTCTGCAATATGAAGTTGTTGGAGCAGCTGCATTAGAGTCTCTTTGGACAGTTGTTGCAACCAGGCGGTACCTTTAAACATTTTAAAATCAACAGTTAATTTCCACTCAATAACATACAAAACGAACAAAGGGCAACGGAATGTGTTCAACTCTGCTTTAGTAGAGTGGCGCAGTTTTCTGTTATGCCCCTTTAGGTGTTAGCAGGGCTAAAGGAAGGCAAGGAGAAAGACGCACACCATTAAAAAAAATCAAGAAAGCATGGACACAAAAATTCCAAAATCAATACAAATATATTTAAGTCCATCCACACATTATCACCAAGAACAATAACTTTGCAACTTGATTTGAAAAATATAAATTCCATGTGTAAATTTATGTTGCTTGCTACCAATCGGTGAACTAGGGGAAGGAGAGAATACACATGCACTGGAACAAACAGAAAAACAACAATATTAATATATCCTGATAAATCACCCAACCTGAATAAACACTTGTGAAATCCCATCAAAAAAGGTAAAATGACTCACTGAGCAAAGGAAGCACCATTACAACTTTAAGAGTAAAGTACGCCTCATAATTCACTAAAAAGTACAACATGGAATACTAATTTCAAGAATACCATTGGGAAGGAGCAAAATCCCTCATTACACTTAACCATAAGCATAGAGGCATGCCATAAAACATCCACTAAACTCCTTGGTATTAAAATTATTTTGGCAAATCGTAGTCCAGGAAACCATTCCTGCAGCATGCCAAAAATAGAAGGAAAAATCCACCTCTTCCAAACATTCCCATAAAAATACCATATTGACAATTCAAACAATCAAAATAGTGAAGAAACACTTCCCTACAAAAATCCATATACACAAAAATCGCTGGAAAAACACTACTAAAAAGGAAACTCTACTCCCGGCATAACAACAACTACGTTCATAGCAATACTTAACTTGAGTAGTACTCATATTATGCGAAAACACACTTAGCATGCTGAAGCCCCGAAGTACGAAGTGGTGTAGACATTATCTATCGTCGGCCAGCCCATGCAACTTGAAGAGAAACACAACACCACTTGTTCGGGCTGGTGATGAACATTTATACGCGAAAATGCGGTTCGGGATGGTTAAGGAGATGGCGGGAATAGAGGAGAGGTGTATGGAAGGTGCCAGAGTGTGTGAGGCTGAACTCGTTGCCAGTAGTAGCCACCAGACAGCGCTCGGCTGCGCCAGGAGAGCCATGTGCCTCTTTCAGTGTAGCTCAATGCTTGGAAGTATTAGACCAGTGCCACCCTGGTGGGCGGGGGTCGAAGAAAAACAAAGTACCATTTTATGCAGCAAAAAATATTGCCTCTTCAAATAGTAACCCCTCTTCAAACAATAACAGTTTATTAATCTGGGCTACCAAATAAGATGTGGGAAATAACCAAGCAGTCTTGCTAACCAATTTAATTAACGTCATGTAGTTCTGTAAACACACCAGCCCCATAATATCAGCATTTAATCGTACTCCAGAAAATTGCAGGCATCACACATTTCACCAGCTGGCGGGACGAAAAATAAATCTTTCAGGCAGGACAGTCTTTGGCAGGACAGGAGTACTCGCATAAAATTGCTTGAATTTGCTAATTAACATGCGTGACAGACTTGAAGCAGGGCTTAGAAATAAAAAGACATTAAAATTAATGTCTAATCAGTCGTTTATTCATCTTAAGTTGTCCACATTCAACTGAATTTGTTATACATTATCAACACTTGTGTGTTGTCATGCCAACATCTGGTTAGGCAGAAGTACCAACTACATAAGTTTATACATACTACATCTTCCGATTTTAAACACAAAATAAGATGAAGTTAAAATTATAAAAACTTACAATACAGTAAAATGACATAAAATTATAATACATAATCATTCAAATATCTAGCCTTCTGTAAGACTCTTTTACTAACCTTATGACCAGCATTATTTTATTAATTAGCTGTTCATTATTATAGGGATACAATTCCCCAGACCAATACCTTTGTAAGACACTTTGACCTTCGACAATAGGGTTTTAATCACTTCTAGGCCTATAAGTATTTGAACTTTTGATATACCTTGTATTACTTCTCTTAATCCTGCCGTCTTCGTTCTGAATTAGATACGAGCGGGGAGTACAATGTTGACCCAGAATATTGGCAGGGAACCAATTATCTTTCTTTCTATATACTACTTGTTGATCTCTATTAAAAGATACATCTTTTTTACTTGCAGTACTGTCATAATACCTTATATTGTATTCATCTCTGTTACAATCAAAATTCCAATCATTTGTAAAATTTTTAAAACACAGTGAATTATAAGGCATATTATCAGTTCTGAATCTTTGAGGTATTCTATGAATTGAAAAAAAAAATTAAACAGCAACAACTGAATCTGCTGATTTTGAGTTAAGTTTAACTATTTCTAATCATTTGGTATAAAAATCATAAACAACCAAATAATCAACATTGGCATATTATAAAATGTCCCTACTAACACATTGAAAAGGTAATGTTGCTCACTCAGCTTGTAGCAGAGATTATTTAACTTAATTCTCAGAATATTTTTCACAAATGTTACACCTTTCAACAACTTGTTTTTACATTGTCTATTAAACTATGCCAGAAAAACGACATTTTCACTCTGACAGTTGTTTTAGTAATTCATAAATGATTTTCATGTACTTTATGTAAAATTTATTGTTTTAAACTTTTTGGAACTATTATTCTGTTTTGATAAAATATCAAATCATCTTTATAGTAAATCTCATTTCTCAAACCATAATACCGACTTAACACATCAGGTTGACACTTAGCCTGTACTGCAACATGGGGGATAAAGGTTATGTGGATAGGTAGTGTTCAAATCGAAGTTCTCCAGTGGGTGCCAGTGCTCAATAAGTAGTAGAGCACGAGATTGTTGAAATCCTCGGTGTCATTCAGCCATCAGCATGTTGGCTTTCCCCGAGTGGCCCCCATCTTGCAGGTTATATGACAGTAATCTTAGAGAAATATATCTATGTTTGCCTTATCTAGCGAGAGTTGTCGGCCACCCTTGTACGATATCTCACTCCAGAGGGGCTATTCTGGCTTCCCCATGCCATTTACGAATTATCTTACCTTTATAAAACTGCGGGCTATAAACTGTCGAGATGCGACCGTGAGTGAATAATATGTTGGAGAATACACATTATACGTCATTTATTTAACTCTCAATCACCACATGGGGCACGCACATTTGTTATTCACAGTTGAAGTGGGCGACCAGAGAAATTGCAAAATAGCACGAGGCTTGCATGACTTTAGGTGCGACAGTTAAGTCCCTGGCCGTGAACAAACGGGCTGGGTTACGAGACAGCCCTCACTCCGAGCGTGCAAAAAGAAGATTTCGATATACTACATTTAATGATGAACAGAATTACATGATGATTGAGTTGAAAATGGTGAAAGCCCGGAGCGGCACGGACACACGTCTGTCTCGCTACACGTCCGTGAAGCTACTCACATGGCGGCGAGCACAAGGCCCTGTGATTGGTCGCTGCTGCGGTGGTTCTCATATTTATGAAAAATATGCAATGGAATTATATGACACAGGCTGACATTAAATACAAAATTATCTGAGCAATCAATAATTATAAAATACAACCTCTTACAAAAATAAACATCCGTCAATTGACCGCTGTGGTGCGGGGTTGCCATATCAGCAACTTAACCTAAAATGTCCCACTTTTGTAGTGGTGGGCGCATGGCCCATGGAAATATTCCCAATTACAACATATTATATTATTACACTTAATTCTCAGGGCAGAACACTCTGACATGAACGACAATACGTAACAGACATTTTTAATATATTTAGTATGAAATTCGTGGGTTCTTGCCACGTGGTTTGCCATGTTCTTATATCTATGGAGTATAACACTTATGGACCGGGCACAGTGGCCTCTGTCAGGACCCGGCCAACACGTGGTGTCAGAACAAGTTAGCATCAAAAGTAAACAAAAACACTCTTAGCCTAACATGACACTGGGACGGTGTTTGCCTTGGTACTTACGTGTAAGAGTACAGGAACATGAGGAAATATATAAAACAAGCCCACAGCACTCGCATATAATCCTTTCAGTGTGGCTCTTTAGCCAATATAACTGTCAGTAGGAATTGGGGCATTACTTATGTTTACCAATAACACATGTGACATTAACATTGGTGAATGAACATAATCTGGCATACACACTATTACCCTTTAAAATACAGTGCATAACACAACCCTGAATAAAACTCATGTGACACTCGTGCACCCTATGTACGATGTGGAACACTCGTTGCACACAGGTAGCACTTAGCTACACACACTTAACACTTAATAAACTAAAAAGGTATTTGAAAAACACATTTATACACTAGCTTGCATTCGTGGTGCACACACACGTCACTGTTATGACATGGTGCCTGATGATGCTGCAGGAAAGGGGTGTGGTGAACGGGCTCGCCGAAATGGTTCACGTCAATGTATTTTATTTTTATATGTGGGCCAACCAGTTTCACAATAGTGGATGAGTAATTTTAAAAACTTCATATTTTTGGGTATCATGGATTAAATCATTTTTTAAACTACCAGAAATGTTTACAGAGTGAATCACACAGTTCAAATTAGTATCACACTTAACAACCTCTGCTTTTGAAGCATCCCTTCTAATAGCATCAGCTATGAATAATTTATTTCCAGGAACAAATTGTAACTCAATATCATAAATAGACAACTGCAATTTAATTGTTTGTAATCTAATTGGATTGAATTGCTGAATTTGTTTTTTCATGACAGAAATCAATGGTTTATGATCAGTTTGAACAAGCATTTTATGATCATATACATAATTATGAAACATTTTAAGTGCAAATAAAGCAGCTAAAAATTCTTTATCTATCTGTCCATACCTTATCTCACATTCAGTTGAACTTTTAGAAGCATATTGCACATGTCTTTGATCCTGTAGCAAAACTAATCTAATTGCAGATTTACTGCTGCCTGTCTGAAAAACAATCTGAACATTGGGATAAAATGTTGACAACACAGATGTAGCAGTAATAATTTTCTGACCATGCACACTATCTAGCCAAATAAAGTCCACATTTTTCTTTAAAAGCTGTCTTAAAGGAGTTATTATTTCAGAATAAATTGGTATGTAACATTCCAAGTAATTCACCATACATAAAAACCTCTGCAGACTGACCTTATCATTTGGTTCATCATACTCATCAGATGCCCTAATTTTTTCATACTAAGTTTCTACCGAATTATTACCAATGACATGGTCCAAATACTTGACTTTTGGTAAAAGATACTGAAACTTACTAACTAACTTTAAACTAACGTTAAACCTAATACAAATTTCTCTAGCACACTGAAGAACTTTTTCTAAAATCTGATCATGTCCGTTTCATGTAGCAGCATAAATTAAAATATCATCTATATAAATAAATACCCCATCAATATCCGAAAAAATGAGTTGTATTGACGTCCAGGAGAGGGGCGTCTCTGGTGACTGTTCGTGACAAGCCACACATGAAAATAACCCCTTGAAGTTAGCTCTCTTTGCAGCACCTGGGGAATTATTATGGCGATGGCTGTTATAGGTTATATCCGGCAGGCGTCAGTGCTCCCCTCAGTATAGAGCACGAAGTAATCAATTGGGTCGTGTGCCGATCGCCTAAATGCAGCCCCCAGATGTGCAGACTCTGTTTGTAGATTTAGTGAAGAATCGGTGAAACTATATACATCCTTTGCCTGGTCTAGTAGGCACAATCTAAGCTGCCTCTAAACGCTTATACTAATCGTAGAGGAATTGTTTCAGCCATTCCATGCCTTTACGAACACACATTTTCGGTTAGGAGATTGTGTGGTGATCTGAGTAAATAAATCGAACGCAGAACTTTCAAAAATACTCGATTTATATCACTTGCTCCCTCGTGCGAGACACTTATAAGAGCATAACGCCTATCAAGTCGGAGCACAATTAAACTGTTAAAATGGTGCAAAGCCGACGATGGTTATGTGAAAAGTTAAATCCCAGGTGTATAAAGGACGTGCTGGGTTGCTGGGTAGCACTCTCCTGGATAATAAACAAGTTACTGATCCATAACAAAGCTTGACTTTTGATACACTACATGATTATATAAAAATTGATGAAGGTCCGGGGAGGACGCGACGCTGTGTGTCCACACAGCACCGAGGTTACCTCGCTACTCTCTTGGCGTCGGGCGGGCTACTTCCTCATTGGCCAACTCGTCCCGCACAACTTATGAAAAACTATTATATTTTATTTTATTACATAATATGCAATGAATGATGAGCTAAGTTGCTCATAAATGGCAAAACATAACACAATAACACTTTAATTTAACCCCTAAAAGCTCTAATATTAAAATTAAAATAAATAATTGTTAAGCCACTAAATGTCGACTTAATCGTAATGTTATGTCCTTACTGTGTTCACAACACATAGTTTCTCCTTTTGGTTGCGGGCAAAATAAATTGTCCCATTTGAAGCTTTATATCACACTTCACTAATTTTAATAGTGTCTTTTCAGTGTTCATAAGCAAAGTTCTCATATTTGCAGCTTTTATATACGTAGGTAAAAAGTAGGCTTAGAAAACACACATGGTTAATGTTTACGTTATTTTGCCAGTGTTCACGACAATCGAACCTCACAATATGGTCGTGCCACTGGCATAGTACTGCCCAATACTTCCTTTCTTATACATATAAAATATTATTTATGAAATTAGCTCTATGTGCCTGTGATGTTCAGACTGGAAAATTATACCGTAATTTATTATTTGCTGCGCCACTGCTACAAGTATAAAGTGATATCTCCATAGCGTGAAACCAATGCGTGCTCTGCGCACGTCAAAAAATATTTGCTCTACATAACATTAAAATATTCTTAAAATTTACACACAAGATACTATAAAAATAGACATAATCAGCACCATGGATTTTATGGATGGCAATGACTTACCGTAATATTTCAGCATGATGTGCATGATAATGCACGTGTAAGTTGCATTAGGAACAATGAACATCAACAAGAATATATTTCAGGGCACTATTTACACAATAAAAACAAACAACACACATTATTACCCTTTTCATTAATAATCATGTGTCTAGCTGAGATGCAACATACATAAAACCATTTAGTTTACATCTGGAACACACACATCAAATATAAATATAATGCTTAAAATAACTTTGAGCATTTTGGTTTGTTACACTAAATTTAATTTTGTTCACTTACTAGGCTATCAGGACATTAACACTTTGATTGCTCTGCTTTCTCACATCGTGCACTATCACTGCATCGGTGCCCTTGGTGTGTACACTGGGAACGGTGTGCTGAGCTCATCAGCTCTCTCGGCGATAGCTCACGTGGCTGATGATCATTGGTTACGTAGACGGAGAGAATGGCCTAGAGTGCTGGCTCACGTCAAACGCCCCCTCCCTATCGAGGTCATTCGCTGTTGAAGCTCCATCCCTTCATGACGAACAACATCTTGCCGATGGTTGTAGCAGGCTGCGGGGGAGCAAACTGTACCTGTTGGCCAGTAACTGCTGTTATGCAGGTTGCAGTTTTTGTTGATGTTTTTCCGGCTCTGTGAAAGGTGCAGTGGGCACTGGCAAATGTCCGCAGGCTGTGTATGTCGTGTGTTGGGCATTTCGCACTCTTTTCGGATTGAGGGGGAGGGGATAGTTCCCCTCTGACTCTGTCTCGTCGCTGCAGCTGTTTTGTGGGTTGCATGGGCGTCGCCGGTTCGGGGCAATGGTGTCCCTCACATGCTCGTCTGACACGTCCCCTTGTTCTGGCATAGGCGTCCCATCTTCTTCCGCTGCTAAACGATGAAACACTGTCGTGTTTACAACTTCTTCCGACGTTGTGTCACTTTCGAGGTAGGGTTGCTCCTGCCAGTTGCTGCCATCTGCATGGGACTCCCATGGGTCGTTACAGTCTACGTCGAAATTTATTAATGTTGGACTGTTGTCCTGCTGACTGGCATTCTCCAAACTGCTGTTCTCTACGGTTGCCCTAGTGGACGCGTTGATGCCGGGTGTCCCGGTAGTAGTCATGACAGGTTCGGTGTTTTCATTCCCTGGACTTGTCGTACATCTACGATGGATCAGTGAGGTGCCTGTTCTCCTTCTCGCTTCTTTCGTCTCATCTCCGGATGTTGGTATCACTTCGCTCGTCGTAGCTAACATTAATTTATCAACTATTTCTTTATTAAAATATATTTTATTGGTCGCATCTTTTCTATCTACAGGATCAGCCATATTATTAATTTTACGATGTTGAATAAAGACATAATTTTTTGTGTAAACAAAATTTTTACTATGTTGATCTTGTAAAGCGGTAACAGTGATATTGTATTTTGAATCTAAATCTTTTTTTTTAAGTGTGTAAGCAGAAATAATATTACTGTATTTTGAATCTACTTCCTTTTTAGTGCCTGCTTTGCATTATTTATTCATTTTATATAATCAGCAATAGTATTACTGAATTGTAAATGTATATCTTCTTTTGAAGCATAATCAGCTAATGTTTTACTAAAAAATATTTTATTGACTGCATCTTTATCGTCTCTAGGATTATCTATATTAACAATGCTATGTCTTAGAAAATAAACATAAGATTTTGTATAATCAAAGCAAGTTCTTAGTTTTCTTTGTAAATCAGAAACACCTGAATTGCATTGCGAATCTACATATATTTTTAAGGCATAAGCACTAGTGTCAAAAATTTTATCCAACGATTTTATTGGTGGTTTTCCAAATATATGTCATTTAATAACCAAGAAATTATATCATTAAACTTAAAATCGTTCGGGAAAAAAGATGCAAAACAACTAAACAAAAATGTCCACATATAAATGAATTAAAATTCTGAATTCTATCATCATTGTAATAAATATTTCTGTGTTTGAAGTAATTAACTAAATTAGTAGGAATATTTCCTACAAATGAATCAAAATAGTTAACATCATTATTTCCTTTGAAATAGCAAACCCAATGAGTTCCAGGATTTGATGAAATGTCGAAATTAACCACAGCAAATTCATTTTTGTGCATACTTTTAGGTAATTCATCAACCATATAAACATTTCTGAAATTTCTTATATTTAATACCTTCACAGATTTTTCAATGTCAATATTAGATAGTGGGTACATATTCAATTTTTTTTTGTCTTCCCTTCTTTTGCAAATACACCACTTCCTGGTATATTTTCCATTGCTAAAGTATGTCTCTGTTGTTCTTCTAATTTTTTTAAATTTTTTTTCTAGTTTGTTCAACAGAATTATAAATTGCAGTAGCTCCTCCTGCTAAAACACCAAGTGAACCTAAAATTGGAAATATAAGTGGTATAATTCCTTCGTGATATAATCCATTTCCTGTTTTTCTTTTAATATTTTTTTTAGTATTGACGTATCAAAGTTAATAAGAAACTGTACCTTCATTAATTTTTTTATTTATTTTATCAAGTTGACCTTATGTTAAAAAAATTTCTATAACCAAATCTCTTAATTTCTCAATGGATATATCGAAAATTAAGCTTTTTATCTTCATTTATAAGATATATACATATATATAATTAACAAAACGTTTTAATTCCCCTTCCTAATTTTTCTTGTAAACATAGTTGAAGCAACAGCAGCAATTGGAGTATTTTAATCTAACATAATTTATTTTGCGTCTTTTTGAAAACTTTTATCAGCATTATGTCCAGATTATAAATCTTTATGGTCTCTATATGCAATATTGTGATATTTGCAAGCATAATCTAATTATTTATACCTGTGTCACCTCTTTCCAGTCTTTCATTTAATTTTGTAAATGGACCACAATAATTATAACCAGGCAAATGCATTTCAGGTAAATTTAAATTGTTTAATGTCGAATTTATTTTACCTTTGCCATGATGTTCAGAATTTAAAAATGAATGTGCAATTACATTTAAAACTCTTATAAGATATGGAATTCCTTTTGGATTATTAATATAAAAAAATGAGAAAAGTTATCGTTTAGCATATTAATATGTTTACTTTTTCATTGTGATAATTTTTATTTCCAGCATTTCCTTCACCATGAATAACTAATAGTCTATCAACCAATTTTGTAACATCATCCATCCAAACATATTCTTTTGGCAAATTGTTGTATATTTTTTTACCTTCTCTGGATCTAGTAGTTCCTTGAGAAATCATTCTTTCTGATGTGTTTGGTGTTGTTCTTGAATGTGATTCTTTTATATAGTTATCATAAATTTGTTTAATTATATTTTTGTATTTCCAACTTTTCTTCGAGTTTATTTTCTTTCTAGGATTATATTTTTGGAATGCAGCATTGGTATCTAAAATAATTTTCGTGTAGTTTTCATAGTCAGATTCAGTGAAGTTACACTCAAGAATGTCTTCTTTTTCTTTTGTTAACAGATTAGAAAGTCCTTCCATTAATTCATATTCTTTATTTTTAACAGATATTTTATCATCGTCTATCTTTACTTGTGTATTGCATATGTAAAATGTTTGTCCTTCTGCACGTAAACCATACTGAGTATCAATACCATTTATTCTTTTTGAAATTTCTTTTCCGAGATTTATAGTAGAATTGGACGCTGCAAGTGGTAAATTTTTCAATGGTACAATTCCCATTTGCTCTTCCAGATTAGGAGATTTTGAGAATAATTCTCTTTCAAATAATGTTTCTTCAGGTGTTGGTGGATAATCTAAATTTTTTGCTGCCACAGGAACTAATTCTGTTATTAAATTTTTGTTTTCTTATTCGCTTACATTTTATATTTTTTTAAAATCAATATTATGTAATTCCTCAATTAAAAGTAATTCTTTCTCCTAATTTTTTCATATTCTTTTTCATGGTGCTTTTTATTTTTTTCATATATTTCAATGAGTAATTTAACTCGTGAAACTCCCTTCGATTCATTCATTTATATACGATTTTTTTACATATATTAATTTTTTTCCTTATTAATGAGTTATAAAAGTATTTGGAGTTTTGAGAGACAAACTTTTCCTCTTACTGATCAAACTAGGGGGACTTTAAATGTTTACAATAATAGTATTGAATTTGATATTCCTATAGGTGATGGGTTTTCTTTTCCAAATGATGCTTATGTTTATGAGCAATTTAGTTTATTAAAGAGAGATAAAGTTGGAGATGAAGCAATATATGATAAATTAGATAATGTTGATGTTTGTTCGAACTTTTTTCCTTTTCACTTATTGAAGCTGTTGATAATCCAGGTATAACATCAACAATGAAGAATACATTATTAAGATCACCATTTGAACAAAATTATTTAGAATATACTGGTGCTGATAATATATACCGAGATGAATCTGTTTCTAGTCATATAGCAGATGAAGTTGAAACTGCATCTAGTGATAAAAGAAATGAAATATGTATGCGCTGAGATATTTGTTTGGTTTTGTTCGTGATAGCAATGAGATTTGTTCGAAAGGTGGTTATACATTTTTTTTTGCGTAATTCATCTGATAACAACTGTTTATTCCTTTATGAAACTTTAGATCAAGAAATTAAAGTTACGTAACATCGTCCTGATCCTGGTAAAATTATTATTCAAAAATTAGAAATTATGTGGTCTATTGTTGAATATGAGTCTAGCACAGCCATTGCAATTAAAGAAAAAATATACAAATATCCAAAAATAGCTATTAGTTTTGATTATTGGCAATTTTTAGAAAAAGAAGTTCCTGCTGGATCAATAATTTTTAACTTAGATATAAAAGATAAGTTTATTAATTTACAATTTGATATGTCCGATTTTGTAATTGTAGGTTTTCAACTTAATAGAAGAAATCGTGCTAAACAGCATAAACACGCTACTATGTTTGATCATTGTAATGTGAGAAATATTTATATTAAAATGGTGGAAATGAAATTTTTCCTAAAGAAAACTATAATCTAAACATTGAAAACGGTCTTTGCCTTAAACAATTTCTTGCTTATAATGATTTTATAAATCCAAAAACCAAACTAGATACCGACTATAGAAATAATGGACTTTATTATAAACCAACTATAAACTTTGATGGTGATATTAATTACTATTCATTTCGATGGCGAAGACCGTTATATGTTATAGATTGTTTATATATAAAAACTACTGTTGTTAAAGAAAAAAAAACAAATATAAAAATTAGTGTTGATTCTAATAAAGCTATTGAATCAGGTACAGTTCGTAATGTTGTTTTAATTAGTAGAATAAATCTAACTTATTATTATTTGAAAGAAAGAATTACTGATGATAAATAATTTTTTTAATTGATAAATGGAAGAATCAGTAAAAAGTTTCAATATTTTAATACAGTATTTTAGACTTATAGTTGAGTGGTTACATTTAAAAGTTTTGCGAAGTTTTAGAAATATATATGAATTATTTGATAAAATAAAAAGTCATTTTCATGATTCTAAATGAGTTGTTTCTTTCTCTTAATAAATTTATTTTCTTTATAAATAAAATAATAATGCCTTTGTTTCAATGCAGTTTGACTAACATTTTAAAGATGGTGATGGTTTAAGACCACCGTCCTATAGAATAGATAATGCATCTGAAGATCTTAGAAATCTAGTTCACAAATTTCATTCAAATTTACAAAACTTACTATTATTTACAAAACTTACTATTATAACTCTTAGAAATCATTTACAATAAATATGAACTTCGGGATATTGGTGAAAATCGAGAGTAAATAGAAGAAGTTTTTTAAAAAATTAGTAGAGCTTCGAATATAAACTGTAAACAATAATAAGATAATATTTCGTTCGATTTTAGCTTAAATTTGCTTGTTTCTAGCTTAAATTTACTTGATTTTAGCTTAAAATTGTTGTTTTTAATTTTAATGTGTAAAATATCTTATTTCGTAATTCATTTGATGTTAGCTTAAATTTATTTGATTTTAGCTTAAGTTTACTTGATTTTAGCTTAAATTTGCTGTTTTTAAATTGAAACAAATCCTGCATTGCTGTTTTTTGAAATATATATATATATAAAGTCGTAAATTTGTTTGATTTTGGGGTAAATACGCTTGATTTTTGATGAAAATTGGGGTCAAATGAGGTTTCTAGAAAGTAGAAAAAGTAGCTTGAAAATGATAAAATTACTTGATTTTTTGGCTTAAATTTGCTTGTGTTTAGCTTAAATATGTTTGATTTTGGCTTACATTTGCTTGTTTTTGAGAGTTGAAAATTGAGACCAAACGAGGTTTCTAGAAGGTAGAAAAAGTAGCTTGAAAAGATTAAATTACTCGGTTTTTGGATTAAAATGCATGTTTTTTGATCAAAATTGCTTGTTTTTGATGAAAATAGATGAGAAATGGATCTTCTATAAACAATTAAAAGTGACTTAAAATCTATCAAATTGCTTTAATTTTGTGTTAAAATGCTTGTTTTTGGATGAAAAAATGAGGGTAGCTGGCTCCCGCATTATACATCTACTCATCATGTCTTTAAAGCGCCCACAGTGCTGGGAAGACGTTTATATCAGGGTTTTGCTGCAACCTTTCTCGTCGGTGCGAATGACAGTGGTAACATAGTTTCGTACCTGTATCTCTCCACATTGCCCATGTTTATGACGAGAACTATTGCTGAACTCGTCAACTCATCGCCAGGTGCAACAGTGAATGTGCCTTCGCCTCCCATGATGCACCGTAATATTTTCATGATGTCATGGGCAGATATGTAGGTAGCTGGGTTCATTTTATGGAGCTTAGTTCAATAGAGGTCTTGATGAGTAGCAGATCTACGCTTCAGGTGACGATATCTGGCATATATATTGTGGAGACGTCTGTCGTGGGTCCTGTAGAAGCACCATCGAGCTCTTCAGAGGGGACATGTGTAGCAACAGCACCACCATCGCAATCTTCAGGCATGATGTCGACAGCCATCGCCTTCTTTGGTTGAGATGTCTTCAGTGGGGTCGACTGCGGCATCGGTCGAACTGATAACACCATTTCTTACTGCTACATCTGTTTCTTCAGCTGTACCATCCAATTCTTAGGCTGACTTGTCTCCTGCAGAGATCGGGACGTCACCTGTATCACCACCGTCAGAGAAAACGTATCCCTGCAGCTACTGCGACAAGGTATTTTCGCGTCAACACACTGTACGGCACCATGGATTTCGTGGCTGTGTGAACAATCCCAACCACATTAAATATATGTGCTTACGGAATGCGTCGGTTTTTTACCACAACGATACTTACTGTAAATATCTAAGGCCATGCAAAGTTAAACTGCAGGCCTCATCGATGCCTCGGTGCAGGATTTGCAACAGAGAGTTCTTGCAGCCTCCATCGGCGGAGTGATGGATGGTAATTTCGATCATATTGCAACAGTACCAAATCTGCTGCGACCAGTATGAACGACGAACCAGGCACCTTCTCACCAGGAGCAACATTTCTTTCCACGAAGACATTTTCATCCATGGTTCCTGTTCCTTCCAACGTGACGACAGCTGAACCTTCTGGAACCGCTTGTGTATCATCTACGGAACTTTCAGTGGCTTATATGTGTCTCTTCTGCTGCAAGGACTTCGCCTTCAAGCTTACTTCATGGCGGCAGTATGCTCATGAGTGCCCGAATAGTTGGTTTCGTATTTAACGAATTAGAACTGAAGGTGATGTTTATATGGATGCAGGCAAACATGAATAATAAACTTTAATAAAATTGAAGAAATCAAAGGTTATTTCAATATTTTAACCCTAAATATTTTACTTCGCCTGTTATAAACTGATTTTGATAAAAAAAAAGCACTATGATGCAAATAGTATTTTAAAGTTAGCCAATCACTTATATAAGCATACTTTCCTGGAACTAGAAATGAAGTTTGTAAACTGAATTTCCCGAGCCTGGCCCTAAGAAATCGTACATTATAATCGCACATGCCTATAAATATTCGCATGCTTATAAAGTGACGCGAAAATGTGGGCATACTATGATTTAAGATACAGACCCAACTGAAAAAAAAGGCTCTGATATATTGCTTACCTTTAAATGTATTTTAAATGCAAACAATTATAAATTTACTATGAATTTATGTAGATAAAATAGCCTATTCGGAATAGTTCCTGAGGTTATCGTGAATGAGGTTATCCACCGAACCAATGATACAATGGTTAAATGGTTATAAGGTAATAAATATATTTGGTATGTATAATACACAAAAACAAACTTAAATATTGGTGTGAGGAAATGTGCCATGATCGGTTTTTATAACTAGGTGGCAGTGTGGGCGTTGTTATGAAATTACATGATCCTTGATTTTTAGAAATTAGTGTTAGGCCAGGGGGTGAGGAGTAGTGAGGGGTAGTGAGGGTGTTGGGGGGTTGGTGAGGGGGAGTGGAATAAGGGCGGTGAGGGGGTTTTGGGGGTGTAGTTGGTGAGGTGTGGATGATATGTTCGGCGAGGAGGCTTGAAGGGTTGGGTGTTGGTGGGTGGTAATTGTTACAACTTATTTTGATTACAGGTTTTTGCGATGGGGTATGGGGGATCAATAATTCCCCCAATACACTGGGTACCGAAATGGCAGGCCGAAGTTATTAAATTTTTATTCACATGGTTTCTAGGAAACATTACTAGAAAGAAGAATAAAATGGAATTATGATCTGCAGTGACACTCTAAACCGATTCGATTATTAGAAATCCAAGGTGTCAGGCTGATACTTTTTAATTTTTTTTGTATTTTTTTATATAATATTTTACTAGAGTAATTTTTTATTAAACTAATTTCTACGGATGACAGGGTGAAGAAAATCCTACATGGCATCGAACCCTGGCCATGATGCCGACCAATATGGCGGATGGCACAGACTAGCATGGCCACGATTGCGCCAACCAAGATGACGGACGTATATGAGATCCGATGCATGATGCATGTCCCATAATCGGCATAAGCACACTACTCAGGCCACTCAAATATCTGAGTCTATCAAAAAGTTTATTGGGATTTTCCGGAAATATGTAACGAGAGTTTTTTTACTCCTTCTGCCTTCTTTATATCGCCTGTTGCAGCAAATGTGGTGGAGGGGTGTGTCAGTTCCTCGAGAAAATCGTCGCATTCAGTCAACACTGTCGTCATAGTCATCGTGAATTCTGCTTTCATGATCATCTTCACCTCCTGTTTCATCCTCAACATCAAGTTTACCTTTCTCTTTAGGAGTCGCATGGTCATCATCAGTATTTAAAGCCAACGACCGTTCATTTTGAAGTTCATCGATTTCAAGCGGAAGTCTGGCAAGTGTACATTCCACAAAAAAAACCTACTCTACTGCACTCATTCCCACGTAAGCACAAACTGCCTCATCATTATCGCTTGGCGAATCAGTACCCACTGATGAAGTAGGGGTATTGGTAGCATCACTTGCTTGCTGGCTCTCAAAAGATGTTTCGTTGCAGTTCTTGATGTGGTTCTTCAATCTAGCACCTTGCACAAACCATGTGTAGCCATTGTCATAATTCTTTCTCATGAGAATAGGGCTCTTCGTACGGGTGATTCTTTCATGTCGACGAACATTTTGACCGATGGTAAAAACCCGATCGCATAATCGACACAGTTGGTAATCAGGCAGCGACGATGCAGGTTGAGGCTCCATGTTCGATGAGGTCAAAGGCCTTCGTATTCACAATTCACCTTCACTGTATAGCGAGTGAATGTTTCCAAATTGATGTTAACTTCTCGACGTTTGAACATCAACTGAAGTATCAGCGTGCATCAGTGCTTTACATATAAATTCTCCCATCAGTCGGAAAAACTGTCAGATTGTTTCTAAATCCAAGAAAAAATTAATATTTTTTTACGATTTCAGGCTTCGAGCTCAGAATACTAAGTTGAGCATCACCTTTGTAAATTGCTTCAAACTTTGAATCGTTTGGGTATGAATATAAAACAGAGAAAAATTAATGTGTGAACATCGCTAATATGCTCCCAAAAAGTCGGGTCTTAATCGATTTGCGAATCTCATATCTTACCTTGATCTCTATATCCGACAGATAAAACTACGGTCTCTGAAACTTCTTCTAAATCCGAAAGTGAATTTGGAGATTGCTTAAATCCTTATATCAGGTGCACTTGGATACTAAAAACTAAGAAATTAATGTACGAACTATGTAAACAGGCTTCAAAAACTGGGGTCATCGATCGATTTGTAATCCTATTATCTCACCCTGATTCCTATATCCAATGGCTAAAACTTCCGGTTTGCCTTTAACATAAATTCCTATACTATTCACCGAACACTGAGAAAAATTCCCTAATGTTTTTACTAAGTCCAATAGAGGATTAATATTTATATGGTTTCAGGTCTCGAACACATGTCCTTACAACACACCTCAAGTTTTGATGTTTCATAAATCTATATAGCAGGTGTATAAAAGTATCTAAACAAACAGAAAATTAAGTACAAATTTCATTTAAAATTATCCAAGATTTGTGTCGGTATTCGAGCTTTGGAGCCTATATCTCACTACCATATCTCTATTCTTCAACCAAAATGTGTCTAACATCCTACATTATATGTTTCTTACACCCTGGGATTTATTTTAACATTTTTTACTAAAGTGTCACTTAAGCCCCGTTCATATGGCCCGGGCAGTCACCCGTTGCCCAGATAAACAATCAATACTCAGCGAGACACTTGTCCCTTCACACCATCCGGACACGGGCGAGCCACGACCTCCGTACGGGCGGCAGAAACGCCCGGGAGTCCCCGCTACATTCACACGGACCCGGGTCGGGCGTTGGCCCGGACAGCTGTCTTAGCGGACCACAGGAAACAATAGCTGCATTCACACGACCCGGCCGATCTGTCGTCCAGGGTCTCTCCCGTTGTGCTGTTGAGTTTCGTTACTAGCCAACTCTGAAGTGTATGTAGTGATATTGTGTGAAGTCTACATAGCATTCACATGTGTTTAAACATGCTGAAAAACGACTAAATAGACGCAGAAATTCGTATTCGTTTGGTATAAGATAAGTCCCAAATCTGTAAGAAGTGCCCACAAGATTATAAAAATCGCAAAATGACGAGATATACGGGGAGACGTGTGTGTGTTTATGTGTGTGTTTAGAACTGAAGGAAGACTTCGAAAGCTTGAGTTATAACGAGTAGTATAGAAATGCCGGTTTGAGCGCAGCCCGCGACCATCAGAAAACCAACAGCAAATTGAATGCCCAAACCATCAGGAAACCATCAGAAAAAATTAACGTTTGTTTTCCTGATCCAAAACACCAACTGCCGATTCGAGCGCAGCCGCACAAAAATGACTGCAAAAGTTGCGTTAGAGTGCAATTGCAAAAAGTGACTGCAAAAAGTTGCGTTTGGGAGCAGCTCCCCAACCATCAGAAAACCAACAGCAAATTGAATGCACGAGCCATCACAAAACACCAGCTGCCGATTCTAGCGCAGCTGCAAAAAGTGACTACAAAAAGTTGTGTTAGAGTGCATCCGCAAAAAGAGACTGCAAAAGTTGCATTTGAGGAATCCGCAAAAAGTGACTGCAAAAAGTTGCGTTTGAGGCATCTGCAAAAGGTGACTACAATAGTTGCGTTTGAGGCATTCGCAAAAAGTGACTGCAGAAAGTTGCATTTGGTTGCATCCGCAAAAAGTGACTACAAAAAGTTGCAAAGAGCGGCTCAAGAAAATTGAATACGCAAAAAAATAAAATATTGTCCATAATAAACAATGGATCAATTGCTAAATGTATTGAACGGAGTCCAATAATTTAAGAAACTTTCCGAACTTTCAATCAGACAGACCTATCCCATAGACCATGCTGAAATATCTGATACACAGTATGGACACAAAGTGGTAATTACTTATGGCAATTTTAAAGTAACCTTGCCAGACAGATATCTTCAGATTTTCAGCGAAAATGTTTTAGATGGTGTTAATCGTGGAGATATAAATTTTGCATATGATGGAATGGAGGATTGTGGCATTTAACAAAGGCATTCTATTTCGTTTTATTAAAGCGTCAACGAGTTGCAGGTAATGCCATTATGGTGTGTTTAACAGCTCGCGAGCTGTTAAACACTTTAATCCTAACACGCCCAACTTACGTCTTCCCAAACGGTGCGATTGTACCAACGCGAACCGACAAAGTCAGACACACAGAATGTAATGTTTGACTGCCTCTTCTCTTTACCTCCCCAAAATTCGTGCTTGTGCCTACAGAGTTCAACTGGGCCATCTCTTTACATAGTGATACTCTGGATGAGCACGTGCGTAAAAAACTCATTTCACGTGTTCGTAACCAATACAAGTGTGGCTGCTGTTGGCCAGTTTCGTGCGCGACCACCATTAGCGAAGCATTCTTGATAAAGGGACTTGTCTCGTGGTCGCCAAATGTGTCGTACATGTACGCTCTCACAATGTACCCGCAAAGAAAGTGTATGGGAGGCAGTTCCCGGCTTCTTATCGAAGACATAAAGAACGGACATGGTATCGCGAGCGATTTTTGTGCAGACGAAAGTTGGTGTCTGCGGGATGGCATATGAGCGACGGACGATCCCATGGCACATTTCGATACACGCCATGAAATTTATGTTTCGTCGCTTTTCCCTGGTCGTGGATGCTACAGCACAAACAAGCATTACGTATACCATATCGATGATGTATACTCTCTCACATCGAGTGAATCGCTGAGCAATGCGCAAGCACAGTTGCAATCCAGCAGCTCAAGAAAATTTAAATGTGTAAAATATATAATATTGTCCATAATAAATGAGCGCAAATAAAAATCAACTGATGGCTAATATGATGACGACCATGGCAATGAAAAAGGTTAACACAACTGGTAATGTTTGGAAAGAATATAAGTTTAAGAAAGGCATCTTTGCAGAAAGAAAGAAGAAGTAATCTAAAGAGAAGTATGTCAAGTGTGACACTCGTAAACACTTTTACAAACCGTCTCTCATAAGAAGCCATCTTAAAAGTAGATTGCACAAAGGTCTTCCACCAATATGTAATAAATCACATGAACCAACAAACGCACGGGAAATTTTTAAAGTGCCACAACACTCAATATCAAAACAGAAGTTCCCACGAGAGAAACAAGTGAAATGTGAAACATGTAGCCACTATTACAAACCATCTCTCATAAGAAGTCACTTGAGAAGTGAAATTCATAAATACACACCCATATTCAGTGTAGAAGAAATCGAAACAGCATTTCAAAGTAGGATCAAGACTTATGCTGTAAAGAATGTGAATGCATACAAAGACCCAAAGCATTTCCTAAACGATGTAAAAGAAACTGTCACAGGGCTAATTAGTAAGCATTTAAAATCATTCAAAGTGAATATGAAATTCTTCACTGAGTACAAAAGGGGAATTGGCGAGAATATTGAATATGAAGAAAGCTCCTTTAAAACAAAGAACGAAATTATACTGAAATCGATCAATCTGGAAGAATATTATACCAACAGTATATCGAAAATCATAGCTGAGATGGGGACATTAGATGCAAAGGGATCTCAGTTGGCACTCAACAGAATATTTAAACTAGAAGTGCGAATAAATAAATAAGTACCATTCAAGGACAGTTCTTATATTGATCTCCGAGAAAAAATTAAAACTAAGCAGGTGGTAATTAATGTTAAGAACGATGATCGAAAATGTTTTTTGTGGTCTGTTCTATCTGCAGTGCATCAAGTAAAAAAATACCCTCAAAGAGTGAATAAATACGAAGCTTACGAACATGAGTTTGATGATGCACTTAAGTGTTTGGAATTTCCAATGAAATTGGATAGCATACTAACCTTTGAGAAGAGAAGTGGAACTTCTATTAATGTATACACATATGAAGAAGAAGAAGAAGATGGTGGTAATAAATATATAATCTGTCCATTAAAAATAACAAAAAATGAGACGGATAAGCACATAAAGCACTATATCAAAGACGAAAAGAATGGACCACTACTGCTGGGTAAAAAGTCTTTCGAGACTTGTCGCGTCACAAGTAACGAAAAATAGTCACAAAATATTTATATGTGATAGATGTTTGCAACATTTCTACTCTGTAAATAAGCTAAAAGATCACGAACAAGATTATCGAGATCACGATGGTGTTAGAGTTGAACTACCATCTAAAGGAAAAAATTACATATTAAGATTTCAAAACCAAAATCATTCTTTGAGAGTTCCGTTTATGATATATGCTGATTTCGAATGTTTATTGACTTAAATCGAAACTTGCCAACCAAACCCCGGCGAATGTTACACGAAACCATACCAAAAACACGAGCCTATTAGCTTCTGTTACTATGTATAATACGAATATGGGTACAATAAACCACCAGTAACTTATGAAGGACCTGATGCATCTACTGTGTTCGTTAAAATGCTAATGGAAGAAGCAAATGAAAAACCAATGCTTCCGCTAACTCAGAAAGAACAAATTGTTTATGATACAGCTACCCATTGCCATATATGTGAAAAGCCTTTGAATGGTGATTCTATGAGAGATCATGATCATCTTATGGGGAAATTTAGGGGAGCTGCACACAGAGATTGTAACTTATCGTATAGAAATCCATGTTTTTTTCCCAGTGTTTATACACAATCTATCTAGCTATGACACACATTTATTCATAAGAGATTTTGGCATCGATGAAAAAAAGATTGATATAATTCCCAAAAATGAAGAAAAATATATTTATTTTACGAAACACGTATGTGGAAGTGTAAACCTTAGATTTATTGTCTCATTTAAATGAATGGCTAGTAGTATCGATAAATTCTCTAGCAACCTTTCCAGAAGCCTTTTCCGTGAAACGTGTAAGAATTTTTCCAATTAACTTCTTGACTTTGTTACAAGAAAAGGTGTCTACCCATATGACTACATGGATAGTGCTGAAAAATTTTGTGAGACATCACTTCCATCCAAAGATGCATTTTACAACAAACTCAATCAATGTGGCATTACAGACGAAGATTACAAATTTGCGAGAGAGGTGTGAGAAAAATTCAACAAAAATCTCTAAGAGAGTACACTGAACTGTATAACAAATCTGATGTGTTGATATTGTCTGATATAATGGAAAATTTTAGAGATGTGTGTCTCAAAACATATAAGCTAGATCCAGCATGGTATTTCACAGCCCCAGGGTTAGCGTGGGATGCTATGATCAAACACACTAAAATAGAACTAGAATTATTAACAGATTATGACATGATTTTGGTGATAGAAAAAGGTGTTTGTGGTGGAATTTCACAATGTTGTAAGCGATATGCCAAAGCAAATAATAAATACATGAATGCTTATGACAGCACAAAGGAAATCTTTTATCATACATTTCTGGATGCCAATAACTTATATGGATGGGCTATGAGTCAGTATTTGCCCTATTGTGGGTTTACGTGGGTAAATACAAATATAGATGTAACAAAAATAGAAGATGATGCTAGCAAAGGGTATATATTGGAAGTTAATTTGGAATACCCACGTGAACTACACGATCTCCACAAAGATTTGCCATTGGCACCAGAGAATAAAATACCGGCAGGTTCAAAAAACCCCAAACTCTTGACTAGTCTGAATGGTAAAGAGAAATATGTATTACACTATGTAAATCTTAAGCAATATCTATCTCTCGGAATGAAGTTGAAGAAGATCCATAGAGTTCTGAAGTTTGATAAATCAGATTGGCTCAAGTCCTATATTGATCTGAACACAAATATGCGAACAAAGTCTACAAATGACTGAAAAAGATTTCTACAAGCTAATGAACAATTCCGTTTTTTGGGAAAACAATGGAGAATATTAGAAACAGAGTGGATATAGGGCTGTGCACAAGTTCTAAGCAAATGGATAAACTAGTGGCTAAACCAAACTTTAAAGATAGGACTATATTTACTAGCTCTTTGGTTGCAGTTCATATGAATAAAACAAAACTGTGCTTTAAAAAACCCATTTATGTTGGGATGAGTATACTCGCTCTATAAGAGTCTTAATGTATGATTTTCACTAAAATATAATGAAGCCAAAGTATGGGGAAAATATTGAACTGTGCTACCAAGATACTAATTCGTACATCTGTTATATAAAAATACCAGACTTCTACAGTGACATGAAATAAATGGTCGACCATTTTGATACTTCTGACTATAGAAAAGATAATCCATATGGTATACCGTTAGTTAACAAAAGATTATTGGCCAAATGAAAGATGAATGTAATGGAAAAATAATGGAAGAATTTATTGGTTTGAAATCGAAAATGTATGCAATAAATGTGGATGGTGGTGTAAAAAAAGAGCAAATGGCGTGAGAAATGCTGTAGTCAGAAATGAGATTAGTTTTGGTGACTACAAAAAGTGTTTGTTTGGTAAATAAGTGTTGTACAAAAGTATGAATCTTATTAGAAGTAAGAAACATGAACTCTATATGATTGAGATGAGGAAAAAAGCATTAAGTCCCGAAGATGATAAAATATTTATTCGTAAAGATGGCATTAATACACTACCATGGGGACACTACAAAATTGCAAAAGAGTGACACTATGAAAGAGCAGTTGCCAAGCGCGAGTCGCCTTATAGCTGATATCGTTCGCATAAAATCGTTTGCAACAGACAGTTTGCAATGGTCGATCGACTTGGAGTAGTGTTTCGAGACGAGACATTGTCTCGAAAGATCGCAAGCGAAGCCCGTCACGTATCAAAATTGTTCGCGTATCATGTGTAAGCCTGTGCGAGTTTAACAAAATGCAATCGCTCATCGACATTGTAAATGGCAAGCTCGTCTACGACAATAAATAAGTGAATGTGATCATTGATGAAGAAGGCAATTCGTGGTTCAAGGCTAAAGACGTTGCAGGAATACTTGGCTATAGCAATCTGAAAAAGACGATGCGAGTGAATGTAACGGGAAAGTACAAGAAGCCATTGTCGCAATTACAAGGGATGACTCGAGTCACCCCTTGCAAGAGCATGCATCCTCAGACAGTTTTTATTTCAGAGCCCATTTAAAACACTCTTATAGCACTATTATATAACAGTAAATGTTTTTAATGGATAACCATCCATTAAAACTAATAACCATACATGTTTGCATATTATTGGGCTTCGGTGATTCTTTCACTTTTAACATCATAAATTAGGTTTCTTTGGCTTACTAGTATCACATTACAAATAGTTGAAGCCGATATTGGTTTATTAAAATCAACTGTAAGTTTCAGATTAGTTCGATCTTTTACAATAGCTGTTTTTCTGTAAGAACAATAAACAACATACAATGGTCTTCTCCCAATAAATAATGCAGAGTTGAAGCACAGTTCATTATTACGATAAGGGGTATCAAGTTTAGTCTTTGAATTTCTAAAATCGTTGTAAGCAATATACATCTTATCAAAAATTCTATCATCAATGTCTAAATTCCAGTTCTCTTTGGGAAACACTTCATTCCGTCCATTCTTAATAGAAATATTTTGACGGAACAAGAGCCAAACATTGAACTGTGTGTGGATTGCTCAGGTACTTCTTTTTTGCTATGCTGAAAACCAACAATGACAAAGTCTGGCATATCGAATTGGATTGAATTGAACTGACCTTTTATATCAAACTGAAATGATTTGCATTAGTAGGTACTGGTTTTTCAAGACATTGTCAATCATTAAAACTAATTGGAATTTTGGGATGTTTGTATGATTTTGCTTTAATTTCGTCTCCATAAATAGGATCGTATTCAACAATTGGCCACAGAATTTCCAATTTCTCAATAACAATTTTACCAACATCTGGTGTATTATCTACATCATCAGATCCACCTGCTTTCTTTGGAGGTCTTCTGTAAACCGAAACATCGTCACTAGAATTTCGAATGAATGTGATCTTGTACCCACCTTTCCAGAGTATTTCATTACAATCTCTCATAAAACCAAACAAATATCTTAATGGATAGATAATTTCGTTAGACTTATCTCTCCTAACATATTTACCTAGTTCTATCCCCGACATTTGGAAGTATGCTGATTCTGATTCCGAACCTAGCAATGTATGCATCATTGTTGAAGTGATGCCAGGGTTGTCAATAATTTCGATTATACAACCATGTTTAGAGATCTCTATTCTTGAGAACTGGAATGGGAAGAAATTCTCACAAAGGTTAATATATGCAGTTTTTTCATAACCTGCATTTGTATCTCTTTTAGTTAGGTTATACTGTTGGTGTACATAAGCTGCATTCGGATGTGAAAATGCATCGCCAATAGGAATATCAAACTCAATGCACTTGTATTCATTCAAATTATTTTTTTTTTGTCATTTGGCGGCAACGACTGGCGCTCATAACTTTTAATTTTTTGTTGATCCATTTATTATATAGAAAAAAATATCTTAAACAACTACACTTTTCTTATCAACCCAAGAATTATGACTACTATCAAAACCTAGCCATTTAATTAGCAGCTTATTTCCTTTTCTTCGCAAAACTTTTTCCACTAAGTAGTCTTTATCATATTTGGTCTTAAGCAACTCTGGCTCATAAAAAATACCTTTAATAAGTTTATTTATTTTTTTATATTTTATTCTGTATGTCGTGGGGTTTGTGTACAATACTTCACACACCTCAAATACTTCAGTAGACCAATTTGGTGAATATCCTTTTTCAAACAAATTTCTACTTTTACTTATATAAACTTTATCTCCTATTGCAAACTTTGGTTTAACCATTTTTCTTTCTCCTCCATACATGTTGATTAGAATAGAACTTTCATTCTTTGCATTTACATTGGTGGGTTTCATTCCGATTGTACTGTGAATAGTGTTATTGTATTTACTTATTAATTTAGGTAATATAGTCGCCCATTTATAGTTTCCCTGCATAGTAAAAATATTCCACATTTTCTCCTTCAATGTTTTATTAAATCTTTCTACAACACTAGCTTTCTTTACACTGTATGTTGAATAGTGTGTTATGTTGTTGTTGGCCATTAATGTCTTAAAATGATTTATTGTAAATTTCTTTACCTTCATCTGTTTGTAAATGCATGGGTTTACGATCATTCAAAATAGTTTTAAATGCTAATGTAACATTTTCACCAATTTTATCTTTGATTGGTATTGCCCATGCATATTTGGAAAAAACATATATCTCAGTTAACATGTATTTTAACCCTTTGTTAATTCTATGTATACCTTTTAAAGATCCAGAATTCATTTCGACTAAATCAACTTGCCAAAGATCATCGATACCAAAGATAGAACAGTTCTTCTGGGGAAGTTTTTTTGCATTGGTTTATGAATTTCATTTAGAATATCGTTTTGTATACTCCCACCAGTGAATAGCGAGTTATTGGTAACACGACATCTACTAATACATTTAATTCTTACTTTGTTATTATTGGTAAGTTTATATGAACTAAGTGTATTTTTCATACATTTGAGACAGTATACATTTAAGTTATCATTGTTAATTTTATATAATAAATGAGGCAACAAAAAATTGTAAACAATATAGAGAAGAATATAGAGAGAAGAAGACTGTTAATTGAAAAGTTTAGAACTTTTAGAAAATTTCGCCAAGATGAATATGATAAAAATAAAAAACACGATCAACCATTGATAGAAGCGATAGAAGATTTGGGGCAAAAAATTGGACCTGTAGCAAATGAGAATAAGAACTTAATAAAAGAACTTGTTCCACTTGCTGTTAAGAATTTAGACAACCCACAGACACCAATAGAAACATCTTTTGAAAGAAAAATGTTTGGTAAAACAGGCACCAATGAACACTATGGCGATGAATGCTATGGTGATAAAAGCTATGGCGATGAACGCTATAACGATGGCGTTAAACGCATTGACGATGATGATGGACGCTATGACGAAGTGTTAGGATATTTGAAAACTGATATCCGACAGTTAACAAACTAAAAAACGACATTTATTGATTAGAAAGTTGCCGATTTAATTAATTAATTGCAAAGACGATATTTTTGGGCTAAAGGGTGATAAAGGAAAAATTGTATATTGGTGATAGCGAAGTAACATTCATCAATGACAAATTTACTGTAGAAGGCCGAACATACACTGCAACCGATGGTTTGATGAAATTACTAACTAGTAAGAAAGTAACAGAAAGCGACTACACTGCAACCGACTATGAACACTATAGTCGTATCCTGGCAGATACAAACACATTTTTTTAAAACAATGATCAAAACTTGGGAACGCCCAAATCGAGTAAAGGGAATAAATGGAAAACTGTTGTTAAACCTATTTACGATTCGATTAAAAAGAAACGACCCTCGCCTAAAAAGGGGAAAGGTATAAAGAAATATATATACTACCCCAAAGAATACATATGGATGGATGATGTTAGGATGCTTATTGATCGGCTTCTCGTTATTTATGGCGAAGAGAATGCTGGAAATTATAACTATTACAATGAAAAAGTTGGAATAATGAATATACTCAACAGCAAGTTTAGTGACTTTGTTGTGAATAATCCAAAAGGTATACCATATCTAATACGAATGTTAAACGCAATACCACATACTTTTTGGAAGTCGGAGCATCACAGAAAAGGGTTACTCAATTACATAATAAATTTGCTACCTTTTGAGTTGTATGCACCCGGTTATCAGTACTTAGGTCCGGGTGCCAGACTAAAAGAGAGAATTGAGCATGGCGATAAACCCATTAATCTGCTAAATGCGGCTGCAATGTAATACGATATAGCTTATCATCATTATAAAGATCTAGCTGAAAGACATGTAGCTGACAAAGAACTAGAAAAGAAAGTGTTCAAAAGATTGTTAAGTTCAGATGCTGATCTCAATGATAGATTGTGGCCTGGTGTTACTGGATCTGCGATGCATATTAAACGTAAGCTTGGCTGCGGAATTAAAATAAAATGATAAAATATTTGTTATAATAAATGAAAGTAAAAAACATTGTATTTCAAGTTCCTAACGAGGAGTTGAAGGGTTTGAATATTGATTCTTTCCTAACGAAAGACCAACTGGATCGTAAGAACAAGAAACTAAAGGAGGACAAAGGGATGGCTATCACAATTTCAGTTCCACAGCTTAAGAAAATGTCCAAAGAAATGAAAACTGGAAATGGTTTGACAGTTCACAAGGGCGGATTTTTACCCTTAATTTTCGCAGCATTGGGAGCTCTAGGAGCGTTAGCTGGTGGTGCATCATCTATCGCTACATCAGTAATTAATGCCAAGAAGAAAAACCAAGAATTGGAAGAACAACACAGACATGATTTAGCTATGGAGGAATATTGCAAGGGATTGAAGAAAGTTAAGTGGGGTAAGAATGTTTAAAAAAAAAAAACTCCACTCAGTAACTTTGATATTGATAAAATGGTTAGAAAAATAAACATTAAAAATTTTCGGGGTGTATTTATGATCGATGAGCTACTTAACACATCACTCGATAATGAATGTGGAATTGTTAATCTAGATGTTTCTACAAACTTTGGTACACACTGGGTATGCTATTGGAAAGAATCAAACAACAAATATTATTTTGATTCATTTGGCAGAAATCCACCGCGACAATTAATAGCATATCTCGGAAGTAATATTTTTTATAACAAACATAGAATTCAAAATTTCAATCAAGTAATTTGTGGACATTTGTGTGTAATTGTGCTAAATCTCTTTTTGCATAATTTTGAATTTCCAAAATTATTTCGCTATTAATAAACAATGGATATATGCGGAAATACATTAATAATCTCTTGGATTGAAGATCAAATTAATGAACGCATAAACAATGAGAAGATCAGCCCTAATGATTTTGTTTCCAACACACAGTTCAACGACCTTATAACCACACTGACAAGAAACAAAAGATCATTGGATAAATCCTATCTTACTTACTTGGAAGTAGATAATAATATAGATTTTGAACAAAAAAGACTAAGACATGTGGAAAATCCCATTGCAACGATGGACGCAATCAATTTAGAGTACTATCAGAAAAACAGAATTAACTTTATTTGTTCAGTTGGGAAATACAATTCAAAAGAAAAAGTATTTGACTTTGATAACCGAATAGAATATTTTTTTATGAGAGATGGAACTATAGTTGAAATAATAGTAAAACCAGAAAAATATAAAAGTGTTATCAACTGTTATCATGAACGGAAAAAAATTGATGTGCATAAAACTTTTGAAGTACATCCTGATGATATGATATATTTTAAAATACCAAAAGCCGACAATGTACCCGAAGGTACAATTGTGTTCATTGAAATAGTTATGGTATATGAATATGTTTAAAGAGATGAAATTATGTTAGTTTTTAATGGAAGTGTTTCCATTAAAAACAAAACTTACAATCTAAGAATTTGAAAAGTCTTTAATTGTATTATGGTATTTGCCATAATACGAGTCATATCTATTGTAACAAAACCATATTCATTATTCCAACATTTTGAACACGTCTCCTAAATTTCTCAAATGACATATCACCACCAACAAAATCACTATTAATATGTTTAAGATTTGTATTGTCTTGTCTGAATATGCAAAGAAAACTATCATTGTCTCTTATAAGCTGCTTAGGTACTTTTGAGTATGTCTGAGCTAAATAGAAACAATCAATATCTTTGTGTCTACTGCGAGTAAAGTAATCCCTTACCATATTTTGATTTTCAAGTATGATATCAACGAAAACAACTACAGACTCTTTATAACATTCATTTACTTCAACTATTTATTCATTTGATGGAAAGAAGTATGCTATTGGTTCATTAAATAATTTTGATGCTACATCTATATATTTCTTTAAATTTATATATTTTGGCTGGTCCAGACTTTTTGAACATACATAGAGAGTGCCAAAGTCCAACCTTCCCTGAGCATATATAAAATTATCTATCATAAGTGTAGTTTTCCCACAGTTACTAGGGCCCACAATCAAACACCTAATATTATTAGGTAATAATTCTCCATGACGTTTTGCCGATACAGCCTTGTCTGGTATTCTTATTTTAATATCCCAGTCTACATGTTTCTTGCTCATTTATTAATAGATTTTTTAAATAATGTAATAAATGAGTAAAGTATTCAAATTAACAGATAACAAATCCGTGTTGAAGAAGAGACTGCACTATCCTTTAGAGATAGATGGACACTCATTGGCTTAAGTTCAGTTTTATACTACTTATCTAACGCATAACATTATCTCTGGGGGAAATAAGCTATATTTTGTGGGTCATAATGATAAGGAATCAGCAATTGATATTCCAGTTGGTCAATATAGCTTAAAAGATCTTGAAAAAACTACAAAAGCAATTTTTTCAGTTAGTGTAGATTCAATGAGTAGGAAAGAAATTGATATATCTTTCGAGCTGGCTAAAATAACATAGTGAAAGTAAAATGTATGCTTAAATTACAGTTTGGAAAACGGGGTTCAATAGGAAAACTTTTGGGTTCCGTAGAAAATAAAACTCTGAAAGCAAATGTGAATCATTATGGCGATACAATTCCAAAATTTGCTCAATTTGAAACAATAAATATACACTGTAATATAGTAAATGGTATGGTATTAAAACATGATGAAAATAACCATAGAGGAACTAGCATAATTGCCACTTTTAAATCAAGAACAACATTTGGCTTTGGCGACACGATCTATTACGAACCAGCTCATCCATTATTTTTCCCAGTGCAAACAAATTAAGTTAATGAAATAATAGTTGAAATTAAGGTTGAAAAAGTTAAGTTAATTAACTTTGATTTGTCTGAACTGTGGTATTAGAGATGAAGCCGTAGATATTTTTTCGGTTGGAAGTAGTCATATTCTTTATATTAAAGTTTGGTGTTATAAAGATGAATAATATTTCTATAGATAGTGTAATGAAAGAACTCAATGTTTCGGCTACTTTAATGCGTCGAATTTGGAGACGTGTATCCAAATTTTTTATTAGACTATGTTGTAGCACATTGCCGAAGTCAGAGCGATAATTGTGTTTTAATAATTTTCCAATCATTAAAACTTTATATAGATATGAGCACAAATAAAAATCACCTGATGTCTAATACGACGACCATTTACTCTTTAAAAACCGAATAGAATGCCTTTGTTTAACACCACAATCCTCCATTCCATCATATGCAAAATTTATACCTCCACGATTAACACCATCTAAAACTTTTTCGCTGGAAATCTGACGATATCTGTCTGGCAAGGTTACTTTAAAATTGCCATAAGTAATTACCACTTTGTGTCCATACCGTGAATCAGATATTTCAGCATGGTCTATGGGATAGGTCTGTCCGATTGAAAGTTCGGAAAGTTTCTTAAATCACTGGACTCCGTTCAATACATTTAGCAACTGATCCATTGTTTATTATGGACAATATTTTTTTTTTTGCGTATTCAATTTTCTTGAGTCGCTCTTTGCAACTTTTTGTAGTCACTTTTTGCAGATGCACCCAAACGCAACTTTTTGCAGTTGCACTCTAACACAACTTTTTGCGGTCACTTTTTGCGGATGCCTCAAATGCAACTTTTTGCAGTCACTTTTTACGGATGCTTCAAACGCAACTTTTGGCATTCACTTTTTGCGGATGCCCCAAACGCAACTCTTTGCAGTCACTTTTTGCAGTTACCTCAAACTCAACTTTTACAGTCACTTTTTTGCGACTGCGCTCGAATCGGCAGCTGATGTTTTGGATCAGGAAAACAAACGGTATTTTTTCTGATGGTTTCCTGATGGTTTGGGCATTCAATTTGCTGTTGATTTTCTGATGGTCGCTGGTTGCGCTCGAAACGGCATTTCTATACTACTATAACGAGAGAAAATAATTTGGTAGGTTTCGAATTAGTTAACCATATGTGTATACTTATTACAAGCATTAATTTTGTAAGTCCGCCTGATTTTATTTTGAGCATGTGTATATAATATTTAAACATGTTCTTTTTGTACGTATCGATATTTTGTAATATCCAGCAGTACAATCCACGTTACTTGTTATGAACATTTATAAGTTACATTTGTTACAAATTAACGTCATTAAGGTAACATAGAGGTATTCGCTTTCAAAAATAAGCCAATAAGCATGAAAAGTTACATCATTTATAAACATGTACGTTAATCTTTTACAGCAAAGTTGTTCATTGACAAACTAACCCTCATATTTTTACTAGCACTATGAATACATAAAAAAATTCCTCTTATTCAGTGATGCATGCAATAATTTGCATCTTATACAATTGTGGCTCTTGTTACAACAGTGGCGGATTCTGATTAGAAAAAAAAAGGGGGAGGCAGAGTGAGCGCGTCCTCCTCTCGAGTGAAAAATATTTTGATTTGAATGTCACTATGTTAATGCACAACTTGCACTTGATATTGCGTTGTACAATAAAAAAAAACACTTCCATAACAACAATACTACAAAACAATCGCTTCCTGGTGCAAGACAGCAGTAATGGTAACTGAGGGCATATACCAATTTGATTTTCGTAAGCTCCGAGATGGGACACCTCTATCGTCAATGAACAGAATTTGTATGTTAACTTATTCTAACATAACTGTTATAAACAAAATAAGTGCGGGTGAATTTGTTGCTTCAAGTAAATATACAACTAAATTGTATTAAAATACAGTAATCCACTGAAATGTTTACGAAAACGACAGTACGCGTGTTTTCTGTAAAACTTTGCTGTTATTTGAATTTTTCATTTATTCTGGGAAAAATCAGGTATAGCAGTGATTTGGTGAATTCAATACACATTCTTATTTTTCAAAACCTACGCTCCTCCCGCAAGATAATACTTGACCCGCCACTTTGTAATATTTGATAAAGAGCTCTAATATACTACCCCTCACAAATAGCTAATTTTAACATTTGGAAACGAACCCCCGTAGGAAACTTAAATATAAATAATTTATTTCGTTTGCAGAAGTTATATCACTATATCATTAAAAAGCACGTCATAGACAAGTATTCAGTTAACTCTGTATAATACTGTGATTGTGAGTAAGAAAATTGTAAAAATAATGTAGGGAATAATTCTTATAATTATTTTTATGTGATTCCATTTGTCACAAACATTTATGGCTGAAACTGACGTGAATAAAGTTACTTATAAAATTGAGATGATACATTATTACTATGATTTTATTACACATGATCACAGTAAATACTATGACAATCTTCCTTGACGAAGATTTTCTTGCAAATTCTGCTTTCCGAAGCATCCAGAATGTAAATGCGTTTAAATTTTGTTAAAAATACAGAATATTTTTATCGATTATTTTTTAATTAAAAAGTATATTTTATAATGATGTAAAATATATACATTCTATTCTTCTTTCATATACAGCATAAATCGCACTTTTCTGACAATTTTCACGGTGTCTGTACTATTTTTTTTATGAATTCTTCACCACGTAGTATAGTCGGCTGCAGTGCTCCATAGGCAGGTCATTTACTTCAACCTTAACAAAACGAGTGCAATAGCTTTTCTGCGTCTATCCATCGCAGCCGGTAGGCAACTAGAGTTCACGACACGTGCAGGACATGGGCGATAACTCGGTTTAACTTTGTCATCATGTGAAGACAACACACGGGAGCCGCCCATCCGGGTAAATTACCCGTCTGGGTGATTGCCCGGACTGTGTAAAAGGTGCCTTAGGTGGTTCTTACATGTAGGCTAGTAGAATGAAATAGCCGCGTTTGAGACAATGGCGCTGGATTGCGACCCATGTTTGAGGTTTGATCTCTACATTTAATTTGTACTAATCATCTTGGGATGTTTTCTGTATTAATGGCTTGTAGAACTCGGGAATATTTTTCTATAAATAATTATAGTAATTCCGAATTAATTAATTTTGCTCGATTTGTCGGTTAAGTTGGGTAGGGGGAGCAGGTGGGGGTTCGCCTTAAAGCTGATAAGCAGACGACGGTATGAACGATGAAGAGGGGAATAAGGGGTGGGGTGTTGATGGGGAAGGAGTCAGGGAAAGTAGTAACGGAGAGGGGAAGAATATTATGACAATATAATTGATTATAAGGGGGGGGGGGTTAATCGTCTGCTGGACGCGGGGCTGGTGAGATCTCCAGAAATGTAAGTTTTGAAATTAATTTTTAAAAATATTCAAAAAATAAATTTTGAATAATTATTTGAATTATAATTTTAAAATAAACTTTGAAATATATTTTTATTATTTTAAATTAATTATTAATTAATTTTTATAAATTGTTTAAATTTTTGGGATTTTTGGGATTTTTTATAACTTTTTGGGTTTTCAAGGTGAAAGGTCACCAGGTCAAGGACAAGGTCACAGAAATCTAATATGGCGGACAATATGGCTGCCAGGTGACTGGAATGACAGAACATGAACAGCTCCACCGCCCCAGCCCGTGCCCCAAAATCGGCTATTTCATTCTACTAGTCTACGTGCAAGAACCACTTATGGATCCCATATAAATACATGGCGCATTAAACTTATAATGAGGGCTATTAGACAACTTTTGGACCTTTCATGTAGTTCATATATTAATTTCTCACTGTTTAGTATTCATGCATACTTGATATAAGGATTTAAGCAACCTCCAAAGGTACGGTTTAGGAACCTGAGTGCGAGACCCAAAACTATAAAGAAATAATTCATTCACTTTTGGCATTAGAAAAAATATTCGGAGACCATTTTAGGAATCACTACATAGTATAAAAGAAGTCCCTGGTGCATATCTGTCTGTTTGGGGGAAAAGTTTGCCTTTCAAAACTCTCAATACTTTTATAAATCATTTATAAGAAATAATTTACATATAAATGAACGATTAGTCAAAGGCAGTTTCTCGATTTAAACTACTCCATGAGAAATGCAAAATTTATAAAAAGAATCATGAAACAGATTATGAAAGAAATAGTAAGAAGCAACTGCCATTAATTCACAAATTACAAAATATTGGTAAAAAAGTATAACAAGTAAGTGAAGAAAATAAAAACTTAATAACAACACTAGTTCCAGTTTGAGCAAAATATTTAGATTATCCACAAACACCAGAAGAAACATCATAATTAAAGAGAATAATTTTCAGAATATAAATATCCTAATTTGGAAGAACTAATGGGAATTGTACCCATAAAAAATTTGAGGCGGGATGCTTCTGATTCTCATTCTACTATACGTCTCGGAAAATAAATTTCAAAAAGAATTAATGCTATTAAAACACAATAAGGTTTATGAGGAGATGAGCATAATTTTTATATTGGGGACATAAAAGTAATCATTCATGATGATAAAAAATTGATTAAGGATGAAGAAAATAATAAATTAATAGAATAGTAATAAACAGAAGGGCTTTCTAATTTGTTAACAAAAAATAAACAAACAGATCTTGAAGATGAATACACAGATAATGACTTTAAAAATGTACAGAGATATTATTGTATTAACCAATGCTGCATTCCAAGAGTAGAATCCAAAAATGAATGTAAACTTGAATAAAAGTCGGAAGTACAAAAATATAATTAAACCAATTTATGATCAGTATATAAAACCATATTCAAGATCAGGACCGAACATAC
Organism: Dryococelus australis; assembly: GCA_029891345.1. Taxonomy (NCBI): domain Eukaryota; kingdom Metazoa; phylum Arthropoda; class Insecta; order Phasmatodea; family Phasmatidae; genus Dryococelus; species Dryococelus australis. The sequence continues at coordinate 21,226,675 of CM057004.1, forward strand.
CTGATAGAATGATTTCTCCAAGAACTCCTTGATCGGGAGAAGGCATTGTGCCCCTTTGAAAGTGGCACAATGCCTTGATAGTAACTGTTCCTGTGACCCAGTATGTTACTCTGGCCTTCATATCGTAGACTAAAGATGAGATATACCGATCTCGCTGGCTGTGCACGACCAATCTCTGTGTTCCAACATTGAACTGCATTTTTGCCTCCATGTCTAGCATAAATGGTTGGATTGAGTTAGACCATAGAACACTAGTAAACAAGTGCTTTCGAGATGTTTTTATACTTCCTCTAATCGAATTTGTAATGCTTTTTGATTACATTCAAATTGGTAAAATCATTTTATTAGTATAATAGTGCTTGTCATTTACAAATTAAGATGCAAACAAACACATTCATCACTGTTGACCATGTGACTTTAACAGTTGTGTAGGATTCGGGTAGGTCAACATTGGGTACATGCGCAGAAGACGAATAAGCAATCTACCTCATCTTTAGTCTATGTTTTATATTTATTAGTTCGCCAACTTTTGTGCCAGTATATTTGTTATTCAGCATTTCAGTATAATTTGTCATGTTTGAAATTTGTCTTGAGGTGATTTATTTTATTGGCCAGAATTTTGGTAAAGTATTCTGTATTTTTAACAAAATATCATTAATTTTATTAATTATCAATGTATCGGAAAAAAATACAATATAAAAAAGTCACATTTTATGTGAAATGCCATTCTCAGAATTTTGTCTTATGTTAAAATATTACTCATTATTTACCTTACTTTTGTCAGTTCATCAAATATAAATCACGTGACTATTTACATTATTATCGCAACATGTTATGAATCGATTGTAGCCATAATTGACTGAATCTATATCTGCTCTATGACGACTTTTGCCGATCACATTTCCGTCTTCTTCATCATTAAAATATGGCATGACACGTTCTGAAAAAACTGTTCTCAACTGCTTCTCCTTGATCCTTCGATAAACTAGCACTATCGCAGCATGTGGTTTGTAGCCGTTTTTGTGCCTGTAACTATTATTCCTTTTAGTTTTGACAGGCCATGGTTATTTTACTTGTTTTATGATATTCTGTTTAGCGGTTCCCGTGTACGGCCTAACTTTAGCATGGCCTAAGATGTGACGAGCCTGTTTTTGGTGTACTTTGTCGCTCTCGACATGGACTGGTAGAAGATCTACTTTCCAAGGACTGTCCAGGACTGCGGCCATGTTCCCACTGCTGCTTTAAGGCCAAAAATATTTTTTGATACTTCACACGTGCGTGGTTTAACCAACTTCTTAATTTTTAACTTTTCGGTGTCTGTAGTCTGACACTACATTTGAGATCTTCGTTCGGAATTAATGGCTTTCATTTGAACATTTGCGCATTGAAAATAATAAAAAAAAGAGTAAAATTGTAACTACAAATTAATGAAAGTCTGTTCATTTCTGGCCTTTTGCCACTTTAGCCTTTATGAAAATGTATTTTTATTCAATATTTTTGTGTTCAGCTCTGGACTTTTGTCACCTTAACCTTTAAGAAAAAGAAACTTAAAATATAATTTTTTTTTATTGGGATCCTGTTTCTAGAAAACAATAAGATTAAAAGAACTTGATATTATTATGGGGGTAACTAAGTAACTTAGTTATTGAACAAGAGTTTTATGAAAATGTGTTTTTTTTATAACAGAGTTTGATTTTGATTCTGTAATTAAAGTAAGTGTCACTACAAGATGTGGTTATCTTATTTAAATAATTTCTTTAATCACCTTTTAGCACTTAACATATATTTTTTAAACAAAGATTTTAAAACTCCTTGCTTTCTATGCAGACAATGCTATTCAATATGAAGATTATTTTAAGTTTACAGGTATGGGCCAGTGGTTGGCCCTGTATTTGTGATATTTTGTACAGCTGTTGGAAATCATATTTAAGATCGGTTTGCATACAACATATTAAATTTTGGTATGTATACACGCTGGTCACAACAAGGCCACATACCATCTGATGTGTTTTGTTCGCCTTTTGGTTTGTGTCGGTATTTGGGAGAATTAATTTTGGTGAGCTTTTCTTATCGCACTTCCGAACCCCTGAATACCGGCACAGCATAAAAAAAAGACAATAATTTACCAAAAGAATACGCTTGGATGGGCGATGTTAGAAAAATGATCGACATGTTGTTAATTATTCACAGCGAAGAAAATGCTGCAAATAACAGTTATTACAATGAAAAAGGAAGCATAATAAATAAATTGAAAAATACACTTTCTGAATTATTTTATTAATAATCCAAAATGAATACCATATCCAATAAGAGTTTTACATGTAATTCCACATTTTTTTGTAATTCTGAAAATCGTGGTAAAGGTGTAATTAATTTGGAATTAAACAATTTAAATTTACCTGAAATGCAATTTCCAGGTTTTAATTATTGAGGTCCCTTTATAAAATTAAACACAATATTAGAAAGAGGAGACACAGGAATAAATAAATTAGATGAACTGTGTAAATAACATGATATTGCTTGTAGAGATCATAAAGATTTAGAATCTAGACATGCAGCTGACAAAATTTTCCAAAAAGCAGCAGAAGAAATTATGTTACATAAAAATATTCCAACTGGTGAAAAAATTCACTTCTGCAGCAGTTGCTTCATCTATGTTAACAAAAAGAAAAATAGGTTGGAGTATTAAAATTTCTTAAATACATACATCTTTTAATTTATAAATGAAGATAAAAAATATAACTTTTGATACACCCATTGATCAATTTAGAGATTTAGGATCTTTAACAAAAGTTCAACTTGAGAGAAAAAGTAAAAAATTTAAGGAAGGAAAAGATTTCTTATTAACTATGTCAATAACATTACTGAAAAAAAATATTAAAAGAAAAATCTGGAAGTGGTTTACATCATGGTGGATTTTTACCAATTGTATTTGCAGCTTTGGGCATGCTTGGAGATTTAACTGGATGAGTTACTGCAATTTATAATTCTGTTGAACAAACAAAAAGTAATTAAAAAGAATTAGAACAGCAGAGACATTATTTAGCAATGGAAAATAAATCAGGAAATGGTTTAGTTTCAAGAAGAGGATGAGGAAAAAATTTGAATATATCACCATTATCTAATTACGATATTAAAAAATATGTAAAAATACCAATTAAAAAATTTCAGAAATGTTTATATGATTAAGGAATTACCAAAAAGTATGTACAAAAATGAATGTGCTGTGGTTAATTTCAACATTTCATCAAATCCCAGGACTCATTGGGTTTGTCATTTTAAATAAAATGGTGATGTTTACTATTTTGATTCATTTGGAGGTAATGTTCCTACCAATTTAATTAATTACTTCAAAAAAGAAATGTTTATTACAATGATAATAGAATTCAGAATTTTATTTCAGTTATCTATGGACATTTATTTTTAGTTTTATTACACCTTTTTTTTCGAGAGGTTTTAAGTTTCATGGTGTAATTTCTTTGTTATTAAATTACAGATGTATTTTGGAAACCATTAATCAAATGCTTTAATAAAAACTCTGACACTAATGCTAATGAATTAAAAATATATGTAGATTAAAAATACAATATTATTGCTTCTGCTTTACAAAATCAACAAAGTAAATTTTTTGTTTATACATCAGATTATGTTTTTTTTCATAATCATAAAATTAATAATATGGCTGATCCTATAGATGGGAAAGACACAGCCAATAAAAGATTATTTGATAAAGAAATAGCTCACACATTAAACATTTTAAAACAGTCATTTTCGAAGTATTGTGATACACTTATTAACTCTAAAGTTTATAAAATAATTACTGCTAATCTCAATTTTCCTGATGATACTGTAACTATTATAATGGGTTCTAGGAAAATGGATTACATTAATAATGCTTACCCCTTTTCATATTAACAAATGTGATATTTTATCTTTTAAAATCAAAAGAAATAAATAGTTAGTTATGATGATGGTTTGATGACCACAATAGGAATATTCATGAAACATAAAGAACAAATATATTTTTTTACTATTAAATGGAGAATACTTGGTGCTTAGAGTGTAACAAGGCTAATAACAATAATGATGTAAAAATTGAAAAGACTAAAAATTGATTTTTGGTTCAGAAAAGTAAATGTTCAATATGTAATTCTAATAATTCGACATAAAAAAATCTCATTGTAAGAGAAGGAATAATCAATTAATTATATAGACCAACAAAAAGAAATTTTCTCAGAAGAAAACTAATAACATATGGAATTGATGATTTATGGAAAATTGATCTTGTTGAGATGAATACTGATAATTTAAAAGGTGTATCACATTTAAATAATTGATATAAATATATTATGAAAATTATTGATGTTTTTTTTACAAAATACTCACTTGCTATACCTAAAAAAGGTAAAACAGCTAGAAATGTAGCAAATGCTTTAGAATGCGTATTGATAAAAAGAAAACCACTAAATATTCAAAGTGATAATGACTCAGAAGTTTTAATAAAGAATTTAAAGAACTTATGCAAAAATATATAATCAATCATTAAATACATTCGGCGAACTTAAAGCCAGTGCTGTAGACAGATATAATCGTACAATAAAGAATAAACTGTGGAAAAAATTTGTTTTAAATGGCTATTATAAATGGGTAGATATATTAGATGATTTATTAATAGAATACAACAATACAAAACATAGAACTATTGGTATGAAGGCATTTAAAGTTAATAAAAATAATTTAAAAAATCAAAGACAACAAGCATTTGTGAATGTGTTTAGCAAACCGAAATATAAATTTGGCAATGTTGTCTATATTACCAAAAATATACGAATTTTTGAAAAAGGTTATACTCCTAATTAGAAAACAGTATTATTTACTATTTCTGAGGTTTTAAATCATGATGTGCCAACTTACAAACTGAAAGAAGCAGAAGAAATAAAAGGCAGTTTTTATGAATATGAAATAATGAAAACTAACTATCCAAAATAATATTTGGCTGAAAAATTCTTAAAAACAAATGTGATAAAATGTATGCAAAATGGTAAGGTTTTGATAATTCACATAACTCTTGGATTAATAAAACATATGTTTTGTAAAATTAAATATTGTACTTAAATGGTTAAATGGTTAAATTGTCTAAATCATTAACAATATCTTTCATTTTATTTATAATTTCTTTATATGATTCATACTTTATACCAAACAAGAAAATGTCATTTTTCCCAACTCTATTCGCTTAGTTTGCAAATTCTCTATATTCACTGAAAGTTTCATTACCAAAGAAATACAGTAAACCATTTGTATATCTAAACACTGGCTCTACCATATGCGGTAAATGAGAAAATTTCTCACTAAATTGACCATTCTATTTTATCTGGAAATGACATTCACCTATTTCAGGATAGTATACCTTTTCATAGAAGATAAAAAAAATTCCTGAATATGTATTATTAATAGCATTTATTTCATATTCATCACTTATTCCAAAGGAAGAAAACTATTTTGGATATCCGTTAATTAGTTTATAATTGGGATAATCAACAATGTAAATTTTGTTGTCAACAAAAAGAACTAACTCACCTGAAGGTCTTTGGTGTATAAAAATAATATTGAAATCACTTAGTAAAATTTTTTAACATTTCTGATATAAAAAATGCTTATTGATTATTTTGCTGTCATTCAAACTTTTTATCCAAATGTTTCTATTGTAAAAATTATACAACTCACTATCAATAATAAAAAATGTTTTTGTATATATGCTTTTGCATAAATCAATTGGTTCATTACCATTAAAATTATTTTGTGTGGGTGGTCCATAAAACTTTTGAATGTTTTGAATACCATCCGACTGCAACTCTAACAAATCATTATTAAGAAAATGATACATGGCTGCATTTTTATCATTTGTATGTTGAAGACCTGATGCATAACCAATTTAATGGATAAAACTACCAGTAAATTAATTTTATTTTCAGGAGTACTTTTCCTATCATTATACCAATATGCCTGCTTATTGTCACAAATTTCAAAAAAACTATTTTGTTGATTTGGAAAAAGAATGAATGTGTTAGTGCATTACCATACATATATAATTTAATCTTTCAAAGCCTAGATGATCTCTGATATTTATGCTGAGCTTGTTTGTAAGATATAAGTATGTTTGGAAATTTCGTATCATAAACAAATTTCTTATTTGTATGCTTTTGCCAAATGCTAAAAGCCTCTTCAGCTAACTTTGGAATTGTATTATTTGCATATGCAAAATACCATTTTAACATTTTTTATTCCATTTGTTGGCCCTTGAATAGCTACCCAATATATCATCCTTAATGCCACATCTTGGTTTATTAATGAAATTAGGCATCTCTTCATCAAGTTTACCTTCGTTGAAGAAAGGTTATGATATTATTGAAATATTTTTTAAGAATTTACAAACTTTTCTTTATCAATATTTGAAAGTGAATTTGGGCTACCTTCTAAGATGCCATATTTATTTAAAAAATTGATAACACATTCTATTCGATTCTCTTATGGACAGCAATTAATTTATTTTTATGATAATGAGAATGATTACATAAACTTTCATTTATATACAAAAAAATTCTAACAGGCTGTAAGAGGGATATTCATTTCAAACATAACATTGTTTAATCTACAGAAAACATGTTTAATGTCCGTTCATCATTCGTTCAAGACACATTTCACTTATGGTAATCTTTATTTTAAAAAATTTCAAAAGATTTACAGACAAGTTAATGTCTCGCCAAGGACAATTTTTATAGCCTTTTTTAGCACCTGCAAAACTCCAGTGGAGAACGCCCCTTCTCAACACTCGGCCGGCCTATGATGTTTTTTTTAAGTGCTGTGAAAGGGAATATTTTTTTAAATTTATGGTACCCCTTCTCATATGGTGCTGGTTCCTTACAGCATATCAGACACCCCAGCTATACGTCTGTTATATTACATTGTTATTAGAGAGAGTATTTTTTGCTAGAGGTTCAGGGGTACTAGTTAAATTGAATCAACTGCTCGTATCTCTTTATATAAGAATAAGCAAGGTTTTCTTAGCTCAAATTTGAAATGACCTGGGTGATAATTTAATAGTGTGGGCGCCTTCACACCATTAAATTATCCTCATGAGTCCAGATTCGAATACATGACACACGAGTTTAAAGTCGGACGTCTTGGCATAGACTAGTGTCAAGACAAGTGGAGCAATTAATAGAGGAAGACTCTTGTAGCCAGCCATTCGACAAGTGTGCCGCAACTTCTGCACTGAGCTCGCACAAGGTCGGCGAGTGGAGTCATTATTTTCAACTGCTCAATGTGTCTCAACTCTGTAGTGCTGTGTGAGCCCAATGTCGGCAAGTTAAAGCCATATGGTTTATCTTATCTCTGCATGCTATCGGCTTTTTCCTGTTGTGAGTAGATGTCAGCACAGTACGAAAGCTTTTACTTCTCGCAACTATATTGCAACACAGTAGGAAAGCTTCAACATCGCCCAACTATATCTCAGCATGTTTGTCGAAGCAGATAAAAGAATTCTTACAGAATAAGTGTAACTTCGATTTACACTTCTGATTGAGACAGAGTTATAAAGTCTTTGATTTTTTTTCTGTACTTCCCCTCTTTCATTTTCTACTTACATGTAAAGTAGCCCATCATTTTCTTCCCAATATTTTGCACAAATCTCCTTAAATCTGTTAAAGGTCTATCTTCACCAACAAAGTCATTATAAATGTATTTATTTTAGATTGGTATCATCTTGTCTAAATATACACAGAAAATTCGTATTTTCTCTTAGAAGTTGCTTAGATATTCTCGAAAAGGTTGAGGTAAATAAAATACATCTTTTTTTTGTGTCTCCCCTAGTAAAATATAATTAATGATATCCGGATTTTCTAAAATAACATCGTCAAATATCATCAGAGAATCATTTTCACACTGATCTAAGGCTATCATTTCGTAATTATTAGGAAAAATTATTCCATATTTTCTTTAAATTTTTTGGATAACACATCAAAATAATTTTGTAACTAAATATATTTGGTTGATTTAAGCTTGTTGAGCAAACATACATTATATTAAAATTTAACAAATCTGTCTTGTATATAAACTTTATCATCAAATTAGTTTTGTCACCGTTACTAGGACCAACTATTATGACTCTTAAGTTATCAGGCAAAAGTTACCCATTCTTCTTATTTTTAGCATTTCCTTCGGAAATTAAAACACCAATACCCCAATCGACTTTTTCATTTAATATGATAAGTTTTAGTTATAAATGGAGATAAAAATATTTAAGTTAACAAATAATTGTTCTATACTAAAGAAGAAACTTCACTATGATATTATTCATAAGGACAAATCGATTGCTTTAATTAGTTTTCATACAAAATTTGTATCGCCCAATGTAGACAATGATAGTACAATATTGATAGATGTTAATAATAAAATTATAAATACACCTAGAGGACAATACAATATTGCATCATTAAAAGAAACTATAGATTTAATTGGTCCATTTACTACTAATAACATTGAATTAACATCAGGTAGTTTAAAAAATAGCATTTTGTTTAATTCTAAGTGAAATATTAAAATTGATTACCAATCATATGATATTATTGGTTTTGCGAGAAATATGCTTATTGTAAAAGAAAAAACTGTTATAAGTTCTAAATTAACTAATTTTGATCCATTTAAAACAATAAATGTTCAGTGTCATTTAGCCCTAAGGAATGCTTATAAAATATGATGAGTCTAATCATTTAGAAACAGACATAATTGCTACTTTTTCACAAAATAACAATGTTTGGTTTTAGAGATTCTATTATTCATGAGCCACCATATCCAATTATTTATAAAATTAATAATGAATTTCTAAAACAATATGGTTTAACCATATTGTTTTAGAAATTATAGATGAAAATAGAAAACTAATTTATCTTGATGGCATTGATATTTACATTGTTTTAGAAACTAAAGACAATAGAAATGTACATAGAAGATAATAAAGAATATAATAATATAGAATATAAAATACATAAATTATTTGTTTAATAACTCCACTGTCATATCGATAATATTGTCTTTTTCATGCAAAACCATACATTTGTTATAGTTAAAATGAAATTCCTTACCCGTAAACTTATTCACCAATGTTTTTTGTTTTATTATCTCTTATAATCATATTGTTTTTATAATCACATTTATCTTAGTTTATTGTACTAATTCACTCACCGATTTCACGTTCAATTGTAAAGCATTTTGGTCATTTAGAGTGAATCCTTTAATTTTTGTATCTTGTTTTCCCAAAAAAGTTTCATAACCATAGATTTTGGATCAGTACTTATCCCATTTATACCATAATAATTTTTCCAAATTTGTCTGTCCATTCGCCAAGCATGCAACCTGTTTTTACAATATTTTTACCATCATCTATGTGTCATAATATACTACTTTATACCTAATTTATCTAACATTTCATATAACTGTAATCTAGTATTTCAAGTAGTAAAAGTTGCTATAAATATGTTTGTTGCAGTGCTATCTTCTACATAATTATCATTATATTTGTATGACACTTCGATTATTTTGTCATTAATGTAAACAACATTATTTACTTCTATTCTTTCGTCCAATAACAACTCATACCAAGGAGTTGATTCAGTAAGATATTCTGTTTGTGTCAAATTTCGTCTCTGTTAAAATTTTCCCCAATGTGAATTTAAACAAATTTTGGCAACAGAACATATTCCAAAATTTTTTTTTCAATTTTTTCAATGTCAAAATTGGTATATTGTTCTTGTTTAGTAACATGAGTATAGTCTTCTTTTAATTTACAATAGTCTTTTAATTTACAATACTTCTTTGGTTGAAATACCAAACAATTAATTTTAAGTAATTTTTAACCTTTTTCGATAGCTTTATTTAATTCTAATGTAGTCCTTGTTCCATTTATTGCTCTTTCTTCATCAGTATGATTACATTCTTCTTTTTTTCTCTGCAACACATTTTGAACATAAAGTAAACAATAGATTCCCTTGCGTAATAGGTAGTACTGGATGATATAAATTTTGTGGTGGTAAAACCACCACGAAAACACCCAAACTAATTTCTGAGGTAATTTTCGGAGTTAAATATTTTAATATGATGACCAACATGGAAAATAATAATAAAACATCACTGATACATCTTGATATATAGTGTGGGGTTTCATACTGTTTCTAACAAAATATTGTAAAATAGAATATGAATCTTAGCCTTTGGAATTATGTGCAATAAATGCATAACCTTTGTTTTCTTCAGATATTGCTTATTCGCAAAACTCATTTGTTTTAAAATGTATTTTGTTACCATAAAAATCTTGAACAGATATAAAGTTTGGTGTGTGAAAACTGTGTATAATGTGTTGCTTCGTAGTCAAAAAAGTAGTCTTTTTCAATATTTGAACAATACATATTTTTTCTTGTTTTTGCCATTACAGATACAGTCTTTTATACAAAAACCCCCTTTTTATTGTTTCTTTTGCATATAAAATTTATGTTCATCAGTTTTCACAAATTCCTTACAATTCCAACATTTGGCAAAACCACATTCGTGTTTTTTTTTTAAATATATTCTAGTACTATCTTCACTTTCCCTAACTTTTCCGTGTAGTGATTTTTGCACAAAGTACATATATTTTTATTATTTGTCTCATGATCATGTTGATCTTTATTATTGTATGGTTTGTCACAATATTTACAATAATAAGCACTACCTAAAAATGCTTTCATACTATTAATAACATCGTAATGTTCATCGTGTGAATACAAATAAATAGTTGGTGGTATTTTGAACCAGATTGTATAATTGAATTGGAATGTGCAGCTGAAATAACTCTTTTATTTGAACATTTAGAAAATTTTCTGCATCCATTAGATCTTCCAAACTGAAACCCATTTCACAACTTTTTCCCATTCTTTTTCAAAGTTCACGAGCCAATTCTCCTTCTAATTTTCTTCCTTTTCTAATGTACATAAATTCATTATAGGCTAATTATCTATCCAAAATGATATTAGTTTATTATGTTAAAGCTGTAATTATTACTCTGGGCCCAAATAAATTATCATCATTGTTAATTTTAGTAATACATTATTTTGCTTTTATATATTTAGTTAAATTAAAAAATTGTTTTATGTATATTTCCTCTTGGTGCTTTGTAAACATCGATATCAAAAGTAGTTTCATTTATGTCTACATTATCATTTGATATAATTATTCTTTCATTTTGAATAAGTCAATTTTCGGTATTTAAATTGTTATTTCTTGCAGCCGAAATTGTATGGTAAAAATTCTGATTATTTGCATATATTCTCATTTGATCACCATTTCTATAACCGGTTGTTTTTCTTACATCTGTCATTGTTGTGTGCAAAGCATTACGCACAGCATTCATTTTTTTCTATTGGAGTTCCTTCTTAATTATTTATGCGAATGCTGTATTTTGTTTGCCAAATGTTAAAATTATCAATTAAATTATGATTGATCTCACAAATTTTGAAAAGAATCTTCTTTTCCACACTCTCGTTAAAATTTTTTTCTTTATAAGGAAAAATTTGTCCTAAAGGTTCATTTTCTTCTTTAATTTAGAATTTTAAAGAAGGTAAATTCCTGTTAGTTTTAATTTTTGGGCTTAAAAATATCTGATTACAAAAAGGCAATATTTCTTTCAATACCTTTATATCTTTTTCTGATTATTTTATAGCCCGAAAAAGGTAAATTTGTATAATTATTCTTTGTTATCATTTTAATAGCTGTAATTAATTCATATTTATATAAATTGTATATTTTTTTAACTTTTAGGTTTATCTCTTAATTCTGTAACTTTTAAACCATTTAAATTAACTGTAAATTTTTTAAATTAGATTTTCTCCTGTTATAATAACATCGCACTCTCTAATAATAATTCTAATTAAATTGTCTTTTCTCATTGATAATTTTTTTTATTTTAAATCTTTTACGTATATTCCTTAACTCCGACAATCTCATTTCATTCAACACGCATATTGAATTGTTCATCGAAATTTTATTTTGTTTGATTATAGATAAAAAATATATAAAGGGATATAAACGAAAAAAGTATTTTAATCAATGATAACAATGAAAATGTTTTTCAACTCTTTAACTTCGTGTTATGATAATAATGAAATCGTTTTTGGCTATTTTAAAACTCTTGTTATGATAATAATGAATTTTTTAAACTATTTAACGTCTTGCAATTATATTTCTCATTATAATATTTTTTTTACATTTTGTTGTATATTGGTCCTTAGTATTTTTACGAGAAGAAAATAATTTTATATATTTATTCTCTTTACATACTGTACATTTTTGTTGGAAAATTACAATTTTGAATTTCATTTTTAATATCTACTGCTGCTTTGTGTGATTTGGTATTTTTATGGTTTTTAAGATGTAAATTATAATAAACATATTTTCCACATTCGCATAGTATATTGTCTTTATTTAATTCATTATGATTTATGCCCTTTTCAATTAAACATTTTTTTACATATACTATGAAGCTTATCTTTTGTGTATCTATTAAAGTAAAAACCTTCTATGTTTAATACTTCGCCACATTTTTTACATTGCTCACATGTGGAATTGTTTTCTATTTCATAACAGAGCATAGATTACATTTTTGTTTGTTTATAAGTAAATAAATTTATTAAGAAAAGAAAGAAATCCAATTTTTTTATTATTTATTAATTATAATTTTTTTGTTCCAAAAAATGAAAAAATAGAAAATAATTTCTTTATATTTTTTATTTTCTTAATAAATTTATTTTCTTATAAATAAACAAAAGATGGAATCGCTGCTCAACAAGTTTAATAATGCATTTGAATTGTCTAAGCTACAACACCTAGAAAAATATAATAAGTATGTCGATACAGACTTTCGATTACAAAATCTTAATTTCCAAAAAAAAAAAAATAATGTTCTATTCTAGATGGTACGTATAAAATTACTTTACCCATATCGTTATGCAAACATGTTAGATAAAAATCCTTTAAAATTAATAAATGAGAAAAAGGTTTTTATAAAATATAAAGATTTAAAAGACATGAAAAATTAAAAAACTATGCATTATATATAATTCCTTTATAATATATAAATTCTATTTATTTTTAATCTATCAATTATCTTTTTTATATATATTTTTTTTTTTTTTTTGGTGCATAAGCACCTGATTTTGTTAAATTTTTTTGTGAGACATTACGTTCACTATGTGTGTGGGAAGGAAAAAATTAGACTTGAAAAAACTATGTTTTTGGAGGGTTTTTTAACCTATTTTTGGAGGTTTTTAAAGTCATTTTTAGGCAAACCTGTATTAATACTCCCCCCCCCTCTTTCTCGTAATTAAGACAACAGAGGTGGCTGTGTGTTAGGCACCATCGCTGGTGCTGACGATATGTGCGGGTACCTTCCTTTGCGTCGGTGCGTTTGTACAAGTACCTGCCGGATGTGTTGCCTACCTAGCAGGCATTATCACGCACCCCATCACTTTGCCTTCTGATATCTTCAAAACGGTGGGTCCTAAGTTGTTACAACAGCAGGACCATTTCTGCAACGTAGTGTTACTGCTCAATAGACAAGCATCACGCGTTCACAATTCTTGATGGTAAAAAGTTCTATGTACCAAGGGTGGCCGCTCCTGTTATCTTATGAACGGTATGTGGGTGAGGGGAGGAGAGGCATTAATACAGGTTTGCTCTTAGGTTGACGTTCCTGGTCACATAACATATTTTTTGGGAGAATTGTAATTTCATTTCACTTATTTTACGATTTGCAAAAATACCATTCAAACATACATTACAGTGCACACGCAACGTTTTGTACAAGGATGTAGATAGTATTGCCTATGTGGTAGGCGCTGAATCGCTGCAGACGAATCTTTGTGTGCGTTTTACACGTAAACGGTGGGCCCTGGGCAGTTGAGACAAGAGGACAAATTTTGCTTCTTGGGCCATGCTGCTCAATAATTCCTCATCAAAAGTTCGAAATTACAGACTGTAAAAGAGCTGCCAGGAAAAATATGGTGGCCACCCCTGTTATTTCCTGTACGGGGAAGGGTATTAATGTGAGTTGGCTCCTTTAAGATGAAGATCCCATTAACATAGAACAATGATTGGAGAATTGTAATTTTATTTCACTTTGTTTCCGATAAACTACAAAGATACATTTCAAAATCTCAATTTTCGAGGACTTATAACTCCCTTACTACCCAGTTTAGGTAGTACGTATCCTATATATTTTCTACTTACTTTTTACATAAAGAATCACTTCACGAAGTTTGTTGGTCTATTTGAGAAACATCCCTGTGTTCTATCCGTCACCAAGAGCGCAGCTAATTTATTGTAAACGTGAACTCAAAAAAATGTCGCACTTCCTCACCTGGTAGGCTGGTAGGCACGGAGGTTGTATACAGCACTATATAGGTGCGACCTCCTTGGTGGAGCGCTCCAGTACACTCATCATCAACGACCCAGCGAGACAGCCGGGTGTATGGGCTGTTCGCGGTAGACTTGGCACTTTTGAAAGCCCTGCTTAAGATGTAGGCACTTGTATGCACACTGTGTATTCTTTACGCCATATGTAAAATTACAATTGTGGCGGGCCTGATCACATGATTCGTGCGTCGGTCAAGTGACTGCAAATGTGTTGCAGGTTTGGCCATTCCTACGTATTCGAGCATTAAGTAACAGACAAAATTCATTCACAAATGTTCACCCAACACTTTTAATTCATCTTTAAGACCCTGAACTACTTTACCTTCGTCGTTTCAAACTTTACTGGGCTCATGCCACGCATTGTGCCCGTTCAAATATATGCTGGTAGGGGCAGTATCAATTTTCAAATGTTGATTTCGAAAGTTCTTAACATCATATACGTACCATGAAGCCCATGCGTGCGAGAATGTTTGTCGAATATTCTACAGTTCGGGTTAGGAAAATATCCAAGTGTAAAACAAAATCAAGTTTAAAATGCATTATTTCCTTTATTCAGAATATAGAAATACATTTTACCTACATTTTAAGCAAACAAACAACAATGATTTTGTTATTTCGAAAGTTTGTAAAATTATACGGTGTTACCAATAAAATAACAACCGACAGATAAGGCGATAATTTACAAGAGCACAATCGTTAAAAAACTAGCTCACCTAACTTTATTCCAATGTTTTATCTATTTCGCTACAGGAAAAGTAACATAATGCATCTATAAGTTGTAGCTGTTACGAGAGTATAGGGTAAGAGACTACACTAGACACGTACACGTGTTTTCAAGACGGCAGCAAAGAAAATTTTAACACGAGTTATCCAATTTTATACACGTATATTTTCATACACGCACGCATATATACATATATACACAAGCACGTGTGTGTGCCTCGTGTTCGCTTTTACCGGTCAGAGTTCTGCATATATTGCACCAACAAATCTGACATAATACGTAGTTGGAAATACTTAGAGGTAATTTTGTAGGGTGCATGTATTCACAATGTGTGAGAAAGGTATATATATATATATATATATATATATATATATATATATATATATATATATTTTATACAGACGAAAAGAAATATTGTGAGCTCATTTATGATTCCGGCATATGACGAGCACATTACAATAATTTTGATTCAATTTTGTTGGAACCGTTAAACTTAAGCTGAACGCCAGTATTAAATTTTACGGGAGCTGCCAGTAAAATGCATTTCAATGAACTTCGTTAACAGTGAATAACGTATTCTCTCTATGCTACATACGATAAAGCAATATTATCACACATGCTATACACAAACAGAGCACTGTACACAACACTATGTACAAAACAACAAAGATTAATGAGCACGCTACAATTTTTAGTTTTACTGTCGCTATCAATATCAAGGCACTTGAAAAGTATTTTGTTAGATTCCTAAAAAATAAATAATATGTATCACCATTCGAAAGTAATGTCCTTTGGTATACCTTTGCTCACATTCCTTAACACTCTCGTTTGATCTCTTCTGTCCGTAAATCGATATCCCAAACGTACATTAACATCGTACAGTTATATAAAAAAAATACAATGCATCTTAAAAATAATTGACAAATTTGCAAATAGCATGCTTGCCTGCATTAAAATCACAGCGTCAATAACTAGTTTATCAAGGCATAACATACCGGTACTCTGCGCAAATAGTTTATTTGTCGCACGGATCTACATCTGTACAGTAAGGAAGACAGGCGGCTTTAGAAACCTACACTGCAGTGAATATTTGAAGAAGGAAAAAAAAAAACCATTTCATCATATTCTCCCTTCCCGAGTGACATTGACAACAGATTTTTAACAAGTAATTTAGTTTCCCGTCTAACGTCTCCTTTTCGTTGTTAACTCTGTAGAAAAACATACGATATAATAACTTAGGACTGCTTAGGACTGAGAGAATATCGCAAATTTTTAAATTTTCTAGCAAAAAAAAAAATAGAAAACTTAGCAATGTCACGATAGTTAAAAGAATGCTTGAAAAGCAATTTCGTTAAGCCGACAAAATCTAACTGTTTGTGAAAAAAGACCAATAACTTATTTCTTAGGAGGTTTTTGCTATGATACTTATTTCCAATAGTGCATCGCATTTGAATTTTTTTTTTTTTTAAATACTGTTAGGAGGTTTTGAAAATAACATTTGAACTAATTGGTGAGTGATTGGTTTACACTGGCCAATTATATCAGAGAATTTTAATACACATTTTCAAAATCTAAGGCAAACTTTTCCTTTTTTTCCTTTATGTGAATTCATTGTATATCCACGCACTTTAAATATTAACTGCAGTGTTTATTTTCCTTTTAATGACCCTTATATATGTATCATACCACAATCCTGGTATATTTTTACGTAAACTAACTACTCGCAGATAGACTGCTAATATGCTATTTTTTACAAGGCGCTAAAAAAAGGTAATTGAAAATGTATTAATACAAGGCAAAAAAACTCTTGAATTCCTCATTTAGTGCTACCAGTGCTTAAAATGCCTAAATATACAAATCGAAAACGAAGAATATAAACAAATGTAAGCTATACAATACTCAATATGTACACAATAATAAAAATTAATTTATACAAACGAAACTGAAAACACACCTCTGCCATTTTTTGTGAGCTCCAAAGTTATTTCAGCTTCTAAAGATATTCAAATACCCAAGACTCTAAACATTATTCAGTAAAGTATTGGTCGTTTAATGCCAGTTTACAATGTGCTACCAACTGGCGAATCAGCCTTAGGGTAGTGAGATTCACCGGAATTAAGCGAAAATCAGCATTATGTCAGTGAAACTCAGCACTGAGAAAAATATGGATGTAGTAACGAAATCCAGAACCTTCCAAGATTTTGAATACAGGGACAGCAATCAGACAAGTTTTGGAACCATAGAGTTTCATCTACTACGCGTTTCCATAGAGTAAGGATGAGGTAGAGTGACGTTCATCTCCCACGCGTGTCCATAGAGTAAGGATAATGCAGAGTGATGTACATCTCCCACGCATGTCCTCAACATGGCTAAGGTTAATCATACTCCGGTTGGGGACAAACGAGATTCCTTATATAAGAGTTTGACATAGGGAACATTTTTACCGCTAGGAGCGCAGCGTTCCAAAAGGTATCTTATATTTGCTTTTAATCAAAATTTTAAGTTACGTTGATAATTAAAGAGAAAGATTTTAGTTAGTTACGAAGTTATTTTGTATTTAATTTATGATTATTGCAATTATCCTGTTTTTCAAAGTAGAAAATTTAGAAAATCTGGTACTTTGCCGAAACTAGTGCTTACCTAGTGGCAAAAAAATTCCCTTTGCCAAAACTTTTAACACTGATCTTCTCAACCTGTTTTGGAAGTAACCTTACCTCTGCAGTTGGAAACATATGGACATCGACAACGTAAACAGAGATAAGTTACTAACGGAACTGCCTGTGAATGTATTTGCAACAATAAATATAATTCCTACATCAGGGCACGCTGATTCGAATGCAGAGAATTGAGTTCGAAAGAAAAACTTCAGGAAAAATTTTTGGCTACTCCCTCAAAAAAAAAAAAAAATCGAACTGTAATAAGCTGGAAGAAAATTCTGACGTTTCTGCTGAATTCTGATTGCTGCAACCCCTGGAAAACTGACTGTACGAGAATTCTGTAAAGACTTTCCTGCTGATTATTCTCAGTCACCGAAATGATTGGTTTAAGTTAACGGCTATTTGTAAGCTGTTGCAAGGGATGCCGGTGTTTGCTCAGTTCTGTACCTGGTTGTCTCCTAGGTCGTACATCAACTGCTGGAACGTGCCGCATAATCGTACGCCGTCTTTGGTCGAACGTCTGACCGGCAGGAGGTCAAAGGAAACGAATAGAATTACAGTTTTTGCTTTCTGTGGCTTGTGTCACGAGTTAAGGTTGAAGTAAAGCAACTTCCTATGGAGCACTGCACCCGACTATACAACGTGACGAACTCATTAAAAAGTAGTACAGACACCATAAAAAAATCGTCAGTAAAGTGCGATTTATGCTGTATATTAAAGCCGAATGTGTATATTTTTCATCATTATAACATATTTTACTAAAACATACTTTTTAAATGTGAAAAAATATCGATTAAAAAAGTATGTATTTTAAACAAAATTTTAGCGCATTTCCATTCTGGATGCTTTAGAAAGCAGAATTTGCAATAATGGAAATGTTCTTAAATTTCATTAAAAATACAGACTATTTTATAGATTTTTTTTTACATTTAAAAATTATATTTTAATAAAATACTTTATAATGTTGCGAAATACATACATTCTTCTTTCATGTACAGCATAAATCGCACGTGTCTGACAATTTTTATGGTGCCTGTACTACATTTTTAAAATGAGTTATTCGTGTTGTATGGTCGGGCGCAGTGCTCCATAGGCAATTGCTTTACTTCAACATTAAGAGCAGGGGAAGCAGTGACGAATCCAGTTCAGTATCACTGCTTGCATAGTCAGCTTTATGTTTGTATGGTGGTTACTGAGCACCAACCTGTGGGTTCCTCATTGTTTTAAATGTTCTTCTGACGAAACAAGGAAATCAGTTTGCGAAACTGCAGACGTGATAAAAGTAATTATCTAATCCAAAGATGTAGCGGTTATCACAGCTCAGTTGCTAATTCAAATATACTTGTCGAACTATAATGTACAAATTCGGTATTTTATATATATATATATTTTTTTTTTGAGCGCACAGTAGAAAAATGAAAGATAACCCACAGCTGCATTGCTGGTTGCATAATGAGGCGGACGCAAGCTTGATCCAAAAATGGCCGACGACTATACCTACACGTCACAGAGTCTAGTTATGGAGATGAAGTCTTGCCACGAGCGTAGTGGATAATTCACAACTTTGCTCGTGGCTGGTCACAATACATTCAATATCCACCAGCTTCGCAGTAAGACTAAGTTCGAGATGAGGAACGAGTGCGTAATAGACGTGTACTTATCAGCATGGAAGTTACTATTCTTGACGAAGCGCTTTGCGGGCATCGTGTACGCGTAGCGCAGGAAATACCCTTGACTGCACGAGAAAAGAAGAATAAGAAGTAATTAATTTTATTTATTTAAAAATGAAATTTGGAAAGAAAATTGAAGATTTTGTTTGCATTTATACGTTTTGAAATTGTGTCTAAAATAAGTTTTTTTACTTAACAAATCACTATTTCGCGAAAATCACATTAATTTATAATCGCGCGTGGCTAGTTGAGGATAAAGGCAAGTACTTTCGCTTTGAACCGTCGCATTGTTAGGCCCGCGCTTTGCGCGTCTATCCTGAACTTCAGGTACACGCTTTGTGAGATGATTCGTTATGTAAAATGAGGTAGCAGACGTAATAAAACCCATGACCTAACGTGAATATTAAAAGGAGTGACACACTCTTGAAAATGCCAGAAACTACACTACATAAAGCAAAAATAAATCGTGAATAGTCTTAGTCTGATTTAGTATCTGCCCCATGTGGAAATTGAGCGGGGAAAACATAGGCTATTATTAGGAAATTAGGGAGAATAGGGAGAATGTGCCACGCTATTAACTAATACAAGTGAGTTACCCGTATGTGTTTATCGAATTTTATGACGTAATACCAATTTGTATATTAAAAGCTTGAAAAACTTCGCCAAGGCGTGATACCTTCAGGTAAGCGATACTAAAAAAAAAAAAAGAAAAAAAAGTAGTTGCGTTTGAAATAGCGACGTAGGTTGCCTGCCCTGTATGGAACGTAATGGCGGATCAAATGCTCACACATGGCAGAATTCATGCCAACACTTTTCACGAGTTTGTTTCATTTCACAACGTTTCAGAAACTTTGCAAACAACTATTTTTGATTCCCAGTTTCCAAGGGCTCGTGTCTTAACTTTTTCAGGGTTTCGTGAGGAAAAAAATAATATTTTTAAGCGTTTCAACAAACTAATTTTTTGTTTGTAACTATACCAGCGGCAGTATAACGCTGTGTTGCGTGTTGGGACCAATGTAAATGTGAATATGTTTGATGTAGTTGGCAGCAGCTGTTGGTATCTCGTGTTCAACTTCAGTACCAACCCACCGCTCCGCACGAAACTGTACTTTACTGTTCATTACTAGCTGGTCATCAGCGAAAGGGGCGCCAAGTTGCCTTTGCCCTCTGGCGTGTAAAAGGTCGTGCAATCAAACGTGTCTTTTTTGTAAAAGGTCGTGCAATCAAACGTGTCTTTTTGAGTAGTTATACGAATAATATTTCTTGATATCAGAAAATGAATTGTGGCTGGGCTGTGGTGTTGTTGTGATTAGCGTAATAATGAATCTGTAACCATGCGAGTTTTGTTTTCAAAGACAAAGAAGTAGTCAAATCGGTGCTGCTCGATTTACGCACGAGGGTATTTCTCAATATGTTGAATCCACTTCCGGTGCAACGATCACTATATCGACGACGATATGTCTCAGCGAGGTAACAATCACGTTTTATGGATATCACTATCTTTTCTAACCCATTTCCTGTGATACGTCATCTCACAAAGTTTGTAGGCGAAGTTGAGGGTCATCCTGTATACAGGAGAGTGATGGTTAGGGGTAGCGAAGTTTTGCGAAAAGATTTCAAGACAAGTTGCATTCCAAAAACACTGTTGGGTCGTTTAAATATTTTGAATTGGCTGAAGTACTTTTTGGCACGCGTTAACTGCCTGCGCACGAATCACGTAGGAGACGTGCCGATGTTTCCGAATTCAGAGTGTCAAGGTCAAATATGAAAACGCCTTTTCATGCAGACAGCGACCAATGGCAATGTATTGGGTGCTTACATAGTTGAAGACTACCGTGGACTCATATTTTTCTTTTTTTTTTTCGCGAAAAGGTACTAGCTCTAGTGATGGTGAACCGAGCCTGAGCAGCGGCATGCCTGGCAACAGCTGGGCCGAGCCGGCAATGGAGCACTATACAGGGTGGTCTAGAGTGGGAGGCACAGCTGGTGAGGTGCTAGCATAGTTTGACGTAGGCAGGGCACATAGCATAGCGACGTCACTGGTCGAGCCGTTCGACGTACGTCTTGACGGAGGTGTGCGGGTGTCCTGGGCAGAACACGGGCTCCCCTCCCTCGCCCACGTGCTCCATGTAGCGCAGCGTGTACACGCACTTCATGCCCATGCGCTCTGCGGCCCGGGCCGAGAAGTGGCTCGAGCAGTCCACGCGGAGCATCTTGTAGCTCCTCTCCTTCGCCAGCTCCCTGCGCAACACCATTGCCAACACCATTAAAGGACGCTTTACCACTTTACAGATTAACATTAGAAAAATTATATTGCATTGCAAAGACCTTTTTAACGTCCCCCAGTTTTATGCTTGAGAACTTAGCAGGAGACGACTTACAGACTAACTTATAACCTAACTTAAATTACAAGCTGTTCATGATAAAGTGAGCATTTTTTAAATCAACCTTAGAAAAAAGTCACTGTTCCTGCATGCATATATTGTAACGGGCGCACTGAGTAACATGCGCACAGTAAATTTGGTAACGATGGATGGAAAGTAATTCCATATCTTAACGTCAGATAAAAAGTGTTAGGCGGCCAATTGTAATAAATTAAATTCTTTCTTTAGCTTTCTGTTTTTTATTTTTTTAATGCATCGAAGTGTAAAAATTAACATGTTTGTAAAATGTTTGCTTTTCTTATACTTTCACTGTTTCACTTGACCGCCGCATGGATAAAGTGATGAGGCCCACTGCAAATGTTAATTGTAGACTACATAAAGCAGAAAAATACACACTGTGAGTACAAGTAGATCGTAAGCAGGGCTTTAAAAAGTGCTCATTTTACCGTGGACATCCTATAGTTAGGGATAGGAACTTTTCGCGAGTTCATTTCAGGACAAGCGAGACGTCAAACATGTGCACACTGGAGTTGACTTTGCAATTGGTTCGCAGTTTATTAGACACGCCCTGGATGACTCTGAGCCAATAGCAGACTTGCAAGGAAACAAGTAGCGGATCCCATACTGCCAGGTGCGGAGTAACACAGGCCACTTTCTAGGATATCAACTAATGGACAAATGGAGTATACACAGTAATGTGGAGTCTAGCCTACAGGTCATCGAACTCGAGAAATGTTCCTATCCCTACCTATAGTCTTACACCCATGCCTTACCTGGGACTCAAACCCAGAGCCTCCCGCACACTAGATCGGTGACGCACGAACCGACTGCGCCACGGGAGGTCGGCTCCTTAAAAAAAAGTCAATGCCCCTGCATGCACATATATCCTAATGGGCGCAGTGAGTGGCATTCGCCCAGTTAAGTTGGCACACTGTTAAAATTTTCCGTGTATTTAGGGGAATTTTTTACGGAAACGTACAGTAAATATATGGGAACGAAGTCCGTAACGACGAAAAACCGAGTCAAGTACGTAGATACAAAATAAGGAAAGTCCGCGTGTTTCCTATGGCCTCGGGATTCGAGAACGAACCATGTCGAGTCTACGCGAAGTTTTCTTCGCCGCTGTAACACGAAAATTCGCGTTTCTGCTGCAGTTAGGTCAACCGCGTCGCTTTTAAACATTAGAAGGTAGCATCAGGCGTTTATGTGACTTTGCTAGAAATATCAAAGTTATAGCAGGGACATCATATTGTAAGAGTTGTAGGTGAGTGAATGTAGTCGTTAAATTGTAATTTGTTGACTTAGATACTTGGATTCAAATCTTGCTCGAATATTACTTTTTTTTTTTTTTCCCCACGCAGTAAAACACCCACATAACGAAAATTAAAGAATTGTTTAATTAACTCAATTTATTTTAAACAGAATGTGCAGAAAACTAGGTAGTAAAACAACCTAGAGGTTCCGTGAAATTTACGGAAATTCCGTTTTTTAAAATAAATATTTCCGTAATTTTACGGAGATTTGCGGATATCTCTGGATAAATTTTTACCAGCACTTTTCCGTAAAATGAAGTGTAGTGATTGATGGAAAGTAGTTCCATATCTTAACGTCGAATAAAAAGTGTTAGGTAACCATTTGTGATGACTTAATATTATTTCTTTCGTTTTCTGTTTTTTAATGCATCGAAGTGTAAGAATAAACAGATTTGTAACGTATTTACTTTCTTAATAATTTCACAGTTCAATTTGACCGACGGACAAATAAAGTGATGAGGCCTATAGCAATGTCAGCTTTACATAAGGCGGAGGAATACACAACGAGTATACAAGTAGATCTTAAGCAAGCCTTTCAAAAGTTCTCATTTTACCGTGAACAGCATATACCACTACGTTCCTCAAGCGTGCCCTCGTAGTACAATCAGCTGGATCCAAGCTCGCCATGACAAGTCTGTGAGCTTGAATCAAGCTAACTAGTCTACACACACACTGAGAAAAAAATTCTTTGTTGAATCAAACAAAGTTTGTTTGGCGCAAACAAATTAATTGCTTGTATAGTGGCAATGAAATATCTTGTTGTTGAAACCGAATTATTTTGTTGTATTATTTTGCAGAAAAACTGTAACGGTGTGCCTCCTTGCACCAGATATTTGTTCAATGTACTGAAACAACAACATAATTGTTTAGCACAAAGTTTTTAAGTAAATTGTTTGGTTTTGTGAACGAACTTCACCTCGAGGGACTGAGGCTTGATTGTACCAACATAATATCGTTTGGCATAACCAAACGCCACGCCAACAAACATATTTGGCATACTGAAACGATTATTTTTCTTAGTGTGTCAAGCCTGTAGCAAGCGGCAAGTGTGATCCATGCCATCAGCAAGGCGAATCCCATATAAATTGCAAGCTTGCAGCACGATTACATGATATATGGGCGTGGAGATCTGTAATCACTTGTGGTTGGTAGTAACTTGTATCTAGACACCCAGAAAGCCATCACATATAACAACAGTCGAAACATTGTAGAAAATTTAGTTTTAAAAACTTTTCTTAGTATTTATTTCAATCAACTTCAAATGGAGAATCAATGTTGAAGGAAATTCCTTCTTATTGCGTCAATTTTTAACATAACTATTTCAACCAAATAACATTTTGAAGCGAATTTCTCAGAGAATCTTGTTATATAAAATTGTTTTTAAAAAAAATATTTGTTACATTTTTTTCCTATATGCAAATTTCAATATTACATTCCACGTAGGATATTTTTGTATGAAATAGTTATCTTAAAAATGGACTCAATGCGAAGGAATTCCATTGAAATTGACGCCACATTTGAAGTTCGCAGCTGTCGGCTTGGTAGGCAGCCTGGCCGTTAAGGTGTATAAGTCCCTGTCATCTTGGATTTACCCGTATTTCGCCGCGCCCATAACTCACATTTAAGTTGACGGAACAGCATACGTTACTTGTTTTATTTAAGTATATAGTTTTCTTGTCCATTCCCGTTTTTCCGTGACAGACATCTGCATCGCAATGGCGAATGTCAAAAAATCTCCATTTATTCATAAATAATAGCTTTTAAAGCTTTATCAAGTTGTTACGTTTTCACTGCCTTAATTAATTTTGAAGTAATAAAAGCTGCGAAGAAACAAGTGGTTTTTCCTGCCGGCGACTATAGCAGTGAAACCAACTGCTGTAGTCAAGCAATACCAGCTTAATAAAATGTACAAAGGAATTTCCTGTGTCATGCCATTCAGTACTATTCAATACTGTAGGAGGGGGTGCGGTGGCTGAGCGGTTAGCCTGCTCGCCTCCCGCCGAGACGATCCGGGTGCAATCCCGGGCCGGGTCACTCCGGATTTTCGCATGTGGGAATCGTGCCGGACGATGCCGTTGGTCGGCGGGGTTTTTTTCTCGGGAATCTCCCGTTTCCCCTGCCCCCTTCACTCCGGCGCTGCTCCATACTCACCTCATTCACCCACACCGGCTCTCAAGACCTCCGTGTTAAAAGCCGTCCAAATCTCTTCACTCGCTATACTACAGATTTTTTTGCGAACATTCTAAAACTTCCAAGATGGCGGGGCGTGATAAGTAGGGATAGGAAAATCTCGCGAGTTCGATCACCTGTTTGCTGGACTTCGCAGTCCTGTGTACACTCGAGCCTCAGATGTTTGTTCATTGGCTGCTGTCCCAGAGAGTAGCCAGTGTTAATCCGCACCTGGCGGTATGACTAGAGACCTGAGAATTTCGCGGGTTCATTTCTAGACAAGTTGGAATTCACACACATGCACGTTCATGATATTTTTGTAATTGGTCGACGTGTTGTTTGACACCTCCTGGATATAAATAAGCCAATAAATAGAATACAATTAACTGTGCGCCCAACCACCGACTTTAACTATCGCAACAATCGACCAATAAACAGTTGAATCTGTATGAGAGTATATAAGACTGTGAAGTATAGTCTACAGGTAATTGAACTCGCGAAATTCTTAGGTTTCTAAGTATGACACTTGCTACTTGTGTCCTTGCAAGCGTGCTATTGGCTCAGAGTCATCCAGGGCGCGCCTAATGAACTGTGATCCAATTGCAACGGCGACTTCAGTGTACACGTGTTGGACGTCTATCTTGTCCTAAAATTAAATCGCGAAATCTTCCTATCCCTAGTGGTAAGTAGAGACCTGAAGAATTCGCTGATTCACTTCGGGACAAGCTAGAATTTAAAAAAAACGTGTCTTTGTATAACTTTAACCATTGGAGCACACGATGATTGACACCACCTAGAGAACGCTGGCCCAATAGTCGCCTTCCACTGTGACGGCAGACAGCCAATACACAGTTGACATCGGTATATTTGTGCATAAGATTGTAAAGTCTAACCTGCAAGTCACTGAACTCGCGAATTTTCCAGGTGTGTAGTGATAAGGTAGGTTGAATATTGGGAAGGGACGTACCTTGAGAGGTCGATGAGAGCCTTGGCGATGCCCTGCCCGCGCCACGCGACGTCGACGGAGAGGATGCGCAGCTCCAGGATCTGGCGGACGTCGGGGAAGAGCGCGAAGATGTCGGCCTCGCGTTCCACCCTCGTCAGCAGGTTGAGAATCTTGCGGAACTTGGAGTTCTTGCACTCGGCCACCCTCGCCTCCATCTCGGGCAGGTGCCCCGGCTCGTGCAGGCCGTTCAAGCACACGCCAACCAGCTGCCCGGACGTCGAGATCGCCACGAGAGACAGCCCTGCGCACACAACGCACAACGCCTTCACTTCCGTTGCCCAACACTCTCGAGTATCGTGGTCTGCTGATAGTCCACCCACTGTTACTTCCCACTTTTCTGAGGCCTCGCGCAAGCAAAGCTTAACCTAGTGTAGTAAATCACACTACAATCTATCCATGGTAAAATGAGCACTTTTGAAAGCCCTGCTTAAGATCTGCTTGTATGGACGTTGTTATTCTTCTACAGTATTAGGGACGTATGGTTCTGGGCCACTAGCGAATTACATGTGAATGTAGCGGATTAATCGGATTAGAATTAAGCAATTAATCGGAATAATCATTAATCCGCTCCATCCACATATCATTCACCTAGTGGGCCAGAACCCCCACGCCCCTACTACTTTCCACTTTATGTAATATTAACATTGTCACGAGCCTTATAATTTTATTCATGCATCGCTCAAGTGGAACTGTAAAATTATTAGTACAGTAAATATTTTACAGACTTGCTCATTTTTAAATTTGAGTGCATTGAAAATTAGGAAAACGAAAGAAATAATTTAAGTTTTCAGAAATGATTGCCCAACACATTTTATACGACGTTAAGATACGGAACTACTTCCCTTCCATCGTTCCCAACTTTACTGGGCGCATGTCACTCAGGGCGCCTGTTAAATTATGTGCAGGTAGGAGCAGTGACTTTTTCCTAATGTTGATTTCTAAAGTTCTCACTTTATCGTAAACAGCCTTCAAATTTACAATGCACCACATTCGTACGCGCTCAGTTTAACAATATTTCACATGAGAACTATGCCTTGTCTGTATTTATTCATATTAATTACAAAAGAAAACATCGAACACAGTAAAAGATCAATTCAACCAAAAATATGGCACTTTTACGTTAACAGAAGTATAAAAAGCTTGTGGTACACGGCATATTTAGGATAAAACCAAACACCTGCCATCAGACGGGGTAACCTTGTCCCGTGGGGGTGGCTTTGGCCCAACATTTAGATGAGCCTCTCTACCGTTTAAACAATTATAAACAGATGTGTTTAATTTGGTTTTGTGGTTTCAGTTATCAGAGAGAAGCAAGAGAACAAGAATGTTCACTTTTAATTATTAAAAAAGAAAATACTACACACCAATATACGGGACAAAGTTACCCCCGTCTTACGGAAATACATGACGTTATTTTTCCAAAGTTTGATACGCAAGGTGTGAACAAATTGTGAATACACTACACTAGACGTCGAACAGAAAGTGCATATTATGATGTACATTGTACACAGCAGAAAATGGCACTCGACAAGGGAAGGCTCCTTTATTGCGGGATACATCGCTCGTTGTTTAAACTACATTCCATAGTCGCATAAACAGTTTCTACTAGTAATATCAAACATAAACGCATTCTTGTAGGCCCTGTCACGCGACATAACGTAATACTGCAGCATATACTACAGCTACAAAAAAATTGGTCCTTCGCGATACCTATTATTACATTTTTACACATACGCCTGAAAGAGTTAACTCGGTCATACATGGTGGTATAGTCTGTTCATGGTTAATCCAGAACTTCTGAAATCAACCTTTGAAAAATGGCCATGTCCTTACCTGCATAAATTGTAACGCGCAAACTGGCTGGCATGTGCTCAGTTTACCGTGAACTGCCTATACCTATGCTGACAGAAAATCCGCAGAGGGGGGGGGGGAGGGGGGCTCTGTGCAAGGGAAGAAGTATTTTTATCACACTCGTACGCTTTATACACTAATTTCTACGTGTGCGTTTCTGTCGGACACAACCAATAAGTGGTCATAATGCTAGAAATCACTTCCCTCATTTCTTGCATGCAGCTAGGATAATAATGATTGGTCCGACCTGGAGGATTCGCAGCATTATTGGTTGACGGAGTATACTGTAATCACGAGCGTGTTTGCTTTTTGTCTGTCGTTGGACCGCATTTTATTTGACACTCCTTACGTATAGGTTGTTCACGGTAAACTGAGCACTTTTGAATATATTGTGTATTATTCCACCATACGTAAAATTGGCATTGTCAATGACCTAGCCACGTTATAAATGCCTAGGCCAATAGAAAAGTGAGATTATAAAAAAAATAAACAATTTATAAAATTGCCTATTGTTAAATTAATAAGCATTAGAAACTAAACTAAAAGAAAAATTAAATTTTCACAAATATTTACCTACCACATTCAATCCAACGTTAATATATGTAACTAATTTCCCTGTGTCGTTACCAACATTACTGGACTCATGCCATTCAGCATGCCTGTTAAAATATATGCAGGTAAGGGTAGTGACATTTTTCAAAACTTGATTTCAAAAGTTCTCAGTCGTGAACAGCATAAAGGTAGGGGTAGTGAAATTTCGCGGAAATATTTCAAGACAAGTTACACTCCAAAACACTGTAGGGTCGTTTATCTATCTTGATTGGCTGAAGTACTTTTTGGCACGTGTTAACTGTCTGCACACGAATCACGTAGGAGCAGTCCCGATGCTGCGGAATTCAGAGTGGCCCCGGTCGAATATGAAAACGCCTTCTCAAGCAGACGGCAGCCAATGGCAATATACAAACTGCTGTTGGGTGCTTACGTCATTGAAGTCTACCGTGTACTCATATTTATCAGCGGAAAATCACTAGCTCTACATACAGGTAACTATTTGGCAGTAGTTATTTCAAAACTGCGTGGCGGAATCACGCGTCGTCCTGTTAGAAGGAAAACTGCTTCTCAGTTTATCAGCTATCAGGGACGAGGTAGTGTAAAGGGTTTGAAGTCTATCGTTTTGCGAAATAATAACTTCAATTTAGCAGATACCTACACATAATATAATATCACTAGCAGTCTACTGGTGTGACTATCCTCTCATATTTGCGTACAGTCATCGCCAAGCATTAGTTCTCTTGAATTGTTCTCCAAGCATGTCCACAGTACTAAACGGAACTAAAAGGTAGGAAAACTAAACGACGTAAAAATATTTTCCTTCGCCATAACTATGTGAAAAAAAAATCGGAGACATACACTAGAGGAAATGCATTGAAGAACACCAATTGTACATTGTCCATTCCAAACGGGTTTTACAGCACAGCATGTTCTTGTGAAGAGGGTATTATGATCGTAAGTGTAGAGGCATTACTCGCATACACCGGTCTGCTGCCATTCGACGGAGTGTTTCATCGCAGGTCGTTTGACAACGCGATAAGTGCAGTTATAGGCTGTTCACGATAAAGTGAGCTCTTTCGAAATCGACCTTCGGAAAAAAGTCACTGCTCTAACCTGCATATGTTTTAACGGGCGCCCTAAGTGATATGCGCCCAGTAAAGTTGGTAACGATATATGGGAAAGTAGTTCCGTATCTTAACGTCGAATAAAATGTATTAGGTAACCATTTATGATCACTTAAAATTATTTATTTCGCTTTCGTTTTTTTCTTAATGCATCCAAGTGTAAAAGTGAGCAGATTTTTTAAATATTTACTTGTCTAACAATTTCACAGTTTCACTTGGCCGACCCATGAATAAAGCTATGAGGCCCGTGACAACGTTAGTCTTAAATAAGGCGATATAATACACAACGTGCATACAAGTAGATCTTAAGCAAGGCTTTCAAAAGTGCTCATTTTACTGTGAATAGCCTATAGATGTGCGATTTCAGTGCGCGTGTACCGCGGTGCGTGTCTACAATGTCTGGAACATGACAGCGGGCACCAATTCAACAGTTAATTAATTTTGAGCGTGGCTGTACATCGGGACTCGAGAGGTTGGCTGGACGTTCCGCAGAATTACCCCTCACTTGGGGGTCCGACGTGTGAGTGGTCCATAGCTGGTGGAAACGATAGGTGGCAGATGGTTTCCACAGCCACCTATCCCCACACTCTAAATCCGAACCAGTGAGAATATCGCTGATTTAATCAGTCAAGCGTATCTGACTGACACAGCAGTCACTTCAATGAGTTTAACTGATGGATCAGTGAAAAACTGCCATATTTCCTTCATTGATTGATTCAGTGACATTTCGCACTGGTTTGTCAGTAATTTTCCCCACTGTTTTCTCAGTGAAACATCTGAGCAACTTGCTCCGTCTCGAATTATTTTTGACTGATATATCAGCGAAACTGCTTTTAAAAATGGCCGTTAAACAAAGTGTATCAAATGACGTAACAACAAATAAACGAATAAAACTAATACGAAATATTTTCTAAAATGTGTTTCGTCTTTCAAAACGCCTTTTTAGGAGATAATATGAACACACAACTTTTCATTCCGCTTTTAAGTATTTCATTTCGATTCCACGTGATCGCCACAGCTCTCTGCTTGAAGGTTTAAAGTGCATTTAAAATGGCGAAGAGAGTGCACTCATGCATAATATTCGTTTTAACAATCCTAACGGTACCAATCAAACAAAACACGAAAAATGTGAGCGTACAACTTCAAACTACACGATTCGACAGCGGAAATATGAGACATATATTTTCCTCTCATAATTCCAACTTAGCGTGGTAGCTCAGGCTAGGTGCTCTGCTCTCATAGCTCAGGGGTAGGGTTCGCGCCCCGGTGCCTCCGACGTTGCAAATTGTCAGTTCGCTTGTCGCATTGGGAATCTGTCAGCAAGTCGGTCTCACTAGTGCTTCGTCAACGTCAAATGTCACAACAATGTCAAATAAAAACAAAAGGATGGGAAGGTAACGGCCTATAGTCGAAGAGTGTGCGAGTTCAATCCCGGTCATCTATGAACCTTTTTTTAAATTGCGGTATATATCGTAACATAAATAGCAAACTATCGTAAATATGTTTATTTCACGTAATTATTTGCCTACACTGAATAATATCAATATTTAATTCGCCACTGCAGTCGGTCGTCACATTTAACCAACGAGATTTTTCCACTGAAGCAATCAGTGGTTTGCCGCTGATTCTAAGTGGAGCCATTTTCACTTATGAGAGTAGTTCAATTTCACAGCGAATCAGTGGTTTCCCAGTGCCGTCTCAGTGGACAGAAGGATCACTGGCTCTCCCTGACTGGCACAACAGCAACCGCGCGTGCATTCAGAGCCACTGTGGCCTCCCAGTGCCGTCTCAGTGGACAGAAGGCTCACTGGCTCTCCCTGACTGGCACAACAGCAACCGCGCGTGCATTCAGAGCCACTATGGCCTCCCAGTGCCGTCTCAGTGGACAGAAGGCTCACTGGCTCTCCCTGACTGGCACAACAGCAACCGCGCGTGCATTCAGAGCCACTGTGGCCTCCCAGTGCCGTCTCAGTGGACAGAAGGCTCACTGGCTCTCCCTGACTGGCACAACAGCAACCGCGCGTGCATTCAGAGCCACTGTGGCCTCCCAGTGCCGTCTCAGTGGACAGAAGGCTCACTGGCTCTCCCTGACTGGCACAACAGCAACCGCGCGTGCATTCAGAGCCACTGTGGCCTCCCAGTGCCGTCTCAGTGGACAGAAGGCTCACTGGCTCTCCCTGACTGGCACAACAGCAACCGCGAGTGCATTCAGAGCCACTGTGGCCTCCCACATGTCGACGCGAAGAACACACAACCGAGCGTTGCAGGTAGGTTTATGCCCTCGTGTTCTTCTAGCACGTTTGCCCCTGGCGCCTGCTTGTCGTCGTGAGCGTCTCCGATGGCGTCGGGCCAGTGTGTGTTGGAGAAGCGAACAAAGAGCGGAAGTGTTCAATGGAGAGTCGCTCCGGCCTTGGACAAAGTGATGGCCATGTTCGTAGACGTGACGGACCGACCCTTGGGTTATGGTATGGCGCCCATAAGCTACACATCACGATCGCCTCCAGTATTCACTCACGCGAAAATGGCGAGTACGTCGTACATCCGCGACGCTGCCAATTCTCTCTTGCGACCATATTTCGACACACTGTAGGAACCGATCTTCCAGCACGATTATGCGCGACCACGTGTCGCTAGGGCAACACACGCTGCCCTGGCCTACTAGATCCCCAGACCTCAGACACAGTGAGCGTGTGTAGGACATCTAGCTCAGCCCTAGCAGAAACTATCACCCAGCTACGCATTTGTAAAGGGTGTTCACTATAAAGTGAGCACTTTTGAAATCAACCTTAGAGAGAATTCACTGACCCTGCCTACATACGTATATTTTAATGAGCGTACTGAGTGATATGCGCTTAATGATGTTAGTAACGATAGATAAAAAGTAGTTCCATATCTTAGCGTAGAATAAAAAGTGTTAGGTAACCATTTGTGATAACTTAAATTATTTCATTCGCTTTCTGTTTTTATGAAATCCATCGAAATGTAAAAATGAGCAGATTTGTAAAATAGTTATATTTCTCAAAAACTTTACTGTTTTACTTGACTGACGCATGAATAAAGTGATGATGCCGATAGCAATGTTAATTTTACACATAAGGTGGGAGAATACACAACGTGCATACAAGTAGATCTTAAGCAGGGCTTCAAACGTGTTCATTTTACCGTGAACAGCCTATACGGCAGGTTGCGTGCCAAAATTGCTGCACGTGTGGCCGTTCGGGATGGTTACACTTCTTATTAATGTGTTTGCTGTATGTGTTGCAATTTGACGTTCCGGATGTTCTACGGATTTGATGTTTTGTTCAGTTCGACTTACCGCCTCCTTCTTCTTGTGTGCCAACTTTGGGGCAGATACGTGCATTCCTACCGGGTTTTTAAAAAATGCTTTATCAGTAGTATATTTTGAAAAATGCGTAATTCGATGAGCAGCCCAGTTGTTGAAAATGTCCCATTATGTAATAGAATTCCATACATTAAGAAGAAAAGTAGGAGAAAGAAACGGAGGCAGAAGTTTTACCACAAGTAGGTAAATTCCAATAATAATTATCATTATTGGAACAAAACATAAATTAAACTTCACGGATTAACAGAAACTATTCAAACAAACGGACACCAAAATATGCAGATTAAACCATACAGTAAAAAATAAGTTCCCGGCAGCACACAAAACCGATTACTCGTAACGTTTCCGGAAACGAAATCTGTATCTATACTAAGATGTTAGTGCTGTATAATTCCTTAGATATTTCATATTTTGTTCTGTATTCTGAAGAGTTTTATGTGAAATAAAGCTTTCCGTTTTGATTATTTTGTTTTGAACAATATTTAACCGTATAAGCTATACAATTATTTACCGGTTTTTTTTTTTTTTTTTTTTTTTTTTTTTTTTTTTAAACGCCGGAAATCTTCTCGAAAATTCAAGAAGAAGAAAATGTACATACATTTTTCCCTTCAAATGATTTTTAAGGGACTCGCGGGACGCCCAAAAAATCCACACTTGAAATGCCTTCCTGTATTTGTGTGTTGCATACCCACCAGGCGACACACACACTGTTTTGAGAGTAACGAGTGGATTTCTCGGAAACTATTCGCCTGAGAGTGTTCCGAGAAGACGGCCTTTTGTAGTTAATTTACAAGTTCTGATTCATCAGTTATCTTTTTTTTTTAAATTGCGTAAATATCAGGGTTACTAAGTTGTAACCCAAATTAAAGATGCCATCCCCCATTTCCACCACGTAGGATGTTGACACTGCCTACCTGTTTTCAGATGTGCAAGATCTCCGTTCTAAAAAAAACCCATTCACTCGTTAGTTGTTACATCGCAAGTAGTATCTGATATTTCGATTGAAAAGCGGTTTAGTATTTGATATCGAGGGGCGCATAAATCACTCAATAATCACATTAGAGGAAATGAGATAAATTAGGTATTCGTCTTATTTTTTCGCTGGGTATAACCTGACGGAGTTTGTCGGTGTTGTTAAAAGACATCCGATATAATAACACCCGGAAAAAAGTTTCTGATGTATAGTACGCAATAACATTAAAATTATGCTTTTTAAACTTTAAGCTTATTAACGCAGCTGTATTAACCCCTTAAGGTGCACAATAATTCTTTATTTCGTGTGTTGCAAAAGAGAAATTTATGGCGTGAATAGTACTTCCGAATTTCTCATAACAACTGACAACTTGGAAGGCACGGAAAGGGTTTCGCTAGATCCACGACACAAGAAGCAACCAAATGTAAAATAGTCAACTGTCGGTAGCAGCCAATAGCACTGCCCAGGGAAAGGTGTTGTTTCCATTGGTGAAAACTTCAGACCTTGTACAACGGCCATGATTTTTTTTTTCCTATTTTGCAACTTGCCAAATGTGAACTAGTATACAAAGGGATAATATATGTTAAGGGCTTAACACCGGTCGTTCAATTTAAGAACGTGGCTCTCGAAGACGTACCGGATCTTTATTTGGTTATTTCGTTTTACGTCATTCCTCATTACTGCGTCCTTATTACTTCCATTGTGTTATAGCTTCAATCCGATGTGTCGAAATAATGGAACGGAAGAATAAAATTAAGGTAACTAAAATCGTTCCCCGGATGCTACTTTTTGCGCCATTACTTATTTCTACGTCATTATTTTATTGCGTTTGTTTTCTTGTGAAGGGAAGCTCTCGTCGTGAAATAAAACGACACGACGGCACGTAACAACGGGATGTGACAAAAACAGCCCAGCAATAACAAGAAGCCGATCCGAGAAGATGAAATACTTGTTTCGTTATCACGATACACGAGTTGAGGGCTCGTTGTTCAGTGCTATAGGCTGTTCACGGTAAAGTGAGCACTTTACCGCTATTATTTATCCTTTAACCACCTTTCCAAAATAGCGTTGCCATATAAGTAATAAACACAGTGTGTATAGAATCCACCGCATTCGGAAGTTAACGTCTTAGGCTAAAATTAGATATGTTTATAGTCTGTTCACAGTAAAATAAGCACTGACATGTTTAAGATCTACGGTACTTGTATACTAGTCGTGTATTTCTCCACCTTATGTAAAGTTAACATTGCTATAGGCCTCATCACCTTATTTATCCGTTGGTCAAATGAAACTGTGAAATTATTAAGAAAGTAAATACTTTACAAATCTGTTCATGCTTCGAAGTCCTCACTCAACGTAACATATTCTCTAATCATTTGGCAATCGAGCGGTGTAAATGAAATTTGAATGTAGACGATAGATTCGGAGCTGCAATGCCAAACTGTATCTCCCGATTTTGTTATCACCAAATTTCCTGGATATCCTCCCACTACGATTGCAAATTGAAAGACGTATTCACGCCAAGCAAGCGTGTTCAGTTGTCTGTACGGATACCCACTTTTTTTGCGAAAAGTGTTTATGTCAAGTTGTCTTTCAAAAAACTTGTGCCAACATCCACTCACACGATTCGATGGTTGTAACTCGTAAGCGTCTTAGGTGTCTGATCGTAAGACCGGAATTACGGTGTCTTCATACACGTGAAACATGATGTGTTTTAGCGGTACGGTTCTTCACGTAAGCACGCTACCATTGTGTATAGACTCGGGCATAAGCGCTGTTGCTTTCCAGATCGAAAAGCGTGAAAATTCGTGTTATACGGGCGTATTTGCATTTTGACATTGATGTTGCTGGAACAGGTTGCGCAAATATGGCGTTCGTGATTTATAGAGATTTTGAAAACAACTAGCAGATGGCCATAACATCCAGAACGAACTGCCTCTCGGAGACCTAGGCATGTTATTATTGTAAGTGGGAGTAAATCTTATGTAGTGCACTCTGATCTGCTGGGCAAATTAAATTGTGTTTCATGAAGTAGGCCTACTAAAAGTTGCACACTTAATAGCAAAGATTCTGCCTTTCATACAAGTATTTTTACATTTCTGAGAAAAATCATTGATAAAGTATGGTCATATAAAACTTATTAAATATTTAAGTATTAAAAAGAAATAAATAATCCTAGCCTAACTTCTATTTACTCTTTCGTCCTCAGGTCTGGGATAAAGTTATATACGCCGCCGTACAAATCTAAGCACTGACAAGCTTTCCGTTATGTGAACATTACGTAAAATGATCGTGGCAGGTGTCCTTGAAACACGTTAGTCAAAGTTTAGCCAGCTTACGTAAACAACTTACTCGTTACTGACTACGTGAAATGTGAGGTCATCGTAATCCCGGCCTAAATAAGTAAGATTTAGTATCGTAGTAACATAATTCTGATTGGCCAATCAAATACCAAAATGTCTCTTCTCTCGAAAGTAGTGCGTTCTTGGTCATCTACAAATGAAGTGTACCTGATCACCACTGTGTGGCGGTTGAAATGAAACAGGAGAAATAATTGGTTTTGCTCCCATCTTAGGACATAATGTATACGGAGCACGCAAAAGTAAATCACTTTAACTTATTTTTTTTTAAGGGGGCTCTTACATAACCTTTCAGACATTTTTAAGTGGCTGCTTGAAGAGAATTGAAATGAATAACGTGCAACTGTTTTTCATTCCCGAACAAGACTACAATGAACGTAACCGCAGACTTGATGGTCGCTGCAGCGACAAAAAAATGAATTCTGGTTGAAATGGAAGCGGATTTAGTCACAAAATCGTGCAGCTGAGACCACAGGAAATGACCTTGAAACGACTCCACTTGCTGTCTGAAAGTCAGCCAACAGTCAGCCTCAACTGGTTTATTTCTTCCGTCGTGTTTTATCATGTCAGGAACTGTCTGTCCTCCAGAGCACTGGATATTCCAGCTTGCAGTCTGTTTCCTCTCGGTAGCAAATCAGAGAGCACTTCCTGCAGCGTGTTAATTGGAGACTGGTAAAGGCTGTTCACGACAAAGTGAGCACTTTTGAAATCAACCTTAGAAAAAAGTCACTGCCCCTGCCTGCATACATTTTAATGGGCGCACTGTTTGACATGCGGCCAGTAAAGTTGGTAACGATGGGTGGGAAATAGTTCCTAGCTTAACGTCGAATGAAATGTGTTAAGTAACCATTTGTGATAACTTAAAATATTCCTTTGGTTTTCTGTTTTTTTATACATCGAAGTGTAATAAAATAACACATTTATAAATGATTTACTAATATAATAATTTCCGGTTTCCGTTGACCGACGGATGAATAAAGTGATGAGGCCCATGGCGATGATAATTTTACGTAAGACGGAATAATACACAACGTGCTCACAAGTGGCTCCTAAGCAGGGCTTATGGAAGTGTTCCTTTGACCGTGAACAGCCTATAACAACCGTGCTCAGTTAAACATTTCCTCCCACTGGCTTTGGCAGGAACGTAAAGAGTTTGAAGTTCAAGCCAGTGCTGCTGCTCACGCTGAGAGTTCTATTAAGTTATTTTGCAACATAAAAATACATCCAGGTACACACACACATACATATAAAGAGAAATGTTTTGGAAGATGAGAAAATACAATTTTTCAGGGGAGAAGGGGCAATAGCTGTGGCGAAACCCCTAGACCCCCTTTCATTCAACGAATAAGAATTTATTAAACTAACGTAAAAAGTGCCACGTTCTTTATGATACAGCAAAGCGCGACCACAAATTTTACAATCCTCGCATCTCCCTGTCACTACGAATTTTGTGCATCCTGCCGCCTCTTGTATAAACTAACACAAAAGTATGGTTAAGTGCTGGTAAAATTACTCGTATTATTTTATAAACGAATAGATGCTTCATTTGCAATGGTATAATATATTTACGGTTACTTCCGACTTTTCTGAAACCCTGCCTAAGTAATACTTCCAGCATATTCCTCCGTCTCGTGCAAACAAAACTTAGAAAATTACAACAGATTGCCAACCCACCGTGATCATGCCCGCTCAGTGTAATATTATTTTTCATAAGAATTATATCTTACTAGGCATCACAAACACACGTATTTATTCTTCCTCTATATTTCTATTAGTTATAAATTAAATATAATTTATAGAAAAATATATATGTAAATCTAAATATTAACGAAATATAAGTTACTTTTATGTTTACACAAGTATAAAACGTTTTTGATACATGAAACATTTAGGAAACAACCAAAAACGTCATACGTGGGGTGTTTTATAAAATGTTTGATACAAAACGTGTGAATAAACAGCAAATATACTATAATATAAATTCCTTAAAAATACGCAACTAACTGTCTAACTTCACGCAAGCTTATCTACGGTGATTAATGCAAGTTACGTAAATTCACGGAACGGTAAAATGAAGATCCGTACCTAAGGCGAGTATAGCTGTTAGAACAGTCAAATCGCTAAAGTAGCTCAACTAGATAGAGATTGGTTTTCGCGAAAATCGTGTGTCCCTGAAGATTATTTCTTTTCATCGTTCTCTGCACTGTTAAAAAAAATTTCCTTCATTTTTCGGAAAAGTGCTGGTAAAAATTTATCCTGAAGTGTCCGTAAACTCTCCGTAATATTACGGACACATTGATTTTCAGAAACGGACTTTCCGTAAATTTTACGGAACCTCTCCGTTTATTTCCAAGTTAGTTTTATGTGCCTTCCGTTTAAAATAAAGATAAAAATGTCTCTAATTTTCGTTATGTGGGTGTTCTAACGTGTATAAAAAATGATATTAAAAAAGTTAAAATATGTTGCACTTAAGCGAGGTTTAAACCGGAGTCAAAATAATTATCAATCCACGACTCTAACCATTTTTTTTTTTTAACCTTCATTTGACGTTGTTGTGACATTTTTGACATTGACGAAGCTCTAGTGAGACCGACTTGTTGACGAATTCCTAGTGCGACAATCGAGCTGAGCATCTGCCACGTCGGAGGCGCCGGGGCGCGAACCCGTGACCCCCCCGACTACAACTCGGCCACCCTACCCCTGAGCTATGAGCGCAGGGCAATCCATTCATCCACAGCTCTCACTTGATATTTTTGGGATAACTTTTATATTTATATGCAATGACAAAAACAAGAATTCAGTTCGCATTAAATGTAGTGTATTTTTAGTGCTGCCAAATGTTACAGACGCCTGGTGCTATTTTTTTAATGTTTGAAAGAATAGTTCATAGTCGCGTGGATAACCTTAACTGCCGCAGAAACGATATAATTTTCTTGTTACAGTGGCGAAGAAAGCTTCGTGTAGAATCGGCATTGTTCGTCCCCGTAACTCGAAGCCAGAGGGAATACGGAGACTTTCCGTATTTTGTATTTACGGACTTAACTCCGTTTTTCGTCACTACGGATTGCCTTTCCGCATATACATCGTACATTTCCGTAAAGCATCCCGTAAATGTTTATGAGATTTTTAACAGTGGGAATGTGCAGTTTTGAAGTTACCAGTGGCGGTGGGTTACATGGACACTTACGTCGCGTGTTCGTCTCATTGCACCAGGTAACGTTCGAATTCATGGAGACGAACACGGATAAGCAGCTTCGTGGCCAGACCAGAAGGCGGCCGCATCCAATACGCCAGCGTGCACGCGGAGAATATAATGCATGTAGTTATTCTGCCGCAGCAATATATTGTACTAGGGACGTTATGAACGCTCTTGCTGCCAGCCAAATATCTGGTGGCAACCAATAAATATATTTTCTATAAATAAATATATAAGTCGCCACTAAATGGCTTCAGTACGAACTTATCAATTTACTATTACTGTGCACCGCATTTTTTTTTTTTTTACCAGCAACAAAATTTCTTCTTGGAATGGTTTAAAGAAATAGTTTTGATATAAATACGTCTTTAAATTTGCAACCATATTTGGAGGCAATCCAGAAAATCCGATGATAATAAAATCGGGGGATACAGTTTGGCATTGCAGCTCCGAATCTATCGTCTACATTGAAAATTCAATTACACCACTCGATTGCCGAAGGATCAAATAATATAGTACGTTGACTGGGGAATGTGAAACGGGATTGGAGGGGTGGGGGGAGAAGCAATTTTGAGTTCGTTTCGCCGCGTCACATAAGTTCCGCGTGGTATAACTACTGACTAGAAGCAGCTACGACACTCGTTTAGGTTTCAATCGACAACTCTCA
The DNA here is from genome assembly GCA_029891345.1 of Dryococelus australis. Classification (NCBI taxonomy): domain Eukaryota; kingdom Metazoa; phylum Arthropoda; class Insecta; order Phasmatodea; family Phasmatidae; genus Dryococelus; species Dryococelus australis. The sequence continues at coordinate 21,267,166 of CM057004.1, forward strand.
TATAGATAAATCGTTTGCGTGTATAGAAACATTTGTGTGGCATGGTTATAGGGAAATTGTATGAGTTAAACGTAAAAAAATTAAGATATCTTAATACAATGTTGGCTTATACTCGTCAAAAAGCCTAGTCAGAATATAGAAACCGTATACGGTTGGAAAGAGCATCACAAAAGTAATCCAGTGATACCCTTAAAACCCCGTATGATCGAGTGAAGCGGTGCCGGGAACGTAAAATAAACACCAAGGCGTCCGAGCGCGTCAGCGTAGACGTATTCACGCAAAACAAACGGCCGTGTCCCCAACACAGCCACACCCCATTTTTTTTTTTGTAACCTGTTATAAATATTGACTTTCAGTGACGATAAGTGTGAACGTACCGGACCCTGTTCGCGACAGAATATTCGCCAGTCGGTGCCAAGAGATTGCGTGTGTGCAGGTTGACTAGCGCGTTAAATAGACCGTGGAGCTCACCGCGAGATCGCCACAACCACACAGTTGCGAAACATCTTCAGCGACCAAGCCGCAATGCCGTCTCATCGTAATAAACGTAAGAAAGAGGAGTGGGTTAGGGAGGGGGTGGTGAGTACGCCGTGCTGTTATTGCCGACAGCCCTCGCGGTTAACTCTGATCTTGAGTCTCTCGGCGGCCATCGTAATGACGCGGGAGGTAGGGAGTGTCAATGCCAGGGTTTTTATTGTAGTTCTTGACGTGACTTGCAGAGAGCAGAGTTCCAGGTAGGCGGACAAGACGTGGCATGTCCGTTCCTCTCCGTCACCCTGCCTGCCGGGGGAAGCTGCTCGGCTGGGAGCCCTGAATTTGAAATTGTAAAAGTTTACCAAACTTTCAAAATTGTTTTTTGACCTTCAGTGGGTAAATTCGTTTTAACTTTTAAAACTTAAGTTTATAAACGCTTTTTAGAATTTGAGAAAACTTAATTTCATAAAATTTTTATCAAACTTCTAAGTAAAATTTTTTTATCCGTTATGTTTATCAAAATATTTGAATTTGAAAATGTAAAAGTTAACCAAGCTTTCATATTGCTTTTTGACCTTCAGTGGGTTAAATTCCTTTTAACTTTAAAAATCTTGACGTTAGAAAGGCTTGTATGGATTTGAGAATACTTAATTTCATAAAAGTTTAGCAAACTTTTAAATTTATTAATATTTAACCATTGTGCTTATTTTAACCAGGTATTTGAATTTTAAACTGTGAAAGGTTACCAAACTTTCAAAAATGTCACTGCTGCCAACATACACACAAACAACCCGCGTAGTTTACATGCATTATTTGCCGTTAAATAAACACTTATGAAATCAACAAACCAAGATACTCCACTCCTAAATGAATATATTGTTACAAGACGCCGCAGGGGCTTACCCGAGTTCGGAGGAATGGAGAACTTACGAAAAACGGAATAACTAAATTTGATTTTAAATTTATTCACTCAGCTATTGTTTACAATATTAAACAATCTGTATCCACTATTAGTGTTGATATTCTCAGCCAGCGCGTAATTCAACGTCTATCTCAATTCTAATTTGAAGTCCTTCTCAACATCTCTATATCGGTTATAATCCACGCTCATTATTCACACATCTTGATGGTTCTCCGGGTCATTCTGAGGGAGGCTGGGCCATTCAACCAGATAACCGCAGGAACTCTATCCGCTGAAGGCGAGGAGCATGCACGCGAGTTGCGATGGGCAACTCAATAAGGCGGCGCGTGGTGGCTTGCCTTTGTGATTCTCTGCCCACTTCTCAGATTACTTTCATCTGTGGGATTCCTTCGCTCTTGCAAAGGAAAGCGACAAAAAGCAGCAACATGCGACAGTATATTCTGATATAAATATTGATTGTTATTATCTATCTTTATGTTGGCAACGAGTCGCGAAAATTAATAATACAGTATGTGTGTGTATGTATGTGTATATATATATATATATATATATATATATATATATATATATATATATATATATAGGCAATTCACGGTAAAGTGAGCACTTTTAAAGCCATAGTAACTTTTTTCTTTCAACCGATTTATATACTTCCACCACTTCAAACACAATGTATACATTCACCATACCCAAAACCGAAATTCCGAGGCCATAATGAAATGTATTTAGACAGTTTCAAAAAGTGCTCACTTTACCGTGAACGGCCTATATATATAAATATAAATATAAATAAATAAATATATATATATATCACTGTCATCAAAAATTCCGCGCCCAGTAGAACAAATCGAAATGGAATGAAACTTGCTAAACAACAGATGTTAACAATAAAACAGAAGGCCTGTTTATTCGGGCGAAAATATAATGTTGAAAGCTACATTCAGAAAAGTTTTTCTCCTGAAATCCTGGGGGAGGGCGTCATATTATAGTTGCGACTGCCGGCGAAGATGCTGCATACCCGTGGAGGACTGAAGCTGGAGAACCAGTCGGCAACTTGCGTGTTTTAAATGCAGGGGTGCGTGGATTCCACAAATTCTTTCGGTGGCAAACTAGGCTCGCTGTTCAACTCTTTGGCCAGTAATAAACGGGGGTAGGTGGGGAAGAAGATGTTCTACCGCGTGCCTCCCTAGATGCCTTGCGTTTAGGCCACCGGCAAGGGCCCGGTCGGCGGCAGCTGAAAACAGTTACGGTCCAGCTGTGTACTAACTGTTACATAGATACTGGACGCGTATCGACAAACGCGCAACTGATAATATGGTGGAATAATGTTTTTAGCACGGCGTAAGGCTGCGCGCGCAGCTGCCCTCTTAACTCCACACGCCAGCAGTGGTGGCGTCAGCTGTAAAACAGACTGGCGTCACGTCTCGGCCGATGAACGAATGATTGTGGCCCGAGGATATAAGGGACTGATGCCCGGTTGCACCATCGTGGTTCGAAACTCGATCCGATATTGGATCTAAGATCGACACAGATTCGCTATTCAAGTTTTGAGAACTGGATATCGAGATGAAGTTAATTTCGAACCACCGAAATTTGCCGTTCGAAATCTCGAGCCGAACTTAGCAGCCATCGTCGACAAATGTAGTTTGCAAATACGCCAACAGATAGAACTACGTGCGATTGTTATCTTGGGAAATTAAAACAACATTATACGCACTTGTATGTTATTCAGTAAAATTCGTACAACAATAATTCACTTAAAACAGATAAAACTTCGCCCATCTATTTCTATCTGTAGTGAAAAAATAATACGTCTACTTCCATACTTCATATATTACGAACCAATAGCAAAATCTGTCTCATACTTAATCTCTATCTCTCACTTTGGAACCAAGATCGACGAATCGGAGATCCAGAATCATGAAATTTCGTTGTTGGTGCAACACTTTACATTGGAACCAAGATCAAACTGGATCCTGATTCGTAACTAGGATCATTCGATCTCGGATCGGGGAAGATGTTGGTGCATACGGGCTTAAGACGTCTAGGCTTCTGTCAAATAATTCGCCAGATTAACGTGTATATTTGTATAGGCGACAAGTTTTTAGACCAGGCTGAAAAACAAAGGGTGTCGACAGCCCGAAGGCAGTACTGACGAACCCTTGACGTGGGTGGGCGGGTATTAACCACAGACTAAAGATGAGGTAGACCGCTTATTCGTCTTCTGCGCATGTACCCAACATTGACCTACCCCAATCTTACACAACTGTCAACGTCACATAGTCAACAATGATGAACGTGTTTGCTTACATCTTAATTTTTACACGACAAGCATTGTTATATTTATGAGATGCTTTTACCAATTCTACTTTAGTCAATCTGCATTACGAATTGGTCTGAGGAAGTATAAAAACATCTCTAAGCACTTGTTTACAAATCGGTTTTCTAACCTAAAATCCAAGCCATGCTGTTTTCGTTAGACGTGTTGGCAGAAAAGCAGTTCAATGTTGGGACACGGAGATAATTTGTGCGCAGCCAACGAGATCGGTCTACCTCTGTTTTGGTCTATAGTATTACCCTGAAGGAAAATTTTCCGTTGAAACCACTCCATGAAGGGCAACACACAACACAGCAGAATCTCGCCGCAAACGTGTTTAGTTCCAATCCCGATCGAGTTTCAATTATTTTTATAATAGCCAAAATTGTTTAATGTAACTTACGCAGAGCTAAGGAAATATTTAGTTGTACCAGCCAATGCTTACACTTCCGGGCAAGCAAATAAGAACAACAAACTAATCTTGTTTCAACCATAAAATATTTCATTGTCCTTATACAAACAATTAAATTGGTTGCTCCAAACATTCAACAAAACTTGGGCAATGTGTTGCTCAACTAGTAAATTGCGATTTGTGCGTTGTCCAATGCCTCGCCATACTATAGTAAGGTTGTCCTCCATGACATCAGCCGTGCGTGACACCCGTTAACGACAAAACAGCAAGTAAGGTGGCCGTTGTCGAGGTGTGAATGCATGACGGTGCGAGAAACGTCGATGACGCGAGCGTTCTTCTGGAAGTATCCTCGCAAAGGAAGAGCGGATGGAAACACGGATCATCAGCGGTGCCGCTGCAGATACATAAGAATGGCGGGAAAAGATCCTCAGCCATGGCGGTCATTGTGGGTTTCCCCGGGATTTCACGGCGCTGTGCGTCCCATCATTCCGTCCACTGCTCGCAGAACATTCGGGGACCACGGTGGCTGAGCGGTTAGCATGCTCTCCTCCCGCCAGGGCGATCCGGATTCAATCCCCGGCCGGGTCACTTGTGGGAATCGTGTCGGACGGTGCCTTCGGTCGGTGGGTTTCCCTCGGGGATCTCCCGTTTCCCACGTCCCTTTCATTCCGGCGCTGCTCCATACTCACCTCAATCACGCTCATCGGCTCTGAAGACCTCGATGTTACGATCCGTCCAAATGTATGCACAAACACGCTGCGGAATACGATCGCAATGGCGGACTATTGAACTGTATGGTCACCACCCTGTCACCCATAGTCCAACGATCCGCGCTCTTTTAACCCTGTGAGTTGTTCATATAGGCTATTCACGGTCAAATGAGCACTTTTGAAAGCCCTGCTTAAGATCTATTTTTACGCGTGTTGTGTATTATTTCGCCTTATGTAACATTAACATTGCCATGGGCTTCGTCACTTTATTTATGCGTAGGTCAAGTGAAACTGTGAAGTAATTGGAAAGTTAGATATTTAACAAATCTGCTAATTTTTACACATCGATGCATTAAAAAAAAAAAAAAAACACAGAACGAAAAAGAAATAATTAAAGTTGTCAGAAATTGTTGCTTACCACATTTTATTCGACGTTAAGTTATAGAACTACTTTCCGTCTATCGTTTACCAACTTTATCGGGCGCATGTCACTCAGTGCGCCCGTTAAAATATACGCAGGTAGGGACAGTGACCTTCTTCTAAGGTTGATTTCAAAAGTGCTCACTTTACCGTGAACAGCCTATAGCTGTGTGAGATGCGTCTCCGAGGCATACTAGACACTCACCGACGTTCGCATACCACCCACTCTGAGTATGCTGCTCCTAGCTTCGTCCTACTACCGTTCGCGATGGCTGTAGCGGAGTTAAGCCCCTGTCACGCTGTCAACGTTTTCCGTCAAACTGCTTCCAATAAGTTTGTTCAAATAAATCTGGTCAGTTCCGACGTCATCAAAACGTCATGAACACCGCCATATTTGTCTGAGAAAGTTTGATGAGTTCAGTTTCCATCAAACATTTGAAGATTGAATGTTTGCCAGTCTGAGCCAGTCAGAATCGTGAACAATAAAATCAATGTCAATAAACTTTAAAATAACTAACAAATGCTGGAAACCAAATAGTTTATGAAAGTGAATAATTTACGTAGAAGCTGTCTGGGCATGAATTCTAATATTACGAACTCGGAGGGATTAAATTCAATTGTGCATGAAACATCTCTTATAAATAAGATTTTAATTTAGTGAAGAAGAGAAAATTAATTACAAAATTCCTTAAATTTCTTCTTGTAATTAACTGTATTGATAAACAAAAGCAATATATCACTATAAAAATAATTTTAAAATTATAATTAATTTAGGGTATTCTCAGTGAAAATACAGATAGAACAGATAGAACTACGTTTTATTGTTTTCTTGGGAAATTAAAACAACATTATAAGCACTTGAATGTCATTCAGTAAAATTCGCACAGCAACAGTTCACTTAAAACAGATCAACCATCGCCCATCTATGCATATATGTATAGTGAAAAAAATTATAAGACTACTTCCATGACGTCATATATTACTAACCAATAGCAAATTTTGTCTCATACTTAAACTCAATCTCTCACTTTGGGACCAAGATCGACGAATTGGAGATCCAGAATCAAGAAATTTCGTCGGTGCAACACTTTTACATTGGGACCAAGATCAAACTGGATCCTGGTTCGTAACTAGGATCATTCGATCTCGGATCGGGGAAGATGTTGGTGCAACAGGGCATTAGCTGCTCTCGGAAAGATGCCTACAAACCGGGATCTCGTGATATTATCTTTGAGCTTACGAACTAGTAGCTATGTGCCTAGGAGAATTCAAAACAACTATATTAGAAGGCCCGTTTAAGAACGTGCTCTAAACCTAAAACAGTCAAAATGGTTCATAGTTAGTAGTATCGTTTAAAATTGCAGCTGACCGATTGTGACCAAATTTCACAGATTCAATAGCATTCCTCGCTGATTTTCATAACGAAATAATAGTTTTGGGCTCATCGAAATGAATTCATCAGTTGACAGCAAAATATTTGCAGATGTTCGGTGATTAACATTAGTTTAACTACACTGTAAAATATATTTCTGTAAACATCCCAATTTATAATTGAATTTTTTAATCTATACGTGGTATTTGAAATTTACCACACACCAATCTGCAAACATAGAATTTCCACTTGAAATAGTTTCGAACTTGCCTAAGTTTTTGATTCATTTCTCGGCAAATATGCATGTGTGGTGGACTTAGAGAAATATTTTTGTTCGAATCGAATTTCGTGCTTAAATAACATTAATTTGTATGGTGCAAAATTTTAGGCCAAAATCTTAAACTCATAAATAATTTTTTCGTTAATTTTGCGTTTTCATGGAAAACTATTGCTATAACTTTTAAAACGTATATGTTATTCTCATAATAAAGAATAAAAATTAAACACATGAACGCTGTTAAGAATTGGCATCGGTATTTGTTTGGCGTAATAGCGGAGACACTTGGAAAACTATCCGCAGTGCAAGATGCCGGAATCGAACCTACGACCTCGAGGAAGCGAGTTAAATACGTCGCCGTACTGTTAAAGACACTCAGTAGTCGGGCTGGAGTACTATATATTGGGCGGTTTAAGGTCGAGGAGAGATGGCGCTTGCGAGATCTTCGTACATCGCAATTAAATAACTATAGGCTGTTCACGGTAAAATGAGAACTTTCGAAAGCCCTGCTCATGATCTACTTGTACACCCGTTGTATATTATTCCGCCTTATGTAAAATCAACATTGTCATGGGCCTCGCCACTTTATTCATGCGTCGGTCTATCGAAACAGTGAAATTATCAGAAAAGTAAATACTTTACAAATCTGCTAATTTTTACTGTTCGGTGCATAAAAAAAAAAAAAGAAAGCGCAGGAAATAATTTAAATTGTCAAAAATGATTACCTAACACTTTTTATTCGACATCATAGCATGGAACTACTTTCCATCCATCGTCACCAACTTGACTGGTCGGATGTCACTCCATGTGTCCGGTAAAATATCTGCAGATAGGAGCGCTGATTTTTTTCTAAGGTTGATTTCAAAAAAGTATTTGATTTAGGTGAGTTGTCTTGTAGCGTGTCTCAAGTCCTAGGCGATGTAAACTGGCGTCGTTTTTCGCTAAGTCTCATCTGTATGTCCATACACCCGTGTAGTAACAGCACGGAAGATAAGTAGACAAGATCGTTTTTGATACGCGCAAAAAAAAAAAAAACTAACAACAAATCTCCGATAGATGAGATCCGGACGTCTATAAGTCACTGCTTGCGGCGTAGGCCCACAGTCTGGTATGATAAAACAAAATAATAATTTCCATATCTTAAGATATTTTCACAATTTGTAAAGGAAATAGATGTGTACATCCCTTAATTTATTATCACAAATTATATAGTATAAGCTATTAGTGAGTTCTCTATAGAATGGAAAATAGGAGCTTTTTCTGGTTTGGTAAAATATGGGCGTTGTAAATCATGAACACGCAGTACCAAGATATTTGTTTTTTTTTTTTTTGCTTTGTAAATTACCTGGTCGCGTTAGGAAAGAAGAAACTTTCTCCTCGGAGCTGAACTCGCCAACATGGAAATTACAGGTCATGTCGTATGGAGGCGCCACTCGGCGCGTCCACATTCAGGGATGTCCAAAACATGAACCTTTCAATGTCCACGGAGAGAATACTTACCAACGTAAAAAATAATATTTATTCCTACCTCAAAACAAGTCTTCTTTATAATTACAGTACTTCAAACATAACATTTTACAGTTTTTTTTTTAGCATTACTTGAGAAAACCTTGTATTATTTTTGCCCAAGTGCTAGCAAAATTCGAGTTTGCTAAAACAAAGTGGTTGTTGAAAGGGTTTGAACTCATGTAGACACAGTGTGTACAATTTTTGGCCAGTACCGTATATACACTGCGAGGCTTATTACTCAATGATCATCCCTGTGGGTACTTGATCCTTAAGCTTAGCTAGAAGACCCGAATAGCACAGGCGAATGAAGATTTCTCAAAGAATAAGCGTCTATTAGCATTTAAGACCATCAACATGGAGGTACGAAATAATTTCGTGAAAAGCCTTGCATGGAATATTGTAAGGTATGGGTCGGAAACATGGACCCTGCGGAAAACGGAAGTACTGAAATTCAGGGCATTTGAGATGTGGTCCTGGAGTCGACAGCTAAGTATACATTGGACTGATAAAGTCATAAACGAGAACGTTATCAGAAGAGAAAATGAAACACGCACCTTGGTTAGAACCTTAAACAAGAGAAGAAATATCTTCGTTTACCATTTGCTAACTTGTTCGAGGGGAAGCTGGGAGATAGAAGGAGCAAAAGAAGACCAAGTGTAAATTTTATAGATAGCATTGAAGGAAAGTACACTCATTTCCATTTGAAACTGATAGCCAAACAAAGGAAACGCTTGGGAGATATGCACGTTATAGACTGTTCACGGCAAAATGAGCACTTTTGAAAGTCCTGCTTAATATCTACTTGTATGCACATTGTATATTTTTCCGCCTTATGAAAAATTAACATTGCCACGGGCCTCATCGCTTTATTCGTGTGTCGGTGAAGAGAAACTGTGAAATTATTATAAAAGTAAACATTTTATAAATCTGCTCATTTTTACACACTGATGCATTAGGAAAACAGAAAGCGAAATAAATAGTTTAAATTATCACAAATGTTTACCCAACACTTTTTATTCGACGTTAAGTTATAGAACTACTTTCCGTCTATCGTTTACCAACTTTACCGGGCGCATGTCACTCAGTGCGCCCGTTGAAGTACATGCAGGCAGGGGGAATGAATTTTTTTCTGAGGTTGATTTCAAAAGTGCTCACTTTATCGTGAACAGCCTTTACCCACCAACTCAAAGGTTGAGGAGAAGATGAAGAATGCTCTACGTCATGAATAGTTCGTATATTGTCAGTCCATTCAATATTACTTCCAACTTCTCTGAGGAAGTCCTGCGGAAGTTCTACTTCCAGGATATTCCTCCGCCTCGTGCAAACAAATCCTAACCGAGTCTAGAAAGTCGCAACAGAGGGATAACGCACCGCATTCGCGCGCACTCGGTTTTGCATGCGAACGATTTCTTACTAGACATCGCCAACATATCTCTTTTCTCCCTGGTGTTATCCATATTGATTATAAATGAACACATGAAATATAAGCAAACTATCCAAAAATAAGATACGTTTACGTTAACAGAAGCATAAAACGCTTGCGATACATGACATGTTTAGAATTATGACCAAACATGTCACACAGAGTGTGCTATTTTTTCACAGGTTTGAGTCGAGAAATTGTGAAGGTACGCATTTATAACCGAACACAAAGCCTACAGATCGTTGTTTGAGACAATGTAGCAAGTGCTGCGTCGAATCAAATGCCGCACGCATCGAAAAACTACTTGTTTGCAACACCCGGAACAGCGAATTAAAGAAAATTATAATAATAGAGTAGGAAATAATTCTTATAATTATTTTTATGTACGTATATGCGTCACAAACATTTATGGATGAAACTGCCGTCAATAAACTTAATTATAAAACTGATATGATACGTTATTACTATTATTTTATCACACACGATCACAGTAAATATAATGACGATCTTTCTCGAAGAAAATTTGATTGCAAATTGCGCTTTCCGAAGCATCCAGAATGGAAATGAGGGGAAAAAAAAAAAAAAAGTATATTTCAGCAAAATATTATTTTATTGTTGCAAAATATATACAGTCTTCTTTCATATACAGCATAAATCGCACTTTTATGACAATTTTGATGGTGCCTGTACTACTTTTTTCATGTGTTCTTCACATTGTACAGTGAGGTGCAATGCTCACTAGGCAGTTGCTTTATTTATACCTTAAGAGCAGTCCAAATATCTCCACTCCAGGCGGCAACCCGACCAATAGGGAATATTCCATAACGTGCAGTGAGCAGTCAGACTCGTGACCCGCTTCCGGAGATTCGCACGGCCAATGGCGAATCGAGTTCGCTTTCATCGAACGAACCGCGGTGCCATTTCATCTCTGTTTGACTCATTTACTCTGTGTTGCAGGTGCTCACGTGGAGTATTGAAGACTGCTAAAAACCAACATTTTTCTTCTAGGCTTTGAAGATATTCCCTGCTCGTGTATCCTTTCGCGAAAAAAATCACGTGATCTGTCTCATCGTGAACGACAGAGTGTCGACTGCTGACTGTGGGCTGGGAAGGTCGCAAAATCGAATGTAAACCATTCGAATACTCGATTGTTGCAGTATAATCGAAATTTCGATTTTTGTCTGCGGTATCCGAATGAATCATTGGTTTTGTAGTTTTTCTTCTGGACAACAGATGGCACTAGTTGAAATACAATATTTACGTAATTTTTTAAGGTGAAAACTGTGACCAATATTTAACCGTTTGCCAATTTTGTACAATGATTTAACATTTTACTATCCCTTTTGTCTTTAATGACAGTTTAGGTCGCATATTGTAGTTCAGTGAAGCAAAATTCCACCCAACTTGCCAAACCGCACTATTCTTGGAAAAAAAAATAACGATGTTACTAAAGTGGCATTGTATTATACTCAAACGATCGATAAATGCTTAAATCAGACGTTTGTAATAGTCACGAGGTAATTGGAATACAGCTAACGTCACTACACATGTCAGAACGTGAGTGTACATGTCAGTGAGGGGAGAAGCTCTCTATCTAGGAAGTCTGTAATTGCATGCAGTGTCGTGTGAGGCTGTAACAGCAAGGTATGGTTTAAAATATTAGTGCAATTACGTATAGGTTTTGTGAATTCAGAAGTGGTTTACTGGGACGATAAAGGCAATGTACCGAAAATGTGAAAAAGGGAAAAGGTACTTGAAGGTTTTAGGATGTATAAAGACATATTATGTTCCGCATCGTGACATGTATTATTGTATTGTATTGTATAGGACTTTTTAACGTCCCCTCGGTTTTATGCCTGATAGCTTAGCAGGGGTCGGCTTACAGACTAACTTATAACCTAACTTAAATTAACACCCAGGCCTTGCCCGGGACTCAAACCCAGAGCCTCCCGCACCTACCGACTGTGCCACAGGAGGTCGGCGACATGTATTATTATTTCGCCCACGATACTTCCCGCAGCTGCAAACAAGCGCTCCTCACATCTGCTGATTTCGAAACAGCAGCTGTTCGAAAAGTTGACAGCTTCCAAAAATCGAATTTGCCAAGTACGAGTGATCCAAAGACCCCAAGACATTCGCGTGTCTTTCTTTCATTGCAGGATCGGGTTGCACCTATGATTTATAACTGGAAGAGAACTGTATGATACCACGAGGCAGTCGGGGCGTGCACAGATACAGGAGCAAGTTACGGTTTTGAACGACTTCGTCCGAGTCGAGGCAAAATCCACAGGTTAATGTACTCCGGCTCTCGACAAGCGAATTAAATTTTTTGCATCCGATTTTAAGAACAGATGGTTGCAAGCTCGTAGTATAGAAGAAACACTTTTTTGGGGGAGAACAAGAACTGGCTAGACTAATCGGTGGGTTCCTAAACTACGAAAGGGTCGCTAATAGAAGACGAATGGGTCGACCTGCGAAGAGCTTCGATGACTCATGTTGTAGTAGAAAATTATTGAAAACAGAAAACTTGCGAACCACGTATCCAAGAGATAAGATTGCACTTGCCGCTCAAATGAGCTTGCGCTCCTGTGGCAAAGTGGAAGCCTCGACAGTTTGTAAAGCTGTAAGCAGCAACATGGCCCGCGCGAGCTTCGAAATATCAAGAAGCTTACAGAAATGACGTAGTCCACCAGCGAAGCAGCTGACAGGGACTGAAGCGGTTGTCATGTGCACTGAGGCTCAGCTCACCAGACGTCAGTACAATATCATCCGAAAGCATGATAAACAGCGAGGTTTCCCACGTATAAAAACACACAGGAAGCTAAAGAATATTGTTTCGACAAGATTGAGACTTTTGGACATTCGCCATTGCTATGCAGATTTCTGCCATGGAAAAAAGACAGGACTGAGCACGACAAAATACTTTAAAAAGACAAGCAATCTATGGACGAGAGAGTAAATATATGTACACAACTCTGGGAAATCCCAAGAGGGAATAGAGTCATAAAACAGAACAGCAACTAATTACGAAAAAAATATGTGTGTATGTGTGTGTATATATATATATACATATATTTTCCATATAGATATATTTTACATATATACATGGGAAAAGTATTTTATTCAAATAACGGTGCTTGCGATTTCAAATTAATATATAAATAACACTTTGATCACTGTTGACACTGACAGAATAAGCGGTCTGCATCATATTTACTCTGTTACTCTGTACCGCAGATCGCCTCCCAGTGTAAAAGGAGTTACAAGCCAAAACTACAGACGTGTTCAGCGCGTTGTGTGCCGAATAAAGTTAACAGCATATTTCGTTACTGGGGAAAACCTGTCCCTGAAGGTAAACAACATGTCCTCCGAGATCTCCCGACAATATTACCGCACAATATATATATATTTTTTTTTTTTGGAGGAGGCGAACAGAGGCGGGAATAGTGGGCGTGGATACGCTATAAGTCTTCCCCGTGAGATAAACGCGTAGTTACGGAGCGAGGTGACGTGGCAACCCGCCAATCACGGCCCACCGCTGGGAAAGACGACCTCTTAAAGTTGTTCAAGAGCCGAAATTTTACTTCTTGATCCTGAGCACGTTTTATGGTTTTCGTGGCACGAAATAGGCGATAACTGAATAAAAAATGCCCAATAATTTAAAAAAAAAAAAAAAAAAATAGCATGTTTTTGAAGCGCACATGTGAGAATTTTTAGCTGAAAATCTTGAGTGGAAAAAATTTCAAATAGTTATTTCAACACACAGTTTGGCTTCAGATAGAACGTTTAATCAAGTCAGGGAAGTACCACGAGGCGATTTCTTTCGAATCAGAAACTTGGCTCACCTGCAACAAGCGTTTAACGTCTGGGTATTTTCACCTTTAATTACATCCCAGAATTAATGGCAAAATTACCGGACAAGTGTAAGGTGATATTCGCAAACTTGTGGGGAAAACATGGCTTTCCTTACGGGTAAGGTGAAATCACCGCATTCTGGAGTAAAACTCACGTACATGGCAATGGAAAATCCCATACATGGATGGGAAATTTATCTTACGACTCGTGCATCTCTTCAGCATTGTCTCAACACCAAAGTGGGAGGACGGGCGGAAGAAACAAGCATCTAACACGCTAATATTCAATGACGCTGCCACGCTGCCACGCTGTGGTGTAATGTATAGCGCACCGGCCTACCGTGATAAGGGGTCCGTGGTTCGCACCCAATCTCCGGCAAGTGTCGAGGTTTCGGTTACCATTCGTCGGAGGATATAGATAATAATAAAAAAATTAGCAGAACTCATACTCCGGAATAATTTTTAGTATAATTGTATTATGAAATATAGTGGCCTAGTTGATTTTCCCTACATGGAATTTTCCCCACACTTTTGCCCGGTACTTTTTCCACACGACTAAGGAAAAGTACTTTACTTGTTATGTAAATTTACTCTCCATTTAAGAGGTAGTTTTACCTTAAACGTGGAGGTAATTAGCTTCTCTTACATGTATGGGAATTTTACCTCAACTTTTTTACAGTGTAGGAATAGAAATTCGTGCCTACCACGCAACAAATTTCCAAGAAATATTATTTATGACGTTCTAATCACATGAAAAATTAATACAGGTTGTAGACTTACATATACATTTTTATTCCATTTTTGGTTTTGTACAGGTACTATAAAAATCTAAAATTTTTGTAAATGGTTACATTCGTTTTCGAAAAGGTATTTTCTCCGTTGCCACGCAATTTCCATTGATATTTCACGCGCGACAACGAAAAACTATGTGATATGGTAAATTAACATGTACTACACTTTTGAACGCCTGTTAAGAACCACCCTCAGCTGAAGGGTGGGGGGGGGGGAGGGAGTAGTTAGCATTCGCCTCGGCCCCCGTTTTTTTTTTTGAGCAATTTTCGAAACGCAACTCCCGTGCACGAGTTTGCAACAAGCGCGCAACCCCCCCCCCTTTTTTTTTTGCACGTTCTCGGAGATAATTATTTATTCAAGCCGTTTTGTCGACAGCTTAAATACCGCGGCAGTTATGTCGGCGTGTTAATTTTTTTTATCAGCCTCGGGCTTGCGTTTAATGTGTGCGGACACCTGATTTTCGAGAAAATAGTTCCTGTCTACAGGCGTTTAAAAACACGTTTGCCCAAATCCACTTTCGTGATTGCAGTGTTACGCGTCAAAAATCGCCTGCATGTGAACATAGGACGTTCACTACCTGAGAAACCTAAATGTGACTGTCCCGGGGAAATACTACAAAGTCTTATCGCTAAATAACTGTTTAAAAAATTGGGTTTGGATGTGTTAGGGACACGGCCGTTTGTTTTGCGTGCATACGTCTACGCTGACGCGCTCGGACGCCTTGATGTTTATTTTACGTTCCCGGCACCGCTTCACTCGATCATATGGCGTTTTATGGGTATCACTGGATTGCTTCTGAGATGATATTTCCAACCGTATACGCTTTCTATATTTCGACATGGCTTTCTGACGAGTATAAGCGGAAATCGTGTTAAGTTTTTTTTAATTTTTTACACTAAACGCATACAATTTCACCATGACCACGCCACACAAATGTTTTTATACACGCAATCGATTGATCTTGACGAGAGCTGTCGATTGAAACATAAACGAGCGTCGTAGGTTCTCCTAGTCAAAAGTTATACTACGCAGCGAAATTAATTCAAAATTGCCCTCCACTCCCCCCCCCCCCCCGCCTAAACCACCCACTACTCTCCCCCTCCCTTCACCGGCCAGCATCCACCTCACAAAATTCTCCGCAGTCAACGTAACATATTATTTGATCCTTTGGCAATGGAGTTTTGTAATTGAATTTTGAATGTATTATATATATATATATATATATATTCGGAGCTGTAAACTGTATCCCCCTATTTTGTTATCATCGGATTTTCTTGATTGATTCCCACTATGATCGCAAATTTTAAAGACGTGTTCACGTCAAAAACCGCAACAGCTTGCAGGATTCTTCACAGTTAAGGGTCCCGACTAACTGGCCCTAGAAGTACGTTGCAGTGTGGTTGAAATACACGCTTTACCCACGGAACTATTGAACGTGTACCCAATGCGCGAATCCACGAAAAGGACACACTTCAGACGATGACAGTTGAGTACTTTCAAAATGTCACGCACGTTAGGAACACTATTCGAGAGAACTCCAGAACGGCTTAAAAAAACGGCTTTTCCCAAGCGCTATAGCTCCAAATATACGCATCAAGGGCCCTGCAATGAACCTGCCTATAGGCTGTTCACGGTAAAGTGAGCACTTTTTAAAACCCTCTCAACAGCCTTTAACCACTAATAAATATATCTTATTGCAGTATCAGGCATTAAATTTTGAGGGTGATGAAATGTGTACACTGTGTTTATTTGTTACAAAGTAATGTTTATATTAAAAAGCAGCAGGAAGATGGAAATAGGATGAAAGGAAAAAAATCAGAAGGGCCTTAAAAAGTGCTCACTTTACCGTGAACAGCATATGCAGACTTTCCACCGCTTAAATAATAGAGTCACCGCAGAAAGTCACATAGGTGCACTGTAAAAAAATTTCTGGTAAACTTCCTAAACTGTGATGGAAGTTTTAAGCTATATACTGTACGGAAATAATATCACACATCAAGCTGCCAATACAGTAATATTTATAAGATGTTCACGGTAAAATGAGCACTTTTGAAAGCACTGCTTTAGAGGACTATGTACGAAAACATTTGTTGTGAAATCGTCCTTTGCGCGCAAACGCATATCTCGGTAACTAAAAGTTATGGAAATACGTCTTTCTGTCAGAAAGGAAAAAAATCTGTTGTCTATAAACATTTTTTTTTTATTTTTTTTTGACATATTTAGTTGGAGCCTTGGAGAAACAAATTCGTGAAAGTGTTCAAACATCGCATTTTGAAAACTTGCCTATGCAGTTTCCTTAAGTGGCAAGAGAAAAGTACAAAGATACGGGCGTAGTTTAATCTGTGGTGTTTTATCGCGTGTAATTAAACCCCCCCTGTAACAGATCTAATTTGCACATTACAGCGCTACGACGGAAACACTGCACGCCTTGCGCGTAGGAGCGATGAGGCGCCAGGCGTGAGTGTTAGTGTCGCCCGTATCGCTCCCTCGCTTCTGGACTCGCTTCTTGACCTTGGACGCTCAGCTACATAATGCCCTTAAGATCTAATTGTAAACCAGTTGTGTATTCCTCCACCCTATGAAAATTAACATTGCCATGGGCCCTGACACTTTATTCATGCGTCGGTCAAATGAAACAATGAGTTTATTGAGAAATTAATAACTTTACAAATCTGCTCATCTTTTCACTTCGATGCATAAACACCCCAGAAAGAAAAACGAAATAATTTTGAGTTACCATAAATTGTTACCTTACGTTTTTTATTCGACGTTAATATATGGAATTTATTTCAATCCATCGTTACCAACTTTACTGGACGAATGTCACCCAATGCGCCCATTAAAATACCTGAATGCAGTATCAGTGACATTTTTCTAAGGTTCGTGCCCTTAGCATCGCTACTATACAAAGTTGGGAGCTTCCCTACGCATTTGACTGTTTCCTGATCAAATGTAAGAACGCTACAATGTATGTACAGGAGAAAAAAAAAATTATCACACCTGATTTCTCATTAAGCATATATTGGTATGGTAAATTTCCGAATAATTTCTCAGAGTGTACATGCAGTGCGACTAGAACACTGCACGCCAGTTCAGAGCACTTTCGCTTAGCGGCGACGAACGTCAAACGCTGGGAAAAGCTCCAGTTAGGCGGGGGCCTTAATAAACTTAGTCCAACACGTGCAGTGAGTATTTCACAGCACGCAGGGCCAGTCCCACTGTCGACCGCAGCCAATCGCGGATTGCGTACGCCCACGCCAGAGAAACCTCCTCGCTGTAGACTTCTGTACACTGACCTATTCTGTGGCTGTGCTCTAGGCGCACCTGTTTCAAGGAATGTCCATTAGAGTCCTGACAAATTTGTGGCTTCATTCGGGAATAAACTAGACACGGTCCTTGTGCTTTTTTTGTCACTTTCACATCTGTCCCACCGGTAAAGCTCCCATTACACCCATTACACCCATTAAATTTTCACCTTCAAATATATTTGACAATAAAATTTGAAGATAAAATTCGCTATCAAATTTTTCCTTCCAAGAAATTTGATCAAATAATCTTGAATGTGTTTGATAATATGTCACACTGTAAAATTATTTTACTGGGAGAATCTGATTTGTATTATTATTTAAAAGTTATTTCCATAGTAAGATACTGCTTTTGTTTTTCCATGCAGTCCATTACAGACCGTCAAACATCAGAGAAATTTTATGACCGTTCCAATCTTCAAATGTTTGATGGAAACTGAAGCCATCTATCTTTCTCAGACAAATATGGGTTAGCTAACAATTCCTGACAGAATTCGAGTCAATAACAGACGTGCAACAAAACGCAGGCCAAATCATGGCTTCCTCTGAAATAGCAAACAGCCAATGAACATTTGACTACTACTTAAATATGAAACATTTTCTGAACTCTTATTATTATTCTTTTGCATAATACAACTGTATATTGGAGCATTTATATAGGTATCCCAATCTTTATATGCCCAGAATATGCGTATTTTTATTAGTTTTTTTTGTTATGTAGATAAAACTGGTGTTTATGACAGATTGTTTATTTTTCTTAAGACATTTTAAATACGCATACACTACTGGGAATGCACATAAGAACATCCCGTAGGATTACACGCATTTATCCCAAAGTTTGTGTACGAAAGAAGGAGGCGGTATGTGATACCGATAAAAACATTAAGACAGTGATACATCAATAAATTAAAAACAATGCTCACAACAGACACTTTAAAAAAGCAGTCTACCCGCCGGGAACGGCCTCGCTTGCAGAAATTCTGGCACGTGGCCTGCCGTGCAAATGCTGAACGTCGGAGAATAGTGTTCGTGTGATGAACTAGCCGAAGCAATTTTGTGACAGTGGCAGTTTATCTACGATAATGGCTGAACGTTTCTTCTTTAAGCGGGCATTCATTTAGTTCAAAGTATTACACTAAGACCTTGTTATACCTCGTTCCATAGAATTTTCTGTTAAGCCATTTGGTTAAAGTAACACTATTTAATTAGTAAATTGAATTTTATTTTTATTTTTGTATTTATGCACACATTTGGGGCTATTTGGCCTACACTCAATGTAAATAGGGCTATTATACTCAGGTGAATTTAATGTCTTTTCCCAGGTGGTGCGATAGAATAAGTTCGTAAAATGTTAAAAATACAAACAACTGTTATGCCATAATGTTTAAATGGGAACTCTAAGTGCAGTGACTCAGTTAAACGTTCTCTTAACCTTAAAGGATATAGTATCTTATTTTAAGAAATTGTTAGCTGCAGGTCGTTAAACATCATAACGTTTCCCACCACACAACTCTGGATACTATTGTGCTTAAGACTCTGAGTTCATAGAAAAATTTACAAAAAGAAGACGGACCTCAATAAAAATATTCCCACGTATTTTACCTCTAAAAAATTTTCGTGTAAACTAAAGAGAATCGCAGACTCAAAACATGCAGATTTTTCTCATAGAGAAAAATAAATTAGCATAAAACGTAATAAA
The DNA here is from genome assembly GCA_029891345.1 of Dryococelus australis. Lineage (NCBI taxonomy): Eukaryota > Metazoa > Arthropoda > Insecta > Phasmatodea > Phasmatidae > Dryococelus > Dryococelus australis. Next base: position 21,286,652 of record CM057004.1, read on the forward strand.
ATGTGTAGCAGCGCAATTCTCAGTCACGAATAAACCTGGACGAAAACACACTACATGTTATTTGTGGTCTCAAGTGTTTATCAAAAATTCTTAACAAAAATATCTTATTGAACTGCATGCCAGAAGTTTTAAGTGTGTTTCCACGATGAGAAACTATGTAATATATAAAAAGATTGCACATGAAAAGCGCATGTGAATATTGCGAACAATTTTATGTGACGAATACCTTTACAAGTGAGTTTAATTATCCCGCAAATCGTACACGGTTTTCTCCATTTGTCCTTTGTACAGTAGCAGCTTATTACGTAAGAGATTTTGGTTTGTCATTACTTGTAAAGATGTTTTGGTATAGCTTACTAAACACTGTTTCCGTTTTTATAAATAAATTACTTTCAGAAATAATTTTAAAATAAATTCTACGTTATTTAAATTGCCAGTGCAACAGTCCTGCTCTACCCCATTGTCAACACAATGTCGCGCTCATTTAGTCCAGTGTTTGTATCCATTACTCTCTCCCTTCGATATCTTGATGTCGGGTCTTGAACTTAACACGATAATATAATATGACTTAAAAAATACTCGTAATTTTGAGAGCTGAAATGTTAATTTGAAAGCAATTTCCTGGTTCGTAGATTGCTTCAAATTAGATATATGTCGAAAATCATAGGTTGTCCCGAAATGAAGCCGCAAATGTTACAGGTCTGTAGTTACGAGTTGTCTGTCTCATCATCACCGACTACCATGCGTACAGAGAAAAATTACGTATTATGCCAAACAGAGTACGGGGCGGACCTGTATGCATCTCATTTTCACCTGCCGAACGAGATGGCGCAGTGGTAACTCACTGGACTCACATTCGGGAGGCTCACATTCGATTCCCGGTCCAGCCATCCTGATTTTTCGGCTTTCTATGGTTTCACGAAATCAAGTGAATGCTGGGACAGATCCCTAACCAATTCCATGGCCGATCCAATTCCTTACCCAATCCCTCTTCCCTGTGCAACTTGCACCGTCTCTAATGACCTCGCTGTCGACGAAACGTCAAGCCCAACTACCTACCTACCTTATTTTCACCTTTCGAAGCCATACGAACATTTTGGGTTTGAAAATTCTAATGAACATGTAGGAAATGATATTTCTCATAAAAAATGAAATAAATTATGAATAGGCAGGAATGAAAATTGTGAAGAAATTTCGTTACATTTAACCATTAAAATAAATAATTTTTTATTACATTGATATATTGCAACACAAATATATCATTTGGGCACGTGAGTTGATTTTTACTATTTGTGTGTTCAAAACCTATAAAAATCTAGATTTTGATCAACGATAACGCAAAAATAACGGAATCTAATTTTTCCTCCCATTTGTTTGAAATAGAGTTAAAATTGATAGCAGTTTGGGATTAATACAAAACGCATTTATTTTTTTTTGCTATTCGGCGTTATTAATTACCAAGCATTCAAAATAATCGGTACTCTTATTACATAGCTATACGTGTAGTAGACATGATTTAATGAAATCTGTCTTCGCAAAGTGTCTCGTTTATAATCTCGTATCTGGTCTCTGCAAACTTAATTACGGCGAGAGTGAGTAGTTAGATAGTCATGGTGAACTCAATTATCGTTTATTACGCAAACTTGATATTACCCTACACGGCAACGACTTCTACTCAATTTCATTTCCCAACAGTTTGCAAATGCTACGTTTGGAACAGCCTCGATGATCGTGATATGCAAGTGACGCCTGCCATTTCATTTAACACATTGAGGGCCACACGTGCTCACGCGCTCTCGAGCAACGCTTGCGTGGATCTTCCGCTGCCTTTGGAAACAAACTCGCAGTGATGTATCGCCAGTGTACGACAAGTGTTGATCAGAAGTGAACGGCTCTGGACAACGACGTCTTCAGCGGTCGTGGGGACAGCACCAGGATGCAAGGGCAGGGGGAAACGGGAGATCACCGAGGAAACCAGCCGACCAGCGGCATCGTCCGGGTACGACTCTCACGTGCGCAAGTTTGGGAGCGACCCCACCTCGAATCTAACCTGGTTAGACTTGTTTGGAGGCGAACTGTGTAATCGCTCCGCCAGACCTCTGTTTACCAGGCGTCTACAGCACCGAGAAAAAAGTTTTGTTGAATAAAACAAGATTTGTTTGGTTCAACCAAATGATTTGCTTGTACAGGGAAAATGAAATATTTTGTTGCTGAAACCTGATTATTTTGTTGTTCTCAATTGGTTGCCTCAGACTGTAAGATTTGGTTGGTGCAACTAAAGATTTGTTTAGCTATACGTAAAGTAAATAGTTTGGGCCGATATAAAAAAAAAACTTTACAATTTCGACCGGATTTCGTACTCCTGGATCAACTGCGTCCAAGCGCTACGTCTTAGTAATCTCAGCTAACGTGACAACTGACGACGTCGGAAATATTTTGTGTAACGTGTTCAAACAAATATTTCAAATTTTACAGCTTTACTTATCAGTTTATTGTTGCATTGTTTTATTATGGGTTTACGCCACTGTCAAGAATTAATAGATGCACTAACAAACACGGTTACTATCCTAATTGTCACAAAAAATACAAACAAACTTTCGAGCTGTATTTTCGAACGAAGGCAGTCAAATGAGTGGCCAAACAAATATATACAGTTGATTCAACAAAATATTAAGTTGACAGTCTATTTTCTTTTGGCCCAACACGTAGATTTTGTTTATTCAAACATACATTCTGTTAGACGAACAAAAGTAACTGTGTTGGTTTTGAAATTTTATTTACTCAATAACAAACATATTTTGTTAGGGCAATTAAATGTATATGTGGCCCTTTGTAAACAAATATTTTGTTCGATTTTCTCTCAATGAGGAACACTTCCACACATTGAGAGAAAATTTGTCAAGTAAATTATTTCTGTTCGATTAGTAGAGGCACTACAATTTTGCGTTGTGATTCACTAACGTGCATGCAGAAAGTGTATCTTAGTTTCATGTCTGTTGTCAGCTACCTGCTCTACCGACACTTCCTATAATACGCTCAGCCAATGGTAAATACCTGACACGCTCGCACTGAGAAAAATACTTTTATTGAATAAAACAAGATTTGCTTGGCGCAACCAAATTAATTGCTTGTATAGGAGCAATAAAATATTTTGTGTTGAAATCAAATAATTATCTGGTTCTTATTTGATTGCCGCGAACAAAAATTTGGTTCGCTGATTTAAATATTCGCTTGGATCTACGTAAATTAAACAGTTGGAAGTCAAAAAGATATTCGAGCCTATACCAGTTTAGTTTCTTTTTGGCCCAACATTTTCAGACTGGTATTTTTTTTAGATGAACCAAATTAGTTATGTTGTTTTTCAAGTTGTGTTTACTCAACAAAATATTTTGTTGGGGGCAGCTGTAAATATTTTTGGCCCTATAAAAAAATCAAATATTCGGTTTGTTTTCCTCTCAGTTGGGACAGAAGAAGGGTTTAGGACTGTAACAGAAGCCCGTGGACAATAATGACCTCCGCTCAAGCTTGTATGTGGTTGCGAATATAGTGAGGTATCATAACGCGAAATGGTAGGGTAAATAATCATTACTCTAACGAACACTAATGTGCTGCATAGGGAAGGCCGCTCGGATTGGCACAGTCAACGCGTGCCTTCACTCTCGTCAACAGTGAAATGTTTGCAATGCAGTACGCGTCACTGGTATCTCATGGGAAAATGTACCTGCGGCAAATGAGACTACACAGGATATTACTGCCGTTTCTGCAGTGGCCGTTATGGTTGACTATTCTGTAGCTTGCAGACAGTGACAGTAGAAGAGCACCTAGCCAAAAGTGTCAAAAAAAACAACGGTTACAAATGCCCGCGCGAAGAATTTCGTTGTCTCAAGAAGTTTCATTTTGATTACAAATGAAAAGAATTTCAACACAACAATTGAATGGCATTTTTTCATTATGATCGTTTTACGAGACAATTTGTACTAATTGGCGACTAAGAAATTGTCACGCGTCAAGTATTACGCACGGCATAGTGCATGCGTTCACAGAGTGCAGTTTCAGCAGCTGTGACGAATCCTCTTCACTGACGTCATACCCGCGTCAGTGACGCAGAACGGAAACGCGCTTATTCATGACGAAACACGTTCATTAAAGTCGGGGCCAAAACTGGCTGCATTTCCATACCAGATCCTGGAAAGCCGAAGACTCGCAGTCTGGACGATTCACGAGGTCGAGCTGTTAATAATGTTCTTAGAATTTGCGCCACGTGAGTTAACTTACTTGACTTAATTGAGCGGCAAATGGGGGTACGCGCTCACGTCTATTTGATTAATTCGCAAGGTACACCGATTAGCCATGAAGGACATGATTTAAATGCTCTACTCATTTTTTACAGCTTAAAACGTCAAAACAAATCCACGACAAGACAAAATTCGATACCGCGAATTTTTGAACTCTCATTAAGTTCGTGGTAGTGATGAAAAAAAAAAAAAAAGTTATGGTCTATTTGCTGTTTATTCACACTTTTTAGATCGAATTTTTGAAAAATCACCCTACGTATCACGTGCTTGGATATTTCCTAAGAATGCCATGCATTACAAGCGTTTTATACTTCTGTTAAAACGAAAGTACCTTATTTTTAATTAAATTGGATAATTTAATCTACTACACTTCGCCGCACAATAGATAACATGTAATTTTGTGGTGGATTTTCCCTTATTACGAGAGCACGAGTTAACTTTTATTATTTTATGTTATAATAATTTGGTTCAAGCTGTACTGTCCTTGAGTCAACACTTGGTTCATTCGCGCAACCAATGAAATGTGTGCTTTTTCCTTATGAGTAGCGATACTAGTTTTTTTTTTTTGGCGAATAAATCGGAGCACGCGGTAGACTCCAATACTATATATACACCTCGACTGTAATCATACTTCCATTGGTTGCTGGTGTCATGCCTGCATTTGACCGAGCCACCCAGTATTCCGTAACTCCCACACTAAAGGCTGTTCACGGCAAAACAAGCACTTTTGAAAGCCTTGCTTGAGATCTACTTGCATGTGCTTTGCGTATTCTTCCGCCTTATGTAAAATTACACTGCTGCGGGCCTCATCACTTTATTCATGTGTCGGTCAAGTGAAGCTGTCAAATGATTAGAAAAGTAAATATTGTACAAATCTGCTCATTTTTACATTTTCGATGCATTAAAAAAACCCAGGAAAGCAAAAGAAATAATTCACGTTATCTCAAATGGTTACTTAACACTTTTTTATTCGACGTTAATATATGGAACTACTTTAGATTCATCGTTACCAACTTTACTAGGCGCATGTCACACAGTGAGCCCGTTTAAATATACGCAGGCAGGCGAGTGACATTTTTCTAAGGTTAATTTCAAAAGTGCTCACTTTATCGTGAACAGCCTTACATTTGTGATTCGTGGACAAACAACTAACACGGACCAGAACATGCTTCAGCCAATCTAGAAAGCTAGACGACCCCACATTGCTTTGAAATGTATCTTGTCTCGAAATATTATCGCGAAACATCACTGCCTCTACTTATGAGACGTTGCTGGGAAAACCATTCTCCAAACAGAGCTGTATAGAAATTTCTACAAATCACACTTCCTACAAGGAAGAAAGAGTATTGGGCAATGATTAGGGACTGGACAACTCAGCGAATTCGTTTTAGGACATACTAGTCTTCAATCACACGTGTATTTCTGCTATGTTTATAATCGATTCACTGTTTTTCGCGAAAAAAAATTACGTGGTGGGTAGACGTCAATATCCTATATGCATACTTGCTGCCTTCCTTTGGTTATTGGCCGCCTGTAATTGTGTGACTACACACTGCTACGTGAGGGAGCCAATAAGAATTAAGTTTCTCCGATACTGACCGTCCGTGATTCGTGGCCAGACTAATATGATGCCTAACAATTTAAAGATCCAATCGCGAAAGTTTCTCTGAACTAAAGTGTTTTGGAACACAGCATGTCCCGATATCTTAACAGGTGCCCCTATTCATAGTTTATCGGGCACGACACCGGGACAATAACAGAGCTGCACGGAAACAAAGCCTAGAACACGGTGCCAACTGGCCTGAGGTAGAAATGACCACCTTCTGGGCGGACTGACTGACTGACTGTTGACTTGTGTCTGATTGGCGACCGAGTCCTGCGAAAGGTCCCCTATTGACTGGGCTGCCAGCTGACAAGTACGTTAGCACGCGCTGATTGGCGAACAGCTTTCGACATGTCGCTGGCTAGTGACGCCATTTTGCTGGCGTGTGTGTGAGCAGCTAGAGTTCTCGGTATAACTCTGCATTCCTAATTACTTTGTGGCAGAGGCTCTAAATTATAGGACAGCGGTGTTGATCCTACGTGTCGTCTAAACAGCGCAATTTCCCTGTTGAGTCGAGTGGAGATATCTGTGCGGCTCTTAACAACGAGGTCCTGAGAGCAGAAGAGGGTTACGCGAGGTGAGTATGGAGCAGCGCTGGAATGCAAGAGTGGGAGAAAATGGGAGATCCCCAAGAAAACCTACCGATCAACGGCACCGTCCGGTATGATTCTCGCATGCGAAAATCAGGAGGGTGGCCCCGCCAGGAATCGAACCCGGTACGCCATAGGTGGGGGGCGAGTAGTCTAACCACTACACCATGTCCGACATGTCGGCGAGTTGTGACGCCATTTTACTGGCTGGTGGAGCTGGAGTTCAGCGGCTATTTCAGCTCTGTATTCGTAATCGACGCCTATAAGTCGTCGAGACAGCGATATTTCACTGTACCTAGCAATGATCCCAGGGAACGTACAGTTCTTGCCGTGTCCTCTGCATCATGTCGAGTGTAGCGTACAGAACAGAACCAATTAAAATGGCACCAGTGCCCAGTCATAACTGGTCTTGGTTACTAGAATTTAAAGTAAATTTGGAAAATATTCTAAACGTAAAATTTGTAGCGTTATAAAAGTAAATAGAAAAAAAGTTAAATTTTAAAATTACAGAAGTTTAAAATTATATTTTGTTATATTATTTAAATAAAAGTTAAGTTATAGTTCAAAAATATCAAACGTTAGAATTCCTCTGCCTGCGCCCTTGAACCCTCGCCCCGACATCCTCTCCGGAGAGAGAGAGAGAGAGAGAGGGGCCGACGGTTGTCGTCGTTTTGGTGAGGTGTCCGTCGTCTGTTTGATGATTGTGTCGGTGTTGTGATGGTGTCAGTGTAATGTTGTTTAAGTAAGGTGTTGCACAAATGTAAAGGCTGTTCACGATAAAGTGAGAACTTTTGAAAAGAACCTAGGACATAGTCACTGTCCCTGCCTGCATATATTATAACGGGCGCACTGAGTGGCATACGCCCAGCTAAGTTGGTAACGATGGGTGGAAATCAGTTACGTATCTTAAAGTCATATAAAAAGTGTCAGGTAACTATTTGTGATAACGTAAAATTAATTTTCACTTTCTGTTTTTTTTTTTTAATTCATCGAAGTGTAAAAACTAGTAGATTTGTGAAGTGTTCACTTTCCAATTATTTCAATGTTTCACTTGATCGACGCACGAATAAAGTGATGAGGTTCGTGACTACGGCGAGTTAAATTCCACGGAAAGATCTCAAGACAAGTTATATTTCAAAACACTGTAGGTTCATTTACCTATCTTGATTGGCTGAATTCATTTTTGGTACGCGCTAACTGTCTGCACACGAATCACGTAGGAGCCGTGCCGATGTTGTGGAAGTCTGAGTGGCCCGGTCAAATGTTAAAACGCCTTCTCAAGCAGACAGTAACCAATGGCAATAGACAAACTGTTTTTTGGATGCTTATAGTATTAAAGTCTACCATTTACTCACTTTTTTTTTTTCTCTCGAATAGTCACTAGCTCTATTCCTCGCAGTGTTAATTTTACATAAAACGGAAGAATACGCAACGTGTACGCGAGTGAATCTTAAGCAGGGCTTCCAGAAGCGGTCATTTTACAGTGAACAGCGTGTTGGTGGAGGGTGGAGGTAGTGGATGACTCACCCTCCTTCAGGCAGCTGGTGCTGTAGTCCTCCACCTCCTGACAGCGGCCGGCGCCGTCGGCTCCCAGCAGCTGCACGTCGATGTTGAGCGGCTCGTCCTTGAAGAAGAACCGCTGGAGGAAGTCTACAACTCTCTGCTTGTCAGCGGCGCCCACCAGCTCGATGTGGAAGTCCCCCTTGCTCGCCGCCTCCGACATCACCTTCCCGGACGCCTCCGCTATCTGCAACACGCACACACCGCCATCCTCAACACTGACACCTCCGCGCAAACACACCTACTCGTGCCACCTGTCTCTCGCGGGAGAAATTCCCGAGAAGACTACTCCCCAACGTCCTAAGGCATGCGTGCGGTTTCCCTTTGATCGTTGGTCGCGAGTCTTCGTCGGGAGAAAGTTCCTTACCTGACTGGGCCAATCAGAATTAGGTAGCTCCGACACCGAGTGTCCGTGATTCCCGGGCATACACCTGTAATGCGTCACATATAAAATCATACAATCACGAAAGTGGAGCTGAGCTATAGTGTATTGGAGTGCAAGAAGTCATGGAATCTTTTCGCGGAAAACAGGTGGCTCTACTTATGGTTATAGGCAATTCACGATAAAGTAAGCACTTAAGAAATGGACCTTATAAAAAGAGTCACTGCCACTGCATGCATATATTATAATGGACACACTGAGTGAAATTCGCTCAGTAAAGTTGGTAACGATGGATAGAAAGTTGTTTCATATCGTAATGTCAGATAAAAAGTGTTAGGTAACAATTTGTGATAAATTAAAATTATTTATTTCGTTTTCTGTTTTTTTTTTAATTCATTATAGTTTAAAAATGAGTAGAATTGTAAAGTATTTACTTTCTTAATATAATTTCACAGTTTTATTTGAACAACACAGAATAAAGAGATGAGGCCCATAGCAATGTTAATTTTACATAAGGTGGAGGAGTACACAACGTGCATAAAAATTGGTCTCAAACAGGGCTTTCAAATGTGCTCATTTTACCGTGAACAGCCTATACTTTCAAGAGCGTCACTGTCCCGTGCCAGCATATACAAGGTGTCTACTTGTCGAACAGTCGGTTGGTATATACAAGGTGTTTTTTAACTACTTGTCGAACAGTCGGTTAGTGCGCCACCGATCTGCGGTGTGGGAGGTTCTGGGTTCGAATCCTACGTAACGCATGGGTGTTAGTTTAATTTATGTCATAGGTTAGTTTGTAAGCTGTCCCCTGATAATCCTTCAGGCATAACACTGGGGGACTTTAATGAGCCCTTTCCAATCAATTAATCAATATGTGTCGAAATTCCAACCACGCATTCTATGGCCTATTATAAGAAATAAATCATAGTAGCATAATTTTCTAAGAATTAATCTAGTATTTTAAAATTGATATTGAAGGTAGGAAAACAGCGCCGGGAGTCCGCAACTTCACGTACATGCATACACGGCAAGTTGCATACCACGAAGGCGAACGGAACTGGCGTGCAATGCGGAGAGCGCGTGCTCATAGAACACCATAAACTCGAGGTACACGGGCGCCGCTGGTGGTTGCTTGTTGCTACTCGTGTGTCAAACTACATGAAAAATAGGGGATTAGTAATCGAGTATCAAAGGCTGCCAGAAACGATTGTATTTTATTCCCAACAACATAGAGACAGCTGTATTGGCAGTGTAGGATATAAACTCATTGTCGAGGTGGCCTAGGTACAGGGGTGTTCGTCGCGTGACGTGATAATCCCGTTCTCCTACGTGGTATGCAACATGTCGTTCACTCAGGCACGTTAAGTTGCGGACTCGCTTAGCTCTTTTTATACCTTCACTTTCAATTTAAACAATACTAGATGAATTTTCCGATTATTTTGTTACTAAAATTTATCGATTACACTATCCCAACGACGCTGCGGTTTGGATTTTCGACATGTAGTTTAAAAACACTTTGTATTTTAACTTGCATACTGACTGGTAAGCGCCCATTTAAGCTTGCGATGACGGAGAGGAAGTAATTCATCGTTATGACGTTGAATTAAAACTGTTTGGTCCACATTTGTGAATACAAAAATTATTTATTTTGCTTTCTGTTTTTTAATAAATATAAATATAAGAATTAGCACATTCGTAAAAAAATATTGTCTTAATAATTTTACTGTAAATTTGACCGACGCACGGATAAAAGACGAATCCAATGGGAGTGTTAATGTTACATTTGCTGGAAGAATAAACATGGCGCATACAGGTACACAGATATTAAGCACGGCTTTGAAAAGTGCTCCATTTGCAGTGAACAGCCTTTACACACTACATTCATTTTCAAAAAAACGACTGAATTTGAATACGAAAGAAGAATATATACGTTTTGTAACAATTTGAAGGAAAAAAAATGATTTATTTATTGAAATGTTTTGAAAGATAAACTGATGGGTATATTTTACCGATAATTTAAGTGTATTTAGAATTTTAATTCTGTAAGGAAACAAGGGCATGTTCGTCAAATAATATAATTGCAAATTTTATAAAAAATATATATGTAATTGTTTAAAATTATGTTTAGTTTAATACTATGAGACCCGGCATAATGAATAAGCTTTGTTGTTAGCACTAATACTTCCACGTATTATTGACTATTCTGTCCCAAAACTTTATTTAGCAAAACTTTGGATAACGCAATTATATTAGGCCCTAGCCACTTGTGACAACAGAATCGAGGTAGGTACGTAGGTAGACGGGCTTAACTTCTCGTCGATAGCGAGGTCCCTAGAGACGGTGCAAGTTGCGCAGGGACGAGGGATTGGGGAAGGAATCGGCCATGACCGTTGTTAGGGACCCATCGCAATATTCGCCAGGAGTGATTTTGGGAAACCATGGAAAACTGAAATCAGGATGGGAGGACAGGGAATCGAACCCGGGCTACCGCTGCGCCACCCCGCTCCGAAACATAATACAAAAATCCCTTTCGTTGAAGCCATCTATATTTCGCCATTAAATTGTTTTATTTTTTCCACACTGAAATATGCTTGTTTACAAAAACTCGAAGACTTATGCATTTATCTTTGTACCGTTTATAACTGTAAACACCAGTAGAGGGCTTTCAAAACAAAGTTAATATTTCATATTTTGGCCGGGACCAGTGTATATCATAATACGAACTCACCATAAACTTTTCCACCCGAATAAACAGAATTTCTCTATTAACGCCATATTAAAAGCTGCCTCTTTGGCACACCGGCTAATCAAGAGGCGGGAATTTTTTCTGCAGTAAAGTATTTCGTTTTAATTCCAATCTGAGTAGAATAAGCATTACGTAAGGCTGCACGTGTTATGATTAAGTTACAATTTGGCCCAGATGTATTTAATTAGACTTGTTTAGCTGTCATGATCAATGACATTTTAGCGTGGTATCCGACGATCGTTATACAGGCCAACAATAATGCAGAGCAGTATAGGCTGTTCGTGGTAAAATGAGCATTTTTGAAAGCCCTGCTTAATGTCTACTTGTACGCACGTTGTGTATTATTCCGTCCTATGTAAAATTAACATTGTCATGGGCCTCTAAACTTTATTCATGCGTCGGTCAAGTGAATCTGAGAAATTATTAGAAAAGTAAACATTTTACAAATATGCTAATTTTTACACTTCGATGCGTTTAAAAAGACAGAAATAGAAAGATATAATTTAAATTATCCCAAATGGTTATCTAACACTTTTAATTCGACGTTAAATTATGGAACTGCTTTCCATCCTTCATTACCAACTTTACTGGGCGCATGCCACTCGGCGCGCCTGTTAAAATAATTATATGGAGTCAGAGGCAATGCATTTTTTTCTAAGGTTGACTTCAACGGTGCTCACTTTATCGTGGACAGCCTTTAGCAACGTTAAGTCACCCAGAGCGCGGAGCAGAGGGTCTTCTGGCGTACAGTGCCGGCCATGTATGACATTACTGTTCAGCACTTCGACAACTGGGGAGTGAGTGCTTTAAAAAGACACACAACATTCCGATGAGGTAGGCTTAGATAACAGGACGCCACACTAAACAAAGGTTTTGCTGGAGCCTACAAAATACTTGCGGTCCGTCCAATACAAAGGAGAAAACACTCTCCCATAAAAACATGTAATCTCTTAGTTTACGAGGAAAATTACGCAACAGAAGTTTTGTTTATGGCAAACCTACTTTGCAGTGGTTCATAATTTGCGTGACATATTATTGCGAGAAAAAAAAAACATGTATTGCAGCAAATATAGTGTTTTTAGAGTTTAGTCGATTCATTTATATACAGTTGAATCTTGACTAGAGGTGCTGGAAACTTGCTCCACAGATAATCGATATCAATTATTTCGGACGCAGGAAAAACTCCAGTTACATTTTTTTTACCTTAATTTATATTTCCATAACAAATGAACAAAAGTTAAAAAATAACCGTAGTTAGATGTTCGTGTTAGATAAAAATATTTGAATGGCATAAAGGAATAACATTAATTAATTAACTGAAAGATATACCTGCATCCTTTTTTAATAAAATGCTGAAATTTAATCATTTTAAATAGCCTATTTGTACGAAATTCGGTGCTTAAGAATAGCAATGAATTTGAATGTTCGGTCTAAATTGATATGTTGCTAGATGAAGTAATTATGAAGTTTGGCAGTTACTTGATACTTGCAGGAACTGCAACAACACATGCATGAAATTTTAAAACCATAATTCTCTGGTTAGTTTGGATAAATATGTATGATAAATATGATAATTGTATAACATTCTACACGCCTGACCATTCCTTCGTTCAGGCGTATTCTCACAAAGCGAAACGAGCCCCCCGACATCACGTGAAGAAATTACTGACTGACTTCTCGTATGCCGTCGCGTAGTTTGTAAGTACATACACGGGATGATGCACGTCAGAGAGAGAGAGAGAGAGAGTATAATTACGTGTTGTCGTCAATCATCATCTATGAACACGACCAGCGTGGCGGTTGATGTGCTTGACCTCGTTAACCACTAATGTATACCAAGTTGCAGTTTATCGGGACCGCTTGCCTCACGAGTGTGTATCAAGCGCAGTAAATACACAACCTGAAATGGACGCGACATACGGGGGGAAAAAAAACTGTCGTACTACGAAAGTACACGTTTATTCACGCGTTCGCAGACAATGATACACACGGGTGCGTATCACGAGAGTAGAGTACGCAAAAAATCCGTGTTCAATCTACAATGGGACGCGCACGTATGCGGATAACTTACGTATAAGCATTAAAAAAAACTGGCAAACTCCCAACTCTTTCGTATCCCTGAATCCGTGTAGCCAATAGGAATCATTTGGTTAGTTGATATTCGTTTTCAACGTCATCGTGGTGTACAAGGTAACAAGAAAATTGAAATGCCATGGCTATTTTTTTTTTGTTTTTTTTTTTTTTGTTTTTTTTTTTTTGTTTTATTAAACACCTGAGCATGTTTTGTGAATAATATTTACGCAGTGTTAAACACCGTAAAAATACAGGGCCTAAATGTTTTTATTATAAAACCAATATCGATCATTTGCAACAGCTCAGAAATTTTTATTTCATAAGTTGCAGAAATGTAAGTTTCGTTGTATTGCAGAATATATCAAGTTCATCACGATTCGTCCACTCGATCCATTTCCGTGCCCAACGCGTCCTATTTCTCAGACATCTGTGTATTGTACCCGTAATTCGAATTATTATTTTTTTCTCTTGTTTGGTTTGCTTATCAACCACCCGTAGGTGAGTTTTTATTCCTTTAAAATTAACTGAGCTCAGTGTTTGGATAGGGTGAGATGGAAGTAAGTGGGAAAGGGTGGGGGGGTATAAGACGGGGAGTTTTCTCCTTCTGGATTTTTTTCCCGACTTCTGAATTCCTATGTTTATTTGTAATAGCGGAGAGAAAAATTTTGAATCCATAATACGATTTTGTGATTTGTATGTGAAAAGTCTAGTATCAGTTAAGTAGCGAGGTAAGATATGAAGTGTGATCTTGATCAGAAATTCTAAGCACCATATCAGGTACCAAATTAACACAAATGACGTTATTGGCTATCAAGACATCGATGTTAATGGCGCTCCAAAAATCACCGCTCCACTCCACTCACTGGACATTATAAGTAGTAAGATTTTTTTAAAATTTACTTTATATTTGTATATTTTCTCCTACGTATGACGCAAACGTCGTCTGATGCCAGCCATTTCGTTCGCCTTGCATGTGACGCACTGAATCGTTGGTAGCACCATCTTTTTATGCGTGGAAGAAGTTGAGATGGGCTCAACTTTGCAGGAGCAAAGAACGCGGATAGCGTAGAAGAGGCGAGAAGCTCTATGGTTGGCTGTTGGCGCTATCTGCTCTGTGTGCTGCTGTGTGAATCTACGTTCTCGTGTCGCGTAAAGAAACAGGAGGTCACGTTAACGACAGGCTAAAGATAGCCTAGACAGGCTTTCGCCTTCTGTTCGAATCACCAATACCGATTTCACCCATCACCAGTAGGACTGTGAATATCGTTTCACAAACAATGTCGCAAACGTATGTTTATTTTTGTGTTCTTTGTTTTAACGGAGGTTTAAAGATAATATTTGTTTATAATTTTGAATGTTATTTGTTTAATTTAACTTAGCTTTTAAACAGGCCTAAAATAATTTGTGCGTAACTTTAGTAAGTAATAGTTGCTTTAAAACTTTTTTTAGGGGAAATAAAGAAATATTTGAAAGCACGGAATAACGTAAGCTGCATGTCAACGCTTGTTAAAGGCCCTTGGTTTTGACAACTAAGTTGGCAAAATACCTCTGAATGTTAGGAATCCGAAATTTGTTATTGTGGAAAGGCACTTGGTGAGATGAAGAGAGTTGGGCGGCACTTAACAGCGAGGTCTTGAGAGCCGATGAGGGTGATTGCAGTGAATATGGAGCAACGCCGGAATGAGGGGGAGAGGGAAAAGGGAGATCCCCGAGAAAACCCGTCCGGCACGATTCCTACTTGCGAAAATCCGATGACCCGGCCGGGGATTGAGCCCGGTTCACCTTGGTGAGAGGCGAGCGTGCTAGCCGCTCAGCCACCGCGGTCCCCAAGGCTCTTGGTTTTTGACAACTGTGTTGGCAAAACACATCTGTAATCCGATATTTGTTGTGTAGTCAGATAAATAATCTTCACCCCGTTTCAATCTCTACGAATTAAACACAGACCACCGCATGGCGTACTACACTATTTATTCATCATGAATTAAGTTGCATACCTACGAGAAATATATGCAATGCCTTATTGAGTCTAGGATAAATAAGCTAACCGCAAATGTTCCCAAACAAATATACAGAATTATTTGCTTCCCATTGTGATGCTTTTAGCTAAAAAGACAGCGATATAAACAAATCAAATATTAATAAAATAAATAAAATTCACGTTCTCGTCTGGCGTCGAACCCATGCCATTTATCCACTATGGCACAGTAAAGCGTTGTTCCGCTTTCGACTAAAAGTGCGCATTACTATGTGAGATCACAATTAAGTACCTAATTAATTGCGCAGAGTTACCAGGGCGTAACAAAAATTATTGTAGACCAAGTTGTTCTTTCAGTAAAACATAACAAAAAAAATAACACCAATTTTCCCTTTCATTAATCATAAAACCAGTTTGATCAACGTAGATCTAGTTAAGAAGTGATGCTTAAAACACGAGTTTTAATTTTTACGTGTATATAGGTCCTTTCGTAGGTCTTTGTGGTCAATATGAATTTTACGATTAGAAAACGACTTCCTTAATACCTTACAGAACCAGCAGGTTGAATCAGCAACCTATCTTGCCCCAGGAGCGTCACAATGTAAACCGTAAAAAATAAGTGTAAATTTATGCATGCAATATATTGGTAAGTTTATATTTTGTATGTGTAATTTACAAAAAAAAAAAATACAGTACGCCTAATTTTACACAGATGTTCTTAATAATCGAGGGAAATCAACTTGTCTTAGGTTAAAATACATTAATGTATGGCTTAACAAACACAATGTTGGTGTTAACTTACAATTATAAAAATACATATACAAAACATATGAATTAACAAGACGCAGTTTTAAAGGAACATAAGCTGTAAAAAATTGCTTAGCAAAACAGTGAAACATTTACAGAAGTTGTGTAATTACCATTGCAGTGAATCTGCGATTTTACATTTTTGTCAGTGAGAAAATACATATACACAGTGATGAAATTACAATTGCGATGTCTGCGTAAATTCACTTGCTATGGGAAAGAAAATACACGAATGTTGCAGTTTATTTTCTGCTACATAGTGATAGTAATTTTACACCATTCTATGTAAAGTTAGTTGTTCAAAAGTATATGTTTTTTTTTTTTTTTTTTACTAATTTTTAGGGTAAATTTACTTGGACGTAAAGTAAAAAAAAATTTTACATGTACTTGAAAAATTACACCGATGTCTTTGGAGACTCTGCTGCCACTTACATTTAATGTAAAATTACACCATTTTTTGCAGTGTAATATACTAGGTTTCGGTCTGTTAACTAAAAGTTTGCGGTTATTTCCATAGCGCTTAGTGGAGTACAAGAATTGCTTTTCATTAGGCACAGCGGGGTATAATTGTCACAGCACAAATCATGCAGTCGTAAAACTAACACCATTATCCCATTAACGGCGGCTTCACGTAGCACGGACTCGCCAAGGTCAAGTAATAACAGCAAACAAGAATAACTGAACTGGCAGTGAGAAGGTGCGTAAAAAAATAGGGGTGTGGTACCGCAAATTACATCTCAAGTTAAGATAATCTCAACAAATGAAACTCTCCACTGGAGGGCTACTCCAAACTTAAAAAAAAACAACAATGTAATGCGTTTTTGTCATGACTTACACTAGAGAAAAATTATTATTCTTAATAAAACCATTTATCTGTTAACATCCAGAACTTGTTTAAGATTTTTGTTTTATTACCACTTCTACAATACGTTCTTTCGTAATGGAAATATTTTCAAGGATGTAATGACGAAAGTAATCTGAAATAAAAAATGGCTTCATGCCGGAAGGTGAACATTTTATTAAAGCATGCATTTCATTTCGGACCAAGAGATATGTGGTATTTCTCGTAGTGCCTTTCTAAATTAAAAATAAAACCGGCGGAGGTGATTCTCCGTAAATCTTAACCCGGATCTATCTTGTACTCACCATTCCCAGTAAAACGTAAATGTCAGCATCTCGAAAAATAAACACGTAGTAAGTAATGATTCCTACCTACGATGTACGGAAAAACCACAGAAGTTTCGAAATACACCGAACGTAATGAGAAGACATCACTATCTCGACAGAGTTCCGCTTGCGACGTGCATGCTTGCGACGCACTTGCCGTGTAAACATGATTTTGCAAGGTTCGTCTCGTTACCTGTACTTCAGACTTGAATCTTGTCAAATTTCAGGAAGACCGACTCTTCGTACTTGCGAATAATAATCTTCGAAGATGGCTTAATTTATACTTGCGACTTGCCAAGGCAATCGCGCGTAGCTTCAATTAGTCAACAGTACCTGACTGATTTAACAGTCACTTCAGTGAATTTAACTGATGAATCAGTGATAAAATGCCAGGTTTTCTTCACTTACTGATTCAGTAACATTTTCCACTGATTAATCAGTCCTTTTTTTCACTGTTTTGCAGTGGTTTGTTTTTTGACTGATGGATCAGTTAAATAGCGTGTGAAAATGGCTCTCAAAACGACGTTTAAAAATAGCCGCTAAACAACGTGTTTCATGTGGAATAATAACGAATAAACTAATAAAGCCAATACAAAATACTTTCTAAATTATGTTTCCTCTTTCAAAACCCCTCTTTACGAGGCAATATGAACATTCGGCCTTTCATTCCGTTTTACGTCTTTCATTTCGTTTTCATTTAATTATCGCATAACTCTGTTTAAAGGTTTAAACTGTATATAATATGGCGAAGAGAAACCACCCATATATACTATTTGTTTTAACAATCCTAACGGTACCAATTAAACCAAAAACGAAACGTAAAGGCATACCAATTCAAACTACGAAATTTCGCTACACTATAAGAGATATGTTTTCCTACAGTATTTTTAAGTTGGCTAGTTAACCAGATGATAAGGTAACATCCTCAAATCGAAGTGGAAAGAGAGCGTGAGTTCTATCACGGCCACCTACAAAAGTTCTCTTTCGTTTTAAAATTACGCCATGTTGCGCAAAACTGAAACAATCAGTGGTTTTGCCACTGATTCTAAGGGGAGCCGTTTTCACTGATTAGAGTAGTTCAATTTCACTGCGAATCAGTGGTTCTCTTACACTGTCCCGTGTATCCACGGGAATCTGTACGAAGATGTGGGCCTGCGGCTGATATCCGCGAACGTGGTCCCTGACGACGAAAAGCGTAACGGATCATCTGTGCATACAAAACACGTAACCTCTTCTAATTTCTCTAATTCCTCAATAGCTGCGGGACGAACACGGCCGAGGTTACCCGATGCCCTCTTCGCCGCTGTTGCAAGTAAGTTACTGTTCCTGCGGCAGTTACGTAGTTCGCCCTAATTACGCCTTTACTTTAGAACGCCAATAACACGCGCAAACCTCCTTTACCATCAGTCAGGTACACTCTACACTCTAAAAAGAAACCCATGCAAAGTTTTCTGTACGGCAAAGAAAAACATTTTTCTTTAAGGCTGTTTTGCTTACAGCAACACAATTCACAGCAATTAATTACAGCAACATAATTACAGCAACATAAGAGTACAGAAACATAGTATTTCTATTTAATAAATGTTTCCTTAATGTTTGTTTAATGGCTATATCAACTTCATTTATGGCAAAGTAATTAAAGTAATAAATATTCTTGATTTTTTAATATTTGTTTTTTTACATTAAACGCATGCAATTTCACCATAACTACGCCATACAAATTTTTTTATACACGCAATCGCGAGAGAGCTGTCGATTGAAACCTAAACGAGCGTCTTAGTTTCTCCTAGTCAAAAGTTATACTACGCGGAAGTTATGAGACGCGGCGAAACGAACTCAAAATTATGGTGAACGCCCCCCCCCCCCCCCTTATTCCCCCCCAACAAACCCACGCTCGATGATTCGCAGTCCTCACTCAACGTAACATATTCTTTGATCCTTTGGCAATCGAGTGGTGTAGCTGAATTTTGAATGTAGACGATAGATTCGGAGCTGCAATGCCAAACTGTATCCCCCAATTTTATTATCATCGGATTTTCTAGATACCTCCCACTATGGCCGCGAATTTAAAGACGTATTCACGTCAAAACATATTATGGCTGGCACTGATGTTTTCATGCACACTTGTAGCTACGAATCCTCTACTATAGTCCACTCACGTTTACTTCACACTTTTCTGAAGCCCTGCTTTAATTCTACTTTCAGATACTGATAACGTATCTTTCGACCACATGTAAACAAATCAACGACACTTGGATGCTCTGTTTCAACTTTCAAATGCGTTGTTTACACTTCATACTTCAACTTCCTAACAATGCTGTTGTTTACACTTCATACTTCAACTTCCTAACAATGCTGTTGTTTACACTTCATACTTCAACTTCCTAACAATGCTGTTGTTTACACTTCATACTTCAACTTCCTAACAATGCTGTTGTTTACACTTCATACTTCAACTTCCTAACAATGCTGTTGTTTACACTTCATACTTCACCTTCCTAACAATGCTGTTGTATTTGAAAAAAGCGTAACATAAACGTTTAAAATTTCCGACCATGTTTGTGTCTGTTGTATGACTTAACTTTGCCTGTATTGATAATGGGGCGATTGGTAATTAATTTGAAGCTTACTAACATATGTGTTATGTGCAATATAGCGCATTTGACACATTATACGTTAATATTTTCTCTTAAATATATATTTAATTGTCAGGGGGCAGTACATCATGTATTTAAACTCTATAGTATTGACTGATGAAAGGAAAGCATGAAACAGCACAAATATTAAAACAAACGAGCATACAGTACAACGAAATATAGGCTATTCATGGTGAAGTGAGCACTTTTTAAAGCACTTTCATTTTGAATAATAGTCAATAAATATATTTTATAGTAGCCTTAGACGATGAATTCCAAGTGTGTGGGAATATACACACCGTGGTTATTGCTTACATGGCAGTATTTGTTTAAAAAGGTGGTTAAAGGACAAAACATGGCCGAAAGAAAAAAATATAACTCGGGCCTCAAAAGTGCTCACTTTACCGTGAACAGCCTATAAGAGAGAAAACTTGCACACAATTCGTCTTGCTATTTTATCATGTTACCGTAGCCGCGACTAACAATATGATGACTATTATTCTAAACAATTTTATGCACGCACAGTAGGCCTACACTGTAACTTTTTATTCCACTTATACTTTTTCCAGCATGCGTCATTTTAATAGTTTTTTTTTTTTTTCTGACTAGGATTTAACTCCCTGATAAATTTATTGAGGCTCTGACAAATATCCAGTTCACTAAAACGTCTAAGCAAGTAACATTAATGAGTTTCAAGCACCTAGAGTAAATTACAAAGTTGTGATATATGAAAGGCGTAGAATTTAAATAGTTACTACAGTCGTAAACGTCATTCGAGTCAAAAAAAAAACCTCGTACGTCCAACATTCGCCTTCATACGTAACGAACGTGAGGCCTAAAGGCATGCGGCCATTTTGTTTAGTTAGAACGATCCATCCATCTAACCGGAACTACACATGCTGAAATATTATTACACCTGCAGTAAAAAAAACGCATTAATCACAACTTTGTTACGCGACAAGTTAAAAGAACGTATACTAATTTTTTTTTATAATATAAGTATTCATAGTCAGATTAATCAAACACAGCAGTCACCAATGTTGCCAACTTAACAGCCTTAACCATCCCGCCATCACATATGTATAAAAATTAAATAAGTTTTTAACATAAAAATTATGTTTTAATTACATTGCTAGAAAAAATTTCCTTCATTGTTACGGAGAAGTACTGGTATAAATTTATCCAGAGATGTCCGTAAACTTTCCGTAAAATGACGGACACATTGATTTCAAAAACGGACTTTCCGTTAATTACGCGGGAAATCTCCGTTAGTTTCACAGTTAGTTTTCTGTACTTTCAGTTTAAAGTAAAAAATATATAATGAAAAAGTATTTAATTTTCGTTACGTGGGTGTTCTACTGTGTATAAAGAAGATATTTTAAAAAGTTAAAACATCTTATACTTGAGCAAGATTTTAACCCGAGTCAAAAAACTACACTCTAATCACTGAACCACAAATCTCACGTGACGCCTGCGGTATGACTTAAGTATTTCTACTACTGCCAGAGAAGGAGATTTTTTGCATTTCTTATTACAGTTATTGTATTTTAAGTGTTGCTAAATGTCATAGACGCCTAATGCTACTTTATAATGTTTTTGCAAGAACAGGTGCTAGTGGCGTGGATAACCTTAACTGCGGCAGAAACATTACTTTCTCGAGATACAGTGCAGGCGAAGAAAGATTCAAGTTGCCTCGGCATTGATCGCCTCAGAAACCCGAAGCTATAGGAAATAAGGCAACTTTCCGTATTTCGTATTTACGGATTGAATTTCCGTACATTTACTGTGCATTAGATAAGAGGCCTTTAATTTACATAAAGTGTGGCAAAAACCAATTGAATGGCATTTTGCATGCAAACTATTTCTTATTAGCCGTAGCCAACACAGCTCTGCTGTCAAAATCTTTAATTAATTTTGATTACGAAATAAATATCATAATTTATTGACAATATATAAGTGAGTGTTTTGTTTAATAAAAAATATAATAATTTAATATTACTATAAGTATTACATATTTGTAGTATATTATTTATTTGCAACCCATATAGGCATGATACTATAATTTTCAAATGTTCTATTTCAAAAGTGTGAAGAAACCGTGAATGGATTATACTACTTTTTATTTTATTTATTTAACGACAAGGCCTCAGTAAGATGATACTTTATTGGAGAGTTGGGAAGGAAACGGGAAGGACATGTATTCAGGAACCACCCGAACATTTGCTTCGAGCAAATTCGCTAAACCTTGAGAAACCAATATCAGGATGATCGGACGGGATATGGAACCCAGATCCTTCCAAATGCGGGCTGAGTGGTTTAACACTGCACCAGCTCGCTCACTCTGGCCGTTCGAAGTGTTTTTGGGAAATAAAACACACGTTTATCTTAAGTTTCACGCGACAAAATGACTGGAGGCTTCGTGGAGGCTAGCTGCCGACAGACAGGCTGCAAGCAATTTCAATGCCGTGTGCACGAGGGCAATGAAGCACGCGATGCGGGAAAGGCCTTGATCATCCTTGGCGCTGAGGAGCTTCAAGGCTTCAGACGCGTCACGTCAGAACACGCCCGCTCGGACGGTGGTCACGCTGTATTGTTGGGCAATCCACGCAAAATTACGCTACGAATTGCGCAACAACGGTTTTGCGCTGTGCGACCGGTAACGTAAATAATTGTGTAAAACTGTGAACTGTAATTATTGCGGTCGTTATGCCAACGGCCTCGCAGCCTCTAATTGTCCGCTCTTCTGAAGCAGCAAACGTGGAAACGCAAGGGGAAAAAAAACTCGTATTTAACGTCATGCGTTGTGTCCCACACGACTGTGTGTGTGTGTGTGCGCGCGCGCGCGTGTGTGTAACCGGTACCTCCAGTGGCTCTGGATAGCAAAACTATCATTTGTAGTTTAAACATTTACACCGAAGGCTATTCCGCTATAATCATCGCCTGCTATATCAATGTATGCAAATAAAAAAAATTCGACGCAGTTTATTTTTGTATTCGCATGTAAGAACCATGACTTTTTCTGTTCCTGAAACACACACGTTAGTTTATATTAAAAATAAGATTACACGAGCAATTTGCACTTACATGAAATGTTGCATATAAGACGAAAGGATTATTGGTATGTTATTGATTCGCGGTTCTCCCTGAATTTCTAAGTGGTAGCATTTTCAAGGGCGTATTAAAATCAACTAAGGAAAACCTTCCAGCTTTATTAGGTCTAATTTTTGACTAATAAATTTCAATTGCTCCTTCGACAAATAATCGAGCAAAACTATGAAACATATTTAAAGTTCTTGTGTGTGTTGTATATACATGTATTGTACATTTACAGAAAAAATATTCTGTTCAGACTATTTAACAGACCAATTTCAGGAATTACAGTTTTTTCAACTGTTTTTGTCTGTATTTTTAAGAACCTACGAAACTAAAAATTGGTAGTTAAGTACATTTTTTAACAATCCGAATCAACGACCTTAATAGGCATTCTGCTGTGGTACATTTGTTTTATACTATCAACTGCTACCAAAATTTGTACAGTAAAAAAATATATTTTGAAGCCAAGCACATATCGAAGAATCAATCATCTTTCTATAAACATAGCAGCCACTGAACAGATTAATTCCATTCTTAATGCCGTCCGAATTGAACCCTTCCAGTCTCACTTTCATCTACGATCTCAGGATCTGCAAACAGTTTATTTTTTGGACTGCGTTGTACTTAAGGTAATGCTTGTTTCGTTGCCACATCCGGTGGCGCAGTCCACATCCGGTAGCGAAGTTGCGCTAGAGCGCCTGCCTCCCACCAAGGCGACCCGGGTTCTATTCCTCGGCGACGTCGCTTCCGGCTCTGCTCCATACCCTCATCGGCTCTCAAGGCCTCGCCGCCCAGACATCTCGCACCCACTCTCCGCTCCATACACAGAGGCTTGCGGCCTCGGCATTGTGTGATGATGTCGACGACCATCCATAACGTAGAGGCGTAGCAAGGATTACGTGACAGTTTACCATTCGGTAGGCGTTGAAAAATGGCTCACTGAGCCTGCGACACCAGGTCTGGATGGGTGAAACAGGGGAGTCGAGTTTGAACTTACAGGTCGCTGAACCCCGGAACTCCAGTGCCTAGTTAAGGCACCTGCCTACGTCGTACGGAGGAGAATGTGGTTAAACGCCGTTCGCGATAAAGTGAGCCCTTTTGAAAGCCCTGCTTAAGATCTACTTGTATGCAAGTTGTGTATTCTTCCGCCTGATGTAAAATTAGCATTGTCATGGGCTCTCATCACTTTATTCGTGCGTTGGTCAAGTTAAGCTGAAATTCTTACGAAAGTAAATATTTTACAAGTCTGCTCACTTTTCCACTTCGAGGCATTAAATAAATTAACAGAAAACGAAAGAAATAATTTAAGTTGTCACAAGATGTTACTTAACACGTTTAATTTAACGTTAAGAAATGGAACTACTATCCGTCCATCGTTACCAACTTTACTGGGCGCGTGTCACTCAGTACGCCCGTTAAAATATATGCAGGTAGGAGCTGTGACTTTTATCTAAGGTTGATTTCAATCGTGCTCGCTTTATTGTGAACAATCTTTAATGAAATTTTAAATTGCTCGCGGCATGTCCGCTAACTAGTTTCGCGGCAGTTAGTTGTGAACGCAGGCTCTCCACTTTACATAATTAGTACAAAATATTCAGCACTCGTTACAAGCATTTCTCTGGGAAGTACTTTCCAAAGGTTTTCTTGGAACTCTACAGCCGAGATACTATTGTATATTAAACACATTATTTTATAAAGCGTACAACATAGTTTATGTAGCTCAATATTTACAAAAGTTGTTCACGGTAAAGTGAGCACTTTTGAAGTAAACCTTAGAAGAATGTCATCATCCCTAACTGCATGTATTTTAAGTGGCATGATGAATGGCAACGTGCCGCCCTGTAAAGTTGGTTACGACAAAAGTAAAGTAATTACACGTTCCAGCGTAGAATGAAAAGTATTACGGTAACCTTTGTGAAATATTTACTTTTCCAATAATTTCACAATTTCACTCGACTGATGCATGAATAAAGTAGCTTGCTCCATGACAATGTTAATTTTACATATGGCAGAGTAATACACGATGTGCATACAAGGATATCGTTACCAGGGTTTTTTTAAAGTGCTCAATTTAACGCGAACAGCCTTTAATCGACGTGAAGTCGGAAATACTTTCTTGTCGAAGTTCAAGATTGGTTCTACACATTCCACACTAAAGGTCTTGTGAAATTTTGCATAATTCACGCGTAGTGTTACAAAAATATCGTCGGCGGCTAGTTTCCAAATAATTAGTAGTACAAACAAAAAAAAAAAAAAAACATATCGCGCCGGGTCTTCTAAACTGCGTTCAGCGTGGGCGACGCCTCGTCACAAACTGGGCAAGAGTAACAGAAGTATATTGATATGGCGTGATCAGGCCTTAATCAGACAGCCTGCCTGATCACGCCTTCGCATATTAAACCAGGGGGCGAGCGGAGCTGTGAGAACTTACTGCGGCGGGGGGGGGGGGGGGGGGGGGTTAGCAGCAGCAGAAACCGCCTCCACCGACCAGCAGTCGGGGGCGTGTACGTCTAAACAACGCGCCGATATACGCCAGCACAAGTCTGGGCACGTCGCCTTATCCTCACCCAACCAGCAACGAGAGAAGATCACACAGAGATGGGGATGTCCGATCGCCGATAGCTGCCTACCAGAACAGCCTCCGGGAACCATGTTTAAGGCGGAGACATTCCAGTTAGTTTGTCATAGTAATGGCTGTGGTGAATATTTCATATCAGGTTAAATCTACACCAGTAAATGAAACTGAAGTGTCTGTCTGTTATATCAAAATTGATTACGATATCTAAGCGTGATATGCTATTCAAACGATGTTAAACCATGAATAACTGTTTTTAAAAGTTTTATCGGTGGGTCTATCTATCTGTCTGTCTGTCTGGATGTTTGTCCAGAACAGGCTCCGAAACGGCTGAATCGATTTTGATAAAACTTTCAGATATCAGAGTTTATTCCTATTTAAAATCTTATCTTTATATAATCTCGATATCTGAGATGATTATGGTGTAAATTAAAGGTTTCGTATAAATTTATTTGTGTTTCATATCTTATTTCTTTGCAAAATGATTATTCTCAAAAAGCATTGTTAAAACAACTATAGTTTTTTTTTAATAATAGTGTATATGATACTCATCATAGAAAAAAATACACAGTGTTTAGAAAAACGCAGTAAAATAACATATTATCAAACAACCAACACTAACGCGACTATAAGTCTATTCCGATAAGAAAAGTAACAATCTTTCAAACCAATTATATAGGTAAGTATTTCAATAACTCCATAAAATAAAACCTGAACGAAACGATGGCGGGTTGTATTTTAATAACTCAATAAAACCTAAACAAAGTGATATTTACATTTTAAACATAAAACATGAGCGAAGCGATGATGGGCTGTTTATGTAAACAAATCCTAAAGTCCACGCAAACGAAGTAGCGGGAACAGCTAGTATATATGAAATTCAATATAAACTCCCCCAATTAAGTAATAGTAACATAATATGTTGTGTGTTCAACATGGCTAATGAACCCAATCATTCACAGAAGTGCTCTGCCATGTCATTTCTCGCCCTACAGATACCCATCTGACACTTTCTTTTATGGAGTTTACAAAATGTCACTTCGTAACAATAGGATGGAGAGGCGGTTCTTTTGGTGTCGGTGTATGTTTCCGCCGACTGTCTACGCTCACCTCTGGGAACAGTTCTTGTTCCTGTGCGTGCTGCGCTTATAGGCTGTTCACGGTAAAGTAAGCATTTTTGAGGCACTAGTTACTTTTTCCGTCCAGCCATATTTTAATCCTTTTAACCGCATTAAAAATAAATATCACCACACGTTGTGATTATTCCACAGCACTCGGAAGGCCAAAATAAAATACATTTACTGACTATTATTCTAAATGAAAGGGCTTTCGAAAGTGCTCACTTTACCGTGAATAGCCTATACTATAGCCAGGCTGCTGGTTAACAAGTGTGCTGTGATTAATGTATGCATGTTCACAGCAATTATTTGGAAAATATTTACCAATATTAATTTTTGTTAACACTACAAGTAAACTGGAGAAATATTTTCCCAGTTATTTTGATACGTATAAAACTTGGAGTTTTAACAAGTGGTACTGTAAACGTCGAGTTTATAATGTTAACTGAAACGATCTCTTGTAAAGATAGAAACATTCACGTGTAGTGTAACAATAAAAATTTTCGGCAGCCTGTTTGTACGCACAGGTTCGCAGACTGGCGGACAGTGTTCCATGTTGCTGGCTAGCAACGCCATTTTGTTAGCGCGTGCGTCTGCAGTTCGCGGAATAAGCTGCTGTTTCATCTCTGTACCGTTTGGTGTTCTGTGTCGCGCGCGCTCGTGCGGCGAAGAGAGCCTAGACCAAAGATGACTGTCTCTCTCATCCATGTAATAGCTTATAATTCACAAGCGCCGAGCCAGTGTTCAAGCGTTCGGAACACCATCTACGATCAGGAGGTTCATCGTATTGTGGCCTTCCTCGTGGCCTCTCGTTAAGGCACGTAGAGGGGGGGAGGGCACAATTCCTTTGTTTGCTAATATTCAGTTTCCAGGCAGTTCACGTGCGATAAGCATCATTGAAAGCCCTTACGATGGGCTACTTATATGCACATATTTTAAATTTACATCGCAATGTGCCTAAACACTGCATTCACTCGTCGGTTAAGGGGAATTGCGAAATTATTAGACAAGTAAATCTTTTACACGTTTTCTAATTCTTACACTGACATTAGATTAAAAACACAAAATAAATACTTACACTATTCGCAAACGTTTACTGAACACTTTAGATTCAACGTGAAGAAATGGAATTACTTCCCCTTTGTCGCTACCAACATAACAGGGACATGGCAGTCAGAGTGGCCGTTAAGATATGTGCAGGCAGGGACAGTGACATTTTTCAAAAGTTTTTTTTTAAAGTACTCAATTAGCCCTGAACGTTCGAGAATAACTCGTGCTGTGCAAGAATCGATCCATTGCAAACACGTAATATTTCAATAAGTGATGTACTTGAGGTGATGAATATTCTTGTATCGCTACCGCAACGATGAGTTTACGGGTCAGGTTTGAGAGATTAATGAATTACTTATACGTTAGAGCGTTATCACGGTTTACGTATCAATCGTCAGCAAGAATGGCGGACGTAATTATAAACTTCCTGTGTAATATGCAAGAGACCGCGCGAATAGAGGCAGACGCTGTGGCGTCGTGGCCAGATCATAGATTAAAGATCAGGTAGAGAGATCTCACTGGCTGCGTACTACCAACCTCCGTGTCCCAACACTGAACTGCACGTCTGCCAACAACACGTCAAGCAAAAATGGCGTGGACTGGATTTGAGATTAGAACACTATTTAGTAAACAAGTGCTTTGGAGATATTTTTATACTTCCTCTGATCAATTTGTAGTGCTTTTTGATTATATTCAAACTGGTAAAAGTATTTTGTTTATATAGACTAATAGTGCTTGTCATTTAGAACATTTGGATGTAAACAAACACATGCATCACTGTTGACCATGTGGCTTTGACAGCTGTGTATGATTGTAGGTCAATGTTGGGTATAGGCTGTTCACGGTAAAATGAGCACTTTTGAAAGCCCTGCTTAAGATCTACTTGTATACACGTTGTGTGCTATACCGCCTTATGTAAAATTAACATTGCCATGGGCCTCATCACTTTATCCATGCGTCGGTCAAGGGAAACAGTGAAATTATTAGAAAAGTAAATATTGTATAAATCCGCTCATTTTTTTTTTACACTTCAATGCATTACAAAATACAGAAAGCGAGAGAAATTATTTAACTTATCTCAAATGCTCACCTAAAACTTTGTGTTCGGCGCTAACGTATGGAACTACTCTTTCTCCTCTATCTTGACCAACTTGACTGGACGCATGTCACTCAGCGCGCCCGTTAAAACTCGTGCAGCGACTTTTTTTCCAGGGTTGATTTCAAAAGTGCTCACTTCATCGTGAACAACCTTTACACGCGCATACGGCGAATAAGCGGCCTACCTCATCTTCGGTCTACGGGCCAGATCGGACACCTTGCCATCCGCCACGAACAAGCACGTTCAATTCCCGGCGGGGCCAGGCCCCAACTTTGCAACCATAGTGGCAGACGCTGCCCTTTGTCCACGGATTATTATCTCGAATTAATTGACAGGTTCAATAGCTGCGAACGTGAAATATTCAGTTGCGCGCTGTACTGTTGTCGAGCGTGCTTCTCACATCCAGTGAACAACGATCTGCGTGTTCGTCGCTGTCGTCATTGACCATTCACAAATGAGAGCAGCAGCTGAAACGTCGGTAAAGGCAGTTCACGATAAAATGAACCCTTTTCAATTCAACCTTAGAAAAAAAGGCCGCGGCCCCTGCTTGCATCAATGGGCGCACTGAGTGGCATGTGCCCAGTAAAATTTGGCAACCAAGGATGGAAAGTAGTTTCATATCTTCACGTCGAATAAAAAGCGTTAGATGTCCATTTCTGATATAAATTATTTCGTTCGCTTTCTGTTTTTTTTATGCACCGGAGTGTAAAAATTACCAGACTTGTAAAATGTTTAATTTTCTAATAATTTCACAGTTTCACTTGACCGACGCATGAATTAAGTGATGAGACCCATGGCCATGTTAATTTTACATAAGGAACATACAAGTAGAATTTAAGCAGGGCTTCCAAAAGTGCTCATTTTACCGTGAACAGCCTATAAATCAGGTTACTGCCAAGGAAGACGCCTAGTACATCGGAGCACTGATTATTTTCTATGTACAGCAGCTGTCATAAATATGCTTCACTTGCAACGTGACGATGGAAATTATATAGGTGGCCATCCTCTTATTTTAGTGAACTTTTTTTCGCTGTTAGGGTTTGTGAACGTTTGAAGCTGGTTAATTGATGAGCATGACCTCGTTGACAAAAAAACCGGGCCTCTTCTTGAAACTGTCCAGGACCAACCTTTCCGCCTTAAAAAAAAAAGTGCACAAAATTTCTACGCACGTAGGCAATATCAGCGCTTGCTTACTGCACGCTATCAAATACCGACTGTCGCCCAGAACGAAACACGTGGCTTCAGTATTGATTGTTTATTTATGTAAGGTGCGTGGTGTTTACGGCACTGTTCAAAATGTTCTCAACAATCGTCTATGCAATGGGGGGCAGCAAGCCATACACGCATGCAACTAATATTGCCTACGTACTAGGCGTTGTTTCACTGCCACCTAAACGTGCGCAAATTACACGAAAACGGTGGGCTTGGGGAATTTGCAACAAGGAGGCCGTTTTTTTTTTTGCATAACTACACTATACTTCTCAATTTACCGGCAAAAAAACCTTCATAAATCCTGACGGTAAACATGTTACATGCAATAAGAGGGTGGCCTCCCACGTAATTTTCATTGCGGTGTGAGGTTTTTATGAGAGTTTGCTCTTAGTTTGAAGCTCCCAATAAAGTAAAACAATATTCGGGCAGTTTTAATTTAATTTAAAAACTGATATCTCGCAAAAAAGAAAAAAATACGATTTCAAGTTTCGCTTTCAAGCGCTCATATTTCCCTCAATAATTCAGTTAGGGTAGTAAGTGTCCCATCTATTTCCCATTTGATTTTGCACAAGGAATTACCTCACGAAGTTTATCGGTCAAATTCCGCGCCATTCTGTATAGGCCGCCTTACCTGAAAGGATAAACCAATTCAGGCTCATGAATGTTGTATTTGTCTGGTATGCACACTGCGGGGCTCACTGTCCAATTATATTCCCTGTAGATAACTGATTCGTAAACCGTGCTATTGTTCCAGACACCGAAAGTTTCATATCGCTGTAGCCTAACACGACACCTACAGCTCGTGAAGAAGCTCTTTATCGACCTAAGTACAATATGAATTTAAAAGATGTCTTATTTCCACCGTTCGAAACCATACGCCATCTTTATACGGGTCAGTACAGACGAGTGAGAGAGAGAGGGGGGGGGGGGGGGGGTCCTCGGCCTTCCAATACCACGGAGAGTTCTGCGACCTCGTACCTGCGCTCTTGATCCTCGTGCAGTGGTTGCAAAGTTTTCTATTGTAGTTGAGAAGTTCGGGCGGCTCTTCACATCGAGGTCTTCAGAGCCGATGAGGGTGAAACGAGAAGAGTACGTAGCAGCGCCGGATTGCTACGGGAGATCCCGCGAAAAATCCGCCGACGATGGCATCGTACGGCACGACTGGCATATGCGAAAATTCCGGGAGCGAACGCACCGGGAATGGAGCCCGGTTCGCCTTGGCGGGAGGCCACTAGTCTGGCCAATAAACCTCGGTGTCCCTTCAAAGTTTGCTGGTATTTTCTCGCTATTTCCTAGTTCACACATCACCAGGGCCACCACTTTTTGCAAATATGGTTAAACGTCAATATCCTACCTCCGCGCCTAAAGATTTACTTCGGTTGTTGACCGTAGTGTCTTCATGCGAAGATATTTTTTATACTTATTTGAGCCCATCGGAATTCAGTACACCTATAATAAACGTCTGGACGTTTATCAATTTGAAACTTCGACTAGCAACAGTGGAGATGAATAAAAGTGTTAATAAATACAGCTAGTAGTGAAATATTTCACGAATAATCTGAGCGATGCACAAAAAATCAATTCATCTCAGGAGATTAGCTAATGTCTCAAATTATTTACACGACAGAGTCATTTAGAATTCAGTACTTTTGACACCGATCGCTCTTTTGCTGCACGCAAACAGTCAGCGCGTTGCGAAAAGAACGTTCGACCTTCCGTAGCGATTTCAAGCTTCAACTGTATCCAGCTTCGAACTATTTCACTAAGTATTACGGTCCCTATCAATGGCTGGAGACGTGAAAAATGCGAGAGTCTAGATGACCTAAAATAGACTTCGCATTCCTATTTATGAACAAATCTGAGCTGGTCATTGGTTGTTTAATTTTTCAGTTGAAGACAATACTGGATCTGCGTTTTACTGCCTCTTTGTATTGGCTGAGTGGCCCTCAGAAAGCATCAAATTACGCGCGAACCAATTGTAAAAGTACACGTGAAATGTAACACGGCCCGAACTGAAAATGCGAAATTTTCAGGTTTCTTCCGACAAACACAGAAGTGAAATGGCATGGACGTTTCCTTCTATGTGGGCGTACCCGATCGCTGATTGGCAGCGGAAGGATCTGGACAGGACACTGTGTCTGATTGACTACTTCGTGCTGTGGAATATTCTCTTCTGGCTGGGCTGTCAGCTGTTCAGTCGCTGCGGCTGGCAAACGGTGTTCGGACATGTTTTTGGCAAGTGATGCTCTTTTGTTGGCCGTGTGCGCGGCTGAAGTTCAAGCTACAAACTTCTGTCTCACATCTGTGCTCTCAAACCACTTGGTCCAAAACCCAACATTTTACTCCCAAATAAACAGAATTTATCTCATTGCCGTATATAAAAAGCGGCCTCTTTGGAACTTTCCCCCATGATGAACTCTGCTATAAGGAATGCTGTTATTTTCCCATCCTGCGTATACTGAATATTCGCAAGTTTACGCAGTTCGGTCTGTACAAATCTTTCTTTGGAGTGCAATGTTCGTGTGGCGTCTTTTAGCTAAGTATACAAGGATTATGCGAAAATGACTAGCCAGACACGGTAAAATACTCAGTAATTCATGTGATAAGATTTTTAAAACAAAATTTTGGATGTAGTTACTTAGAATTATGCGTACTTGTAGCTCATGTTTGAGTTTTTTAGGACGATGAAGACAGCCCCCCACCCCCCCAAAAAAAGAATCTTTTTAGCGGAAGATATTATCGTACGCGCTTCACAACGACTTGCAGTTCTGTGCCCAATCCTGTAGCTAATTAAGTAATTAAGGTAGGATGCGTGACAAAACATATCATTACTCTTTAACCACATGTTTCTGTTCAGAAACAGAAAAGAACAAAATTGTACTTGAACTACTAGAGGTTAAAAAGAAATTCATATAAATATTTGCCGGATGGACAGGAATATTAAAAAAAAAAAATAATTATCAAATAAAAAATGTATAATGAGTTTGGAAAAAGGAAATATGGTGCTTATTGTTATATTGCAGTTGCGTGCTCTGCAGTCGTTAGTCACGTTTCGTAGAGTAGAAAATTGCCAAAATCGTGCTCTGCGAGTTTGTTACAATGTCTGTAAGCCTCTCATTCTCTCTCTCTCTCTTTCTCTCTCTCGGCTAATTGGTTCAAAGTTAATTAAACTAATTGAGCTCTGATTGTCTTATTATTTTGTTTCCTTTTAATGTACTCCCCTTGTACTTGAAAGATTTAACACTGATATGGACACAGTCGGACATAGATACAGTGATTATATAGATCTGGTGGAAACATACACTTTAACACTTTGAGTCTGCCACATATTTACGACAATTAAGAAAAACTAGAGTTGAACCGTCAATATTCTCAACTCCAGAAAAAGTCATTTCTGTTGGTATCTTTTGCCCCATTTACGACCTTTTTATTGGTTCACACAACACCGTACTATACCTTACAGCCCTCGTTATTGGCCGATTGTATATCACTACAACTCCGAGTTTAAAATGTCCCAGTCAAATTTCCTTTCCTATGTAGAATACTATAAAGGCTGTTCATGAAAAGGTGAGCACTTTAGGAATGAACCTTAAAAAAAGTCACTGCCCCTGCATGCATATATACTAACGGGCGCATTGAATGACATTCGTGTAGTAAAGTTGGTAACGATAGACGGGTTGTAGTTCCATATCTTAACGTCGAATAAAAAGTTTTAGGTAACCATTAGTGATAGCTTAAAACTATTTATTTCACTTTCCTTTTTTTTTTTTAATTCACCTAAGTGTAAAAATGAGCAGATTTATAAAATATTTCCTTCCATAACAATTTCACAGTTTCATTTGACCGACACATGAATAAAGCGATGAGGCCAATGGCAACGTTGATTTTATATAAGGTGGAGGAATAAATAACGTGTGTACAAGTAGATCTTAAGCAGGGCATTCAAAAGTGCTCATTTTACCGTGAACAGCCTACACAATCCTTTCTGTTCATTTGAATAATTTACACCCTGAGGGTCGCCGACGTAATAGTACGTTACAGAAAACCACATGAAAACTGCCGGCGAAGAAATATTCCTTCGGCCATGCCTTAAAAAAAAAAAAAAAAAAAAAAAAAAAAAAAAAAAAAAAAAAAAAAAGACCGGTGTCGTAATGTTACTGCACAAATCCACACAATTCAAGGAATCATTCGACGTAACATTATGCCACGGTAAAAATGTCCCGTACAAGCCCGGGCGGAAGATTGCACGAGACCTGCTACCCGAGCTTGCATGCAAACAGGTGTGGAAGTTTCTTTAGACTACAATACTTGCTGGCGCGCAATACGAGATAACTGTGGTTCACGAGCAATCTACCCTCACTGCTTGAGTATTATGCGTTTATGCACAGAGCCTAATCGTTTTGTTGTTACAACTGCACATTTTATGTTCAATAGACACGAATGTTTGCAATAAATTTTAAACAATTCTCTTTTAGTATCAGTAAACAATTTCGTGATTTTTTGACGTGAATACGTCTTTAAATTTGCAACCATAGAAGGAGGCAATCCAGAAAATCCGACGATAACGAAATCGGGGGAAACTGTTTGGCATTGCAGCTCCTAACGTGTCGTCTACATTCGAAATTCATTTGCACCACTCGATTGCCAAAGGATCAAAGAATATGTTACGTGGAGTGAGGACTGTGAAGCATCACACGCGAAGGAGGCAGGGAGGGGGCAAATTTTTTAAGTTTGTTTCGCCGCTTCTCATAACTTCCGCGTAGCATAACTTTTGACTAGGAGAAGCTAAGACGCTCGTTTAGGTTTCAATCGACAGCTCTCGTCGAGATGAATGTATCGCGTGTATAAAAAACCATTTGTGTGGCGTGGTTATGGTGAAATTGTATGCGTTTAGTGTAACACAAATGAGAGAACTTTACACACTTTCGGCCTATACTCGTCAAAAAGCCAAGTCGAAATGCAGAAATCGTATACGGTTGGAATAAGCATCTCAACAACAATACAGTGATACCCATAAAAACCCCGTATAACTGAGAGAGGAGGTGCCGGGAACGTAAAATAATCATCAAGGCGTCCGATCGCGTCATCGTAGATGTATCCACGCAAAACAAACGGCCGTGTCCCCAGCACAGCGACACCCCATTTTATTTACTATTTCTTCTTTAAAAAAAAAAAGTGAGACTACCACCCTCTCTTTGATTGGCTAAAATGTCAACCTTGTAGGAAGCCCTCAATCGAAAATTGCACGTGACCAAATGCGAAAACTTCCATGAAAACGGTTAGCAGATGGCCAAATATTCCATACAACCAGTCATACAAGCAGCCATGCTGACTTGCATAAAATCGTCCAAGAGATCTTCAAACGTGGCGTACAGGCTTAACTCTCATTTGTATAAAACTGCTACAAGTTTTTTTAAAAAAATAACATGTTGAATAAGGCGTTACTAACATTTGCATTCTAATTAATATTCCCATCAAATGAATGTACACGGGGAGCTAACAATTTCAAATGTTGGTTTCAACGTTCAGTTGCTTGCGAGCAAGCTACGGTGTTTTGCATGCCGGACGTTTAATGAGTTTGCTCAAGTGATTATGTTTCTAGTGGCGCATTTGCCGAGAGTGTGCCCGCGATTTGCTGACGTAGTCATGGGTATTTTATTGCTTAAAGGCTATTCACGATAAAGTGAACACTTTGAAAATCAAAGTTAGTAAAGTCACTGCTCATGCCTGCATATATTTCAACGGGCGCATTTAGTGACATGCGCCCGGTAAAGTTGGTAACGATAGATGGAAAGTAGTTCCATATCTTAACGTCGAATAAAAAGTGTTAGGTAACCATTTGTGATCATTTAAACTATTTATTTCGGTTTCCGGTTTTTTAATGCATCAGATTTGTAAAAATTAGAAGATTTATAATAGGTTTACTTTTCTAATAATTTCAGAGTTTTACTTGAACGAAGGATGAATAAAGTGACGAGGCCCCTGGTAATGTTAATTTTACATAAGGTACAAGAATACACAACTAGAATGTAAGCAGATCTTAGGCAGGCCTTTGAAAAGTGCTCATTTTATCGTGAACAGCTTATACCTTTATGGTCTCGTAAACTACATTGTCTTCCGCGGGTATAGCGAACGTCTATGAGATACGAAGTCGTGCTACAAGTAGATGTTGTCTCGTAAATATAATCTTCCCGACAAGTCTACGCTAGCGCGTTGCGCAATGATGCGAATGCATGTTGCGGGGTCACAAGAGGTTGTCGACCAGTGCGGCACGCCCACTGAGCATGCACCGGTGGGGTGCAAAAAAAAATGTCACGTTCACGTCAGTACAAACAGGAAAAAAAAAAAAATCTTGCTCGCATACGTGCCCGAGCAATTCTAAGATCACATGAATTGCCAAAATGTCTTATTCGTCTCGTATTTACGTGTTATTTGTGGTTACTTAATACTGTGAGAGCACTTATTCATCGACTCGTCTAGGTTTTTATTATGTGGACATGTTAGGTTGGTACACTACGCTGAATAATGATCGAGGAAAATAACTGAATTCATTGTATTCACATTAGGTTCATTTAGATAATTATTTAGGGATTGAAGTAGGGCGAGAATAAGTTCGTTTGAAGTGTCAGACGCAAACGAGATACGCCCAGTTCCGTTTGTTAAGGCAGGCGGCCATTAGTTCATGAAAGCTGTATATTTTTATAATTTGTGTCATAACTTGTTTCACAGTGGATTTTTAAAAAAAATGTTTGGCACTTCAAGACGTAAATAACAACTTTTAGCACCTTCTTACGTTGTGAGATATTTACTGCCATCGTTATTCTCGGAGCACTCGTTGCAGATAAGAAACTAAATATTCTTCCTTTTGTTCCATCAGTGCTCCGAGAATAATGACGGCAGTGAATATTTGGCAACGTAGGAAGGTGCCAAGAGTTGTTCTTGAAGCCTTGAAGTGCCATAATTTTTTAAAAATCCACTGTGAAACAAGTTATGACACAAACTATATAAATATACTACTTCCATGCACCAATGGCCTTAGACATAGGCGATCGCGCAGTTGTCTGTACATAGGCTCCGGTCTAGTGGGTGCGTCCGAGGAATCGTCTTGTGAGACAGACTCGTTGGCAGGGATCCAGGACCCAGAAACTACGCGCTGACTTATGAAGGCCACGCTGAAAGCTAAGTGTGGCCCAACGAGGTCCGTCAGGCAGGCTATTTTCTGAAGATAAAAAATTAATTACCTTTTAAACATGTACGCGATTTTTAAAGGTATTGAAAAAAAAATTACATAGCAGCCGAGCGTAATTAAAAACGATGAATGGCGGT
Source organism: Dryococelus australis (assembly GCA_029891345.1). NCBI lineage: Eukaryota > Metazoa > Arthropoda > Insecta > Phasmatodea > Phasmatidae > Dryococelus > Dryococelus australis. Next base: position 21,323,959 of record CM057004.1, read on the forward strand.
TGGTCTGAGTTATCGCTTGACTCATGTTATTATTTTATAATACAAAAATTCACCATGGTATATAGTAACGAACTCTTGACAGACCACTTGATATTTTGACACCAAATAGGCGCTTTTTGGTGGCTCTGAACTGAGTATCAGGACAGAATAAATAGCTTCAAATTTTCAGTTCGTTATCATTTTTTGATTGTTTCGTAAAATATTGTTTACGAAATGCAAAATGTTTAAATTTTCGAAAATTTCATTCAAATGGCAGTTTTAGAGTAGAACCGACAGAGCTAAATAGGTAGACATCATAAATAGGTAGAGCTCCGAGCATTTCGCGGATTGAGTTGGCAGCAAGCTAGGTTGGGCAGCCCTCTATACACTCCAGACATTAACGTCTGCTTATTGGTTGCTGTGATAAGGCGAGGCCTGTGTACAGGGCTGTTAAACACTCACTCACGCTACCGCTTCCTGCTTGTTAACGGCTCGCAGTTAAACGGGGCGTGTTAAAAGAACTGCCGTCCAATCACAACAGTAGGAGAAAAGAACAAGCGTTTGGAGTCTACCTCGCCACCGAAAAAATTTGCGAAATACAAGTGGCGCTATAAATAGGGCGATTTTTCAACGGTTTGGTTCGAACAGAGGGAAGAAATCGCGAATGGAATACGTATGGACGAATCGTTCAGATTGACTGGGAACCGGGACTCCGGGATTAAAGAGTGGGGTTCACTGCAATTTCGTTGAAATCGCTGAAAAGAACCAGAGTTAACGCTAGGAAATAGCAATATGGCACTGTTTTCCACTGGAGTCATTTTCACTGGTTTGAAGCCGTTTTCATTCTTCCAGGTTTAGAGTCGAAACTTGGGTGTAAAATCGGCATACACGTTCGGCGCTTACGATCGACTCGAACTAGCAACTTAATAGTCCAAGGCGCTGAGAGACCTAGTCACGAAAGAAACCCGGATCCAGTCCCAGAGTATACGCGAAGCTCATTTAGATGGAGAATGTTTGGGCCACTCTTACCGAACCGTTGACTTGAGTTCTTCGTCCTCTCGCGCGTCGGCGATAGGGATCGCTGCCATATCGCAGTGGCGTCGCGCGTTCTCGTTACACGCGGGGAAACACGTCAAGGACTTCATATTGTTCCATCGCTGCGACGACACTTGAAGAGCACTGTGTTTATTTCTGTCAGAACGCACGCCTCCTCGTAATTTTGACGGCAACTCGATACACAAACGTCGGATGTGAGTTTCTCTTCAAACAAATAATTTCCCAGATTACATATCAGCACCAAATAATAACACGTCGGCCTGCAACCTAGATGTGCTTGGAAAATATCTGTATGTCCCTCGCTGCCCCTCTAATTTGTACCGTCCTTGTAGAGGAGGAATACATCATTAGAGTCTTCCTATGATCACTTACTCGTATGCAACGGGTGTCACATTCATGGAAACTATATTTCAAAAATACTTCTTAGACAAATCAATACCTGACATCATTTTATTACCACGACGGGTCGCGTGTTAAGAACAAAATAATAATTCTTTCTGCTACATCTTTCTACAGTTTGCTAATTGGATAACTTTTTACTAGAAAATACACTCCAGCATGTATTTAATGTCTTTCGACGCGTTTTTGTTTGCGCTGTTATACCGTAGCAGCTAACAAATTTTTTTGAACTAACTCTATTTTTTTATAGGGACGCGATAGTGTTTTTGATGGTCGTTAGCAGGTTAGTAAACTGGTAGATTAGGTTTGCTGTGGTGACGAACTGTCATATTCATGACGTAACAAGCAATATTATGAACGTGATATTCAATTATAGTGGCTCTCAACTGATCGTACGCAATGGATTTGTGTAGTTATACGTCATCGTTTTGCCACGATAGAAGATACTTTAATTGAGTTTGTCAAAGTCAGTACCAGTCTGTCTTCCTTTAAACATTTCAAAGCTTATACGCTGTTCATGGTAAAGTGAGCACTTTTGAAAGCCTTCTTATTTGGAATAACAGGCAATAAATATTTTTTATTTTAGCCTTGGATGTCAACTTCAGAGTGCTGTGTATTATACACCCTGGCTTTATTACTTGCATGACAATATTTATTTAAAAAGGTGGGTAAAGGATTTTAAAATGGCTGAAAGGAAATCGAAACGAGAGTCTCAAAAGTGCTCATTTCACCGCGAACAGCCTATAGTTATATGCACTACCCGTACAATTTAAAGAACTATGGCCTGCTTTACACATGCTTCTTGCCATTATGATTATCATATTCTATTCATTCTAATTACATTACACAGTCCTTACTTTGTTATTTATATTTACTACACTTATCTTAATATTCACTAAGATATATTATTAGGTTTTGGTATAACTTACATGTCTCGCATTGGGAGACATCTTCCTAAAATATGAGAGATTAGCTCTTTAACTCTCTAAATGCAGTTTGAAATAACACTTTAGTTTCCGTTTACAATCCTCTTTAACAGTGCAAAAATTGGAAGAAATAACTTGGTTATTCTGTCGGGATGGTTCCTAAAGAATCATAAAAATCCTTTAACGGCAACGACCGGATTTTTATGGGGTTGCGGCATTTAGCCTAAAATCGTTAAGCCTAAAGGCGTTAAGCCTGCATCTTTTAGCCTAAAAATCGTTTAGCCTACAGGCATTTAGCCTAATAGTCGTTTCGCTTACAGGCGTCTAGCCTAAAAGGCGTTTAGTCTAAAATTGCACGAGCAACCTCCTATTCCCAGACAGTCTTTTTGCCTAAATTCGTTTAGCCTAAAAAGTGTTTAGCCTAAAAATTCTCGAACATTCTCCAAATCCCAGACAGGCTTTTCGACCTAAGATCGTTTAGCCTAAAAGGAATCTCGCCTACAAGAGTCTAGCCTAAAGGCGTTTGGCCTAACTAGCGTTTCACCTAAAATTGCAACGATTATACGAGCAGTCGTGGGACACAACGTTTCTTGGCTATCGATATCGTATTTTTGATATTTCTTGTCCATGTTGTAGCAGTGAATTTTGGAACAGTTTTCGAGATATGCTAATCAATTACATAGATGGCTGTAAGGTAGCAGTTCATGTTTCTTCTCTCGTGATGTTTTAACAGGCTGATAGGAACTGTAATTGGTTCTCTAAACTTAGCAAATGTAACGCAATAATCGCATTTATTTAACCACTTGATATCACGTCTGTGAAACGATTATTTGTTGCATCATAAAAGACGAACGATAACTATCACTTAACCCTTTCAGGCCCACTTTAATTAATGGTTGCAGGTGTTGCAAACAACAATTTTTATGATGTCTGCTGTATTAAAGTCGACACAACACTTGTCTCGTTGCCACAGCCAATGAACTGTAAACTATGTGTTCGGCTACAGTGACATAAACCAATAACGACCTAGGCCAGTTAACGAATTATGTACCCACAGGTGAGATCATTGGTCATTGATCTTCGCAGCGTGCACTACAGTCCAAACATTACCTCCACGTGTGTAATGTACACAATAGTGTACACTGGGTCTGAATGGGTTAATGGAAACCACCAGGTAAATCATTTTGTAATAATATATTTATGTGTACTCTACAAGTATATGTTTCTTTCTAAATACATTTACACTTGCAACAATGCCAACCAGTACTAGCGTATTGTAATGTTTCCTAACAGATGCCTTTGCACTACTCTGCCCTCCTAAGCCGAAAAGGTATATCTCATGAAATGCAAACTTTTCACGGTGGCCATTTTTTCTAAGTGCTTGTCCAGCACTCGTAATTATAATTTTCGTAACAAACTCATGGATGCAAATTGTGTATAAGGAAAACATCTAATACATTCTGATGAGTACTTATGCACAAGAAAGTGATTACAGCTAAAAATTGAGATATGCCCTTTTTGTTTAGTGCGAACCATTGAGCTCGCAGTAGAAAAAGGCGTTTCTAGGTACGTTGTACAATTCTAGCCGTATTCTCAGATAATATATTTTGCCTTTCTATGTATATTGTATCTATTTACACACGCACTCATTGCATCCCTTAAGCATTTCAAATTACAATTCTGATTGAAATATTCAATAAGGCTTGGAACATTAAAAAATATGTAATAAATTGGGAAGAAGTGAATGTTGCTAAATGTGTATTAATACAACGAAATATAACAACCAAAGCATGAAAATTACTATTAGTTTGTAGAGTATAGATATGTGACAATATAACATGACTCACAATTAATCATAAACAGGGAACTTTTCGCAGAACTTCAAACCAATTTTCCCGATGAGCCCGCCAAGGTTTTTGATGATATTGTTTTTTTTTTTCTCTGCTGAGATCCCCTTGAATGCAGCTTGTGTTTGTTGGCGTGGTAAACGCGTTATTTTTTGTAATTGTAGCTTTCGAAATGTTTATTTCACGATATTCCTGTTCATTGAAGTCGTTTTTATATTGTATTGTCGTCTTCCCTTTTTTTGGAAAACTACTTCCACCATATCATGCAAGTATGGTCGTGGCACTATTTTGCCTAATTTGTGCGCGGATGAGAAATCACTCCAAACAATAAAATCATTTAAACCCATCGCGTACGCATCGGTGTGAGGGGCTGCATTTTACACTTTAGTGACGAAGTCGGTGACGTCATACAGCATGTTTCCCATTGGCTGCATGGATAACTCAGCCCTGTGGTGCAACGAGTCCGCCGCCATTCATGCATGGCCAGGTTCGAGATATCTTAAAGTTATTTCGGAAGTACTGATGTCATCAGAGTTGATCAAATAAAAAAAAAAAAGAAAACAAAAAGCAGTTTTTGTTCTGGGCCGAACAATTATCTAACCACAGAGTTATTTTCTTAATATCCCTCTTGAACCAAAAAAAAAAAAAAAAAAACTAATGAAATGTACTAAACAGTTCATCTTTTGTTCTTCCAAATTCACCATCATGCCATACTACAGCAAATGGCTTGCAAAAATTTTTAAGTTTTTTCCCAACCAGCACAAACGATTCATAGTACACAGCAATCCGGTGAGTAAATACGGCAGACTCAAACATCTCTAATGTAGATAACATTATTACTTTCTCCGTATCAGCATAGTAAATAATGGAGTCCTTATCCTCACCTGTATGCTTGTCTTCATTGTACATTTTTCTAGAGGTGAAATATTTTTGTTTATGCTCTGCCCATTTATTACACAAATCACAAGACTCGTCGATGTGTTCCCTATTGTGACGTGCATTATGTCGATCAAACTCTACGCAACTCTAGCATTCCTCATGGCCCAGTTTTACAACAGGAATGGAAATTTCCTTAGCAACTGTTCGATACTTTTCGTATAGAACATTTGAATGGAGGATTCTTTTCTTTGAAGTCTTTGAACATATCTGTATGTCAACTCGCTTGTTAGGTACAAACGATAAAGGGCGTGTTCCCTACGATAATGAGCAACACATGGGCCAAGAGAATTGATATGTTTTATTATTGGGTCGTCATTTATCTTACTGTGGGGCTGTTTGGTGTATCTTGAGTCGTCTTGAGGAACTACAGAGTTCTAGGTGTTTGTCAAATTGTTCCGGAGAACTTTGTCATTAGCCTTGTCATATCCTAGTGTAGCCAAGAGAAAAAAAAATTACATACACATTTACGCTCACCGTTTTTATCTTTTAGTGCGCACAGAAATGAGGTTTGCTTCTGAACTTTCCACCATCCGGAGCAGTTCTTTATTTTAACAGCAACAGTTGATACGTGATGAAAAATAAATGATTTCCGTTTATATGGATCTTCAATCTTCCAAAATACCTCATTCATGAAATGTCTTCTTTCTTCGCTGATTGCAGTAGAGCATTTGCAAATGCAATCAGGATTGCGTCCTAGTTTGACATCATGCTTTTTAACTCCAATCGCTGTATTCTGCTCATGAAATAGCTATTCACTGCAATCAATTCTAACCTATCCAAGGTTTCCATCAATAAAATGTTTGCTGAACCACGAGCAAATGTACATATAACTGCAGCTGTAAATTAGTAGTTCACATCGTGAATAAAATCCTAACCAAATCATAATAATGTTCGTTTTCGAATGTCGTTTATGTTTGGTCCTAACATAAAAACATACTAAAACCTAGGCTTGGACCCTGCATGCACTCAGTTGATTTTGATTCATTACAATAAACGTGTTTTACAACGTTAATTTATATATATATATATATATATATACCTTCACGAATACTCATTAACACAGATCTGCTTTAAGGACTCACAGCTTAATGTTTCATTCATTGAATATTATCATGTTGCTTACCTTCAGATTTTACTGCCGTAATGAAACATTTTGTCTCGTAATCTGAAAGTTTCGAAACTTTCGAGGAATGACGTAACGGAAAGTTCAATATTTATAACAACAATTAAATATTAATCAACTAAATCATAGTATTGCAACAACTAGAACGCACATAACTAATATCATCAGTAATAGATCAAACTATGAATGCACTGTCATAAGCCTAATAAGCATAACCTGAAAAGAAGCTAACAAAACTACCATAGATAGATCCTAATGCTCGTTGGCAGGAGAGAGCATGTTCCTAAGCAGAAGAGTCGTATATCACAGTCACTGCCTTTAATGCTAAGCATGTGGCGCTTTGATATATATTGCACAATGGTAAGCAAATGAGACGTATCTCACAGATACATGAGGGGGGGATTCGCCCCCCCCCCTCCTTATCCAACCCTCTCGACGGCCTTGGTGACATTACGGAGTATACTCTGACCTCCGTTCAGAACATAGCGACGGAACTGTATACTACGGTATGTAGTATGTTGCCAGTCCAGGTCTGTGATGTGATAACCAGCAGACAGTAAGTGGTTGTCGTAGGTTTAGAGCAGAGCGATGGTACAGTACACATTACGGTGAGAATTACGAGACATGCACTGGTTTATTGTGCATGCAGTGGTAATTCAAGAGATCTTTATGAGGCGCGATATCCTGGTCAGCGTGGGCCCAAACCCTCGTACGTTCATTGCAACTAATCGTAGCTGGCGTGAAACCTGTTCATTACGAGTGAGTTTGTGAAAATGGTTACTCGTGACCACGGGCTATTGTCATCGTTTCAAATGCACGGTATCAATTTATCAATGTTCTTTTTTACATCCGCACACCGACACTGGTCGACAGGGTACCGCGCCAACGCCCGATTTCGAGGAGGAGGTTTCGTAACAGGTCCAGAAAAGTCCATCAACAGGTTTACAACGTATTGCACAGCAACTGCATGTTGGTCACGTAGTTATTTGTCGGGCGAGGCATGACTGCCAGCTGAATTCATTTCATCAGAAATGGGCACAAGCTCTCCAACGTCGGGTTGAGTTTTGTCAATGATGCGCTATGGAACCTCGTTTTGGACAGTTTGTATTGTTCACTGACGAAACATCGTTTACCTGCAATGGAATAGTCAATTTACACAATCAACAACTTTGGGCAGTTGAAAACCTTCATGCCAGCTTCAACCGTTCCCCGACAACAAACTTTTGCTGTCAACATGTGTACAGGCGTTGTTGGGAAATATTTGATTGTGCCGTTAATACTGCCATCGCGTCTCGGTGGTAACCTTCACCTGCGGTTCTTGTAAAACACATTTTTTGGGCTCCTCGAAGCCTTTCCTCTTGATATTCGAGGTCGGTTGTTGTATCATCATGACGGGGCAACGCCTTGTTTCTCCCGTGATGTCAGAGAGCATTCGAGCTTCAAATTCGGTGAGCAATGAATTGCTGCGGGGGGACCCATTGCATGGCCTACTCGTTCTACAGACCTCACCCCACTTGAATATTTTGTGTGGGCGCGCTTGAAGACCCTGATGAATGAGACTCCAATTGAATCGGCGTAACAGCTCGTCGCTTGGGTCCTTGCATATGTTTACTATCTGCAGCACATGCCTGGAGTGTCTGAACGTAACACATGGCAATAACGTACCTCACGTAAAAACGTACCTCACGTGTCAATTTCCGACATGTGGTCATTTAATAAAAACATAAATAGGTTTTGTCCTCTTGAAACATCTCTAGAAGTTTGAGTACTAAATTTTGTTACAGCCTGTATACTTTTTTTTTTTGGCGTTGCCACTTTGAAGACAGCAAAATATAATTTTTTAAAAATTATTGTTATAGTTACGAAATTACGTTAGAAAGGAATAGTGTCCAAGTTCCTGGGGCAGTTCACAGCTTTCGTGTGGTCACACTTAGTAAAAATTTTGGTCTTTATATAGGCGCTACGTAGACCTTCTTATATATATAAGAAGATCTGCAATGCTCCTATGTATAATATAAATTTATATAGAAAAGTAAATGCTTTCAGTATTCGCTAAGCTCATAACATACGCAAGTGTACGCTGCTCTTTCAAAGGGCGGTCTAAGAGATAGTTCACACTCAGCATCTGAGACAAAAAATTGGCTACCTTGGAAACAAAAGCACCTCATGTGAATGGGGACAATCATGATTACGCGACAAAGATGCAGGGTGCTGTAAAAATGCGGATTACCTTAACTGTCTTCAACCGTGCTATTGAGATTATCTCACGTTATCGTGTCAATAAACCCAAATACATTTTGTATTGTTGAAATAATTAGGCCGCTGTTTTACATAACTACGCGATGCAGGAAATAATTTTCGTAATCGCATGTTCGTGCATACTTACTGGTCACTTTAACGAGACATGTATACTTTTTTTACTAAGTGTATCTAGATTAATTACAGCAACCGGTATTTTTAATTTCGGGTGCATAGGACAAGGAGAATTACTTGAAAGTTCCACTTCCGTACAAATTACATATGGCGAAACATTCGCGTATGTCGAGTTATTTATAAAAGTGGGGCCTCTTGATTGTGGCGGCAACGTGAATAGTGCGCGTGGTCAGCTCTCAGACAGTGCTTCAAGATCTTCAATGCGATCTCGAGCGAGGAGTGAACCCAGGACGAGGTCACACTCTCCGAGTGACGGGCTTTGCAGCTGGGACCCGTAGGTGCCCGTCATCCCTGGAAACGACGTGGAATTAGACCCTAGGATGGAGCGGCGTTGTTATGCAAGGGCGGGGAAACGGGAGTACCCCGAAGAAACCCGCCGGACAAGCGGCGCCGTCCACCACGATTCCCAAATTCGAAAATCCGGGATCGAACCCGGATCGTCGTGGTGGGAGGCGAGAGCCCTAGCCACTGCGCCACCGCTGCCCGTGTGGTCTCGTGATGCATTAGCATATATTTAGTGGTGGCAACATGCTTCAAACTTTAGCTAAATTTATAACACCTTGATCTTGCACTTGCGCAGTCAATTGTCGTAAACATCGACAAGTTAACTTATGTCTCGAGGTAAATTATGACTGGGCACAAGTTAAGCCCCAAACTAATTAAATGTGTTTGAAGTAGAGTTACAGTGAAGAAGTCATATTCAGCTTTGAAGGTGAGGTTTTGATCAGCGGCAAAATCAAGTAAACATGGAGTAGCGGCGGATTGTAAGGGCGCAGAGAATACGGGAGTAAGCCGAGAAAACCAACGGCAGCGTGCACCAAATAGGAAAATCCGTCTTGATGGGAGGCGTGTCGTTTGTCCACTAAAACGCCGCGGCCCCTCTTTGCGTACCTAACGTTAAAGGCTGTTCACGACTAAGTGAACACTTTTGAAATCAACCTTAGAAAAAAAATCACTGCCCCTACCTGCATATATTTTAACGGGCACACTGAGTGACATTCGCTCAGTAAATTTGGTAACGATGGTTGGGAAGGAGTTCCATATCTGAACGTTGAATAAAAAGAGATCGGTAACCATTTGTCATAATTTAGAATTATTTATCTCGTTTTCTGTTTATTTTATGCATCGAAGTGAAAAATGAGTAGATTTGTACAATATTTGCTTTTATAATAATTTCACAGTTTCACTTGACCAAAGCATGAATAAAGTGATGAGGCCCATGACAATGTTAGTCTTACATAAGGCGGAAGAACACAATGTGTATACAAGTACATCTTAAGCAGGGCTTTCAAAAGTGCTCATTTTACCGTGAACAGCCTATACTCAAATCTTGTTTTAAAGTAATATCCGAGAAATAACAGAAGAATGCCCACAACATATTGGATGTTCGTGTTCCAACACTGAATGAAGTGCTTACTCCACAAGCAGGCTGGGGCCGTGGTGGAGTAGCGGCTAGAGTAGCCGACTGGCTTCGATTCCCGGCCGGGTCGCTGCCGGATTTCGCACGGGAGTATCGTGCCATGCGATGCCGCTGGTCGGCGGGTTTCTTCAGGGATCTCCCTCTTCCCTTACCCTTGCATTCCAGCGTCGCCCTATACCCACCTCGTTTCATCTACATCGACTCTCAAGACCTTTATGTTCTCTCTATTCCGCAAGTAGACCATTGATGTCTTGCTCGGTTATAATGAATATTAATTTATTGTAACTGTTAAGACCGTTTTACTATTATTTGAATGACAAGACAATAAGGCAGTAATTTTTGTTAGGTCACGGAACAGTGTGTATTGTGTGTTTAAACAACTTATTATTTGAGTTAAGACCAGAAAATGTGCAAACTTTTATGCTGAAATCTGACAGTCCAAACGTGATGTCTTTTTTGGTACAGTTTCCGGAAGCTCCTAGCGATTTACTGCACGGCCAATTTTTCCTTCGCAAATAAAATACTTGGATAACAAATTCTGAAATACGTCGTTTATCAAACATGGTTTACAGAAATGACAACGAAGAGTACGCTAAGCATTTTTGGACCCATTTTGTGATGGCGACATTCATTTGTTCCTTGACGTGTTCTGAAGAGGTTTAAAGATAGAGAAGTTTAGCAAAAATCCAAAACCACGCTGCCACCCGATTTTTTTTATTTTCTCGGCATCTGAAGAAAAGCTGCGTTGCGTAAGTGATCACTAGGGGTAGTGAGATTTCGCGAAAATAATTCAAGACAAGTTATATTTCAAGACACTGTAGGGATGTTTACCTATCCTGAAAGGCTGAATTACTTTTGGACACGTGTTATCTGTATGCACACGAATCACTTAGGAGTCGTGCCGATGTTGCCGAATTCTGAGTGAATTGGTCAACGCCTTCTCAAGCAGATAGCAACCAATGACACTAGAAGATTTGATGTCGGGTGCTTATAGTGTCGAAGTGTACGGTGTGTAAATTTTTTTTTTTCGCGAAATATCACTAGCTCTAGTAATTACTAGAGGCCTGCGATTCTCGCGTAACTGGCTGGCATCTGGGAAGTCTCCTCAGTCTTGTACTGTAAATACTCGAGTCGACTTCATTTTTGCGTTAGTTACTACCTCAACGAGGCGAAGTTTCCGTTCAGCCCTGTCAGACCATTTTAATTTACGGTTTCAGGTGTTGCAAACAAATAAAATGCATGATGAGTGCTGTACTAGAGTCGACACACACACAACACTTGTCTCGTTGCCACAGCCAAGCAAATGAGCTGTAGACTATATGTTCGGCTACAGTAACATGAACCAATTACGACCTAGGCCAGTTAAGGCAGTTAGCGAATTATGTACTCACAGGTGAGATCATTGGTCATTGATCTTTGTAGCGTGCAGTACAGTCCAAACATTACCTACACGTGCGTAATATACACAAGTGTGTACACTGGGTCTGAATGGGTTAGACCAAATTGTGCGCGATTCTGCCACACCGTTATGGGAGAGTTCATGCGTTTGCGCATAGTTATACTTAACGAGCCAAAAAAAAAAAGTTTTATCTTCTCACCGGAAACAAAGCGAATATTGTGGATATCAAGCGATGACTTTAATCAATCCGATAAAGCATAATTGGTAACAATTACTAATAGAGACGTGAGATCAGACAACTTATATATCAACAGTGCGTTTCCTTGAAAGTTACCCACCATACCCACCACATTTTCGCAACATCATAACATTTCCTATGGGACTTTCAGTCGACAATAACGTTATAACTTCTGCTGCTACTCACAAACGGCAAGTCGTTAAATTATAACCCATTAAAACTAGTATTTCTTTGTACTGTGGACATATTTGTGATTGACGACAATCCAGCCTCCATGGTGAACATTGTTTTGGCTATGTATTTCGTGGTGAAAGTGGTGAAAGCTAATTTTGGATTAAGTATGGCCATTTATGGCGTTCCTAAACGTTAAGAATAGTTTTGCACTTACACCGCCCCTTCGACAGCCATTTGCCATTAAGCGGGAAATGTTGATATAGAAACATTTATTGCTACCGAGGTCATAAATGATCTTAATTTAACTTCTTTGACGGCTATAATAGAAGATATACTTTTGTTTTCACAAAACACAAACAGATGATCTTTAGGAGAAATGCATAGAGAACATTACTAAACATAAATAACTGCGCGTGTCATAATACAAATTCTAGTGTTAAAAATTGAAATTATTATGTTTTTGATTATTTGAGTTTTAACGTAAGGTAGTGGAAATCAGTTTTACTCGTGTGACGTAAGAAGTTTTCTCTAAACAAACGCGAAGCTCGCCAGTTAAGAAAAATACTTCATCGAGGAGTATGGGAGGAGGGAGTTGTGACCAAAGGGCAATTCGGCAAGTGAAAATATAAATTTATGAAAATATTATTTGTTTTGGTTTTGATAAAAACCACCCCGATATGACGGTACAAATGCTATATTGCATTCACGATCATCTCCAACGTTTCTGAAGCACTGCTGAAGTTCTACTTCTAGGATATCCCTCCGCTTCGTGCAAACAAAGCTTGTTTGCACCAGAAAGATGCACCAAAGGGACAACGCACCGCATTCGTGCGCACTTAGTATAAAAAAATATCTACGTACTTGTCCTTGCGTTCCAAGCGGCGAGCTGTTGATGGATAGGTGCTTGGAACAAGCGACCGTTGAACTCCATTGCAGTCGCCTTGAAGCTTCTGACTCGAGTTGTTGATTGTCCGTGTTTCGTGTCTCTCCCTGAACATTCCCGTCGAATGCACGAGTGGGAAAACGAAAATGGTGAGATGAGTAACGCCTTCGTACTTGCTCGTACACTTTCTGTGGAATTCTGTTGATGAAATTATAACCTTTAGAAGGTGAAAATCAACGGCAATTCAGTTGATTTTTAAGTCTGACTCGCCTAGTTATGGAAATTGTCATGAAGGTAAGTTATTGTGGATGAGTTATTTTGTGCTGATATACATTTTCAGCAACGATAATTCATGGACGTCTTGAAACGCACGTGAAATGACAGTCAAAAATGGACACAATAAGTGTCGACGGATTAAGTTAAAACCACGTGGGACTTAAAATGGATCCTGGAACAAGCTAATTTAAGTCTACAGATTTTTGTCGTCATGGAAAATCCACGAGGTAAAAATCCTAGAGAGCGATATTGGCCAACGCTGATAACAAATAATTTGTCAAAGTGACGAATTTGTGTTGAGTTATTTCTAATACTGTATAAATGTGCACATTTCTTTGCAGGACTATACATGGCAAATGAACATGTTCTAAGATTCTTTCTTCAAACTAAAGTCAACGATAACTTGCGATCTGTGATACAAAAAAAAATAAGGGTCCAGTGTCCCTGTAACGACGCCAGGATCGCTCTCTGAAGCTCGGTCGTTGACTTTGGAGAGTCCTGGGCGAGTCCAACAGTATTCGTGCTGCTCGCGAGGTCAGCACGAACAGATACCCGTTCTGCTGTTGTTAAGTGTTTTTTTTTTTTGTCCTTGGCTATTTTTTTTTTCGCGCAGGAGCCTGCCTGTACATACCTGCTCCTTCTGCCTCGAGTCCTGTTTCGGAATACGAGGCCAACACGCCGGCGTTGCCAAACCACCAGACTGAATTATCGTTATTCAAGTGCCACTAAAGTGAAGAGATCTGGACGACACTTAACATCGAGATCTTGAGAGCCAATGAGGGTAATTATCACTATAATTAACCTCATATTCTGCTACGGGCTACAAGACGTAAAATTAGGCAATGCTTAGCTGGTGGTAGGCAACAGTGCTGCTGCAATATGGAGGCTTGCATTACGGCAATTATGGATCGCGGGTTGTCGACTTCTTTTTCCACGTACTACGCACGGGATGACGGCCACATTTCCAGCCTCTTCGCCCCCCCCCCCCCCCTTTTTTCCCCACTCCTTGGCAGAGCTGGTACAATTACACGCACTGTGTGTGCCCTCAAGCTACTTGGCGTGATAGACAGCTATCAGCGAGCTGAGAGGCCTGCGTTCACGGCTCGACTGCAAGACCTTCCGAGGGGACAACCAAGATTGAGTTCTCCTGCCAAAGAGTTCTGCTGTACACCAGCCGTAAAAAAAAAAAAAAATATTCTTGAAATAAAGTGCAGCACGTTCGTGAAATTCCGAGCACACTCGAAAGCACTGTTATAGTTCCTTCTTTCACAATAAATTGTTAAGTGCCCCGAGAATTTCACGTACACCGAAAAAACAGACAACGAATTCTTTTTATGTATAAGGCTTAAAATATGTTCAGTGCATCTACACCAAACAATAGTGATTCGAGTGGATAGTGAGTGAAGAGATTTGGCCGTCTTTTAACATCGAGGTCTTGAGAGCCGATGGGGGTAAAGTCAGGTGAGTATGGAGCAGCGCCGGAATGAAAAGGCGGGGGAAGCGGGAGATCCCTGAGGAAGCCCGCCAACCAGCGGAATCGTTCGGCACGATTCCCATTTGCGAAAATCCGGAGTGACCCGGACGGGGAATGAGTCCGGTTCGATCTAGTGGGAGGCAAGCAGTCTAACCGCTCAGCCACCGTAGCCCCTTTCATTCGCGGTTTCTCCACACTTGTGGAATCAACCCTTTGAAAAATCACCTCATATATGAGGGGCTTGCTTGTTTCCTTAATACGCCATGTATCACAAGCGTTTTATACTTTTGCTAACGTAACAATATCTCATTTCTGATTAAATTAAACTTTACATATATTTTGTTTATAAATTATAATATATCAGTTCTAATTAATATGATTAAAAGAGAGGGGGTAAATATATGTGTTGGTAATGCATACGAAATATTTCTCATGCAAAATATTACGAAACTGAAAGCTCACGAATGCAGTGCGTTGCCGTTTGGGTGTAATTTTCCAGGCTTAGTTAAGTTTTGTTTGCATGAGGGCTGAGTAATATTTTGGAAGTATTAGTTTAGCAGGGTTTCAGTAAGGTTTAAAGAGACTGTGAATGGACTATAATAGTACAACAAAATAATAAGTGATTGAAGCACATCTTACTTCTGAATAAACTCACGAAGTTCTAGGGGCTCCAACCACAGGTGTAATAATCGTGGGAGAATGTGGGAGAATGTGGAATACATAAAACGTATGCCGGATGCGTAGTAAACATTTCCAATGCCCTATCATAAAACTGCTATTTTAAATATTAATAGAGCGGTCAAAACCACGCAGCTTGCATGAAGATATTAACACAATGTTCACAAATTTTAAGGTATCCTTCGTTGGTTAAAAAAATCTTGGTTTCAATTACTTGTATTTGAAAAACGAATGGAAAAATAATGCAGATATTAGTTTCTTCGAGTTTCTTCGAGTATGTTATCAGTAGGTACAGGTGCTTTTCACGAAAATGTTTTTGGCCATGCTAGACCTTAATGCCCTACGTCAACGACCCCCAACTTGCTTTGGTTATTGGCCGCGTGTCCATGTGAGAAGACATGTTCCTAATTGACTGGGTCAATCGCAATAACGTACTCTGATACTGATCGCCCATGATTTTCGGACAGACACTTAACGCACTTTACATTTAAATCATCCAACCATGAAATTGCATATGAAAAAAAGGGTTTTCGAGTACAACTGATAGTGAATTATCATCGCGAAAAAACCTGCCCCTAGTTATCAGTACGATAATGAAATCTGCATTTCCTTGCGTTGCCAGCAAGGTATTTGATAAACGTTATCACGTCATCGCAAAGCAGGATGTTTGCAGATGTAATCAGCCACTAAGTATTTCACAGGTATTTAGCCATATGTGTGAGTATTTCATTAGAACTCGACTTGGTGGGCAGAGTAGCAACAAATTATGAACATAATGGTACAAGGCACAAAATTTTCTTACTGCATAACTGCCAGCTTAATTTGTGGGTGGTTGGGAGTTTTTCGTGCAAGAAATGTGCCATTCATTCATGGTTTAAGCACTGATACCTAAATAATAATCAGCTGTTTATGAGAACATCCGCATTATTTTTGTCTTTCTGCACTAGAGAAACCATACGAAATGGTACTATACCTGCTCACGAACACAAATATTTATTACTATAATACACAAACACATTTTAAAACAAAAAAAAAAATGTTTAAAAAAATTAATCTTTCGGAGAGTGATTATACAAAAAGGCAGTTCGAATATTTCTGGTATATCACAGCGATACGTGCCCCGGCGGCTTATTTTAAGTTATTCGTTTCATTTCCCTTGAACAAATTTACTCGTTACTACTCCAATTTTAGTTTTGTCACGAAGGTAGTTATTCCATAACCTTTCAAATGTTCATTTGACGTAACGTTCGAAAAGATAGCAAAGACCTTCGTGCTGTCATCATTACAGAATTTTTTAAAATAAAAACATGGCGGTTGCGTGGTATAGGTTATTGTTATTTTGTAACTGCAGAAGATTAGAATAATTGAGAATTGTATTGTCTTTATGCATATATATATGGTTCTAGGGTACCAATTAACCTTATTGTTTTTTTTAACCATATAAGCAACAGTGTAGGCGATCTGCTGTAAGGATATTTAACAATTTAATTAATTACACTACTCTTTACACAAATTCATTCGAAGTGACAGCATATTTATAATACGTCACACTTGAAGTCGAGTAATGAAATACCACCCAAAACGACAAGGGCAGCAAATTTCAGAATTTGACAAACGAAAATTGTTTTTTCCCTAGCATGAACTATTTATGTTTAATAATAACGTTATTTAAAAACCCTAAAATCCCAACAACATAATTTAAGAGTTTTAGTGCTTTGGTTTATTGATGTTTTCTAGCTTAAGTAATTATAAATTGACACAAAAAGCTCCCGTAAAGTTCTCGTTAATAGAGTTGCCATCTTACGTTCACTAACGAAAACGTGAATATTGCCGAAGGCTCGGAGAACTGAAACGAAATATGACCTAGAATACGAATTTGCCTTGCTCGATTATTTATTTCGATTCGAGAGTATTCAAAAGTTAACGAAAACGGGAAATTTCGTTTAACTTAGAATAAGTTGCCAGACCTGAGGCGAGACACTAAACAAAAGAACGGGAAGCAAATTCTTGCGACAATTTTCGGATTTGCTCTTACTCGGAATAAACGGGCACCTCTAGCAGTTCGCTGTTAAAAATCACTTTTTAAATTAATCGTTAAAAAAATATATCCCGCCGGTGACTGTGCTAATATTTTAACGAACACCTTGACTGGTATGCTGTCAGTATCTTTAGCAGAGAAGCGAGACAAAGTATGTCAATGTTTTGACGTCGGGTCATTCGCGTAATGTTACTGGCTGCTGCGAGATTTAAACACGAAATTCCACGTAAAGGAAATATCGCCTCAGTGCGTTAATTTTAACGATAGGCTTTTGAAACAATATGTATTCTTCACAAAATTTTTTAGAAGTTCCCAACAGAGGAGATGTTTCGATAACATGGAAGGAATTTTAAAACGTATTTCCCAACTTTACTGGGCGCATGCCACTCAGAGCACACTAGGCTGTATGCAGGCGGGAGAAGTGAAATTTTTAAAAGGTTGATTTTAAAAGTTCTCAATTAACCGCGGACAGCCTTTACTATCTACTCCCACCTGTGGAAGAGACCTAATGTTGCCCGAAGTTCGCAGGCGTAATATTGCATAAACGAACTTTTAATTTGTCTGCACGTTCCATCGATAGACTAAATGTGAGGTAGAAACTGTTCACGATAAAGTGAACACTTTTGAAATCAACCTTAGAGAAATGTCACTGCTCCTACCTGCATGATGGGTGGACTCGGTGACATGCGCCCAGTTAAGTTGGTAACTATGGAAGGGAAGTAGTTCCATATCTTAACGTCGAATAAAAAGTGTTAGGTAACAATTTGTGTTAACTTATAGTATTTATTTGGCTTTGTGTTATTTTAATGCATAGAGGTGTAAAAATAAACAGATTTGTAAAATATGTACTTTTCTAATAATGTCACATTTTCGCTTGACCGACGCATGAATAATGTGACGAGGATCATACAAACGTTAATTTTACATCACGTGGAAGATTACACAACGTGTAAACAGGTAGATCTTAAGCAGGGCTTTCAAATCGCTCATTTTACAGTGAACAGCCTATAGACCTCTTATTCGTCTTCAGCGCATGTACCTAACATTGACCTACACCAATCCTACAAAACTCCTACACAACTCTCAAAGTCACATGGTCAACAGTGATGAACGTGTTTGTTTATATCTTAATTTTTAAATGACAAGCACTATTATATTAATAAAATATTTTTACCAGTTTTAATATAATTAAACTGCATTACAAATTGGTTAGAGGAAGTGTACATTCATCTCAAAGCATTTGTTTACAAATCAGTTTTCTAACCTAAAATCCAAACCGTGCCATTTTTGCTAGACGGGTTGGCAGGTGAGCAGTTCAATGTTGGGCCACGGAGATCGGTCGTCGCAAAGCGTGTTTGTCAGCCTTTGAGTGACTACACAGCGCCTCGCGTAGGGAAATAAACGGGCGCGCGCGTACGTCCTTCTGAAACAGTCTGTCGAGTAGAAGGATAGTGGCGTAGAGTGTGTGGGTGTTGGCTCCGTAGTGAACAATTCCCGCAACTGGAACCGTCAAATAAAAACAATACTGCGTATGAAGAACGAAACCTTTCTAGATCCATTGACGTGAACATGTAATTAAATTTACAACCATAGTGGGAGGCAATCCAGAAAAATCTGATGATAACAAAATCGGGGGGTACTGTTTGGCATTGCAACTCCGAATCTATCGTCTGCATTCAAAATTCAATTACACCACTCGATTGCCAAAGGATCAAGGAATATGTTACGTTGAGTGAGGATTGCGAAGCATTGCGCTAGATGCAGGGGGGGGGGGGCAATTTTAAGTTCGTTTTGCCGCGTCTCATAATATCTCGTAGTATAACTTTTGACTAGAAGAAGCGACGACGCTCGTTTAAGTTTCGATCGACAGCTCTCTTTAAGATCAATCGATTGCGCGTAAAAAACCTTTGTGTGGCGAGGTTATGGTGAAATTGTTTGAGTTTAATGTAAAACAGTACGAGAACTTAACATAATGTCGGCCTATACTCGTCAGAAAGTCAAGTTGAAATGCAGAAATCGTATACGGTTGGAAAGAGCATCTCAAAAGCAATCCATTGATGCCTATAAAACCTCATATGATCGAGTGAGGAGGTGCCGGGAACGTATAATAAACATCATCAAGGCGTCCGAGGGCGTCAACGTAGACGTATTCGCGCAAAACAAACGGCCGTGTCCCCAATGCAACCAAACCAATTGTTTTTGGCGTTTTTTTATACGATTCTTTCCTGGCCCGTGAGAGAATAACTTTGTAGTTGCCCTGGGCTCCATCATCTCTAGAACACCGTAACTATTCATGACTCTATTATCGGTATCACTTTCAGGTCGGCACATTTCAACCCGTGCTTAGTGAGCCGCCTCTAATACAAAAGACACCACGCTCCATTGGTACATATTCTCATTTACCGCTTTCCTATAGGTCAACACCACGATGACCTTTCGTTATTGGTCGAGTGTGGACCAATAGAGTGCTCGGTAGGCAGTGTTCCAACCAAAAAATACTCCGCCATTTTACATCACTGGGACGCTACTCCATCAGCGCGGGGGTAGATCGGTCCCTTGTGAGGAACCTTGGCCACCCAGTTGGTTGTCAGTTAGATTGCGGAGGCGAGGAGAAGCTAACCCCCTCCCCCCACCGCCCCAATCAAACATACTTTATGCTGCAAAGCTAGCATTCTTTTACAGGATTCCCAGGGTAGCGCCTGGGAGCTGTTTCCATAGCTGAATTTTACTCTCTTTTTCCCTGCCTGTACGGGATAAAAGAGAGTGGTGAAGTTAATTGATTTTAACAGCGCGGAATTTTAAAGTTCAGGACTTGTGAAGTACTGTCACGAGCTCCCTGTGAGAGAGCTAGTGACAGTTTGGTATAAAAAGCGGGGGTTATTAGCGAAATGATGTTAAATTATCTATATAAGTAGCTTTCCCATGACTGGAGTGGCAAGGGTTTATATAATTAAATTAATTATATGTATATTGAAGTGGTTAATTTAAGTTTCGCGAAAATTTAAATCAGTGTAGTTGTTTCAGTTTCAGTAATTACTTCATATCTTATATGTCAAAAACCATTAAATAATCTGATTGGTGTGTAAATGCATGTCTGAATGTACCGTGACGAGCGGCTAAAAGTGAAGTAAAACATATTAACTCGGGGAAGTCCGAGAGCGATATGGCTGGCGCGATGCTAGCGCCAACTAGTTTTGTTAAACGTGGTCGATTTTTTGTCCCGGACCGATCGGAAAATTCCGGCCAGTTTCGGGGCCTTATTTTTATGAAATCGGGCGGTATAATTGCGCTGAAGGCGTGAATTTATATTTTTAAAGTTGTTTTGAACTATATTCCGTATTGATAATTATTTAGACTTGTAAAATTCGAAAGCAGAGCCATGAAAACACGTCGCGTGATCGTGCGCAACATCGAGTTAATTTCGGTAACAGTGCCAAATAATAATTTTATTTAAGTATCGACATCTCTGCGGGGGGGGGGGGGGGCGAGGTGGCTGAGCGGTTAGACTGCTTGCCTCCTCAGGGCTGGCCACTCCCGGATTTTCGCAAGTGGGAATCATGCCGGACGATGCCGCTGGTAGGTGGGTTTCCTCGGGAATCTCCCTTTTCCCCTTCCCTTTCATTCCAGCACTGCTCCATTCTCACCTCATTTCACCCTCATCGGCTCTCAAGACCGCATTGTTAAAAGAATACCTAAATCTTGATCATTAAAACCTTGGTGAACAGGACATTATTTTCACTTTATGACACCAGTCTCTTTGTTAATTTTTATATTAGTAATGCGATTCTTAAAAACATGCTAGTTATTTTCTGTACATGGAATGGATTGTTCATAACGTTTGCTTTTTTTCTCTACGGCTACTTAGTTATCAGCACAATTACAATCAATGTAATCTATTTATACATAAACTTAAATAATGACCTAAATATTTTATTAGACTTGTAGTGTACATTGGGAATCATGCCTAAATTTATTGTACAGAAGAATATCAATAATTTTTACCAACATACCAGTGTAACATCGCTATCTACTAAGGATCTGTGTAATACTCAGCCCAAAACTGCAATTGCTCTATTGCCGATTGGAAACTTGCAAGGACTTCACAGACTCGTATTTCGTATTTGGTGAAACAAGCTTTCATGACGTTATCACACATGACAGACCTTAGTTTAAATCCTCAGCGAAACATGGCCCCACATAACTCTATATTTGCATATTGCATCCTTTAATTTCGTGTGGAATAATTTTTAATGAAACAAAAAAAAAAAACATACAAAACTCAATTTTCTTTTTTAAGCTATGTTTTAAAAAATGTAAATGCAAGCAAACGCACACATATATGTACTGTTACCTATTTTGCCTTTGCAGGTAATTCATGAACTTATTGTGGGGACAAGCACAGAAAATAAAATTAATTTGCCCCGTCTTTTGTTTACGGCCTATCCGGTAAATTATTTCGAATTCGTCGCAGTGTGAGAGCGAGCGAATTAAAAATATATTTATCATAGAATTAATTTTTTGTACTTTTCAAAACAAATATCTTTTAGTTTATATATTTAAGTCCTCAAGGATTGCTAATGTTGATATAAGTACTTCGTTTTTTACTTATTAGATCATGTGCTTACTCACGATACACAGGGTGTATTAATTTACTGCATAGATTTTCGTTAATTATGAATACTGGACAAAACAAACGAGTCCAGCGAACTCTGCTCTTCGCTCAAAGGCATCCGCCCCAGAGAACAACCAGTTTTCAACTTGAATAGGTAGCGCGGGTTTCTAGACTCGCTCCCCTGTATTCCCCCACAGGCAGCGGTCTTCTAGACTCGCTCCCCTGTATTCCCCCACAGGCAGCGGTCTTCTAGACTCGCTCCCCTGTATTCCCCCACAGGCAGCGGTCTTCTAGACTCGCTCCCCTGTATCCCCCCACAGGCAGCGGTCTCGAAGGTTCTGTCTAATTAATGTCGATACAGTCACGGCGACACCCTAAACACGACCCCTTCTGATGTCCGACATGTTTTCAAAAACAGCTAGCGAATTTTTCTTGTCGTTATTTCTTATCGCACAAGCATTGCATTGGCCGTTCAAATCAGGTGAAATGCCGTGTTGACGCCAGTAACGTAACTTCTGTGCGACAGAGATTTTCTTTTTTTTTTCTGCAACGACTGCAAGTTCCACACAGCTTCATAGCAATTGTAAGATACAGTGAGCTTGCGTTTGTAAAAGAGAGCATTAAATGTGTGAATTCATTACCTACCACGTTACATTGTATCAGGACAGGCTGGCGCATGATTTTAAGTTTAAGATTGCTATAAGGAAGACTTCCACTGGACTCACGACCATCCGTCAGTCCGGCGGTCACGTGATCTTCATCCAATGGCGGGGCAACCTAATTTTTCTATCCATCAATCTGTCGAATATTTCTCATAATTTATCATTTTCGACGGGCGGACGGATGAACCACCGCCTTCTGTCGACATTCCTTGGACGGGAATACGCACTTTGAAATGAAATGCAAGGCGGTGGATCTGTGTTTATTTATCTTTGGTGGTATTTAAAAAAATTTTGAATGTAAAAAAATTGTTATTGTATAATCTTATTTCTCTTTGAATTCCCAACCAAAATTCTGCCCTACAGAAGAATTGACGGATGGCGGGTTGTAGTGAATCGCTTTCAACTGACGGATGAAGACAGTCGGATGACTGAATGACGGTCGGATGACTGACGGCTGCGACGGACGGTTGTGAGTCCAGCTCTCCTGTAGTGCCTTTAGAGTAAAATTCTGGACTAGACCGAACTCGAATTGGAATCAACTCGTAGTGAACTCGGAGTGAACTCGTATCGAAAGTAAGCTTTTAAGGTAAAGTTTCGATCGTGGACTAAAGTGTAAACAAGACAGAATGCGAATTGAGACGGGATAGAAGCACTCTATTGGCGATTGGTAGAACTACAAAACATACAAAATTAAGAAAGTCCAGTAAACGTAAAATATATTTTTCCAACATAATATAAAATAAGAATTTCACACATTTCTCCATCCAAATATTTCTCAATTCCTTCATGCCCATTTCTTTTTTCTTCATGTCCAAAAAAAAAAAAAAACATTTATTTTGCTAGTCTCAGAATTTTATAACCTCTTACATAAGAAAACTAACGAGTCAAAATTGCGTCCAATTCTTTGTACTAATTTCAGTCCGGGGAGTGTTTAAAGTAAACTTTCCAATCCGGATGCTACATTCCAGTCTACCTCGACAACTGGACTGGATTACCTCACTCCACTCCTACTTCAGTCCAGTCCGGATGTGTTTATACAGGCTGTTAACACTAAATTGAGCACTTTTGAAAGCCCTGCTTAAGATCTACTTGTATTTACGTTGTGTATTCTACCGCCTTATGTAAGATTAACATTGCCACGGAACTCATCACTTTATTCATGCGTCGGTCATGTAAAACTGTGGAATTATTAGAAAACTAAACATTTTATAAAACTGCTAATTTTTGCACACTGATTCATTAAAAAACAGAAAGCGAAATAAATAATTTAAACTATAACAAGTGGTTACCTAGCACTTTTTATTCGACTTTCATCCGGAGCCGCGGTGGCTGAGCGATTAGCATGCTCGTCTCCCACCAATGCGAACCGGGTTCAATCCCCAGCCGGGTCACCGGACCTTCGCAAGTGGGAATAGTGCCGGACGATGCCGTTGGTCCGGCAGATCTTCTCGGGGATCTCCCGTTTCCCCGACCCCAATTCCGGCGCCACTCCATATTCACTTCAATCACCGTTATACGCTCTCAAGACCTCGTTGTTAAGAGCCGCCCAAATCTCTTCACTTACTTTTCATCCATCGTTAAAAGCTGTTCACGATAAAGTGAGCACTTTTGAAATCAACCTTAGAAAAATGCCCCTGCCTGCATATATTTTGACGGGCGCAATGAGTGACATGCGCCCAGTAAAGTTGGTAACAATGGATGGGGAGTAGTTCCATACCTTAACATCGAATAAAACGTGTTGAGTAACCATTTTTGACCACTTATATTATTTCCTTCGTTTTCTAATTTTTTTTAATGTATCGATGTGTAAAAATTAGCAGATTTCTAGAATGTGTACTTTAGTAATAATTTCACAGTTTTACTTGACCGACGCATGAATAAAGCGATGAGGCCCATGGAAATGTTATTTTACATAAGGCGGAAGAATAGACAACGTGCATATAAGTAGAACTTAAGCAGGGCTTCCAAAGTGCTCATTTTACCGTGAACAGCCTATACCAACTTTATCAGGCGCATAACACTCAGTGCGCCCATTGAAGTATATGCAGGCGTGGGAAGTAACTTTTTCAAAGTGGTCACTTTATCGTGAACAGCCTTTAGTGGCATTTAAATCTGGATTCTTCAGTCCACTGCGGGTTCAATCCGGACGGGAATGTTACTGTAAACGCACTGGTGGTTGGAAAACGAGGCGCGTGCGGCAGTTGGCGACCCTGTGTGCCGCCGTGGGAAAGTGCTGGTGCCTTGCCTTGCTCTTGCCGCCAAGGCCACGCACTTGGACTTTTCCTTCACCTTGAGTCTCGCCGACAGCCGTGCGAAACGAAGGGAAATTGTTCTGCGACTCAGTCTCGATTGCATCTATTCAATGCCACGGACCGCATTGTCGTATTAACGTCTGTATTTCATTACCCGTAGAGAGCGGGGGGGGGGGGGGGGGGGAATTGTTGGGAACTTTAGAATTGCGCTTAAAGCGGCATTCACAATAGAACGACGCGATGCGGCTCGTCGCATCCGACGAAAGTTATTTGCGTCTTCACAATAGGGCGATGCGGCTGTCGCCGGCCGCCGGCGACACAGACCGTGCTGCCATCTGTCGTGCTGCAAGGAATCTCGCAATGAAATGCTAAAAGCGAACGAACTACAGTGGATTTGTTTGCCATTTAGTTGGTAAAAAAAAGATATTTATTTAGTAATATACTCTTCTCTTTAATAAAAACATATAAAAATTCGAAATTTGTTTTAGAACATGAACGACTCTTCAGGCATTTGGAAACATTGCCCTTTTATTTTCCTAATAGAAAAAAATATGCATATTAATTTGAACTCCAATTAATATCTCTGCAGACCATTTATTATGTACAGTACATTCTTATTTGTTCTTTGCCTCAGATTTTAGCCATTTTATTTACTGTGAAATGCACCAATGTTGTTCTTCTTATTCTCCGTCGCCGGCGACGAAAGTCAATTCCAGTGTCGGTCGCTCGTGCAATGTTCTCGACACTCGTCGCTAGCGTCAAAGCTCTGATTGGCTGATGGTCGCGTTGCAACGCTCTATTGTGAATACCGCTCTAGACTTCAAAGACTTGTAAGTTTGCATTACGCACATATCTCACATTCCTTGCAGCATTGTTGACTGCCTCCGAAATGGATTTCGTACGAGGCCTCCCACGCGAGAATATCAGAAAAATCCCATTCAAAATTACCAGCAAATTACCTTCTTGCTTGAGAACAGTTGATGGTCTCGGAATATCTTGACTAGACATTTAATAATAAAATCTCATGAGCAAACACCGGTTTTCAGCATTGGCTACTAAATACAACATGTTATTTCTTGTAAAGTGAGCACTTTTTAAAACTATCACTATTTCTCACTGTATATATTTTAACTGGTACACTGGCTGTCCTGCGCTTAGTTAAGTTGTAAAGACGAAAAAAAAAAAAATGTTCCATGATTTAACGCTGAATTAAAAGTGTTAGGCAGACATTTGTTATAACATTCAATTATATGTTTTACTTAATGTATTTTGTAATGCACGTGAGTGTAAGAATAAGCAAATTGGCAAAATATTTACTTGTCTTATAATTTCACAGTTCACTTGACCGACGCATGAACGAAATGATGAGGCCCATGGCAATGATAATTTTGCATATGGTGTAAGAAAGCTCAGTCTGCAAACAAAGTAGATCTTAAGCAGGGGTTTCAAAGGTGCTCAGTTTACCGTGAACAGCCGATACAAAGAAGTGAGCCCCGAATCACATGCCGCCTGGGCCGGAGCTAACTGGCCACAACACTAGGGCAGCGCCCAATGGTCACAAAGCTTAGGCTCGAACATGCACAGGAGCGTATAGTCTAGCATACATGTCGTTTAGGAGGCGAAATTTCCCTTTCTCGCGCAATAGGTTATCAAAATCCCCATGTGTTAAATATTATAAAGTTTTTTTATGAATGATATATTGCAAAAAATGTTTTTTTTTTTTTTTGCGTAGCAAACCTTGAAGGAACACTGGTATAATTGCCCCTTTCCACTCCCCACAAACGAAATTCTACGATCATCACTCAAATTATAATAATTAAAGTCGTGAGATGTAAAGAGAAATTAATATAGTCGATAAAGCAAGTTAAAGGCTGTTCAAGGTGAAGTGAGCACTTTTGAAATCAACCCTACCTGCGTGTATTTTTAACGGGCACGCGTAGTGGATTGCAGCCTGTTAAGTTGGTAACGGAGCGGTTGGTAACGCCTCAACGTTGAATTAAAAGTGTTAGATAAATATTTTTCAATACCCCAATGATTCATTTTTCTTTCTGACTTTTTTTAAATACATATAAATGTATGAGTTACAAAATTTGTAAGATATTTACTTTAATAATAATTCTACAGCTTTCCTTCACTGACGTACGAATAAAGTGATCAGGTACACGGGAATGTTGATCTTACGTATGGCGGAAGGATACACAACGTGCTTAAGTAGGGCTTTCAAAAGTGCTCGTTTTATCGTGAACAGCCTGTAGCAGTGATTTCGGGACATAACATTGTGAACG
The DNA here is from genome assembly GCA_029891345.1 of Dryococelus australis. Lineage (NCBI taxonomy): Eukaryota > Metazoa > Arthropoda > Insecta > Phasmatodea > Phasmatidae > Dryococelus > Dryococelus australis. Next base: position 21,351,052 of record CM057004.1, read on the forward strand.
GGCGGGAGTCGGTGCGGGAAGATACGACCAATATCATTACCGCCGCACCCTGGAGCAGGAAATCAAAACCACGTCCTCAGGACACGCGGAATAAGCCGCAACGAAGCAGGGTTAACATTTCCCTCCGAGGCCGGTCTGCGGGGTGAAACGTGCGATCGGGAAAGCATTCAGCAACACAATTAATCAGAAAACCTGTTTCCGACTGCAAAGAGGTGGTTTAAGTGCCAGCATACGCCGAGGAAGGCAAGGGGACGACCGGTTTCGCCACAGCATGTACACACACTAGTCTCCAGAAGGGTTTCATTGCGCCTGGAAAGCAGGCTTTCCCCCCGGGCTCTTGCCAACCGCCTTTAATAAAGTCACGGAGTAGACGCGTGCATAGAGGCAGGCTATGTTCGAACTATGGCGGGGTTCACCGCCTCACAGCTGAAACAGCTGTTTGGCCAGCTAGGAGTTGTGCTTGGTATGGGCTGTTCGCGGTAAAATGAGCACTCTTGAAAACCCTGCATGCACGTTGTGTATTCTCCCGCCTTATGCAAGTTTGCCATTGCAGTAGGTCTCATCTCTTTATTCATGCGTCGGTCAGGTGAAACTGTGGAACAATAAGAAAAGAAAATAACATTATAAAACTGGTCATTTTTACACTTCGATGTATTAAAAAAAAAACAGAAAGCGAAACAAATAATTTAAGTTATTACTAGGGACACGTGTTTTTCACGAAAATATTTGCGGTATGGCTAGACTCCAACGTCCTATGACATACTTGCAGTTTTCCTTCGGTTATCGACCACGTGTCTTTGTTGGGAGACAGTTACTTACCTGACTGGGCCAATCAGAATTAGGTAACTCCTACACTGAGTGCCCGGGCAGACACCTAGAATGCGTGAAAGCGGATCTGAGCTATAGTGCTTTGGAGTACAAATAGTCCTGAAATATCTTCGCGAAAAACAAGTGGCTCTAGTTATCACAAATTGTTAACCAACACATTTTATTAGACGTTGAGCTATGAAACTATTTTTCAATCTATCATTACAAACTTCACTGGGAGAATGTCATTCAGCGGGCCCGTTAAAGTATATGCAGTCAGGGGCAGTAACTTTTTTTGAAGCTGATTTCAAAAGTGCTCGCTTTATTGTGAACAGCCTTAATCTGGCTTAATTCTCTTAGACCCACTTTAATTTTCAGTTTGAGGTGTTGCAAACAAAAAAAAAAAATGTATGATGCGCCCTGAACTTAAGTCGACACAGCTCTTGTTTCGTTGTCGCAGCCAATGAACTGCAAGCTATATGTTCGGCCACTGTAATATTAACCAATTATGGCCTAGAGCAGTAAGGTGGTTTCTGAATCCGCAGGACAGGTAAGATCATTGGTCATTGAGTTTCGCAGTGTACAGTGCACACCAAAAATTGCCTGCAGATGCGTAATGTACGCATTATTGTGTACACCGGGTCTGTATGGGTTAGTAAATGTAAATGTTTCACTACTACTGGATAGTCTCCTGTTTGTAACCCGAATGTCCAGGTCTGATTTTGTAGATTTTCGTAACAAAAGTTCCTAACAGCGAGCAAATTTTGGAGTTTTACGATTTCAAGAACAGTGCTTCAATAAATTTAATAAGTTAATTATTGAGTTTTTGATATAGTAAACATTTTATTTTGTATTTAAAGCTATATTTAAAAAAAAAAATATCTTTTCTAATAACACCGAAATTGTGCAGTTAGTATTTTAAGCTTTCTATATCGCAAAGAAAATGTGAAATGTTAATATATCTGAGACAAAAATAATTTTTATTACGTATCTGATACTCCTAATTGATCACAATTATGGTCACCTGTTTTTCGCGAAAATATTTACGCAAAGGCTAGACTCGAATGTTCTATGGCATATTGTGGTTATTGGCCACGTGTCTTTGTCTGGAGACAATTCCTTACCTGACAGGGCCAATCAGAATTAGGTAACTCGTACACTGAGTGTCCGTGATTCCCGGGCAGGCACCTAGAATGCGTGAAAGTTAAAAATCATCAAATTACGAAAGCGGATCTGTGCTCTTAGTGTCTTGTAGTAAAAGCCATCCTGAAATATTTTGCGAAAAGCAGTTGGCCCTAATCATAGTTACAGTAACAGACTAGTATAACTGGTATTTTCAATATTTACGTCTCCGTTTCTATGTTGTATTTACACACACACAACAGAAAGTAACACACCCACGCACAAATTGCAACGACGTAATGACCAAAAGTAGAGTTTCCACTCTCAGTGAATTATTATATTAACAATGCACGAATTTGTCATTCGACTATAGATAAAAGTTAACAATTCCTTTTATTATTTAAATACGAGCCAACAGCTTAACATTTTTTTTTATTGACGGTACAGCATCTATGGTGCATTGTGCTGTCGCGCTACATGTTATGTGGTTCATTGTCTCCTGCAAGATAGCAGCACAGTAACGTCCAAAACGCGTTTTGGCAATCGAAACTAAAATGCCGTTGTTAAAAATCACGTCAAAATGTTACTCTGTGGTAGTATTTATGATATGAACATATAAAAAAAATATCTAATCTATAGGAAGTATTTCAAATCACTCTACTGTACCTATTATTATATATTGTATTAATACTCGTTATAGTCATATTTCTGCCATGCATTCCAACTATGACCCAATATTATTTCTCCCCAACCTCCGGTTGGAATAGCTAGCCACCGGTTAATTCTCGGTAACCAGCAACTGTGGGCTCAAATCGCTGTTAGACTTTTACATTTAAGTGGTGAAAACGAAATGCAGTGCTAGCTAGCAGCTATCTTTTAACCGGCAGATTAATTAACAGGATTAGGCAAAACGGCCTTTTAGTATAAGTAGTTTAGTTTATAATTGCGTTCAATTCGGATGCCATCGATAGTCACTTGTTCAGTGATGGTTGCCATTTGGTAATTTAGCATTTTAATAAATTTCTTTACATGCTAAAAACCAAATACCTCATAATTTTAGTATATTTACTCGGGTCTCGTGAACTTTCAGTAAACTAAAAGTGCCTATTCGAGCAAGGCACGGCGCTTCCTTTAATGTTGGTTTTACCGTTCTCTGATTGGATTCGCGATGCTGTGGGAACGGGACTTGTGTCTGATTGGCTGGCGCGTGCTGCGAAATGTTTCCTACTGGCTGGGCTGCCAGCCGGCAAGTGCGTTACCAGGCTCTGATTGGCGAACGGCACCGCGTTAAAAAATGTTCCTGGCTAGTGACGCCATTTTGCTGGCGTGTGCAGCTGTACCTCTGTACTGTCAGCTACTCTGTGGCAAAGTTGTGACTACTTTCATGAGTTATCAATAGAGCCCCGAGTATTTCCCGTCTTCATTCGGTGGCGAAGCAGACTTGAAACACTTGGTATTCTCTCCTTCCATTGTGATTGGATGGCAGTTGTTTAGACACGCCCCGTTTAACAGTGCGCCAATAATAAGCAGGAAGCAGTAGTGTGAGTTAGCGTTGAACAGTGCTGTACGAAGACCTCACTTGAATGCAGCAACCAATAAGCAAACGAGAGAGTGCTGTGAAGTCTAGCTTGCTGCCTAATCAACCCGCGTGATACTCCGGGGGGGGGGGGGGGCGCTCTAGTTATCACTAGATTTTACCCATAACACAGCCATATATTTGCGATGCAGATATTTCACGTGGATGGATATTTTTAACGTGTATACTTGCGATTTATTACTACTAGCTATAATTCGTGTACATAGGGGCATATGTTTTTTTTTTTTTGCGGAAAGATTTCTGGACTAGTTGTGCTCGAAAGCACTTTAGCGCAGACCTGATTTCGTAAATGCGGATTGTTTCAAGTGTTACACGTCTTATCTGTCTGTCCTCCAATCGCGGACGGGCAGTACCGAACAAACTTAATTCTGATTGGCTCACTGACGTCACAGACTCTCTTCACACATACAGACAGGCAACCAATAGCCAGAGGAAAGCTGCAAGTGTGTATGCATTATATTAAAATGTACGCAGCACATTAATCGTTTAGCGAACAACAGGTTGCCCTATTTATACTCATCGATTTGTTTAACAGGCGTTGAAAGAACATTGCAAAATGGATGTTAATGGCATTCGTGTTACTGAATTAGATTGATAATTTAATTGGATCTTACCCATTGTCCGCCGTGATGCAAAATACAGCCATAGTAACTATACAATAAGTGTATAAAAATTATAAAATATTTTAACTGCGGAAAATGGACAACGAATTGATGAAATAAAACCATATTTTTAAAGCAGAAATTAAAGCGCAAAATGTTGTATGTATGAGAAACACAGTCACTGAAAATTAACAGAATGCATTACAAAAATATTTGAAACACAGAAAATTTAATATTTAAAAGAACGCTATACACAAAAGAGGTTGGACAGAAGCCAAAAACTACGAAATGTATGCATCGAAGGATGCGATCACAGTCCATCAACGAAGGATATGAAAAATGAAGATAATAGAGCGACAATATAGAGGCCGGAAAGAGCAATGAAATCGAGGACATAAAAAACAAACAAGTCGCGATGTTCCTGGAATACGCCCCGTGCAAAGGAGAAAGTAAACTGGTTTTCTGAATGCGGAAAGTGCACAGCAAAAAAAAAAAAAAAAAAATCGTAAAACAATTTGTATACTGAAGACTACAGCTTCAAAAAAAAAAAAGTGTACGAGATCACGTATTATGGAAATTATGTGGGATGATTCAATACGAGAAAATGTGGTAGAATACATTACACGACGTGAGGCTTCAACGCTTTGTACCTTTCGCACTACTAAAAATACATTTGTTGCTTGTACATCATACACATTAACATTCTACTAAGTTTCATCTGTATGTCATAAATATGTAGGCACATCCCAGGCATTGCTCTTTCCCTCTGCGGAAGTGGACGAGTAATTCACCTGATTTCAAATGGTTGTAGCATGGAAACGGCATATTTCCGGACATGGGTTCCTGCTCGAAAGACAGTCTACTCAGTCCCCTCTACAAGTCCTAGGAGTTTGTAAGGGGAATTTCCGAGCACCTGTACATGCAGATGCGGGCAGTGACGTTTTTCAAAGGTTGATTTGAAAAGTGCTCGCTTTACCGTGGACAGACCGTACACTGTAAAAAAAAATTCCTTCATTTTACGGAGAAGTGCCGGTAAAAATTTATCCAGAGGTGTCCGTAAACTCTCCGTAAAATTACGGACACATTAATTTTCAAAAACTGATTTTCCGTAAAATTCACGGAACCTCTGTGTTAATTCTCTAGTTAGTTTTCTATATTCGAAGTTTAAATAATTTTTAGTATCTATTTTATTTTAGTTTTCATTATGTGGGTGTTCTACTGTGTATAAAAATGATAGTTGATAGTTAAGTAATATTTTAACCCGAGTCGAAATCTTGCAGGTTCACAACCCTAACCACTTACTTACAATGCTGACGTGATGAAGCTGGTATAACTTTTGATTTTATATAATTGTCACATGAGCAACTCTTCTAGTATCTGTGTTTCTGTTTCTGTATTACAACTATTACTAAGTGTTACATACGCCTGTTGCTACTTTTTAATGTCTGAAAGAAAAGGTCTTAGTGATTTTGATAACCTTAACTGCCGCAGAAACGGTAATTTTTTGGTTGCAGTGGCGAAGAAAGTTTCGCGTGTACTCGACATTGTTCGTGCCCGAAACCCGAGGTCATATGAAATATGGAGATTTTCCTTATCTTGTATTTACGCACTTAACTCCGTTTTTCGTCATTACGGATTGCGCTTCCGTATATTTACTGTGAATTTCTTTGTAAAACTTTCCTTATGTATACGGGAAATTTTGACAGTGTATTGTCAGATACTCTGTAGCGGGGCATTACGTCCCGTCCGAGGTTCTGGAGGATACACTGTTGATCAGGAGGGCACCACGCGAGGCGGCCCCGTGGTAGCCGCTCGCCCGCGGACGCCCAACAGGAACTGGCGACGCAGCCAGAAATATTATGCGGTCCTGAGGAGCTGGTCCAGGCTTTAATTGGGCACTTTCGGAGATCCCTACATCCCCTCGTGTCGCGGCTGCATGCAGCAGCGGTTAGGTACATGGGACTTCACGTACGACACCGTGCTTATTGGAGGAGGAACACGATGTCTGGCCGAGAGAGGGAAAAGGAAGGGATGGGCCATGGCCTGTACTGACCCAGGCATGTGGGTACGTTTTTTTTTATAGTAAAAATATTTGCATGCAGCCTAGAGTTCAGTTTCCTTACGTCCACACTTTCAAAATTCCATATAATACAGTCATAAAAGTGTATGTGAAGTATAGGCGCCCCTACAGGTTGTTCACGATTAAAGTGAGCAATTTGGAATCAACCTAAAAAAAAGTTACTGCCCGTGCCTGTACATATTTTAACACGCGCACTGAGTGACATGCGCCCAGCAAAGTTGGTAACTATTACTGGAAAACAGTTCCATGTCTTGGGTTCGAAGACAAAGTGTTACTGAAACATTTACGATAACTTCAATTATTTATTTCGCTTTCTGTTTTCATGTAGTGCATTGAAGCATAAATAAAATGATGAGACCCATCGCGATGTCAATTTTACATAAGGCGGAGGAATACACAAGGTTTTCAAAAGTGCCCATTTTACCGTGAATAGCCTATACCCATATATACAGAGTGTACACAAATGTGTAAATGTTGCACAGCAAAGTCATATACGACCGACACTGTACACAGCAGCAAGGCTCAGTTACAGAGTACATAAGAATACAGAGGTTAACCAGTCGCTCATGCCGCGAACTCCAGCCGCACAGGCTGGCCAGCAAAATGGCGTCGCTGGCTAGTAACAAGCCTTAACGCCGTTCGCCAATCAGCGCCTGGTAACGAACTTGCCAGCTGGCAACCCAGCAAATAGAAAAATCTTTCGAGGCACGTGGTAGCCAATCAGACACATGGCCTCGCGCAACCAATCAATAGGGGTACTGATATTTCGCGAAAATATTTCTAGACAAGATACAGTTCAAATCACTGTGGGGTGGTTCAGCTCTTTTGATTGGCTAAAGTATGCTGTGGTACGTGTCAGCGTGTTTGATTGGCTAAAGCATGTTGTGGTACGTGTCAGCTTGTTTGATTGGCTAAAGCATGTTGTGGTACGTGTCAGCTTGTTTGATTGGCTAAAGCATGTTGTGGTACGTGTCAGCTTGTTTGATTGGCTAAAGCATGTTGTGGTACGTGTCAGCTTGTTTGATTGGCTAAAGCATGTTGTGGTACGTGTCAGCTTGTTTGATTGGCTAAAGCATGTTGTGGTACGTGTCAGCTTGTTTGATTGGCTAAAGCATGTTGTGGTACGTGTCAGCTTGTTTGATTGGCTAAAGCATGTTGTGGTACGTGTCAGCTTGTTTGATTGGCTAAAGCATGCTGTGGTACGTGTCAGCTTGTTTGATTGGCTAAAGCATGTTGTGGTACGTGTCAGCTTGTTTGATTGGCTAAAGCATGTTGTGGTACGTGTCAGCTTGTTTGATTGGCTAAAGCATGCTGTGGTACGTGTCAGCTTGTTTGATTGGCTAAAGCATGTTGTGGTACGTGTCAGCTTGTTTGATTGGCTAAAGCATGTTGTGGTACGTGTCAGCTGTTTGCGCACGAATCAGGAAGGTACGTCGTCGGATTTACGGAATCTTGTGTGGCTCGGTCAAATGCGGAAACATCAGCAGCCAATGGTGGTATTGCAACAGCCGAGGTGTATATATAGTACTGAAGTCTACTGTGTGCTCCGATTTATTCGCGGAAAATCAGTGGCCCTACAAATCAACAAATAATACACATCAAAGGAAGCACCACGGCACTTCGTCTCTGTATACTCATCTTCTCTGGGACTCAGTGACCAATATTGTCTGAGGTTTCCTGGAGAGTGACTGATTCATAGTTACGCCTGATTTTCGCGTGAAAATACTTCCTCTCTAACTGTACTTTCAGAACACTTTAACTAAGATCCACTTTCGCGACTGTGCGTTCTAAGAGCCTGGTAGCGAATGAAAAACGATCAGTACCGCAGTAACATAATTGTAATTGGCCCAGTCAAATAATAGCAAAACGTATTTTCAGGACGACGCCAGTCAGTAACGAACACATAGAATACTGAAGTTTAGCAGGCGTGAGTCTTTTAACGCGAAACCACGTAATACTACTGATTGGTAAATCTTGTTAATGTTTTAGATCATAAATAGTTCATATCATAGACTAAAGATGAAGCAGACAGCTTATTCGTCTCTACGCATGTACCCAACATTGACCTACGTCAAAGGAACACAGCTTCATTGTCACAAGGTCACGAGTGATGAACGCGTTTGTTTATATCTCAGTTTTCAAAAGGCAAGTACTCTTATATAAATATAATACTTTTTTGATGATTTCAATTTAATCAAACTGCGTTACAAATTGATCAGAGGAAGCACAGAAACACCTCAAAGCACTAGTTCACTAATCAATAGGGACACCCGAATTTCGCGGAAAGATTTCATGACCAGTTGTATTTCATAATACTTCAGCTCAAATCCACTTTTGTGATTAGGTGATCTAGATGTTCCACGTCTTAATTTTCTGCCCACGAATCAGTGACGTACATTATTGGAGTAACTTGACTGGCCAGTCAACTAAGAAATTGTCTTCTCAAAGACATACGCCACCAATAAGCAAAAGGAAACTGCTGGTACGTTCGTAGGTTATTAAAATCTAGCATGAGCGAAAATCTTTTCGCGAAATTCGGGTGTCCCGACTAATCAGAGTTCTAACCTCAAATCCAATCTAGCCAGTTTTTGCTAGTCGCATTGACAGAAAAGCGGTTCAATGTTGGGACACGGAGACTGGTTGTGCGCAGCCAGCGGCATCAGTCTACCTCATCTTTAGTCTATAGTACATATCATTATCAGCGAAAATTACTTATCCCGATAACGATTGCACTATTGTGTTATCTTAAGTAGAGCGTGAAACCACCATAGAACACTAACTTGAACTGCGGATACCAGGCGATACGTCGAATCGCTCTGGCAATATTGCAAACAGTGCAGAGAACTTCGTCAGGGAAGCGATAACTAAACAAACAAGGAAAGTTGACTTGGCATTACGCAGTCTGGGAGAGATAAGGATTACTTTTCTGAACGGTCTGTTAGGATCTTTCCTATTTCTGAGCAACACGTAGTTCGGAGTCCACCGTAATTATCGTTAGCCTCTGTGGACCACCGTGTGATATGCTAAAGACAAATTTTGACTCCTTGGCTTCTGTGTAAGTCTGGGGGACCTGGTTGTAGCAATCTGCGACGAAACCAACCATACGCACCTCCGAATGGTGACGTGATGAGAACTCTCTGTGGCTTCCTTGCAAGAAAGCCTTTCCGCACTCCACATTGCTATTATTAGTTCTTGCGCAATCCCTGGTCATTTTTCCTTTTTCGCACCGCGTCGAGATAAGTAACCCGTCGGAATTTTTGTTCGGGAATTGCAAGTAATGAGGGATTTAGCTATGGCCACGCTACCGGCACTGCGCAGAAGTGGTTCTGACCGTGCAGGAAGTCTACTAAGGACATCGCCCTTCACCTCGGCCAATGACGTACTCTCACCTTGCTGAAGGGAGCCAATGACCTACTCCATCCGCCCAAAGGCTCCCGTGGGAGGGGGTAAGCAATGAGAAAGGCCGTTGTAGTAGGTACTTCAACTGGCTTCTCATCTGTGACCTGTCCAGCATTGGAAACCCTAACAGTTGTTGGTACAACACCGAGTATTTCTCAGATTGTTTTGGCAGGAAGATAGACTCCTCAGTCCTCTACACACTCGAGACACTGTCTTTGCTAATTGGTTGCCGCAATCAAGTGAGGCCTTTGTACAGCACTCTTCAACGCTAACTCACACTACTGCTTCCTGCTTATTATTGGCGCACAGTTAAACTGGGCGTGTCTAAACAACTGCCGCCCAATCACAATGGAAGGAGAAAATACCAATTGTTTCAGGTTTACTTCGCCACCAAATGAATTCGCGAAATGCTCGCGGCTCTAGTAGTTAGTCAGCATAATCTAAGCTACAATTATTTTTTTACTAATGGGTTCCCAAATCCCGCCATGTTAGCGTTGAGTCCCTTCCGGCATTCTGTCAAGGAACTGTATAAATATAGGCTGTTCACGGTGAACTGAGCATTTTCGAAAGCCCTGCTTTAGATCTGCATGGATGCATACTGTATATTCTTCCACCATATGAACAGTTAATACTGCCATGGTCCAGATCACCTTATTCATGCGTCGCTCAAGTAAAATTACGAAATTATTAGAAAAGTAAATATTTTGCTCATTCGCTAGTTTTCACACTTACAAGCATAAAAATACAGAACAAAAAATAAACGATTTCAGTATTCATACATTTTTACATAACATTGTAACTCAACGTTTAGACATGGGATTATTTTTCCTTCGTCGTTACCAACTTTACTAGGAGCTTGCTAGTCAGAGTGCCAGTTAAATTGTATGCACGTACGGATAGTGACAATTTTCTAAAGTTGATTTAAAAAGTGTTCAATTAACACTCTAAGGACTATGCCTGAGTCCAGCTCGGGACACGGTATGGTTACTGATTTATTCCCCTCTAAGGATCAAACTCGCTTGAATATGTTTCCTTTTCTTTGTTAGTTTTTATATTTCTGCTGTTGCTCGCCGAGGTACAGCAGAAATATCAAAACGAGCAAGGTGGAAAAAAAAAAAATGGCCTCCAAAATAAAATACAAACATCGAAGAGTCTTGAGAGAGACAATTGCAAAAAATATTTTGCTTTTACGCAGAATTGATGAAGAAATGTTTTATTTGTAAAAAAATGCACAGCGATATGCACTTAGAAATGAAAATAATCAAGACACTTTTATCTTCGAAAGTAAGTTATCTTGAGTAGCCAAAAATTTTAACACTCGTAAATTATACAGGGACAGTAATGACTATCAACTATTTTTAATAAAATTTTATTTATTTATTTCCGATGCACTAGTGTTCAGCTGTTCGTTGTTTGTGCCGTCCTGCCGAGAGAGTTATTGCTGTTTTAAAAATATGACTTGCTCTTAGATAGTAGAAAAAGAATACCACGCGAACAAACCTAGTGGGCCAGTCACATTTTCCGTACAGTCGTTGTTTGCGCGATTACACGTATCTGAGAAAATAAATATCCTGAGAAAAAGGATTTTTTGCCATTATATATATATTGGATAATTGTTTATATATATATAATAATTGCACGTAGAGGCGACGGGGCGCTGGTCGCGCGTGTCATTATCGCCCGTATCGCCTTGCCTCGAAAGCGGGAAAAAAATATATTGGGGCCATGTACTTTAAGGCCTGCTGCATGAGGCGGGAGAGAGACTCGATGTGTGCACGATAAGCGTGTCTCATGCTAATCACCCCCCCCCCCCCCAAAACACTTCACACTCCGGTTAGAACTGAAAGCGTATTAAAAACTAGAACATTTTTTTCTGGAAATTTGAGCAGTTTTAATTGTACTGATGCACTTTTCAGCCTATGTAATTGATGTCAAGTCTCCGAAGTATTTTTTTTTTAGCTTAATTGCGTAATGTGTAAAAATTTGTATAGTGTAATTACTTATTAAAATCGAAGTATGATGCAAACTCGAAGTGAAAACTCAGCCTTTGAGCCAACCCTCTAAACAGAAGACAAATACTCTACCACTATGCTAACACAACGAAACATCTTATGCTACTAATGAACATCACAGAATGTAACATTTAAACATAGCTCGTATTGAATTTTTCGTAACGTGGGCAGTGTTTCGAGTTTCGAGTTTTTAATACGTATTCAAACAGTAGTTAAAATACTGCCATCGACTCTGCTTTTTAAATTTTATTTTATCGTGTTTTACAGCAAACTTCAAGGGATTTATACGTCCTTTTTGCCTTCGCCATCAGTTTGTTTCAAATAGTAGTCTGAAATTAAATGTGGCTCGAAATCTGGTAGAGTAAGTGTCACGGAAATGGGACAGGTCCTAAGGTGACAGATATGACTGCTGGCGTAAAGAGTAAGTGGCACGGAAATGGAACAGGTCCTAAGGTGACAGATATGACTGCTGGCGTAATAGCTGGTAGAGTAAGTGGCACGGAAATGGGACAGGTCCTATGGTGACAGATATGACTGCTGGCGTAATAGCTGGTAGAGTAAGTGGCACGGAAATGGAACAGGTCCTAAGGTGACAGATATGACTGCTGGCGTAAAGAGTAAGTGGCACGGAAATGGAACAGGTCCTAAGGTGACAGATATGACTGCTGGCGTAATAGCTGGTAGAGTAAGTTGCACGAAAATGGAACAGGTCCTAAGGTGACAGATATGACTGCTGGCGTAATAGCTGGTAGAGTAAGTTGCACGAAAATGGAACAGGTCCTAAGGTGACAGATATGACTGCTGGCGTAAAGAGTAAGTGGCACGGAAATGGAACAGGTCCTAAGGTGACAGATATGACTGCTGGCGTAAAGAGTAAGTGGCACGGAACTGGAACAGGTCCTTAGGTGACAGATATGACTGCTGGCGTAATAGCTGGTAGAGTAAGTTGCACGAAAATGGAACAGGTCCTAAGGTGACAGATATGACTGCTGGAGTAATAGCTGGTAGAGTAAGTGGCACGGAAATGGGACAGGACCTAAGGTGACAGATAGGACTGCTGGCGTAAAGTGTAAGTGGCACGGAAATGGAACAGGTCCTAAGGTGACAGATATGACTGCTGGCGTAATAGCTGGTAGAGTAAGTGTCACGGAAATGGGACAGGTCCTAAGGTGACAGATATGACTGCTGGCGTAAAGAGTAAGTGGCACGGAAATGGAACAGGTCCTAAGGTGACAGATATGACTGCTGGCGTAATAGCTGGTAGAGTAAGTGTCACGGAAATGGGCCAGGTCCTAAGGTGACAGATATGACTGCTGGCGTAAAGAGTAAGTGGCACGGAAACGGAACAGGTCCTAAGGTGACAGATATGACTGCTGGCGTAATAGCTGGTAGAGTAAGTGGCACGGAAATGGGACAGGTCCTAAGGTGACAGATATGACTACTGGCGTAAAGACTAAGTGGCACGGAAATGGAACAGGTCCTAAGGTGACAGATATGACTGCTGGCGTAATAGCTGTAGAGTAAGTGGCACGGAAATGGAACAGGTCCTAAGGTGACAGATATGACTGCTGGCGTAAATAGTAAGTGGCACGGAACTGGAACAGGTCCTTAGGTGACAGATATGACTGCTGGCGTAATAGCTGGTAGAGTAAGTTGCACGGAAATGGAACAGGTCCTATGGTGACAGATATGACTGCTGGCGTAATAGCTGGTAGAGTAAGTGGCACGGAAATGGGACAGGTCCTAAGGTGACAGATATGACTGCTGGCGTAAAGAGTAAGTGGCACGGAAATGGAACAGGTCCTAAGGTGACAGATATGACTGCTGGCGTAATAGCTGGTAGAGTAAGTGGCACGGAAATGGGACAGGTCCTATGGTGATAGATATGACTGCTGGCGTAATAGCTGGTAGAGTAAGTGACACGGAAATGGGACAGGTCCTAAGGTGACAGATATGACTGCTGGCATAATAGCTGGCACTACCACAACTGCTGTTGCAGACTTCACACGCGTTTGTACGGAGTCTGGTGCTAAGTAGTACTGCCATTAGCTATTAGAACGTCACAACCAATGAAGATTAATTGGCTGATTACTGGTTGCTACCAGATCATTAGCCCATACGTGAAGAGTTAAGAAGGAAAGATGAAAATAATCTAACAGAAAAAAAATCGTTGGTTAAAAAGTAAAACCAACAAAGCAAAAAAAAAAAAAAACACAGAACACGAGTCCGCGGATAAAACAAATTTTAAAACATTTAAAGGAAATGAGGACAGACATAACATACAAGTCCCAGGGACTGCTTTCGGGCGTCATCAAATAATACGGCTGCGCCCGGGGTATGTATCGTCCAGTGGAGGCTGGCGAATCGTTGCAAGGAATGGTGGTTCCTGCTCTCAGCTGTACACGCTCAGTGCAATTGTAAGTAGAGACCTGAAGAATTCGCAGATTCGATTTTGGTCAAGCTAGAATCCAAAAAACTTGCTTGTCCAGATCATTATTGCAATTGGTCATTGGTTCACACGTTATTTATCACCTAATGAAGAACCCTGAACCAATAAGAAACACGCAACAAAACGATGGCCCAACCATCGCCTTCCGCTGTGACAGCAAGCAACCAATTATTAATTATATTGGCGGTATTGTAGAAAAGACTGTGCAGTCTAGGCAACAGGTCATTGAACCCCCGAAATTGTCCTTGTCTCTGCTCATGTGGCATCAATAACCAACGTGGAACTGGTGGATGTTGGCCGTATTACCAACCGAACATAAGCGAAATACGATATACCCGTCGCACGCTTGAGGCCGTATGCACAGACTCGCCTAGAAATGCAGCACCGCTACCACTTCCTGTAGCGGAGGATACAAACGTCACTATAGTTCGTATGCTCAGTCCATTTTAGTTTAAGTAACATGCGGCTTCATGAAGTGTAGTTTGGGTGGTTATTATAAGCGAAGATACACGACTTTGTCCGAACTCAACTACGTGATTTCAGCCAATAGGAAACGGCTGAAAATATGAAGTGTAGTTTGGGTGGTTATTATAAGCGAAGATACACGACTTTGTCCGAACTCAACTACGTGATTTCAGCCAATAGGAAACGGCTGAAAATATGAAGTTTGCTTCCTCTCGTAAAAAAAACTAAAATTGAGTCGTTCCACTATCATTGAACTGTTCAAAAATGTAATCTATTTGCTTGGGTAAAGATAAAATGTATGTAGAAATTAAAATACTGCCAGTTTTCTTTGGGAGGACGGGCGGAAGAATAACATTTTAAAACGCTAATATTCACCGATGATGTCACGCTATCGTCGTTGCGTAATGGACGGCGCATCGTCTTATCGTGATGGAAGACCTTGGGTCGCGCCCACTCACCAGCAAGTCTCCGGGATTTTCGAGTTGAGTTTTCGGTCAGAAGATATAGGCAATAAAAAATTAACAGTACTAGAGGGCGGGATACTTTTTAATATAATTTTATTATACAATATAGATAAAGATTCCTTACTTGTAGGGGATTTTCTCTTGTATAGAATTTTTCCCCCACTTCTGTCAGGTACTTTTTCCGTACGGTTTATGAATATTACTTTACTTGTGTAATTTTGCTCTACATTTAAGAGGCAATGTTACCTTACATCTGGAGGTAATTAGCTTCCTTTACATGGTTTTTTTTTTAACGGTGTAGCGTGGCGTGAAAACGACGCCAAGCAGGGTCGAGATCGTCGAGGAGAGACTAGCCGCTCTCTGCACCTATTTATGATGCGACGAGGTTAATTAATTTAATAAATAATTAGCCCCGTCACGTATGGGTGCCACTTGAGACCCCGCCAGCCTGCCTTGGCAATGCGATCGCTTGGCTCTCCTTTCGAAGGAGAGCCTGTCCTTTCGAAGGAGAGCACAGTAAGAAGTATAAATGTCATACGTCGGTAAAGAACTGTCTATGCCTGGCACTTGCTCTAGGTAGTTTGTCACTGGTTCGCAGTGAACGAGAAGCATTTGAAAACCAACTTTCGAACGTTCTCTCTGTCCGTGATTGCAGTGATTTAAATCTGTGGAAATCGGCATAAGTTAAATTCTAACTAACTACAAGCGAGAAAAGAAGTGGAATAAAAGAAACGTTTATGGTGTTCCTCAGAATTGGAAAAGAAAAAAAAACTGCAGCAATGGAATGTTTTTTAATTAGCACGGGATAAAAACCGGTAAAGTCGGTTAACGGTTACTTCTAACATTTATAGAGCCCTGCGAAAATTCTACTTTCAGGCTGTACCTCCGCTTCATGCAAACAAATCTTAACATTTTGAAGTCGGAAAACTTTTACCAGCGTTAAAGACAAGATAGAAGTGAGTCGCTAATTTACACCACTGTAATGACGCCATACTCTTATTGGTCTCTTTTCTCTCTTACCGTCGTCCTATTGGTCAGAACTGTATCAGACGTTCGATATTGGTCGAATGTCAGCCAACAAACTGCGGAGTTGGCAGTCTACCAACCAAACGGCCTTTCGTAATGAGCAGTATTTACAGTCCATAGTGTTCATTTTAGAAACTGTACGAAAAAATTAGTCTTTCTATTCGCGAAAACTGTCTTTGCGCTAAGTTTTGCCGTATTTAAATCGTGACAAAAATAAAGGGACGAAGTAAGTACATCCAGGTCAGTTTTGTGTTCTATAGGCAAACAGCTATACGCGGGCATAGTCTTCAGAGTGTTAACCAATCCTAGGTAAATTGCATGAAAGAGACAGCTCACCGCATTCATGCGCATAAAGTTAGAATTATTTTGCATGGGAAAACTGTTCCGTAACAGGCATTAACAACACACTCGCAGCGTCTGCCTTTATTAATCTTCTACTCTAAGAAGTGGCTTGTCTTTCTCCGTGTTGGCATGTCTCCCCTCCTAATTCCTCCCCTCTTCTCCCTCTCCTGATTTACCCTCCCTATATGTGTCACACTTTTATCTGTATTGGGGTAGTTTGTTTAAGTGATTGCACACTTGTTAATTTGACTCACGTCAAAATGAGGTACCTTTGAATCATGAAGTGTGAGGAAACCGCAAATAGACTATTAGTTTTAATCGGCGTGGTTATATTTAAAAAGCGTTGAAAACTGTTTTTTTCACTGATATGACATTTTCATAAAATTGCTACTGATATTATGTTACTCAAACGCAACATTTCTTCCAAGCACAAAAGCGTATTCAAAAGCACTGAGTTGGAGGAATCTCATACAAAGTGGATTTTTTTTTAACAAATCTTCGTAATTAAATTTTATGACAGGACATTAAAAATCGTAGCTTGAGATGACATCCAGAGGACTATAGTCTATTCACGGTAAAATGAGTACTTTTGAAAGCCCTGCTTAAGTTCTACTTATATGCACGTTGTTTACTCTCCTCCGCCTTATGTAAGATTAACATTGTCATGGACCTCATCACTCTATTCATGCGACGGTCAAGTGAAGCTCTGAAATTATAAGAAAAGTAAATATTTTATAAATCTGCTCATTTTTACACTCCATGCATTAAAAAAAAAACAGAAAGCGAAAAAAAAATCCGTTTTAAGATATCAGTAGGTCTAATGGTTACCTACCACTTTTTATTCGGCGTTAAGATACGGAACTACTTGCTATCAATCGTTACCAAATTTACTGGGCGCATGTTACTCTGTGCACCCGTTAAAATATTTGCAGGTAGGGCAGGATTTAAAAACAGTTCATTTTATCGTGAACAGCCTTTATTTAACAGAATTTTTGTAGTGTGTACAGTTTCAGTTCCAATCGTGTTTGCACATGTGGAAGAAAACCTCTTAAACAGTGACGGAACATTTGACTGCGGTTAAAAATGTCACAGGTGTAGCGGGAGGAAATAAAGTTGAGTTTCGAAATAAGTGTGGAGGTTTTCTGTGTGCGTTGAGAAACTTTTTTTTTTTTTTTTTTTTTTTTTTTTTTAATGGCTTGGATGTGTTTACGTTAAAGGAATACATCGCTGAATCATGGTGACAGGCGAAAGTATTGTGAGGCGTGTTGGTGTGGTTGCCGTTCACAGAGCACATCTGCACCGCGTGTTATTTTCTCACCGAATCCTGTTCTGAAGCCATGGGTGCGGCTGCTGGGAGAATTAAAAAAAAAAAATCCCGCCGTGCGGTTTGCCGGCGATCTTGTCTCGCTTAAGGCCTGTCTACAACTGCGCTATCCCAACCTGTGTCATAGGACATGGATGCGCCGATTGGTGCACGTGACCCTCTGACGTCACGGCGTTGTCCCAAGCTCCCGTGTCCCAAGCATAGACTAAAGATAAGGTAGACCGCTTATTCGTCTTCTGCGCATGTACCCAACATTGACCTACCCCAATAATACACAACTGTCAAAGTCACATGGTCGGCAGTGATGAACGTGTTTGTTTATATCTTAATTTTTAAATGACAAAAACTACTATATAAATAAAATACTATTACCAATTTTAATCTAATCAAACTGCATGACGAATTGGTTAGAGTAAGTATACATTCATCTCAAAGCATTTGTTTAAAAATCAGTTTTCTAACCTAAATCCAATCAACGCCATTTTCGCTAGACGTGTTGGCAGAAAAGCAGTTCAATGTTGGGACATGGAAATAAGTTGTGCGCAGCCAGCGAGATCGGTCTACCTCATCCTTAGTCTATGCTCCCAAGTAGACATGAACCCCAGTTGAAGCATCTCATCCTTAGTCTATGCTCCCAAGTAGACATGAACCCCAGTTGAAGCATCTCATCCTTAGTCTATGCTCCCAAGTAGACATGAACCCCAGTTGAAGCATTCGGAGAATTTAACTTTTGTCCGAAGTTGTCTCCTAAGCTGACTGAAAAGAAAATAATTGGAAAAGAAGAAGACTTTAAATATATTTGCGCGCATTCGTGTAATTTATATGTTAATATAAACAATGGATGTGCAAGGGCTCTCTCGAAACAAATATGTGATGAAATGCTAATTAATAATTAGTGATGTCTTAGTTCGGTCTGACAATTTTATCTGAATGCTAAAACTTTTAAAATGCAAGTTTAAAAAACGAAATTTTGATGTCAGTTGGCGAACTCATTTAAAATAGAACTGTTAAGACGTTCATAATAAATAAATATTCAAATAGCTTATTCCGAAAACATTATATAATCCATAAGTGAGCAAATTTAAACAACAAAAAATGTGCCGAATTTACTGCGGCCTAGTGCCAGATTAAGAAAGCTCACTTCGGACAGAGCATTTGTAGACCGTATTCGGACTGCGTCAACTTGACGTCACTTGGCGCCGAGTTTCGGACCCGTCCTCTTCCACAGCAACGGCCGATTGTAGACAGGCCGTTATACGAGCACGTGACATGAGGGAGGGGGGGGGGATAATGCACTAGCTGAACGCGCTGTGGTGTCTGCTATCGCGGCAGATACTGGGCCCGTGCTAATTCCCCTCTATGGCTCGTCACACTGGCGAATTTTCGCCTCCAACTATCTCGTCTTCACATAGGCAAAATCCTTTGTGCGTGACTAAACCGCACCATCGCTGACAAACCACTAGACCAATTGAGACCATATTCACGCCATATGTTCCTGAAGTGGCGAGTGAGGTTTTCAGTTAGGTCTCATTCCGATAGGTGGCGCTAGAGTATAACTTCTATATTTACGGGCCGATTTTGCTCATACTTGCAGGAAATGTTTGTTGATCTAAAATATAAAAATGCCGGCGATACCACAGTTAAACATCGGTCGACGTACAGACATAATAGAGAGGACGCATTGAGAAGGCAAAATAGAAAGTGAAAGAGGCGGAACAACGGGATCAGCTAGTTTGACAATAAAATTTGCAGACAAAATACGGCCATCCAATTTTTCCTTCCAACAAATTTTATCAAATAATCCTGAAGGTATTTAAAAATGTGTCACGAGGTCAAATTTTTTTAACTGAAAAATTCAATTTGAATTATTATTCTAAAATAATTTTTGTAGTGAGATATAGCCCTTCCTTTTTTTTTTTTTTTTTTTTTTGTTCAGAAATGATGTAAGATAAGTTGAAATTTATTTTTGCTTCTTTACTAAATTCATATTTTATTTATCAGAGATATTTCCTGCACAATGAAACGCCTCTGAGTTCGTAATAATATTGTGTAATATAAATTTAAAATAGCATTCATGCCCAGACAGCTTCTACATAAATTAATTATCTTCATTACCTACTTCGTTTCCAGAAATAATTAGTTATTTTTAAGTTGCTGAACGTCCATTGTCGTGCACGATTCTGATTGGCTGAGACCGTCAAACATGAAAGAAATGTTAGAACTGGTCCAATTTTCAAATGTTTGATGGGAACTCAAGCCATCAAATTTTCTCAGACAAATATGGCGGCGTTTATGACATTTCAATAATGTCATAAATGTCCAACTTTATTTGACGAAACTTATTGGAAGCATTTTGGCGGGAAAATTTGACAGAGTGATAGGGGCTTAAGAAAGCGAGCAACCTAAACAATACAGTGTTTGCAATTAATCCATCGATTACAACTATAGGCTGTTCGCAGTAAAATGAACACATTCGAAAGCCCTGCTCAAGATCTATTGGTTTGCAAATTGTGTATTCTTCCGCCTTATGTGAAATCAACATTGCCATGGGCTTTATCGCTTTATTCATGCGTCGGTCAAGTGAAAATATTAAATTATTATAAAAGTAAACATTATACAAATATGGTCATTTTTACATTTCGATGCATAAAAAAAACACAATGAAAAAGAAATAATTTCAAATTATCATGAATGGTTATCTAACACTTTCTATTTGACATTTAGATAAGGAACTACTTTTCCTCCATCGTTACCAACTTTACTTAGCGCATGTCACTCGTTAAACTATGTGCAGGCACGACGAGCAGTGATTGTTTTCAAACGTTGATTTTAAAACGTTCTCGTTTTATCGTAAACAGCCTTTAAGAATATTACACTAGCGCGATTCATGAAAGGCCGGGATCGTTTGCGGGTCGCGCCGAAACGCGAAGGGGCTGACTGGACTAGTTTGAAACCAACCGTTTATTTAAGAGGGGTATTAATGAGCACCATTTAAGTACGTGAAGGTCCTTTACGATCTAGGGGCAATAAATAATCAGTAGGTCCCGTTGCCACGAGGTCCTCTGTGGAAAACACCAATACAATATTTACGACTTAAGATCGTAAGCAGTGACCGCATGTATATGTAAGTGCGTTCGTGTATTCGTGAAGAACATAATAACCAAACCGAATAACACAAATAACTTGACATTTAAATATTAACAGGTTAGATCTCCTAACATTAGTATTTATAAAAATTATAATTTTCTTAATATGGAGACATTCCAATTTTTAAGGGTGGTATATTAAAATTTTATAACTACTTAACTGATTTGCCTTATTTTTGTCTTTAGACACGTTTAGTTAGAACCATATTTCTTTTTTAATTATTCTTACTTCCCTATACCATTTCGGGATTTAGTGATACGTAAAAAAAAAAAAATATTTTTTCTTTGTTTAGTAAAATTTCATGTTTTTTTTAGCTTGTAATGCGCTATTTCAGGTTTTTTCTCTCCGAAACGTTAACGCGAATCTCATAGGGGACATTTTAATTAATTTAAACAAAATTTAGCAAAAAAAGTTAGAGGAGGAATTCACTATCAGATAAAATCTTTCTTGTGCCATTCCGAAACAAAAAAAGGCCTATGCACTGTGCCTCAGAACTATTGCATAACTGTCAGTTAGTATAGTTTGCTGGTCAAGTTACGGAGAGCAACGACTGTTTTTATTATACGTATATGATACATCTTCCAATATTGGAAGCGTTTTAAACTTTGAAACATGCATGCAATTTTATAATGCAGCTGGACTACACTTGACAAGCAGACAGATTGCAAAGCTACAATATGTGACTTCAGCGATGTAAAAAAAACTGCTTCCTAATTACCTGCTATCTATAGCTAACATCTTAATAAACGGTTGAACGATTTCCCACAAATTTGGTACTCGAACAGTACGTATAAAGGATTCAAATATTTGATAGCTTGGAAGAGTATACACTCACTTGTGGAGATTAAATGTTTCGTTATGCCAAACTAAATTATACCTTAAGAGTAAAAAATTCAATTTAAACTGAACTTGTTAAAGCTAGTGTGCTTAATATGGCCACAAATTGTATAATCGTATGAAATCGTATAACCTCCGGTTGCCCATATTGGAAGAGAGTGACTTTTTTATTTCTTGATATATCACCATCTTCAAGAGAATTAGGAGAACGAACTAAATGTTTGCCACCAAAAAGCAGGTAGTAAAAAAAATTAATGTTCTTTTGAATTATAGTAGAAAGTTTTTATATTAGTTACAAAATAACTATTCTTAATTGAAGTTCGGTATATTTCAACCACCCAAAAATATTCGTTAATGGCGTTTTTTTATAATTGAATGCCGGAATCTATTGTTATTGCTAAATAATGACGAACTTAATTGAATTCGGAAAAGCTTGTAACACCGTTAACGCAAATCTGTTTATGAATTGTAAGGAACATTCCAATCACTTGAGTTTTAATTCTACTGGAATGTATTAAAGATTTTATATAAAAATCATGCGTTGGACAGCTAAACGTAAAAAATACACTTTCACCTCAAAGCTGAACCACCTGATTTCCACAGTTCTGATGGTGATGAGGTTAACTTACCTTTAGTCTGTGGTGTATTTCCACAGTTCTGATGGTGATGAGGTTAACTTACCTTTAGTCTGTGGTGTATTTTCCTCCATTTTATTTTAGTGTACAGTTCAAAGAGGACTTAGGTCCATAGCAGATGAGAGAAGCCGAGAACGCTTTATCTTTGGCGAACTCGTACTGCATGCATTCACTGAGGCTAGTGGAGAGTGCTAAGTCGTTATCCATATCAGATATTACTACCGAACAAGAAGACATTGGGAAAATACCGAAGTTTCTCTGTAGGAGGCGAACAGCGGTGATGGTTCTGGAAGCTGATGCTGCTTAAAACCAAAAAAAAAAAATTGGGTTTGTCTGCGTTGGGGACACGGCCGTTTGTTTTGCGTGAATACGTCTACGTTGACGCGCTCGGACGCCTTGATGTTTATTTTACGTTCCCGGCACCGCTTCGCTCAACCATTGGATTGCTCTTGAGATGCTCTTTCCAACAGTATACGATTCATGTATTTCGACTTGGCTTTTTGAAGAGTATACACCGACATTGTGTTAAGTTTTCTTAATTTTTTACACTAAACGCATACAATTTCACCATAACCACGTCACACAAATTTTTATATACACGCAATCGATTGATCTTGACGAGAGCTGTCGATTGAAACTCAAACGAGCGTCGTAGTTTCTCCTAGTCAAAAGTTATATAATGCGCGGAATTTATGAGACGCGGTGAAACGAACTCAAAATTGCCCCCCCCCCCCCCCCCCCCCTTTTTCCCGCCGCATGCTCCCCTCCCCCTTGCCGCGGGCGTGCAGTCCTCACTCAACGTAACACATTCTTTGATCTTTTGGCAATCGAATGGTGTAATTGAATTTTGAATGTACACGATAAATTCGGAGCTGCAATGCCAAACTGTATCCCCCGATTTTGTTATCATCGGATTTTCTGAATTGCATCCCAGTATGGCTGCAAATTTAAAGACGTATTCCCGTCAATGATACAAATAAATAAAAATGTCACCTGCACTAAGCCAAGATTGACGACATTTCGACGAAGATGAGGTGCAACTTCGTTTGTAATTCCCTCAGGTACGCGCGCTAGACAGCTACGTGCAATGAGAACAAAGTAATTTTCACCTTGAGTGCCTCGTTCTGTTCGCTCGTTATGTGTTACGAAATAAATCAACCGCCGCATTCCTTCCGCCGTGCCGGAGATCGCTGGCTGTCAGGGAAAAAAAATGATATATGATCTTGTCAGGGCAGATTGTTGCTTCGAGACGACGCGTAGTTGTTAAAATGGGCGAGATTTCGGCGATTAGCATCGAGTCGTTTTGCCTAAAACGCGTTTAGTGTAGTTGGTATGTTGCCTAACAAGCGCTTCTCATGCTGGAGTTTCGCGTAAGATCGTTTGGTTTGTAGGTCCAAATCGTGTTATCAGCCATTTATCTTAACAAGAATTTAGCTTACAAGGCGTTCGGATAAAAAATGTGTGTAACCTATCAGATGTTTTCCATGAAATGTATCTAGTGAACCACCATATAGTCTAAAGGCAGTAAGCATAAAGGCGTTTCGTCTGAAAGCCGTTTAGCCTGCAAATTTTTACGTAAGACATTCATTCAGTATATAAGTAGTTAAGCTACTCGGACACATGCATTTATATTACGTTCGAGGCTACTTGATTTAAGTCCTAAAAACGAAGGCCGAAAATCATTTAGTAAAAAAATTACCACGAATAAACACTAATCTAATTGAGACGACACAATCTAAAATTCAATCTTCTCGATCTAAGAAGCCGCAGTAAGGCGTCTCTTGGGCCAAAACTGATTTTTAAAGTCAAGTATCATAACGACAGCTGAGTTTTGGACGAAATGTCGTAGACATAAGTTAATTTCGTGCACCAGAGTTTTACCCCAAATTAATTTTAGTCCAAGTGACTTAAGTCAAACGATTTTTTTTTTTTTTTTTTTTTTTTTTTTTTTCAGTGGGCCAACGAAATGGGAGAATATTTCCCACCCTGGAAGACAGTCAATAATTGGAAGGAAAAAAATCAGCTATGTAAACAGAACGTGAGACGCTAGCGATGAGACAACTTACACGCGATAAACCACCGTATATAAGTATGTGGATTGTTAATTGTAAACCGAGCGTTTTTGAAAGCCGTGATTAAAGAGATAATTCTGTACACATCGTTGATTATTCCGCCATTTGTAAGGCTAACATGTTTATGGGAGTGACCACTTTATTCACGTTTCGGTCAAGTGCAAGTGTAAAATTATCAGAAAAGTAAATACTTTACAAATCTGATAATTCTTACACTGACATGAATTTAAAAAAACGGAATCATTTTCAGTACGTTTTAACTTAAATGCTAATACATGGAGCTACTTAGTCTCCGTGTTAACGACTTTACAGGGCGCATGTCACTGTAGAGCCTTTGCCTGCTCAGGTAAGGGCAGAGACGTTTTCCAAAGGCTGACTGCAGAAGTTCTCTATTAACCGCGAAGAGACTATATAGGCTATTCGCAGTATCTTTAAACTTTCTGAATAAAACCTGTGAAAAAAAATATATCATGTATCACAACCGTTTTACACTTCTGTTAACTTGAGAGTATCGTACATTTGGTTAAATTGAACTTTTACCTGTATGTTATCTATAAATTAATATGTTTCATTTGTATTTAATACGAATAAAAACAGTGTGTTTTCGCGTGTCGGTAATGCCTAGCCTGAAATAGTTCTCTTGTAAAATATTACTATAGGCTGTTCGCGGTAAAATTAGCACTTTTGAAAGCCCTGCTTAAGATCTACCTGTATACACGTTGTGTAGGCCTATTCCTCCGCCTTATGTAAAATTAACATTGCCATGGACCCCATCACTATGTCCATGCGTCGGTCAAATGAAACTGTGAAATCATTATGAAAGTAAATACTTTACACTTTTGCTCATTTTTACACTTCGGTGCATTAAAAAAAAAGAACAGAAAGCAAAATAAATAATTTTAAGTCGACACAGGTGGTTACCTAGCAATTTTTATTCGACTGTAAGATATGGAACTACTTTCCATCCATCGTTACCAACTTTAATGGGTGAACGTCTCTCAGTGCGCCCATTAAAACATATGCATGCATGGGCAGTGACTTTTTTTCTAAGGCCTTTTTCTGAAGGGCTCACTTTATCGTGGACAGCTTATAATTGGTGTAGTTTTGTACACAGAGCGAAGCTGTGTTTGATTGAGGCGGAGGGATATCGTGGAAGTTTCAGAAGAGTTGTCAAGTAGCTGTGTAGTGAACGGCACGAAGGGGGAACGAGCAAGGCAGGCCGGTCAGTTGTGTCGCAAGCGACAGACCCACATAACATAGGCGAGTCGGCGGTGAAGGTGAACTTTGCGGCAGCGGTCCGCCGCTGCAGCCACGTAGCCGACCTTGTCCTCCTTTCCTTACCCCGGGTCTAGTCGATGGACGAACTCCCCCCTCGAGAATACGCTCTCGGATATGTCGCCGAACTATCGGCTGTTCACGATAAACTGAGCACTTTTGAAAGAACTGCTTGTGGGGAATGGTGCACCAAAAACCGTATAGTTATATCATTTTCGCCATTACACTCGTAATACAGCAGATTTTCTCAAAATTTTGGGCTCGACAAGATGCAAGTAACAATTTTTAGCACCTTCTTATATTGTTACAAATTACTGTGTTCGTTATCCTCGGAGAACTGATTGAAGGAGAGAAAACCAAAATTCTTTCTTTTCTTTCGTCAGTGCTCCGAGAATAATGGCAGCAGTGAATATCTAACAACGTAAAAAGGTGTTGAAAGTTTTTATTTGTGTCTGGTCGAGTCAAAAATTTCGATAAAACATTTGGAAAACGACTTATATCGAAAATTGCGTAAATATGCTGCTTCCATGCATCATTCTCCTTACGAGTCCTATGTACTGAAACGTTTCCTGTGAAATCGTTGCTTGGGCGTAAACGCGTATCTGGGTAAATCAAGAGTTCTGGAAGTATGACTTTTCGTCAGAAAAGATTTTTTTAAAAAATAATAAATCATCTATGGCCCTTCTTTTTTTTTATGTCATATTTAATGTATTCTTGGAGGAAAAAATGGTAAAAATTGTCATGTCAAATATCGCATTTTTACAGCTTACCTATGCAATTTCCTTAAACGGCAAGATAACAGTACAAAGATACAGACGTAGTTTTATCTGCTGTCTTTCATCGCGTGTAATAAACCCCACTGTTACAGATCTAATTTGCACAGTACAGCGTTACGACGGAAACACTGCACGCCTTGCGCGTAGGAGCGATGAGGCGTAGGCGTGTATGTAATTGTCGCCCGTATCGCTTCCTCGCTTTTTGACCTTGGACGCGCAGCTACGTGGTCCCCTTAAGGGCTTCACTCCCTTTTGTAGGAACGCTTCTTTTCCGCGCCACAATTCCGGATTCATAGTAATTACTGACAATCTACGATTAGAGAAAATATACATTTTACGACTTGTTTAAAATTTTTGTGCGCAATTTTAATTAAGTGCTAACTGCTTGTTGTAAAGTCGAGAAATATTTATATTTTATATATAACTTCTCAACTTTTTACAACAAGCAGATAAAGCTGGACTCACAACCATCCGTTTCATACGTCAGTTGCCTGTCCGTCCGTCGTTCACGTGACCTTCAACCAATCGCAGGGAAACTTTTTTTTCTATCCGTCAATCCGTCAAATATATCTCAAACTTAAACTTTCGACGGACGGACGGGCCACCGCCTTGTAATATCGTCCCTTGAACATGGCTGTCGGAAAATAGTAACTTGCTCATTGTCTGAATTTTTTTCTTTTTAAGTACACAAGGCAGTGAAGTTGTTTACTTTTTTACGTGTCAACTTTGAATTTAACTGAAGACGTCATGTAGATTTTTGGAGGAAATACTGATAAATTACGTTAGGAAAGAGAATATATTTATTACATTTATTGAAAACACTTGTCTGTGCGCGAGAAAGTTAGTGCTGTTGGGTGGTAACACTGAAAATGTTTTGTCCCGACGGATCGACGGATGACGGACTGTCCTGAGTCGCTTTCAATTGACGGACGAAAAAATCGACGAATGGTTGTCTGACGGACGGGTGACTGACGGAAGCGACGGGCGGTTGTGAGCCAAGCTTAACACGCAATTGAAATCACGCACAAAAAATACTAAACTACGCGTAAAATGTAAATTTTTATATAACCGTGCGTTGCGAGAATTGTGACGCAGACGCGAAGGATTTCTGCTAAAGAGGTAAGGCCAAGCATCGACAACGAGGTCTCGAGAGCCGATGGGGGTGCAGCGATGCGAGTGCGGAGAAGCGCCGGAATGAGGGGGCGTTGGGGAAACGAGAGATCCCTGAGAAAACTTGCTTACCAGGGCCATCGCCCGGCACGGTTTCCACAAGTGAAAATCCGGGAGCGAACCCGCAGGGAATCGAACACGGTTCTCCTGGGTGGGAGGCGAGTGGTCTAACCATCACATACACCGCGGGCCCGGGTAATTATTTCTATAAATGTCATATATGTGACTTTTATAGTTTATACTAATATTTTAGTGTTTTAAGTGGTGCTGTTTTTTTTTTTTTTTTTTTTTTTGTTCGAAGGAATAGGTCTCATGGATGCTACAGTATACACTCACTAATGTTGGTTCCGGAAATTAGAAGATACAGGAAATGCGTAGACGTTACGGTTTTGGCATCTTACTGAGCTCATATACGTTTACCATCATCACGCATTGGCGTTTACGTATATTAACTACACGTCTCCATAAAATGTCCGTGAATTAACTGACAATTTTTAACAGCGTACAGTAGTAGAAATGTCCGCGAACCAGTTGCCCGCTGCATTACCCTCTAAGTCGGAATCACTTATATGAGTCAGCGAAATCAAACGTACCGAGAGTCAGCTGGTACGATAGCGCAGACTGGCGAACTGACTGGGAATAAGAGCCTCGTGGCAGTGGAATTCTCGACATTCAGTGGAAATCATAATTAAATAAGTGAAATTCGACCATCATGTTGATTAGTTATCTGGCACGTATTATCAGTCGTACCATTTTTCACTGGTTTTCGCTGATTTCGCTCAACTCTCACTGTTTCAGGTTATAGGCTATGCACAGTAAAGTAAGCATTTTTGAAAGCCTTCTTGTTCGGAATAATAGTTAATAAATATATTTTATTATAGTCTTCGATGTTAACTTCCAAGTGTGGTGGAAAATGCACGCTATGTTTATTACTTACATGACACTTTCGACTTTCCTGTGCAGCGCCCACGCGACTCCGGAATAAACGAGGGAAAAATCAACAGTCGGGTAGTTTTATTGTTCTTTTCGTTCCCACCATTCATTCAGCGACTGGGAGCGATGGCGTTTGCAAGTAGTTAATGGATTCTGTTGATTGAGTGGGTGTTTTCGTCCGCAGAAGGAAAGTGCCATAAGCCCATCGTCAGCATTTCTAGGCAGCTGAAGGTCATCCTTGTGGGGCTATCACAGGGTTCACCTTTAGACTGTCTTAGCAATTTGCAAATAAAATAGCGCCTGTGTTGGGAATCGAACCCTCTACTTGTTCAGCTGAAGGCAGGATAGTCTTATTACAACTTCATATCCGGGTCGGTTATATTTAAATATGAAATTCTGGAGAACCTTGGAAGTGTTAGAGCCCTATGTTCTGAAAAGTATTCTGTGGAATCGTTGTTTGCGCGTAAACGCGTATCTCGGTAAATAAAAGTTCTGGAAGAACATTTTTTTGTCAGAAATGTTAAAAAAACAATTATCTATGGCCCTATTTTTTTTTACTTTTGTAATATTAAGTGTATTCTTGTAGGAAAAAAATTTTGTGAAAATGGTCAAATTTCGCATTTTTTAAACTTGTCTATGCAGTTTACTTAAGTGGCAAGAGAAAAGTACAAAGATAACAGCGTAGTTTAATCTGTGAGCTTTCATCGCGTGTAATAAAGCTCCACTGTTACAGATCTAATTTGCACAGTACAGCGTTACGACGGAAACACTGCACGCCTTGCGCGTAGGAGCGATGAGGCGCTAGGTGTGCGTGTAACTGTCGCCCGTATCGCTCCATCGCTTGTTGACCTAGGACGCGCAGCTACATAGTCCCCATGAGTCTCGAAAGCATTGCTTGAGCAAAACAGGAATACTTGAGTCAAACCAAATAATATTTTTAACAACACGGTTTTTATATAAGCACGCCAATATGTCGAATCTAAAATTAAACCTTAAAACGGCAGACACATCTATGGGTTAACCAGGATTACGACCCGGAAATTCTCATATGCGAAAACAACGAACTCAGCCAAAATAATATGAGAACGCATACGTGTTATTTTGATATAAAATGTGTATATGGCATAGAAGAATGATTATTTTCCATTAATTAAGTTATATTTGCGCGCGAAAAATTGAAACATTGACGGATGAAGAGCCGTTTGAATACCCTTCAGTGTCGATAACTTTACAGAGCATCACTGCTCTGCATGAACATAACGTCGCTGTTTACGTTCAAGTTTAATTTAGAGAGTAGCCTAACAAATAGCATGCGTACGCGAGTGCTCTCTTAAAATAGCGTGCAGTCATCGATGCTTATGGCAGAAGCTGGCTCAAAGAGATTTATTTCATACTCGCCAGATGTGAAGTTTGGTGGCGTACAAATCATGAAAAAATAAAAGGGGGGGGGGGGAGTTTCGCGATCTTGCTTCTTTATTTACTAGCTGTAAACGCCGCTTGGCAGGCTCGGAGTTAAGTTTTTTGTCCTTGTCCGTTTGAAAGTGAAGAAAGTTCTTTTTATCTTCAGCTTTGCCCGACAGAAATTTTGTGCAGGAATTACTGACTATTTTTTCTTAAGCTACATCCACCCCAAATAGAAATATTAGAGAGGTTTCTTTTCGCACGTACAACTTCTCCCCACAGGAATTTTAAAGTTTGAGCTGTAAAATAGAATTTCTTTTCAGGCATTTGTGGAGGTTGTCTTCTTTTATTAAAAAAAATAAAAAAATAAAAATAAAAATAAATAAAAAATAAAAAAAACAGTAACTTATTTAAGCATTTATATATGCAATATTTAGAAGGAAAAGTCACTCCGATATTAAATCAGTTTTATAGATACTGAGGAATTTGTGAAAACACATTTTTACCCCTTTTGACACAATAACTGCCAAACTTCGTACGATCCTTTGCTAAGGCGGTCACTCATCCGACACGGTGTCGCAGGGTGTTTAAATACAGCTTTTTTTTTGTCGTTATTACTAAAACTGCTCCCAGCATATTTACCTACGGAAAGAAAAAAACATACCATGAGGAGGACAGAACTATACTTTCACGACGTCACTAGTGCAACACACATTAATTTTTGAGTCCGCTAGTATCCTTAAAAAGGCACCTTAGACTGCTGTATCTTTAAACAAACCACCCGGAAGCGAGCAAATTTACGATGCGAGCCTCTAATGATCCTTTCTGCGCGCTTTCCATCGATAAAACGATACACTCAACGCTTGAAGTCCATAGACACACGTAACACGACGAAAAATCTGCAAGCCAGTTTATCTTGCACGTAGGGGCGACGGCTCGCTTGAAGTGCGTGTCAGTGTAGTCCTTAAATAATCTGTTGTTCTGGGTCTCAGAAACGAAATAAGCTTCACACAGACAATCGCCGACGGCAAGGAAAAGATGCGTGTCATGTTTCTATGTCTCCGTTCAGTCAGTGAATGTGTGGCACTTTCTTGTATACAGAGTGTTTCACGATTATGTTAACAAAGCCCGCTCGCGTATTCGTCCAGAACAAATACGGCGAAAACAATTATACGACTCCCTGTGTAAAGTGCGTCCCGAGGGTGGTACACCCCGTTGATGATTTCTACGAAACGTATTTACAGCACAATTGCTAATGGATAGCATGTGAATGAACAAAGATCTCTCTCCGCCATCAAAATAATTCGTGTATCAAATAGTCCTTGCAGTTAAGAAACATGTTGTTTATACATATTCGCACAAGGCCGATAGTAATAATCCTTTTTTAGGGGTGCACACCAGGAAGTAGAAGGATGTATGCGAGGACAAGTGCCATCGAGCCTTCCAAGATGAAACCTATAGGCGCCAGTCATCTTTAAAGCGCAGCATGCTACGAGGCCCTATAATGGAATCAAGAATAGGGAACGCGGGAATTACTGGACAGAACACACCTGCAGCGTCTGCCATAATTCCCACGTGCAGTAAAACTGGGAAGATTCGGGCTGACCTCGCAACAACTCGAACTGCATTCCCCATAGTGGGAGGGGGAGGGTGTCAACAAGCTGATGAATGGCTTAAGGGAGTGGAGGAGTGTGCAAGGAGAAGAGACGAAAACTGGAGCAGAGTGTGAATGGAGAGTTGGCAGAAAGACAGAAGAAGATGGAGAGGACGGTGACGCGAACAGACTCAGAAAGTGGTTGAAATCTATTCCTGATGATGACAACACAGATGACGTTGATGATGTGATGGTGCTGGTGGTGGTGTGGTGCAGGCGGTGGTAATTATGATGATGATGGTGGTGACAATTATGAGAATGGTGGTGATTATAAGGATGTGGTGATTATGATGGTGTTGATGATTTTGGTGATGTGATGGCAACGATGTTGATGACGATGACCATTATGATAATTATTAGCAAATTTAAATTTCAATGTAAAAACTATTGTTGTAAACAATGTGTCCATCCTAAAGTAGTGGGCATACTCATAATTTTTTCTGATGTTGGTAAAATATAAAACAATTAAGAGCAATTTAGAAGTTACTGATCGTAAGACTTGTGGTTGTGAAAGACGTCAGGTTGTGAAAGAGACTTTTTTCTGTCATCTGTGTAACACACGGATGCGGCGAGGATAATTTACGTCTTTTTCCGCAGCATCCATAAATCCACTTGCGACGCCACTACGAAGAGGCTTCTTCTTGTCGGCGATGCCGACGCGAGTGGGACGTATTGAGGCTCGTGTCGTCATAAATTTTACAAGCCAATGTCTCACGAAGTTCACAATATAAATGTAAATTGGTGTACCAAGCATAACAGTTAAAGATTCCCACATACCTGATGCACAAAACATTTTTCTGTGTGTCTGATATCCTACGTTTCCATCTTAAACTAATCACATTATCAAACAGGCGCTCCAAGCACCTAGCCAGTACAAATTTCTAGTCATGATATACATTACAAATATTATTTTGGGAAATTGAAATACAATTAAGGTCTGCGTTTATTTTTTTCTTCAAAATAAATCATTTTAATTTAGTGGCACAGTCCCATTCAGATCTACCTTTATTTAGATTTTCAAGTGTTGCAAACAAGAACTTTTATAATGCATGATGAACTCAAGTTGACACAACGTGTGTTTAGTTGTCACAGCCATTGGGCTGTAGGTTTTTATGTTCGGTTATAGTAACATGAACTATTCATAATCTAGACTAGTAATGCGGTTTAGGGATCAGTTTATGGGACAGCCGTGGTGTGCGGCCTAGTGGTCAGACTACTGGCTTCCCAGCCGATTCCCGCGCGGGGTCGCTCCTGGATGTTCCCACATGGGAATCGTGCCGGACGATGCAGCTGGTCGACGGGTTTTCTCTGGGATCTCCCGTTTTCCCTGCTCCATACTCACCTCGCTTCACCCTCGTCGGCTTTGGGAGCCGATGTTAAAGAGCCGCCGAAATCTGTCCACTTGGGAAGTTCGTTGGGAACTGAAGACTCGCCGAAGATAACCTTCATGTTCGTTATGAACTTTGGGTCTGAGTGAGTTGTTTTACTCCAGTAAAGTCAAAGAAACGTCTTGTCTCAAAGACACGAGGCAAAGAAGGAAAGACACGCTATACGCGAGCTCGTAAGATACAGAAGTTTAGTCAGCGTGTAAATATTTCCGAGAAAAACACTTGCCAGTAAGAATAAAACACATTTTCCTCTCTGTCAAGATTCACTATATTCTTATGTCGAAGTAGAAGACGTATGTATGTCGAATTTCAGTTTGACGTTCAAATAGTGCGGAGTAAAAAATTTGGCATCAATAACCTGCTATTACTAGTTTTATGCCAGGGTTGGTATATTTTGAAGATGTCAACGCCCTTCTACAATCGGGATAGTTATAACTATCTCAGTAATAGTAAGGGATGAATACCTTCTAAACAGTAGTACTTGCTATTACGACGTATAAAACTACCCATAACCATTGCCAAAATATAGTTGCGGAACAAGTCGTCGAGCTTACAGCTTGCTTGTGCAAGAGACCATGCGCAGCCAATCAGACTCCTCTCTTATTACTACACACATCAAGTTCACTTGCACAACTGTACATTACCGGTCACGGAAATAAACATACATGTGACTTCAGTTATTATGTTATTCCTTAAGGAGTTAATTTTTGTTTCTTTAATCTTCAGCAAGTAGTTTCTGAAAATAATAAATGCAATGGCTTCGAACATTCTTCTCTCTTCATCGCGAAATTTCATAACGAGGTGTTTGCATACAAAAATAGAAGGAAAAATTACATTTAACAAATTGGCCAGCCAAGAAGGGTAAAAATTCAAATTACTGATCGTGAAATTTTCCATTTAGGAGCAAAACCTCTGAAACGAAAACGTCCGGTATTTATTATGCCAGTTACGGAATTTTTATAATGGCAACGGTTATGTGCATTGTTGTTGTAATGGTTATTGATGATGTTCCTGAGATCCGCAATAATGTATCTTTCCCTTCTGACGTGCATGCACTCGCGTTGCTGCTAACGTAAGCGAATACATGAGTGTGAAATGTGACCAGGTCTCTCATTATGAAACAAAGCAAAACAGACGCTGCTCAAGCGGTTGCAGTGAAGTGAAATGAAAACAGCTTCTGAACATAACATTTTGAGTTTCCATAAGCAGGCGGCTGTGATCAGCAACAGCGCTGTAAGATAAGTTGTGGCCGCGCAATTAAGAAACTTGTTAATTTTCTTTTTTTTTTTTCTGCCAAGAACAACGTATTGTTTGTCTGGCAGACTCTCTCTCTCTCTTTCTTTCTCTCTCTCTCTCTCCCCCCCTCCCTCCTGGCGTTGTTACTGTGCAGCAATGTTGCCAACCTAAAGACCAGCAAGTCGGCTTCGTGCGTTCGGAAATCCGGCTACTAAAGGCTGTTCACGATCAAGTGAGCACTTTTGAAATAAATCTTACAAAAGGTCACTGCTTCTGCTTGCATATTTTTAATGGGTGCACTGAGTGACATGCGCCCAGTAAAGTTGGTAACGATGAAGGGGAAATTAGTTCCGTATCTTAACATATAATAAAAAGTGTTAGGTGACCCATTTGTGATAAGTTAAATTATTTGTTTCGCTTTATGATTTTTTTTAAACATTAAGAGTAAAAATGAACAGATTTTAAAATATTTGGTTTAATAATAATTTCTCAGTTTCACTTGACCGACGCATAAATAAAATAAGACCCACTGCAATGTTAATTTTACGTAAGGCGGAAGAGTACACAACGTGAATACTAGTAGATCTTAAGCAGGGTTTTCAAAAGAGCTCATTTTACCGTGAACAGCCTATAATAACAAAACTAAGATACTCTCCAAAGCTGAAGAATTTACACCCAACTTTTCGCCATAATCTGATTATAATTATTATTCCTACTATTGATACAAATACTTAGCGACGCATTGATAATTAGACATTTTATTGAATAATACAGGTCTTGTTCAAAACTGCAAACGTATTGTGTGAACCGTGAGAACTTTTCTAGAGATTGATGGTTACATTTCAAATTTAAATGTGATAGTGATCGTGGTGTCTTTTATTTGGAAAAAGAGTAAATAAATATAACATAATAGTGTATGAGATAAGACAAAAAAAATTACTAAATCAAACGTCAATTTAGCGACAATTTGACATCCAGTCACATGCATGCTGCACCTAAAATTAGGCTATACGCTTCATTTAATAGAATTCGGGCACGCTTGGCAACACTGTTGTGGGGATGATGGCGCCGGCGAGTCTGCATCCGGCCTTCAAGACTCGACGCCTACGCCATCTGGCAAACGGAAAATGAAATACTGCGAGCGGCCCAGTAAATGGTTTTGCGTGTACCTTTCGATTAACTTGATGGCGTGATCTCGTTTTATTTTGTTCCTTCCCCTGCGAAGGTGACTTTTATATATTTAGGCAGCTCAGGAGATGCCATAGGTTTTTATATATTAATGCTCAGCAAAGGTTCTCGCCCAGAAGCGTTTTCTAATCTCATATAGCCTGAGAAAAAATGTATGGTCACTAATAAAATAAAAAATTACTATTAGAACTACATAATGCGATTCTTCCTATAACAATTGGTGATTGGGACAAACGATTTATGGGCTTCCTATAGCTTTTTTTATTTATCGATGCAAAGTGTAAAATAAAAAAGTGTGACTAGAAATTGACATACTTAACATATATTAGTAAATGTTTAATTCCTAAAATAATAAATATCTAAAAAAAACACATAGCTTTTGTTAGTGATACCATTGACAAAACTATACCCAATGACGTACACACGCTGTGTATACAATAATACTACTGTCATACAGCTACAATGATTACATTTTAGTATAAAAATGTGCGCATCAATTTTTAATTTTAAAATATGGTACACTAAACCACAAGCAATAATTTGTTTTAACCCAGAACACTGTCACGGAACTGAGTTTTAACCACATTCTATTAAAGCTTAGTTTGTTATCCATCATTACCAACTTTACTGGGTAAATGTCACTCAGTGCGTCCATTCAAATATATGCATTTAGGAGCAGTGACTTTTTCTGAGGTTCATTTCAAAAGTGTTCACTTTATCGTGAACAGTCTTTGCATTCGTTTTTTGCTCATTTACACACATCTCAGCAAATAAATGTCCTAGGAAAAAGATTTTTTGCAAGAAAGGATCAAAAAGAACAATTATCTAGGCCCGTAGAGTTTTGCTTTTATAATTTTATGTCTATTTGAATAAAGCTTGTCTGTGCAGTTTCAATAACAGTTAGGAGAAAAATAAAACTCTACGGCTTTCATCGCCTGTAATAAAATTCCACTGTTACAAATTTCATTCGCATAGGAAAGCGTACGTTTCTCGAAACAACACACACAAAGCGACGGTTTAGGTAGCAGCTTATTTTCACTTGTTTCTAACGTGCAGTTTTCATTCGTGGGGCTCCACTATTCACGTTTTTATATCGTAAGAAATGTTATTTTTAAATCACTGAAAAAAGCACAAAACACCTTCAATTCTTCCTTCAATAAGCAATCTGTATAGCAACGAAATACTTTATATATAAAAAATTAGTATACTAATTAACTAATAGTAAACTAATAAAAACAGTATACTAATTTCACTTTATCGCACCTTGATAAAATATGCAAAAAATCTATGCACACAAGACTATTTGAAGTACATCATTTGGTTTCCTGATGGTTTCGTGAACCAGATATGTTTCATTGTCCTGGTTACTACAATCACACGAACTACTTTCCTTGATACGCAAGACGTAAAAAATTGCATAGATCCACTGACTAGGCATTTCGCCATTATTCTTTGCTTAGAACTCAATAACATGTATTCATTTACTATCCTTTCTCGAACACGAAAATATAAAATCTTTCATTATCACCGGATAGCTTATAAACGAAGGGAATTTCGATAATTTCCTTGATTTGTTCTAAGTTTATCACGACGTAATGTCAATGAAATAGACATGAACGTTTACTCTTCCCATCCCAAATACGACACACAAATGCAACTGCTAGTCTAGTATTTGCTAGCGAACTATTCGGAGCAAATTATAACATTATTTAGACAAAACTTGCAACTACTGCGCACAAAAACTTACTATTGTTCGCCATTTTTTCGTTCACCAACAGAAATTAATCGCTGATATTGTCGTTAAATTTTTGAACTAAAAAAAAAAATCAAGAAGTAGAGACAACACAAACTACTCTTTCCAAAAACGAAACAAGAAAAATAAGAGAATGCAGCAGTCTTCAGATATCTGGTAACTATCGCAGCATAACAAACAACCGCGTGTAGGAAGCAGTGATTTCAACTTCGTTGCTCGTACGGCGGCACTTACTTTTTCTAAACTACCATATTCTAAGTGTTATGTGAAGTTAAGGCCCGACGGTAGGGCAGGATTTTATTGCGACTCAGGCTAACCTCTTACGCCTACAAGGAAGGAAAATCATGTAAGGAGACATGCATCGCGGCAAAGAGGGATTGGGCAGCCATTGCCTGCACGTTGAGGCCATGACTACCTCCCTAAGTGTACTTAGATCTAGTCTTAACTATGAAGAGCTAGGGAAAACCCGTAAAGAGGGGCGTAGAAACCCTTGCGACAGAGAAGTAAAAATTTCAGAAGTATTTCATGCATTAAATTAAATTAAATTAAATAGAATACTACAGGAGACAGAGTGTTTGGGAGCATGCTCTTGGTTGGTAAGAGTAGAAAAGACTATAGGCTGTTCACGGTAAATTGAGCACTTTTTAAGGTCCTTCCAACAGGCTTTATCCACTAGTAAATATATCTTATTGCAATCACATTTTGAGGGTGGTGAAACGTGTTCATTATATTTATTGGCCACATTGCAATGTTACTATTAAAGAGCAGCAGAAAAATAGAGATCGGGTGAACGGAAAAATTTGGAAGGGCCTTAAAAAGTGCTCACATTTCCGTGAACAGTCTATAGTAGAGAGGCCTGTTTGGTAGGTCAAAGTCCGTCACCCTCTTCGCCAAAGGCCGTGACGCACCGCTTTCCAAGTAGCTGTCCTTCCTCGTCACAAGTGTTCGCGCGCAAGTCTGGCAAACTCCCGTGCAAGGCCTCAATGACGTCCGTATCGCTGGGCCTCGAATGCGAAAGAAAAAAATAATTATAATTTCGGGGTGGTATATTCTTGCTGCTATGTCGCTATCGCCTACACTACCCACGCACTAACACGACTCGTTGCTCGCAGTTGAAGGCGTCACGTACACACTTGCCCAAGCTTTATAAGGCGTCCACGATCTCCTGGTTAGTTGGCAGCTACTTTGTATCGTCGACAAGTTAAGAGTAGGATGGAGTGAAACATTTCCTGTGAAATAGTTGTTTACGCGAAGACGCGTATCTCGGTAAATAAATGCTCTGCTATTATGACTTTTTGTCAGAAAAGATAAAAAAAACAATTATATATGCCTCAATTTTTTTACTTTGTCATATTAAGTGTATTCTTGGAAACAAAGTCGTGAAAATGGTCGAATATCGCATTTTTAAAGCTTGCCAATGCAGTTTCCTAAAGCGACAAGAGAAAAGTACAAAGATAAGAACGTAGTTTAATCTGTGTGCTTTCATCGCGTGTAATAAAACCCCTATGTTACAGATCAAATTTGTACAGTACAGCGTCACGACGGAAACATTGCACGCCTTGCGCGTAGGAGCGATGTGGCACTAGGCGTGTGTGTCAGTGTCGTCCGTATCGCTCCCTCGTTTCTTGACCTTGGAGGCGGGGGTCCATCCCACTCTTAAAGACTAGAAAGTATGAACGTGTATGGAATCGACCATGACCTGTGTCATGAACAATTCCGGCATTGGTCTAGAATGATTTCATAACAGAATGGGGAACTGTCGCGTGTACCAGCCCCACCCGCCAGTCACTGGACAGCAACATGTCGCCAATCAGCGCCTGGTAACGCACTTGCCAGCTGCCAGCCCATCCAATAAGGGACCTCTCGAAACACGCGCTGGCTAATCGGACATAAGGCTCCGCTTCCAAATTCTCGCGCAGCCAATCAGGGAATGGGCACGCCAACATCTGAGCTACCGCCACAGCATTTCGTCTGCGTACTTTCAAAGTATGGCATACAACGACGTTTTTAAACATAATGTGATATGTAGGGCCACATGTTTTTCGCGAAAAAATTTAAGTGGTGGGTAGAATTCAATATCCTATATGCGCTGCCTTCCTTTGGCCATTGGCCGCTTGTAATTGTGTGACTACAGACTGATATGTGAGTGAGCCAATAATAATTAAGTTTCTCCGATACTGAACATCCGTGATTCGTTGGCAGACAAATATGATGCCTAACAATTTAAATGAGCCAATCACGAAAGTTTCTCTGAATTAAAGTGTTTTGAAACACAGCGTGTCCTGAAATCTTTTCGCGAAAAACAGGTACCCCTAGTGATATGCCGTAATTTCTTTTTATTGTTCTGTTTTATCAACAACAAGATACTTCATTGCCTTATTTTTCATCACACACTTGTTGCTTACCAAATATATAAAGGAAAAAGTATTTTGGATGAGCGTAGGTGAGTTTTAAACAGACGAATATTTGTAATACTTATGGGCACTGATATTTCGCGAAAATATTTCTAGACAAGATACAGTTCAAATCACTGTGGGGTCGTTCAACTCTTTTGATTGGCTAAAGCATGTTGTGGTACGTGTCAGCTTGTTTGATTGGCTAAAGCATGTTGTGGTACGTGTCACCTTGTTTGAATGGCTAAAGCATGTTGTGGTACGTGTCAGCTTGTTTGATTGGCTAAAGCATGTTGTGGTACGTGCCAGCTTGTTTGATTGGCTAAAGCATGTTGTGGTACGTGTCAGCTTGTCTGATTGGCTAAAGCATGTTGTGGTACGTGTCACCTTGTTTGAATGGCTAAAGCATGTTGTGGTACGTGTCAGCTTGTTTGATTGGCTAAAGCATGTTGTGGTACGTGCCAGCTTGTTTGATTGGCTAAAGCATGTTGTGGTACGTGTCAGCTTGTTTGATTGGCTAAAGCATGTTGTGGTACGTGTCAGCTTGTTTGATTGGCTAAAGCATGTTGTGGTACGTGTCACCTTGTTTGAATGGCTAAAGCATGTTGTGGTACGTGTCAGCTTGTTTGATTGGCTAAAGCATGTTGTGGTACGTGTCAGCTTGTTTGATTGGCTAAAGCATGTTGTGGTACGTGTCACCTTGTTTGAATGGCTAAAGCATGTTGTGGTACGTGTCAGCTTGTTTGATTGGCTAAAGCATGTTGTGGCACGTGCCAGCTTGTTTGATTGGCTAAAGCATGTTGTGGTACGTGTCAGCTTGTCTGATTGGCTAAAGCACGTTGTGGTATGTGTCAGCTTGTTTGATTGGCTAAAGCATGTTGTGGTACGTGTCAGCTTGTTTGATTGGCTAAAGTATGTTTTGGTACGTGTCAGCTTGTTTGATTGGCTAAAGCACGTTGTGGTATGTGTCAGCTTGTTTGATTGGCTAAAGCATGTTGTGGTATGTGTCAGCTGTTTGCGCCCGAATCACGAAGGTACGTCGTCGGAGTTACCGAATCCTGAGTGGCTCGGTCAAATGCGGAAACGACACCAGCAGCCAATGGAGATATGACAAGAGCCGAGGTGTATGTATAGTATTGAAGTCTACTGTGTGCTCCGATTTATTCGAGAAAAATGAGTGGCGCTACTAATACTTATTCCGATGGCACCCGGTCATTGTGTAAAACGTGTTATAGGTATAGACCTGCAAAATTCGCGTTATTATTTGAGGACAATTTAAACTGAAAACACTTTTACAATTGCAATACGTTTGTCATTGGACCATGCTTGATTTGATACATCCCGAGTAACTCTGCGTCAATAAATGAACACTTCAAAATCGTGTGCACCAATCACGTACATTTCACTCAGTAAAGGGAATGACTTAACATCTGGGCAGCGGCAAGTCAAAGAACAATGTCGGTTTCAGTATATAAAGTACTGTGAATTCTAGCTTGAAGCCAAACAAATAACGCAAATTTTGCAGGTCCCTAGTTATAGGCTGTTCACGGTTAAATGAACACTTTGAAAGGCCTGCTTAAGATCTACTTGCATATACACTGTGTATTCTTCCGCCTTGTGCAAAATAAACATTGCCGTGGGCCTCGTCACTTTATTCATGCGTTGGTCAAGTGCAAATGTGAAATTATTACAAAAGAAAATGTTTTGCAAATCTGCTCATTATTACACTTCCGTGCATTAAAGAAAGAGAAAGTGAAAGAAATAATTTAATTATCACAAATGGTTATACCTAACACTTTTTATTCGTCGATAACCCTTTGAGGAGTATGCACGTACATACTTTGGCAACGATTATTTGGAAATGTCTTTGCTCTTGAAGACAAATCTCACACTTCAATGGTTTTACTTTTTCGCTGGACTTTGTGGGAATACAAGTAAAAAATTACAACTCGTCACCATTTCAATTCCTAAGAATAAAATTGTTAATTTTAATAATTTCTCACATGAACATAATGGCTTGTGAAACATCTTAAATCAGTCACGACACACTGATTGGCACATAGTCAACAAGCAACTCCATTGGCCGATGGACAGTCAGTAATAAACGTAGCAGAGTGCAGTAGGCGTGTCTTGTGTGGCCAGGACCAATAGGAAGAAGGTAAGTAGAAATACAGAGACCAACACAGCTGGTATTGGTGTAGTGGGGAATATAGGCAGCTCACTCCAACCTTGTCTTCAGTGACAGTAAATCTGTGCCTTCCCAAAGGGGTTAAGGCGTTTATAATAGATAAATATTCAACTCAACCATTTCGTAAACTATAATAAACAATAATACAGCAATGCGCAGTGTTCCAAAAGGTAGTTTTTAATTAAAATTTTAGGCTACGTAAGTTAAATAATAAAAAGAGAGATTTTACCACGTTGCGTAGTTGTTTTATGTATGATTTATGATTATCACAATCATCCTGTTTTTCTACATTTAGAAACATCACTGCCCCTGGCTATGCATATGTTGTAACGGGCGCACTGAGAGACTTTCGCCCGGTAAAGTTGTTAACGATGGATGGAAAGTAGTTCTATATCTTAACGTCGAATAAAAAGTTTTAGGTAACTATTTTCGTGAACCTAAAATTATTTCTTTCACTTTCTGTTTTTTTTTTTTTTTTTTTTTTTTAATGCACAAAGTGTAAAAATTACTAGACGTTTAAAGAATTTCCTTTTCCAATTATTTCACAGTTTCACTTGACTGACGCACGAATAAAGTGATGAGGCCCACGACAATGTTAATTTTACGCAAGGCGGAGTAATACACGACATGCGTACGAGTAGATCTTAGGCAGTGCTTTCAAAAGTGTTTAATTGACCGTGAACGACCTGTAACCGCGATTTTCCGTCCGCTAACCGCCTTCAGATTCTTACACAGTTGGAAACTTTTATATTTGACTTTACCATTCAACTTTACGTTTGCTTTCCGACATGTTGTTTCTTATGGAGCTTGACGCAATCGAACTGTCAAAGGTAAAGTCAAGCACTCTTGAATTTACGATTTCGAAAATATTAAATTTGAAGTCAAAGTCAAGCAGCCATTTTGCCGAGAAACTAACAGGAGTTATGTGAAAAGTGCGTTATTTTATTGTAGGGCTATTTTAATCTCGGTATTTAAACAAAGCTCGTCTTATATTAAATGAATGACAAGCGAATATAATGTGAAGAGGCAATGTATGAATTGGCATATTTTAATAAAGTAAACAATTGAGATTTCGTTTTGAAATAATATTTTAATGTAAATTTTAAGGCTATTAAAAAAAGGCACGTAAAATGCATTCCTGGATAATATCATAATTATTTTCATAACAAAATACACAAGATTACGAAGCTCGCAGGACAGATGCTCAATTGTCTGAACTCTTGACTTTACAGCTGTATTGTGTATTGGGGGGTTTCGTCGGACGAAAGGAAATGCTAAAGTTTTCTATTGTGTAAGGATCTTTCCCCTGCACACGCGGAACTCACACATGAATATATATATATATATATATATATATATATATATATATATATATATATATATATATATATATATATATATAAAAGGTCGGTGGCGTTGTGGGTCACGTGTCGTCGCGAGCGACCGCGAATCCTTGAGTGCTATCGCGGCGAGCTCAAGGCTGTCCTAGCGGGGGCGCCCCCTGCGCGCCGGTGAAAGTCACGGCGAGGAAAACTTTCACCGGCGCGCCACACACATTCCGATAAAGCCTGTTCACCATCAAGTGAGCACTTTTGAAATGAACCTTGGATGAAAGTCACTGCTCTTGCCTGCGTTTATTTCAACGCACTGAGGTCTGCACATGTCTACTGGCGCTTAAAGACGAATTGCAAGTAGTTACCTATATCCCCTACTGCGAGAAGACCGGTTCTGTTGGCGTGTGTCAGAACTCACCATCTTAGGGATAGGAACATTTCGCGAGTTCATTTCAGGACAAGGTAGACGTCAAACTCGCGTACTCTGAAGTTGACTTTGCTATTGGATCGCAGTTTATTAGACACGGCCTGGACGGCTCTGAGCCAATAGCGGACTTGCAAGGGAACAAGTAGCGAGTGCCATACAGCCACTTGTGAAGTAACACTGGCTACTCTATGGGGCAGCAGCCAATGAACAAACATCTGAGGCTCGAGTATACACAGGACTGCGGAGTCTAGCCTAAAGGTAATTGACCTCGCGAATTTTTTCTATCCCTAACTATTGGTCCATACCTAGAACTAGTGATTTATCGCGAAAAAATATGAGTACATGGTAGACTTCATTACTGTAAGCACTCAACAGTAGTTTGTCTATCGCCATTGGTTGCTGTCTGCTTGAGAAGTAGTTCTCATATATGACCGGACCACTCAGTATTCGGCAACATCGGCACGGCTCCTACTTGATTCGTGTGCAGATAGTTAACACGTATCAAAAATTAACTGAGCCAATCAATATAGGTAAACGAACCTAGAGTGTTTTCAAATACAACTTGTCTTTAAATCTTATCGCGAATTTCACTAGCCCTATCCATACTACACAGGACACTACACTGTACTTTAGAGCGTTCATTATTGGCCGGTCATCAACCAATAGAGATCCGAGTTGATACTGACCCAATCACATGTCTTATCGTATAAAATGATTTACACTCAATCATGTCCTTTCGAGTGGCTATATAAGAAAGAAATTCTATCGTGAGCAGTACCATTGTTACTGCGCTGATGTGTTCTTGTGAGGTCACTAGCCGAACAAAGACTGCACATCCATGCGAGTTTTGTTTTGAGCAACAAAGAAATTC
Source organism: Dryococelus australis (assembly GCA_029891345.1). Lineage (NCBI taxonomy): Eukaryota > Metazoa > Arthropoda > Insecta > Phasmatodea > Phasmatidae > Dryococelus > Dryococelus australis. The sequence continues at coordinate 21,395,419 of CM057004.1, forward strand.
TCATATTAGCTGTGCTCGAGATACACTGGCGCACTGTAAAAGTCGCACTGAGTGACATGCGCCCAGTAAAGTTGGTAACGACGGATGGAAAGTAGTTCGATATCTTAACGGCAAATAAAAAGTGTTAGGTAACAATTTGTGATAGCTAGAGCCACGAGTATTTCGCGGATTCATTCGGAGGCGAGACGGACTCCAAACACTTGTTATTTTCTCCCACTGTTGTGATTGGACGACAGTTCTTTGGACACGCCCCGTTTAGCCGTGATTCAGTTATAAACAGGGAGTAGTAGTGTGAGTGTGTGTATAACAGTTCTGTACAAAAGCCTCGCTTGATCTCAGTAGCCAATAAGCAAACGATAATGTCTCGAGTGTATGGAGGGCCGTCCACCTTAGCTTGCTGCTGTCAAATTTTCGTCTCCAACTATATTTGACAATACAATTTGAAGACAAAATACGCCCATCAAATTTTTCCTTACAACAAATTTTATTCGTTATCTTGAACGTGTTTGAAAATTTGTCACACTGTCAACTTTTTTAATCGGGATAATCTATTTTGAAATATTATTTGAAAATTATTTTACTAGTGACATACTGTGTTTTTTTTTTCAATGCAGACCATTACAGGGAGAAATGTAAGGACTGTTGTAATTTATTTTTATTCCTTTACTAAATTTTAATTTTATGTATCGGGGATGTTTCCTGCACAAAAAATTTAATACTTCTGTGCTCGTAATATCATGTGCAATATTAAATTAAAATAGCATTCAAGCTCAGACAGCTTCTGCATAAATTAATTATATTCATAACATACTTCGTATCCAGCGATTGTTCATTATTTTTAAGTTTGTTGACGTCAATTTTTGTCATGCACGACTCTGATTGGCCGAGGCCTTCAAACGTCGAAAAAAAATTTAGAACCGGTGCAATCTTCAAATGTATGATGGAAACTGAAGGCATCCAACTTTTTCAGACAAATATGGCGGTTTTTGTGACGTTTCGATGGCGTCATAACTGTCCAACTTTATTTGACCAAACTTATTGGTAGCAATTTGATGGAAAAATTTGACAGTATGACAGGGGCTCTAGATAGAATTACATAATTATTTTAATTTTCAGACAGACGTTTTAGTTACTGCTAATAACAATTTGGTAAAAGTGTTATAGTTAAATGCTGTATCTACAAACGGTAACACGGAATTAAACGAATGTTTAACAGTTGGCGGTAGAGAATTCATAGGTTGGCTACTCTTTTAACTGCACGATCGTTTATTAAAATCCTAATTGTACACATTTATTTCTTTTAAAAAGGCGTTGTTGCTGATATATCAATACCACTTGTGCCATTTTATTCTTAGACAATCAGAATTTGAAAATCCGACAAAGCTCAATTCCAATTCCTGCAATTGATCGCAAGCAAAAATACACTCCATCTTCTCCGGCAACGAACATAACAACGGAAACAAAACAACTCAATGCTCAGGCGCTGACAGTGCATGCCTACATCAAAATTATATATTTTATGAATAATAAAAATAATTTAACTTAATTTACTTGTGACATAGGTATATTTAAAAATAAAATTATATTGTTTATATAATATACAGCTTCATTTATTGAGCACAATTTAAATTTTTTCAACAGTTGGCGAAGCCTTTCTACCCTATAATTTTTGTGACTCACGAAATCCCTATAGACCTTCCCCCCCCCTCTCCCCTTGCGCAGTGCACTGCTAGCGTACCTTGGCCCGGGGGAACGCCACGCTGGGGAAATGAGAGAGTGAGTTAAGACATTTGGGCTGCTCCCGAGGAAGATCAGTCCTCGCCGTCTTGGATTTACGGAATCTTTGCCATGGCATGCATCACAGGGTTTATATTTTATTTTGCCCTTCGACAAGTCATAGGGCATTGCTTCGCGCGTGTTCCCAAACACGCATTGACAGACTACTGCTGTTGCCAGAATCATACTAATTATTCAAGAACGGAAGTTTTTCACACAAATAAAAAAAAACGCTGTTTTAGGAGGGTCGCTGTGGGTAAACTTTATGGAAGGGGAGAAGCCGACCCCCCCCCCTCAATGATCCACCATCCTTCCTCTGTGAAACTCTTCCCCCCCCCCCCAAAGTGTCCCCCTCCCCCCAACCATGGGAGGAGTTAGAAGAACTAGGAGGCTATGTTTTTCATTTTGTGGGATTGCGGTGCGTCCCATATTTCACCTTTTTGAGCAGTTAAGCCCTTCGTAGGCTTTAAGAATTTGGTCTTAATTATTACGTCTTAAGTCTTAAGTCTTAAGTATTGCGTCTTAAGTCTTAAGTATTGCGTCTTAAGTCTTAAGTCTTCTGTTTTAAGTCTTAAGTTTTAAGCATTAAGTCTTAAGTCGTATGTTCACCATAATTGCAACTGCATGTCGGGATGTGCGAGCGAGCGAGCACGTGCCGAAGTTCCCAGACAACATTGCACCGTAAATACTAATTCGTACGGTTACCTGCTTCACCTATGGTGGCTCAGCCCGTAGATTCCGCGGGCCCGGCCTCTGGTCATGTACTATAACCAAGAACGAAAGTTTGCCGCGTCAAACACTTTACGCCCAAGCGGTGTGGAATGACCCCCGGGGGGGGGGGGGGGGGGATCGATAGTGGTCCTGGGGAAGGTGTCCAGTTATGGTTTTTCCCCCTCCCCCCAACCCTTTTGGGGGAGGGGGTGTTATGCTGCCCAGCCTCTGGAAGGCGAATTTTTCGACCGATTTTTTTGAAAGCAGTTTTTTTGTCGAATATTCCATGAAAACAAGAAATGTTACCTCTTTAAAGAAGGCATAGCTAAGCCCTACTTGTAGTGAGAATCTCAACTACCATCATTACACCAATAAAAGACTGGCGCCAATATAACATTTCTGTGGCAGTTACTAATTATAAAAAAGAAATTACATAAAAAAGTTAAGAAGCCATAAAAATCTTAAAACTTACGTAAGCCTCTATAATATTTGTTTTATGCATATAGCATATTCTTGAGAACTGTTACCAACAACCCTTTGTTTGGGTAAAAATATTATTGCTCCTAAAACATTCTCTTACGGGCTGTTCACAGTAAATTGAGCAATTTTGAAAAACCTCGTTAACATTAACTTGTATGCACATTGCGTATTATTCCATTATGTATAATTAACATTGCCATCAGACTGATTACTTTGTTCATGCGTCGGTCACGGGAATCTGTGAAACTACGAGGAAAATAGAAACTTTACAAATATGCTAATTACAACACATGAATAACCTTTTAAAAAAATCAGAAAGCAAAAGAAATAATTTTAAGTTAACACAAGTGAACACGTTTTATTCGACGATAAGATATGGAACTACTTTCCATCCATCGTTGCCAACTTCACTGCGCAAATGACACTCTATGCACCCGTTAAAATATATGCATGGAGGGCCAGTGACTTTTTTAAAATGTTTATTTCAGAAGTCCTAAAATATCAGCGAATAGTCTACATAACAATGCCTTGCGCCCGAATAAATGTACGTTTGTAATGTTGCAAGAAATAACTTGACAGAAATACAATAGTTCAACAGAAAGTTTGCTTATAAAGTTAATAAGAAAAACATTATCGGGCACTGGTCGTTATTATCCTTATACTGGCTTCCAAGAAATTCTAGCATGAATTTATGACCATACAATCTTAATGCCTTTTTTTATAATATTTGAGTAGCCTTTATGTCCCGCGTCTTCATACTAAATTGTTGAATACGTGAGATCTTAACGAGAGGTATATCAACCAAAAAACGGTCCCCTTGTATGGCGTACGATAACAAGACAGAGTGACTCTGGAATCTCTGTTGAATAAATAATTTTCAAAACTGCTTCGAGACTGGTTACGCTGGGCTACTTGCACGTTTGCGATGTTTGTGCGACACTCACGATGAACTACTGCTGTAAGTATGTTTCCAGGCGCTAAGCCGATGCGTTTATGCTCATAGAGCTAAAATTTTAAATATGCAGTAAAGTTAGGGGAAGAGTTAAAGAACATAAACTAACGCATGTGACTTCTGAATACTGTCCGGCATCTTGCAGAAGCAATGCTTTTTTTTTTTCGATTGCTAGCGAGAAGAATGTACTGAGCAAGGGACAGAGAACCGCAATACGGGTCGAAATATATTAGGCACTAAAAAGGCAAGGTTTACAGCACTGCGAAGGCAAGCGGGAAAATTATGAAACTAGCTCTGTGAGGACGTTACTTCTTGCTATGCTCCGCTTTGCCAATTAACTGAGTTCGTAGCTTAGAATATCCATTAATTTCGTTTGTTATTCTAGGCAGTAACATGACGGACTTCTACTACAAGAAAAGTGATCCACAAATAAGGTTGAATTAATGTCAATTTATACATGTAAAGCATCTGGAATGGGGGAAAATATATATTTCTGGTTGTCTTTAACCTTTTAACATATTTTCATGAGTATACCAGTTCACGAATGACACTTTGCAGTATGGGTGTAAAATCATGGTCGATATTGCGCAAGTCCAGAAGTTAGGACCAATGCGGGCATAGCTTTTCCCTGCATAATGCTATTGGTTGCTGCGGACCATACTATTTTGACGTGAATACGTCTTTAAATGTGCAACCATAATGGGAGGCAATCCAGAAAATCCGATGATAACCAAATCGGGGTATACAGTTTGGCGTTGCTGCTCCGAATCTATCGTCTACATTCAAAATTCAATTACACCTCTCGATTACCAAAGGATCAAAGAATATGTTACGTTGAGTGAGAACTGTGAAGCATCGCGAAGGGAGAGGGGGGGGGGCAATTTCGAGTTCGTTTCGCCGCGTCACATAAATTCCACGTAGTATAACTTTTTACTTGGAGTAGCTACGACACTCGTTTAAGTTTCAATGGACAGCTATCGTCAAGATCAATCGATTGCGTCCATAAAAACATTTGTGTGATGTGGTTATGGTGAAATTGTATGAGTTTAATTTTAAAAAAATTAAGAAAAACTGTCGGTCTATACTCGTCAAAAAGTCACGTCGAAATACAGAAATCGTATACGTTTGGAAAGAGCATCTCAAAAGCAATCCATTGATACCCATAAAATCCCATATGATCGAGTGAGGCGGTGCCGGGAACGTAAAATAAATATCAAGGCGTCCGAGCGCGTCAACGTAGACGTATTCACGCAAAACAAACGGCTGTGTCCCCAACACAGCCATTCCCCGTTTTTTCGATTGGTTGCTGCTTGCGCCTCCCCCTTCCGTGCCCGTTGCCAAAAGAAATAGTTAAGTACAACACAAAACAACCACCTACATTTCACGTGTTGTAGAGGATGCCGTATACGTAGTTAGGCTTAACAACTCGTCGACAGCGAGGTCATTAGGCACGATGCTGGTTACGCGGGGGGGGGGGGGGGGAGTGGGGAAGGATTCTGCCATGGCCTTTGTTAAGGACCCATCCCAGCATTCGCCTGGAGTAATTTCGTGGAAGCGTGGAAAACATGGCCGGGCCGGGAATCGAACCCGGGTCCTTCCAAATGCGAGTCCAGTAAGTTACCACTGCGCCACCCTGCTCGGTACCTGAACTGAAAAATTATTGTGTACGTTAAGGCGTTAATCCGCTCTAACACAGTGTAAACAAACTGTGCATACTACGCATTTTGCAGGAAATTTAGACTGCGAGGGTCTACGGACAACGTCCTCTCCTTCGGAAACGATTCATAAACCATAAACTATGTCACCGGTCTAGGATATGAATGGTCCAGATCATTACAGATTATTAAAAAATACAGAGGTGAAATAGCCGGTTATACCGCGAAATTCAACCGCACACGCCAGCGTGTCGTATAGGAAAATGTCTTCTCACAGAGTCATGCGGCCGACAACGAAAGTAAGGCAGCATGTGTGAACGTACACTGTAAAAAAATCTCCTGGTAAACTTCCTAACCTGCAATGGAAGTTTTTAACCTACACTGTATGGTAAAATACCACACGTCAAGTTGCGGATATAGGAAGGTTTAGCTTCACTACTATAGAAAGTTGGGAACTTCCCTATGCATTTGAATGTTTCCTCAGCAAATGTAGGAACTCTATAATAAATGTATAGCTAGGGATAGGACAATTTTGCGAGTTCATTTCTGGATAAGATAAACGTCCAACACGTGTACATTGGAGTCACCTTTGCAATTGGATAACAGTTCATTAGACACACCCTGGACGACTCTAAGCCAATAGCAGACTGGAAAGGAAACAAGTAGCGAGCGCCATACTGTCAGGTGTGTAGTAAGATTGGCTAATCTCTGGGGCAGCAACCAATGAACAAACATCTGAGGCTTGAGTGTAAACAGGACTGTGGAGTCTAGCCTACGGGTCATTAAACTCGCGAAATTTTCCTATCCCTGTGTATAGGGGAAAACATTAAAATTCTTGCTTTTTCACTAAGCGTATACACTGGTATGGTAAATTTCCGAATACTTTCTCAGAGTGTTGGATGTTTAAGTACAGCCCATGCGAGAGATATTTTCGTGGAAAACAGGCTACCCACAACCATTTAACACTCAAATTAATTTATTTCCTCTCCTAGGTATCACTACTTTGTGTAATTTTCTGTTAACCGAGCAGTTTTTAAACGCATATTTGAAAAATATAATCAAAGTCTATTCTTCAGTATGTTTAAAACTATTTGAATGGCATTTGAAAAATCACATCATGTATGCAGTGTTTGGTTCTTTCCTAAATATGTCCCTTATTACCAGTGTTTTATACATGTATTGACACAATCGTATAGTGTTTTTGAACAAATTGGACATTTATTTACAACTCACCTGTAAACAATGTCATTTATAGTTTATAGAGACCCGGAAATTCCACGGATTCATTCGGCAACAAGATAGACTCCACTATCCTTTGCACATTCGTGCATCAGTTAGTATTCATTGGCTTGTTGCTCCAGTTAAACCCCAGACAAGGTAGCGCGGGATTCGGTTCTTAATTTCCTTGCGGGTTCGTTATTGGTTGAAAGTCGTTCGGGGCGTGTCTGACAAACTGTGGAACAATAGAAGCATAAACACATATGCACACGTGAATGCAGTTTAACTTGTGCTCAGGTGAATCTGCGAAATTTCCGTGCCTCTAATCATTGATAATTTATATGGATAAAAATATGGAGAAAATAGTCGTGCTGGTAATGGTTAGTAAGAAATTGTTGTCATGCAAAATGTTATTCGCACAAATAGAGTGCGTTGTCTTTAGTGAAATTTTCTATACTCAGTTCACACCTTGAGGACTATGCCCCAGTCCAGCTCTGGACACAGTATAATTACTGATTTCTCACTCTGAGGACCAAACACGCTTGAATATGTTTGCTCTGCTTTGTTAGTTTTTATACCGCCGTGACATGAACAACATCTTGGACAAGCTGTAAATTCCGTGAGTAAAAAATTTAATTTCTATTCAATTACGGAAATGAACAGGATGGACTTGATATCGTGATAGCCATGACAAGTCGCTGTATTTGGAAAGAAAGTTAACTCGGTTTTTCACCGGCCAGAAGCCAGCCAATAACGAAACTTGTTAGTACGGTAGGCATATCCGGTGTAATTCGTACCAGTAGGACGCTGGTAAGTGGTCATTTTTACATTCTAAAAACCCGATAATTGTTTTATAGGCTCCTTAATGGTATTCTTTAAACATAAAAGTATCGTAGGTCTTTAGTGAAAGGTTTGCTTTTCCAGTTGGTTTACCGTTTGTAATTTCCGTTCATATTTTAACAAAGTTTTAGTGGCACTCTATCGCGTGTTGCTCTATGGCTGTATACTGCCACAGTTCTCAAAGGAAAGAACATTTCAAAACAGGATCTATTTGTTACTTTTGGGCTTCTTCTTGTGGTTAAAATGACAAATACGAATTGAACCCAGCTATCATAAAGGTGGGGTTGACGATAAAAAATCAAGGTGAACAACTATGAAGAGACATTACACAATGCAAATTAGCAAGTCTTGAAAAAGCAGGCGCCTGTTGACCCTACGGCGATGACGTTGATGATGGCGATGATTGATGACTGGCATCGGAACGACGCAAGACGAAAATCCTCTCTGTTGTTTCTTTCGTAATCAACCGCACCGCACCCACCGTACGTGGAAACTGAAGGCATCCAACTTTGTCAGACAAATATTGTTTCTGAACGTGTTTTGGAGTACAGCTAGTCGTGGAGTCTTTTCGCGAAAAGAGGTAGTCATACTTATCACTAGAGCCCCGAGTATTTCGCGGATTTATTTGGCAGCAAGCTAGACTCCACAGTCCTCTACACACTCGAGACACTGTCGTTTGTTTATTGGTTGCTGCGATCAAGTGAGGTCTTTGTACAGTACTGTTCAGCGCTAACTCACACTACTGCTTCCTGCTTATTATTGGCGCACTGTTAAACGGGGCGTGTCCAAACAACTGCCGTCCAATCACAATGGAAGGAGGAAATACCAAGAGCTTAAAGTCTACTTCGCCACCGAATGATTTCGCGAAATACTCGGGGCTCCACATCCAGATCGTGGCTTACTAACAGTGATCCAACCGGAAAAGAAAGTCAAATGTAGATGTGTTTGAAGTCTAGATTGTCTTCAAATGATTTCGCGAAAATTCCGGCTGCGTATGGGGTGGCTTGACATTGGCCACTACTCCACGCAGTACTTGGCGTGACATGGCATGGAAACACTAAGGCGAAGTTGTTCCCTTCGGGATTGGCTGATCATCCTGACCGCGCGCTGTGTGGAATTCCTGGTACCTCTGCTCATTCAGTCCGAAAATAGAAGACCTGCGTTAGGAATTCGCAGAGAAACATAGACCCTTGGACTTCTGGAACATGGTTAGGGATCAGCTGTTAGCATTCGAGGTACTGAGTTGCCTAATAATTAGGGACAGATGGTTTTCGAGAAAATATTTATAGTCATACTATACATCAATATCCTACGTCCCAAACCACAATTTCCTTTAATTATCGGCCAGGTGTCTGCGTGAGAAGACGTGGTCTTATTTGACTGGGCCATTCGTAATAAGGAACACTGATAATGTCCGTGTTGATAATGATGAACGTCCGTGATTCGTGGACAGACACTCGAGGCACGTGATATTTAAAATCATCCAACCAGGAATGTGAATACGAACTAAAGTGTTTTGGAGTGCAACTGGTCCTGAAATCTTTCCGTGAAAAACACCCGTCTCTACACATTGTGTGTTCTTCCGCCATGTGCAAAATTAACATTGCCATAGGTCTCGTCTCTTTATTCATGCGTCGGTCAATGGGCAACTGTGAATTCATTGCAAAAGAAAACATTTTGCAAATATGCTCATTTATAAACTCCGATGCATTAAAAAATACACAAAGTGAAAGAAATTATTTAAGTTTATCACAAATGGTTACCTGGCACTCTTTATTCGACGTTAAGATGGGGGACTACTTTTCATTCATCGTCACTAACTTTACATGGCGCATGTCACTGAGTGTGCCCGTTGTAATGTATGCAGTTAGGTATAGTGACTTTTTTCTAAGGTTGGTTTCAAAAGTGCTCACTTTGTCGTGAACAGCCTTTAGAAAGTAGCGCTCTAGGTAGAACCTTCTTATAGGTATCTGCCACCTAAGAGGGGGGGGGGGGGGTTTGATGAGGTCCGCGCCGGTCCCACTCAGTACTTTGTGTGTCCCACAACAAAATCGCAGCCCACTGCAATCGTCAAGGAATCAGTCGTCTTCAGTCCCTCTAAGCACAGCCGTGGAACGTAAAAGATATTATTTATTACTTGCAATTTTTCCCCCTCTCTTGAATATAACTTGATTCAACTACGGCGCATGCAACTTTTAACCCAAAGTTAACACGGGGAAGTAGTGTATAACTGAGGCTAAACTGTAATTTTGGTTAACTTGAAAGCATTATGAAAATAAGGAGAGCGAACATAACTCGTCCAGGGCTTTTTAAAACAAGTCTGCATGCTGTAGCGGGCTCCAGGAAGCCCGAACACGGCAAGCTTAGGTTCTATGCACTATAGATTCCAGTGGCGGCCCCCTGTTTTGATAACAAGTCTGGTTGACCCAATGAAGAAAGAGTGTTTAGGACAGAGCGGCGCTTCTCCCCCCCCCCCCCCCCCCCCCCGCCCAAAGGCAGGCGGCGGCGTGTGAGGCTACAACGTTAGTGTCAGTGAGACAGAAGAACGCTGAGGTCCGGGGAGCTCTGGGCCATTTACGAGATACGCCTTACTGGTGACCATAAGTCCGGCTAGGCGGTAGGGTGGCATTCTCTTTATCGAAACCCCGTAGTTAAAGAGTAATAATCACGTGGCAAGGGCTTGGGAATAGTGCGAAGCTATATTCTTGTATTCTTATAAATAACCAATATTCGTGTATATCAGTTCATGTCAGTATAGTAGTTCATCGGTATTGTACCCTTGGAACCTGTTAAGTGTTTGTCTGAAGGAGTAACTTAAAGTCGTATTGTGAAGGAGTCATTCTGTAATAGTGTTTCAAGTATTGTTTTATATAACGTGGAGATGTATTAAATGAGTATTGTAGAATTCCCCCTTTCAATCAGCAGCCCTAGTGTTCAGTATTCCCATGTGCGTACCTGCCTGGTCTGAGAGTAAGAGAGAAACGAGGAGGAAGGATAGAGATAGGAATAGTAGTGAAAGTATCCGGGAGAAATAGGCAGGACGTAACGATGCGTTACCGCTAATCCAGTGCAATTTGGAAACGGTTACAACTACGATCACTCAACATCGAGGGGGGGGGGGGGAAGTAAAAGAGATAAAAGAAAAAGATAACAACAGCACGAAATTAAAACTAGTGGGTGGAAATTAAGTTTTTCGCAAAGAGATATGAATTTTGTTTATCAATTAGGACAGGCTCGATCTGCGTGGTCACAGGTCGTAACGTTTCGTGTACAAAATGCCCGTTTGTACTTCGTTAGGGCAATAGAAATACCAAGTAGTGTTTTAAATTTTTCTATGACCTCGTCGCCCGTGTCTTGAGTCTACATTACTGTTACATCGCCACTAGTTTCGAAATAATGTAAACACAGCGTAGAGCCACAGCGTAGTTAGGACTGCAGATGTGAAAACGGACCTCTCCACAGCGAACTCCAACCTCACGCACCAGAACAGAACAAAACCAAGTTACAATTTATCGGTACCCGGCTGTTGGCCATAACTGATCTCTATTATATGTATTTAACACTTTGTAGACTATGCTCAACTGCAGTTCGAGCAAAGCTAATTTCGAGAATTTCTTTGTTGTTCAGAACAAAATTTGCATATATGTGTAGTATTTGTTCGGCTGGTGTGTAACACGACCTCACTAAAACACGACAGCGCTATAACAATGATATTGCTATCGATAGAATTTCTTTTTTTATAGCCACTCAAAGGGAAATGATCGAGTGTAAATCATTTTATGCGATAAAACACGTTTGATTGGGTCAATATCAGCTCGGCTCTCCATTGGTTGATGACCGGCCAATAATGAACGCTGTAAAGTACAAGGTAGTGTCCGGTGTGGTATGGACCAATAGGACGATGGTGAGTTCTAACACAGACACCAACAGAACCGGTGTTCTTGCAGCACTGGATGTAGGTGACTCATTTCAAATTCGTCTGAAGTGTCAGTAAATGTGTGCAGACCTCAATGTATTAAAACAAAATAAAATTAATCGACTTCCTATTTAACGTTACTCAATTCTTTTATCAGATAGTAGCCGATAGGGGAATCCATGAACAACTTTTTAATCCACCTTCCCCTTACATTGATCACAATTAAAAGTCTTGAAATCTGTTATATGAAATCCAATATACTAATTTAAATTAATTTTTTTAGGGGAGGGGGTTTTAATTTAGACGGAAGTATATAATTAAACATATAATAATTCTTTAACCTAACTACTGTATTATAACTTTAATCATAATTTAATGTATTATTTAAATAACTTTAACTTATGATCGGAAACCACTGCCAAGAGAAAAATTTCTACAGGAAAATTGAAAGGTTTGCAATTGTTTGGGATTTTTACTACTTTGTGGGCCTGGGAATTTCTAAGGGGCCTGCACTCTGATGTTATGAGTGTCGGAAGGCGGCAGTTCATCCAAGCTCCGGTGAATTAAATTTTAACTATTTTCGAATCTAATTATTTAAAAGTCTCTATCAAATCTCAGATTTAAGAGAGACTGGTGAGCCTACATATTCCCCCGGTCGTTCACCATGGCTTTTTGGGAGATATTCGGATCCTGAACGTCTCACCAGTCCACCACAGCAAACGCAAAATGCAAAATGGCATCCCCTGCCTTTAAAATGGCGTCGCTTACCTTCAAAATGGCATCACCTGTCATCAAAATGGCGTCACCTGCCTTCAGAATGGTGTCACTTGCCTTCAAAATGGCGTCACCTGCCTTCAAAATGGCATCACCTGCCTTCAAAATGGCATCAACTGCCTCCGAAATAACGTCACTTGCCTTCAAAATGGCGTCACCTGTCATCAAAATGGCATCACATACCTTCAGAATGGCATCACGTGTCATAAAAATGGGGTCACCTGCCATCAAAATGGCGTTACCTGCCAGCCACATGTCGGAGTGCCGTTCGCCAATCAGCGCCTGTTAACGTACTCGCCACCTAGTAGCCCAGCCAATAGGGAACCTTCCGCAACACTCAGTAGCCAATTAGTAGTGAGGTCCGTTACCAGAGACTCGCGCAGCCAGTCACATAATGGGTACGCCCACATAAAAAAACAACCGCTACACCATTTCGCATTTATTTACTCATCTTCTTTATTCTAGAGCATAGTGTTTAAGTGGTAGAAAACGAATAACAATAAAATCCAAATATATACAAATATACGACAAATCGTAAAATCTCTTCATACGACAATCTCGAGGGAAGTGGCAAACCATTCAAAATCCCATTTAAGTCTTCCAGTAGGAATGCAAAAATGTTCCTTCGTGGATTAATGCGTAACACTTCTCCTTTAACTGCAGCAAGTTTTTTTTTCTGTGTGTAATAATGTTCTAAGTTACTTCTGAAATAGGAGTCAACGGATAATTATTTTAAAGCTTCATGTAGTAAAGCAATGTGTATTTTTATGCAGATATAAAAGTTTTCTTTTAGTTTTATAGCTTACATAGCAGAAAAATATAAACTCTTTCACTCTTTTTTATCTTATCTGATGCAGAACGCAGGTAATGGTTTTTTAATAATCAAATAGTTCTGCTTACCTAACCTACCGTAAGTGCTGAGATTACGCTATTTTTAAAACACAGTTGGCGCTGTGGAGGAATGTGGTATCTTGGAAGGTTGAAGTTACGAAAATGAAATGTTTCGCTGGAAATATATTTGCACCTACACTTAGTGCCCTCGGGATAGAATGTTAAATTCGCAAAGAGAATGGGTTGGTTTCCGGGTCCAGTCAACCTGATTTCGGTTTGTCGTGGTTTTCCACATGTAATCCAGCCGAAGTAACCCAAAATATACCGATTCTCCGAGTGATTACACTGTTGTCAACGAGATGTTGAACATTTAATTTAAAATCTGTAGTATTCCGTTAATATCCGGAGAACATTTATTTATCTCAGAAAGTGTACTATTTCTGAATAATTTTAACCGTTTCGTGCTGGTAACGCATGCGTGTGGCTGAACACAATGATCGCCACACCTGCGACAGTAACGAGTCCAACCTGGCCATGTGTCACTAGGGCTGCCTATAAGACTGTTTCACGCATTTTAAATCAATTATATGAGGAATCACTCAATGTATGATGTATTTGGTTGGTTCCTGAATCTTAATAATATTGTTACGATCTGCAGCTGGCGCCGGGAGGCTGTCTGGAACTGGGGGGGGGGGGGGGGTGACCCACATCGATCCTCCCCTCTTCCAGGAAAGACGCTCTCGCTGCCTGGTTTGGCCCGCTTCCGGAAAGCCCGTGAATAATTGACAACGGCGAGACTTCCTTGCGTCACAGGCTCTCCTGCCCCCGCTGGAGAAGCCGACAGGAGGCGCGGGAATATTCTGGGCATTAGGACACTCGCCGCAACTCGGGAATCGGCGAAATTTCTGTATGACTGCCTAGGACCTATAATGCAAGCCACAGCAGGACTGCGGGCAGTCTTTGGCGGAGGACCTCTGGCCAGTGCGCGAGCGAAGTGAGGTGTAAGACGACGGCGGCGGACGAGCGTTCTTTGAGTGAGTGGACGAGCGGGCGTGAAACCCGGCGAGTGAAGCCTACTGTGCGCGAGGGCCCTCGGAGAAGTTTAGTACACTGGGGACTGGTGGGACATTGACTGAACTGAGGTGGGACTGAGTGCACATGTAATACGGATTTTATTGAAAATATTGGAACTGTCAAATATAGAGACATAATTTATAAAATAATTGAATAGGTTGATACGCTGGCTATTGGGACTGATTCTTAATTCTTTAATTTCATTGATTTATTTTATATATAGATTGTGTTAATTGAATTTATTAATTGTAAACAGTAAGTGATATCATTTTAAGGCGAGATGCTGAGTCGAGGGAATTTTGTTTGTAGTTAATGTAAATTAAGTTAGAAAAGTATAATTAATATATATTTTTTTAACAAAGACCTCCATATCTTAACGAACATGGTTTAGTCCACTTAATTTCTAGAAAGAAACTGTAACAATATTATAAATGCGAAAGTTTGTATGTTTGTTTGTTACTCAGTCACGTGGTAACGGCTCGACGGATTTGGATGAGATGTGGTACGGGGGTAGATGGCAAAAGGAACCGTTTCTTAGGGAATATATAAAATATGCCATCAACCATTTGAGCAGGTACTGGTTGGTGGTCTGTTTTTTTTTTTTTTTTTATTATTCCTCGAGGAAATGATCGATTTTCCATGATGAAATGAACCATTCCAGAATATAGTCTACCTTTGTACCAAATTCCATTGAAATCTTTCCGCGCTGGTGAAGCTGCGGGTAACAGCTAGCATGCCATATATCACAAGCGTTTTATAGGGGTAAGTCGCCTAAATCGTACCACAGCTGGTTTTCTATAAAAGCAGGACTAGTGGAGTGCTCTCGCGGTGAATACTTGAACTACTAGATGTATTGAGCTGTCCGTGAAAATAGCTCGTCAGTGTAAGCACGTGTTGCGTTTTTATTACAGTTATATTGTTTGAGTGTTTGCTGATGTAGTTTTTCTACTCCATATGTAAGATAATACAGCACTTCAAGGTAAGTGTTATAAGATTTCATGCAGTTATCATTGTGGTGCAAGTAATATTGAACGTAATGGCTGGTCGCTTTGTACCGAGGCACCTGTTTTAGGTTAGAAATCACGTAAAGAGTGAAGTTGTGCGCAGTTGCCTAAATCGTACCACGGGTTGGGTTCCTAATTCGTACCGGTACGAATTGGGACATCATATTAATTGAAGCTCTAAATTTGCAATTTATTTGCACCAACTAAATAAATTTTAAATAACCACAACTAAACACACGTGTTAATTCTGTGCTATAGAATGGCGGAAAGGAAATATGGTGCCTGGGGTGAATCAGACATGGAAAGGGCTCTGGCAGCGTACAGAAATGGAGACATGGGGTTCAACGAGTGCTGCCGCCAGTACGGCATTCCAAAACCAACGCTAAAGCGCCACTTGGACTGTAGAAACGTAATTGCTAACGAAGGCACGAAGGCGCTTGGACGGACTACTTACAGTGCCTCTTGAAATAGAAAATCAACTTTTAGAACATATTTTAAAATTGGAAGAACTATTTTTTGGAGTCACGATTAACGATGTACGCAAGCTGGCATATCAGATAACAGAGCACAACCACATTCCACATTGTATTGTTGTGTATGTGAAGAAACATTTGTGGAATTCAGTGTTTAGTGTGTGCATACTGAGTTCATTAGAGTTGTGCGGAAACATTTTGTTTGTGTAGCCTGTAAATAATTGAATATTTCTTGCATTTGCCATAGCAAAATAATCAAACTTTATTAGTATTTAAATACTACAGTAATCCTATGTGTTATTGCACGCTGTCTTGTTTGTTCTCTCATTTGTTTTAATTTATAATGTTGTGGTACGGTTTAGGACATATGTGGTACGATTTAGGAAACCACTTTCGTATATCGTACCAGTTTCAGCCTGTTACCAAAAGTTCTTTATTTCTTCCCGATGCTACATTTTGAAATGTAACCCACGTAAATGTATCCATAAATAGTCATACTTTTTGATACAAAGAAAACTTGTATTATTTTTTTAAATTCGAGACAGATAAAATTGCAAATGTAAGAAGTGGTACGATATAGGACACTCTCCTCTACATTTGTTAAGATAACAATATCTCATTTTTGGTTCAAATGAGCATTAAGTTATGTTATAGCGATAAATTACAATATTTCATTTTTAATTAATTTGTATAGAAACATAGAGTAGATAGGTGTGTAGGTAATACCTAGGAATACCTGATTTTCGCGAAAATATATGACGACCAGTTTTAAGGGGACTATGTAGCTGCATGTCCCAGGTCAAGAAGCGAGGGAGCGATATAAGGGCGACACTAACACGCACGCCTAGTGCCTCATCGCTCCTACGCACAAGGCGTGCAGCGTTTCCGCCGTAACGCCGTACTGTGCAAATTATATCTGTAACATAGGGGTTTTATTACACGCGATGAAAGCCCACAGATTAAACTACGTCCCTATCTTCTAACTTTTCTTTTTTACCGCGTAAGGAAACTGCATAGGCAAGTTTTAAGAATGCGATATTTTACAATTTTCCCGAATTTTTTCCCCCCAAAAATACACTTAATATGACAAAAGTAAAAATATAGCGCCATAGATAATAGTTTTTTGAATTTTCTGATAATAAGTTGTATTTCCAGAACTTTTACTTGCTGAGACGCGTTTACGCGCAAACAACGATTTTCCAGAAAAGCTCTGATACACTTTCTCGATAGGATTATTTGTATGTAACGTAATATTAATCGCACACTACTGGAGTACCCTAATTGTGATTGGCCAGCCAAGTAAGAAAATCTTTTCTCGCAAAATCATGTGACCAATAAGCAAAAGAAAACTGCTGGTATACCAAGAGGGTGTTGACATCTAACAAACACGGAGATCTTTTTCGCGAAATTCGGGTGAACCTAGTAACACCTAAGAGGACCTGCAAAATCCACATTATTATTCGAGGACAAACCAAACTTCAAGTCGCTGCACGTTTGAGTGGCAGTAGCCATTGCCCAAAAATATGTCTGACACGTTTCGGAGATCCCTTGAGCCAATAATATATGTTCAGTGGCGGAACGGCCAATCTACTTTAATGTGATGAAGCAGATAGGATGACGCTGGTTAACGTGTAGCGTCCAATGAAACCACAGGCGTTGCTCACGTGCTTATATAAGGCAGTGGAGTCTATCCTGTCACCGAAAGACAACGCGAATTTTGCACGTATCTAGTAATTAGTAATACCAAATAAGAAATAGCTATAAAAATGACTGAGTACGAATGCGGAAGTTCTACTTCCAGCATATTGCTCCGCCTCATGCAAACAAAAGTTAACCGAGTATTGAAAATTACACCGAAAGGACGACGCACCGCATTCGTGCGCACTTATTGTAATAATATTTTGAATAAGCAATATGTTTTACTAGGCATTACCAACACACCTATTTTCGCCCTGTTTTTATTCGTGCTAATTATAAGAAATATATAAATAAATATAAAAATAATTAAATTCCAGTTTAACCAAACATAAGGGATTTTTTTTAACACAAGTATAAAACGCTGTGATACGTGGCATATTTAGAAAATAACCAAACAAACACGTCATATAGGCCTATGGGTAGAGCTAGTGATTTTCGCGAAAAAAAATTTCGAGTACAGGGTAGACTTCAATACTATAAGCACCTAAAAGCAGTTTCTCGATTGCCATTGGTTGCTGTTTGCTTGAGAAGGCGTTTTCATATTTGACTGGGCCGCCCAGAATCCGGCAACATCAGCACGGATCCTACGTTACTCGTGCGGAGCCATTTAAAAACGGCCAAAAAGTAATTCAGCCAATAAAGACACGTAAGCGACTCTACAGCGTTTTGAAATATAACTGGCCTTGAAATATTTTCGCGAAATTTCAGTACCCCTATGTGTGGGGTGATGATTTTTAATAGGTCCGATTTAAAAAAAGTGTGAAGAAACCGCGAATAGGCTAGGCATAAACACGAATTGACTATACCTGAAGTGACTGAGTGCTCTATCCTCTTTCCCTTGTCGGTACGGGAGATGCAAGTTCTCGCACGTTGTCGGCTGTTGTTTGTTCTGGCGCGGGAAGACGATTACTTTCCCAGGCGCAGCAACGACGCGCTCAGCTTAGAGTTAGTTCACTGCCGATACGATCGTGCTGGCTGGATGCAAGCATACGCGCGAGGCCTGGCCGGCCTGCCTGTTCCCTTATCAGCGAGTGCTATTCCTGTGACAGCTGATGCCCTCTCCAACTCCCCCTCCAACTCCCCCCCCCCACCAACGCGACGACGTTACAAGACGTTACTCCGAGAGATGAACAGAACAAAACATACCAACACATTGAGGCCTGCACACGTTTTATGGCACATAAGACAAATTAGAAGTGAGTCGCCTTATATCCACTACTGCATGGACACCGGTTCTGTTGGTGTGCCTGTGTTAGAACTCCCCATCGTTCATTATTGGCCAGTCATCAACCAATGTACAGCCGAGTGGCTATAACAAAATTAATTTATATCGTTAGCAATGTCATTGTTACTGCGCTGTCGTGTTCTTGCGAGGTCGTATTAAACAGATACTCCACATCCATGCGAGTTTTGTTCTGAACAACAAAGAAATCTTCAAATCAGCTTTGCTCGAGTCTACAAAGTGTTAACCCTTTAGGAAGGCACAGATTTACTGTCACTGAAGACAAGGTTGAAGTGAGGTGCCTATATTCTCCACTACACCAATACCAGTTGTGTTAGTCTCTCAGTTTCTACTAACCTACTTCCTATTGGTCTTGGCTTCACAAGACACACCTACTGCACTCTGCTAAGTTTATTATTGACTGTTCATCGACCAATGGAGTTGCTTGTTGACTATGGGCCAATCAATATGTCGTGACTGATGTAACATGTTTCACAATCCATAGTTTCATTTGAGAAATTACTAAATTGAACAGTTTTATTATTACGAATTGAAATGGCGACAAGTTGTAATTTTTTACTTAGATTCCCATAAAGTTCAGCGATGCAGTAAAACCATAGAAGTGCGAGACTTGCCTTCAAGAGCAAAGAAATTTCCAAATAAACGTTGCCCGAGTATATATGTGCATACTCCTCAACGGGTTAAAATGGTACTTGTGCCCAGCGGAAGGCCATAATTGTCTTAGTTACTTAAATTAAAAATACATTTGGGAAATTGTCGAAACATAAAATTTGTCGCGTTATAAAAATTTAAAAACAAGTTACATTTTAAAATTACAGGGTTTTAAAATTATTTTGTTAAAGTCTAAAAGAAAAGGTTACGTTATAATTTTAAAATGTCAAAAGTTTTAATTCCCCTGTGTGCACCCTTGAACCCTCACCCCGCCATCCTCTCCGGAGACAGACGGGCCGATGGTTGTCGTTTTGTGAGGTTTCCGTCGGGTGTTTGATGTCTGTGTTTGTGTTGTGATTGTGTCAGTGTAATGTTGTTTGTGCAGGTGTTGTACAGTGTAGGTGAAGAATAAAGTAATGCAGAGTAAAGTTGGATTTACAATAGCCCGACAGTCCGACAAAACAGCCCCAACACAGACGAAAATTTTGTCATCAGTCAATCAAGGGACATTGTCACCCCGACAAACGCAGCCCCGACAAATAACAGATGTTCAGTACCGGAGAAGCTTAGTTCTGATTGGCCAAGCAAAACACCACAATGCCTTCTCACAACACTTTGTTCCGATAAACACAGGAAGGGCGCAGTTGTGCACATAGGATATTAAAGTTTACCCTGCATGGAGCTGTTATCAAGAAAATCATGTGCACTGAGAAAAAGGTTTTGTTGAATCAAACAAGATTTGTTTGGTGCAACAAAATTATTTGTTTCTATAGGGGCAATGAAATATTTTATTGTCGAAACCATATTATTTTGTTGTTTTCATTTGGTTGCCCCAAACAGTAAGATTTTTTTTTTTTTGGTACAACTAAAAATTCGTATTGCTACACCTGCTTTAAACAGTTTGGGCCGATATAAAAATGTTTTACGAGTTCGACCAAGTTTCGAACCTAGTAATATCTTAGTAATATCAGCTAACGTGACAACTGTTGGCACCGGATAGTTTTCAAATAGATATACTCCAAATATTGGGCAACGTGTGCAAAAAAAATATTTCAAGTTTTACAGCTTCACTTGTCAGTTTCTTGTTGCATTGTTTTATTAATGTGTTTATACTATTGTTAATCATCAATAGATTCACTAAAAAACACGGTTACTATCCTAATTGTCACAAAAAAATACAAACAAACTCTCGAGCTGTGTTTTCGAACGAAGGCAGTCAAATGAGTAGCCAAACAAATACATGCAGTTGATTCAACAAAATATTTAGTAGATGGTCTAATTTTTTTTTTGGTTCAACAGAGAGATTTTGTTTATTCAAACGTATATTTTTCTAGACGAACCGAAGTAATTTTGTTGGTTTTCATATTTTGTTTGCTCAACAATACATTTTGTTACGGCAGCTAAATATATATATTTGGCCTTATACAAACAAATATTTTGTTCGATTTTCCCTCAGCGTGTTTCTACAAACGAGACGCAGGTGTGGGAACTCGAGCAGGGAACCGGGACGAGACAATGCAGCTCCGCCGAAAGATGAACTGGTTCCAACCGGAATTTTTTTTTTAACGAGCTCCGATTTCGGCCCGACACTCGACCCTGGGGAAGGGGACACGTGACCAAGAATTCCCTCATGCACCCAGTCCAGTTGCACGCACATGATTGCCTTCGTTGAGAATGCGAACTTTCAAGGTTGATTGCACGCCTCCAGAGTAACAATGGGCCACGCGAAGGCCTCGTCGATCACCCCCACGCGCTTTCACTACCGCAGTCACCCGGGTGTCACGACGCGAGCGCAGAGTGCATGCAAACGCACACCCGCGTGAAACAGTCCCTTGGGCACAAGTGACCAAGATGGCGCCGCTAGTCAGCAAAATTTCGGAACCCAGTCCACCACTCAGCGACTGTTAACCTATAGGCTGTTATTGGTAAAGTGAGCACTTTTGATACCAACCTTGTGAAAAGTATCACTTCTTCTACTTGCATTCATTATAACGGGCATACCTGAGGGGCATGCGCCCAGTTATGTTCGTAAAGGCTGTTCACGATAAAGTGAGCACTTTTGAAATCAGAATAAAGTAACTGCCCCTATCTGTATATATTTTAACGGGCGCACTGAGTGGCATGCGCCAAATGAAGTTGGTAATGCCAGATGGAAAACATAACATAACGTTGAATAAAAAGTGTGAAATAACCAGTTGTGAAAACGTTAATAATTCATTTCACTTTTTTTTATATATATCGAAGTGAAAAAATGACTATATATGTAAAATATTTCCTCTTCTTATAATTCCACAGTTTCGCCTGACCGACGCATGAATTAAATGATGATACCCATTATAATGTTAGTTTTACATAAGGGGTGGAATACACAACTTGCATACAAGAATATCTTAAGCAGGGCTTTAAAAAGTGCTCATTTTGCCGTGAACCGCCTATCATTAGGGACAGGTCTTTTTCGCAAAAAGATTTCAAGGCTAAAGACTTGTTGTACTCCAAAACACTTTAGTACATATGCGCTTTGGTGTTTGGATAATTTAAAATCTTACGTGCCTCAACTGTCTGTCCGCGAATCATGGACGTTCAGTATCGGACTACTTTATTACGGTTGGCCCAGTCAAATAGGAACATGTCTTCTTACGTAGACATGCGGCCAATAACCGGAGGAAGTCTAGCATGAACTTAATATTTTCGCGAAAAACACCTGTCCCTACCTATAATGACAGAGAAAGTATTTCCATGTATTGCCGCTGTTTTAAAATGCAAGGTTAACATTTCTGAATACTTAAAGGGTTTCTTTTGTATTCTGATTTTTAAATCATACAGACTACGTGCAAGAACGACAACATTTTTAAATACATACTTTTATAATAATTTCTCAGTTTCACACGAGGTCTTGAGAGCCGACGAGGGTGAAGCGAGGTGAGTATGGATCAGCGCCGGAACGCAAGGACGGGGGGAACGGGAGCTCCCTGAGAAAACCCCTCCGACCAGCGGCATCGTCCGGCACGATTACCACACGCGAGAATTTCCCGGGGGAGGGGGAGGGGGAGATCCCGCCGGGAATCGTACCCGGTCCGCCTCGGGTGGGAGGCGAGTAGTACAACCGCTACACCAGCGCAGCCCAATAATTAACCTTCGAAAGTGATTGTCCTGGTTTCCTGTTTAGCGAGTTGTAACACGAGTGAACTGTGTAAGGCGCCGGACCGGTTCAGATCCAGTGTGCAGTTAGAGCGAGTGTGTTGAGGGCACGTGAATGACACTTGTGCAGCGTACTTGTGCGTGAGCAGTAAAGAATCTCGAGTAAACTTCCTCAACTGATACAAATGTTCTTAACTTGCTCACTGCATGGAAATAATACCACGTTCCAAGCTGCACATATAGGAATGTTTAGCGTCGCTCTTCACGAAGTTGGGAACTTCCCTACGCGTTGGACTGTTTCCTGAGCATATGCAGGAGTGCTACAACGCCATGTATAGGGGAAAAAAATTACAATTCCCGCTTCCTCACTAAACGTATGCATTGGTACGATGAATTTCCGAATAATTTATTAGACTGTATACACGGAAGTTTCTGTGTCCATCACTTACGAATAATTAATGCTGATATAGGCTATTCACGGTAAAGTGAGCACTTTTTAAGGCCCTGCTAAATTTCTTGTTTGAGCCAATTTTTATTTTTCCGCAACTTCCTAATATAAACATCGCGTTGTGACTAACAAACACAGTTTGTACATACCACTAATCTCAAGAGTTAACTTCCAATCTTAAAATAAAACATATTTATTAGTTGTTAATGCCTGTTTCAAGTGTCTTAAAAAGTGCTCGCTTCACCGTGAACAGCCTATAGCAGCATGTTCGACGAAAGCACAGAGGGGCCTTCACAATGGTAAAATAACCATAAGTTGCATATTATATGGGATTCTCGCGAGAAATGAAGCACACGGTACTATGTTTTAAACGGAAAGTTTACTGCGGTCATACGTAACACCTTAGACATTGAAGTCATGTTTAAGGGGTAAGTATCCTTGATATCTTGGATTTTCGACCCACATGGGAAAATACAGTTATATTTGAAACCCCACAAATTAAAAAAAAAAAAAAAAAAAAACTCGTCAAATAGTCGTCCGCCATGTCTAGCTTTTATTTTTTTATTTCCGGTCATATATTTTCATTACGAAGATTTGTTAGTAAATTCGAAGATGGAGTGAATTCTAACCCCTCGCTACACTCCAGGCTGTGAGGGCCGCCCGCAGCGAGAAGAGAATGGTAAGTGAAAGTTGCTCCAGCTTCGCCAAAGGATTTAACCTTCAGCCTGGACTGCGTGGTGTGTAAAAGTTTCGTTTTAATTTCCCTGCGTTTCCCACCCTTTGTCCGTACAGTTATGGCGGCTCTGTTGAAGACCTGCCTTATTCTTTGGTTTAATATTTGTTTATCTTCTCCGTCGTTTAATTTTTAAAAGAAATATTTACACTAAATGCGAGTGTTGTCGGCGCACTGCCCCAGATGTAGCCGGGACATTTTTTCAGAGATTGTGCATAGCTTAAAGACCGACGTGTGGGCGAATTCGCAGTTCTGACAACACAATATTTCTCCCGTGTAGCGAGCCGCTGCCCCAGCCAGTTACCTCACAAGAGATCTTCCCGTGATAAAAGAAACACAACAGACGTTACTCACTCTGATTCTTCTCTTTGTATTTGTAGAATTAATTATTCGGAAACTAAGTAGTTGCAAAATATGTTTGTAAGGCTGCAAATAAATTAGAGTAAATTTTACCGAACCATAGCATGGAATGTGTGAAACTGTCGAATTTTGACAAACAAGTTATTGGCCCACATAAATATCTTCGTATGTTTATTAAAATGATATGTTGAAAATGTACAATAATTCATAGTTTAAAGTTAAAAAGAAAATATTTGGTAACTAGTTTGCGTACAACTGTTAGTAACAAGTACCGAAATTTTTTACTGTGTATATAGAACATAGAATATTACTGTAAAAACCTATCGATAGCGACATTTTTTTTTCTTTTTTTTCTTTTTTTTCTTTCCCCATGACCAGTTGAACTCCGATAACCTTTAGTTCAGACCCACTTTCGTGATTGGAGGACCCTACATCTCACGCTTCTTAAATGTCTGCCATCGAATCATAGACGTTCTGTGTTAAAGTATCTTGGTTCTGAATGGCTCGCTCAGGTAAGACACTGTCTTCTCTCAAAGACAAGAGGTAAATGGCAAAAGCAAAATTGCAAGTTTGCAAACCTGCGCAAAAAAAAAAAAATGTCCGCTATAAAAAGTGATTACTCAACCACGACAAGTGTGCAACCGGAAAATATGCGAACTCAGTCAGCGCACAGAGAAGTCATAAGGGAAAGGAATGCGACATGTAATGCTAACAAACGTGCAGCAGCTGCAACAGGTAAAGCGGAACGAGCTATATGCAAAATTAGAAAAGAAGGAAAACTGCATACGTCTGGCAAAAAAGGGCAGAAATTTTTTAAAAAGATCTGTTTATATGATTTTAATCTTGGTGTAATTCGGGGCACCATGCATAAATCTTACATGGATAAAAGATAAGTCCCTGCGATAAATAAATTGTTAACTGTTGTAAAACAAGTGATAGATATTCCTGGAAAAAGGGAAGCTTTCAGACAAACCCTTAAAAAAATTGGGTTTAGCTTTAAGAAAAAAGTGCTAATACAAAATAAAGGTTTTAATGGAAAGAAATTGCATTGTATTAATCGAAGTCATTTATTCTAAACAGTAAATTGCATCAATTTGTTGTGAGATGTTGAGTACAGCGAATTTTTTTGTAGTTATTGTAAATAAAATTAGGAAACTATAATTAATTATTTTATTTAATTAAGACCCCCATCCTTAACGAAATTGGTTTAGCCCACTGAATTTTGAGAGAGAAATTGTAGCTTAAATATATAATTAGTTATCAGTATATGTATATTTGTATCGGCAATAAATGTGTGCAGTGTGCGCGATGCTGTTGCACACATTCATGCATACTTGTGTAAGCACGGTATTCACAATTGGTGTGTTTCCCCCCTGCTCCCACGCGCCATGGCTCGCTACCTGCTGGCGTTGGTGTGATAATTCCCCTCGCCGGCTACACGCGTGTCTGTGCCGGTTAAATACCCTACCTATCGGAAATATTATCGCTGAGCGACAAGCGACTTCCAGCCCACTTCCGAAACACGCGCCGATAAGAACGAGCTAAATTAGAGACATTGGCTAACTGACATAGGCGGAGAAACATGACGCACCTAAATATGTAGTTTATTTTACCATGTTGGAAAATTACAACTTGCATTAATTTTAATCGTGTTATGCTCATTGTGTACAATCTTCAACATGTTACACAGGAACCTGATATTTGACTGGCGCTGTACTCCGCTAAGGTCAGTGCTCAGTGATATTCCATGTGGGTAACTGATTGCTAAAGCTGTTTTCACAATAGAGCGTTGCGGCGCGAGGCGTCACGTCGAGCATGAACCAATCAGAGCCTTGACGCCAGCGTAGAGCGTCGAGAACGTTGCACGAGCGACGGACATTGGTTTTGACGCTCGTCTCCGGCGTCGGGGAATAAGAAGAATTACATTTCCGCACTTCGTAATAAACTGGCGAGA
Organism: Dryococelus australis; assembly: GCA_029891345.1. Taxonomy (NCBI): domain Eukaryota; kingdom Metazoa; phylum Arthropoda; class Insecta; order Phasmatodea; family Phasmatidae; genus Dryococelus; species Dryococelus australis. Next base: position 21,421,348 of record CM057004.1, read on the forward strand.
AACTGAGATCAAGAATTGAAATCATACGTAAACGGTTTGCAGATATTCTAATTGGCGTTCAAATTTACATCCATTTTACCAACCTTTAGGAAAACATGAGTATGTTTACCGATGCCTGAAGAATGGTTCATGTTCTACAAAATAATTTTGAATTTTAATATAATACTTATATTAAATAAAAGTGTATATCACTAAAAATAATATTTGTATTAACTAAATGGCAACAAATCACTGCATTTCGTTCGTTTTCAGTATTTCATTGCAAGCTTAACAGATGGCAGCACGGTCTGTGTCGCCGGCGGCCGGCGGCAGGCGACAGCGCATCGCTCTATTGTGAAGACTCAAATAATTGCTCGCCGCTGGCGGCGAGCGTCGGACGCAACGCATCGCATCGCGACGCAACGCATCGCATCGCGACGCTCTATTGTGAAAACCGCTTAAATCACCAAATACAAAGTCTTTCCAGGTTATTGGTTGTAATGACGAAACAAAATTTTCGTCAGATTGAGTACAGCCGCATCAGAAATGTCTTATGAAATAATCCTGGAACGAAAGGGTTAACTTACAGTCTCAACATCAAATGAAAAATAATTTAGCTGAGGTTTCACACTTCTCGCCAGTACTTAAGCTTCGCGAAACTTTATTTGGCCTAGGTATTAACAAAAACCGATATGTTAACGTGAATCAAACTAAATGCCCACTTTTGAAATTAATGGTAAAATGATTACTCTGAATAGTCAGTATAACCAACATCGCCAGTACACTAAGAAGTCATGAAAATTGGAATAGAGATCTGCTCTAACGTATCTTGAAACTGCGAAACTCTTACGTATCTGTGTATTATTTAAATTCTTGAAATACTTCAAGATACGAATAGGTTTTCCTCTGTCACAATGTGGAGTTTGCTGGTAGTTGGAAGTTGGAAAAAATTATTTCTGACATACCGCGTGGTGATGAACTACCATGACCGAAGTGTATGTTCAGGCCTTAAATAATCGCAAATGACATCAGCCAGAGTATTTTTTTAGACGCTGGCTTCCCTGGTGATTAGTCATTTTCACTTTTTTCTTGTTCAGAGTGTACGACAATTAAGTAGATCGTTTTACTTGGTTGCGGGATGGCGAAAACACAAGATGTCGCAAGTAGTTCAGATTCATTGACGTGAAACCAGTGAATATCATGCGCGTGTATTCCGTGGCAGAAAAACTACATTTTCAAGAATTACGAATATTCCTCAGAGAAGTATAATATATATTATATACATGATGTGCCATACTGCTTTCACATACCAGCAAATTAGGGAATTATTATAGTGTCATTTATTTACTTATGTACAGCTATCATTTCTGAGTAACTGACAAATTAAAAATAATAATTTATATTGACCTGCTTTCCATCCCTTATCTAAATTATGTCACTTTTATTGAGTGTTTTCGCTCCTCTCAACTACGTCATGTTTCTAGAGCGCCCTAATATTCACACTAATTTCCTGTTTCGAGTATAACTTTAGTTTATTCATTTCTTGTAAAGAATGAATGACTTCAATTCATTCATTCCTTGTAAGGAATTGTCACAAATTCATCAAACCAGGGTACAAGTAAAGACCGCTGAAGTAATTTTCCAATTTTCCGTGATACCCCTTTTATATACATAATGAAAATACGTCTTACTTTCAATCTACTTATTTCTCTATCTACACTGCAAAACATTTTTTGTCTGCTTATAATTATTTGTAAACTAGTTGCCACGATTGTATTGTAAGAGTACACGTGAACCAGAAAAAAAAAATTAATACCCGACACTCTGGGATGTGTAACACAAATGTTGAATTTTAACAAGCAAATGTAGACTTCAAGTTTATTATTATAAATATGGCGATACGTAAACCATTTAATTATGTTCATAAAAAAATGTTTTTTAAAGTTACAACTCTTTACTTGCATAGTTACGAGAAAAATGTTCCATAACTATCTTCCAAATAATAGTTTCTAAAACGTGTAAAAGTTTATATTGTATGGATAAATATTTGTTGTAAAATAGTCCGCTATACACAGGCTAAATTTTTCAGTACGCTGTCTTGTTTATAGCAGAGTATCTCCCTCAGCCAAACTTGATTCCACTGTTCCTGAACTGCCGCGACGCGAAATATCACCACTTTAATTCCCCGACTACTCTCGACACTGGAGTGGATTCCGAGCAGGTAATTCGTTAGGAGTATAACGAGCCACCTGCTTTCTTTTAAATAAGTAACTAATTACCTTGAGCATCGGGCAGTATGTTCCAAAGTACCTTTCGTGCTCGGCGCAAAACATACGCCAGAGGTGATTTCGTATACGACGTTCACGTCGATTCACTTCATTTATTCTAATCTTCAATTAAATAACGCGCCTCTCTTAGGTAACTCCAGACCCAAATAGGTATAAAAATGTATATCGATCGAAGGGCCGGCGCGCTGTGGTGCCAATGGGATTCCCTTGTTCCTGTCGAGTTAAGTCGAGAGTTATCGCGCAGACAGGCCGTCGACTGCGCTTTGGGCGAAGCGAAACGGGTAATGAATAGTAACATGCTTGTCCTGTGCGGCCAGTTCGCCTCCAAAACGCAGCGCAGCTACTGGAGATTCCAATATCACAGTGTTGCCTGCTGAATCGTGTTTCGCCTCCTCCGATCCCACGTGACCTTATCTAATTGGTAAGGGGGGGGGAGGAGGGATACTCGGTGACAGTACAGTAACATGGAGGTCCTTCGTTGGTCGACTTACGAGCAGGACACTCCTGACACGAACTGCCCTCGAGAACTCGCTGCTAATTGCTCTTCGTCTCTTTAATACCCACAATTCCCTAAAGGCTGTTCACGGTAAAATGTGCACTTTTTAAAGCCCTGCTTAAGATCTACTTGTATGCACGTTGTGTATTCGTCCGCCTTATCTTGAAATTAACATTGCCATGTACCTCATCGCTTTACTCATGCATCGGTCAAGTGAAGCTGTAAAATTTTTAGCGAAGGAAATTTTTTTACAATTCTGATCATTTTTTTCATTTATATGCGTTAAATTAAACAGAGAGCGAAATTAATAATTTAAGTTGTCACCAATGGTTACCCAACACCCAACACCTACGTACTTTCCTCCCATCGTTACCAACTTGACTGAGCGCATATCACTCAGTGCGCCCGCTAAAACACATGCAGGCAGACGCAGTGACATTTTTCTAAGGTTGATTTCAAAAGTGCTCGCTTTATCGCGAGCACTTTTGCGAGGTAAAGTGTGCTGTTTTGAATCCCAACACCTTTCTTCATGTTGCTGCTGTTACGAACCCCGACGTACGCGCAAGCAGTATTTGTAACATTTATTATCAACTGACGAAGACAATTTTTTCCTGTTGTCACGATCTGTTTACAAACAACCGCACTCAGCAAATGAAAGCAAGAAACTGCCACGGTGTTAAAATGAATATTTGATGGAGGCAACGCGTGAGAGCAACGCGCTTGCACTTGACCGAGAGGAATATTTACGGGGGTAAGTTTTCACCCTAGATTTTGAGCCGAACAACGATAAACTGAATACTTGCAAGGGCGAAAGTCGAATACAGGAAATTGGTCCTCGTGGTTAGCCAAATTGATTATAGTTAGGGTCATATCATATGTGCACACTTTCAGTCATCTTATGACTATTTGCCTCTTGTATTTGTGTGACGACAGTCTGTTACACGAGTGAGCCGAACAGAATTTAGCGTCCCCCATACTGACCGTCCGTAATTCGCGGGCTGACAGTAGTAAAGACGCGTAACAATTCAAACGTTCCTCTAACGTACGTGGCTCTGAGCTATACTGTGTTGGAACACGAGCTGTCCTGAAATCTTTTCGCGAAAAACAGGCGCCTCTAATTATAGTCAGTCCTTCGAGGAAGTGCCACAATTTGAAGATACTTGCAATTCGCGTTCCCACGATGATACTCTTTTATTAAAAACTCAGAATAATTTCACTGCACGACCTTCCCAGAATGAAAAAAAGTAAGATATCTGTTAAGCGGACAACACTTACATCCGGTGTCCCTGGTTGGCACACATTGATTCACGCTGCTCACAACTACACTGCAATGAGAAAGTTTCCCACTCACGAACCTTCTCTTATGATGTTACGCGTGAATTCCTAGACAACCACATGCCTAGGGTAGTCATACAAGGCAGTTGTCATTTGTTGACATTCAGATTAAATATTCGTAGTTAACATACATTCGTACTTACGAGGGGGAAAATTTGCCGTTAAATAGGTTAAAATATTTCAATCATTTCCATGAAATGTCTTTAAGACAACAGATTACCCAGTTCGTTGGACCGTCTCGTCAATAAAAGCAACACGCAGACACTGATACATCTGAACCCATACAGACCCAGTGTACACAATTGTGCACATTACGCCCGTGTAGATAATTTTTGGTCTGCACTGCACACTACAAGCTCAATAACCAATGACTCTATCTGTGGGCAAATGATTCGCAAACTATTTTACTGGTCTTGGTCATAATTGGTTCTTATAACTGTAGTCGAACATGCAGCCTCCAGCTGATTGGCTGTGACAACGAAACCCGTGTTGTCTCAACTTAAATACTGCACTCGTCATAAAATATTTTGTTCGCAACACCTGAAACAGTAAAATAAAGCGGGTCTGAAAAGGTTAAATATATCTTGTAATGTACGCAATAAACCCGTGTTTTATCGCCAACTTCAGAGACGCATACTGACTTTAACCCGTTCAGGGAGCATGTCCACGATCGTTTCACGTGAATGGTATTCATGGCGAGTACTGTACACAGCAAGACGCCAGTGTCCAGTCTTTTCTTGTGGTTAGTATTATTTGTGGAGTTTTCTTCTACTAGTCTTTGGCATAAATGGTTATCGGCAGTATCATCTAGCAAGCTATACGTTGCTTACAGCTTGCGAGACTGAGCACAAATACAGCGCATGCCACCGAATTACGTGATTGCAAAACTCTCGCCCAGAAATTAATGTGTGACCTAACGGGTTAAACAACTTTATTGAAGTAATATATAGAGTTTGTAATTTGGAATATCAGAATAAATGATTCGTAAAAGTATTAATTTAAACTAAAATTTCAACTAAATTAAAAAAAAATGTACAACCTTAATTTATTACCCTATCATTAGGGACAGGTGTTTTTCGCGGAAAATATTTCAAGCCCAGTTGTACTCAAAAACACTTTTGTTCACATGCACTTTCGTGGATGGATGGTTTTAAATGCCACGTGCCTCAAGTGTCTGTCCACGAATCATGAGCGTTCAGTATCAAAGTACTTTGTTACGATTGGCCCAGTAAAATAGGATCATGTCTTCTGCTCTAGACACGCAACCAATAATCAAAGGAAGTTGTGCTTGAGGATGCAGGATATTGAAGTCTGGCATGACCTTAATTAAATATCTACGTGAAAAACACCTGTCCCTACATATAATTGAATATAATCATTAGATATAGTTGAAATTCATTATATATATAAAATCTGTGCTATAAATCTGTCTCATTATATATATATTATTATAATATATAATGAGACAAACAAAATGAAATATTTATGGCTGAAGGGACTTTTGGACAAAGGTGTTTCTTAACACTTAAGCAAAAATTATTTTTTTGCATGACAAAACTAAAGCCGCCAGTTTTCAGTGGTATTCTGTTAACACTTTGTAGACTGTGCTCGAGTGTAGCCCGCGGTCGGAAGTGATCTAGGTTCGAAACTCGGTCGAGCTTGTAAAATCTTTTTATATCGGCCCCCAACTGTTTAATGCACGTACATGTAGTCAAACAAATCTTTATCTGCACCACCCAAATCTTACAGTTTGGGGACAACCAAATGAGAAGAACAAAATAATTTGGTTTCAGCAACAAAATATTTCATTGCACCAAACAAATCTTGTTTTGATTCAACAAAACCTTTGTCTCAGTGCATGAGTTATATAAATGGTTAGAACTGCACACAGCAGGGAACCAACGACCAGCGTTCTGAGTGCATTCCTTGTGATAAATCTGATGTGCGTGAGTTTCTGCTCCTCTCATTTGTGAATGGCTAACGTTGGCACCAATGAGGTTAACTGGACGCGAGATGCACGTTTGACAAAAGTACAGGGCACATTAATAGATTTAAAGATTGCAACACTTGATCTTATAAATGTATTACGAACAGAACGGGCTAACATACGGCAATTTCGAAAAGCTGTTTATGACGATTTTGCAGTTTTACTGCGGTAATTGGCCTCGTGTCTTTCTGAGAAGAAAGGCGCATTTTCTTACGCGACTGGACCAACCACAACTCGTTTGCTCCGTCAATGACCGTCCGTGATTCGTGGACAGGCGACTAAGCCGCGCAACATTTAAAATGATCCAATCGCGAAAGTGGATTGTAGCTTAAGTGTTTTGAGTACAATTATTCGAGGAATCTTTCCGCGAAAACAGGCTCCCCTAAGTGTGAAATTACCGCCCGAGTGAACCTGACTTCAGTGGTTTCGGATCTGCCCGTTGCGAAACCTCGCTGCCCGAGTAGTTCATAGTTCAGCCGCCAGACAGTTCACTGTCGCTACTGGCATGTGGTACAGTATAGTGAGTCAATGGCCTCATGCCTCATTGAAAGAACAGAACATTATTAAAATGGCACCAGTACCCAGCTGAAGGCCATGACTGGTGTTAGTTACTAGAATTTAAAACAAATTTGGAATATAGCAGAAACTTAAAATTTGTTGCATTATAAAAACTAAAAAATACAGAGGTTTGAAATTATATTTTGTTAAAAAAAAAAAAAAGAAAGGTTAAGATAAAATTCCTCTGCCTCCATCCTTGAATCCTCCTCACCACACCATCCTCTCCGGTGTCCATCGTGTGTTTGATTTTTGTGTCTGTGTTGTGGTTGTGTCAGTGTAATGTTGTTCGTGTAGAGTGTTGTAGAGTGTTGGTGACAGTGGATATATCGAACTGTTGTAGAGTGTAGGTGACAGTGGATATATCGAACACGGAACAGTGACTTGCAGAAACAGGAACGTAGAAGTAATGGGTTCCGACGTTCACCGACACTTTCCAAGGCCGGTGTTCGCAATCGTGTAAGTGTTGCGCGCAAAGGTGGTATATCACCGGAACTGTACACGGACAGGCTAAGTCACGGAGTATTTACAACTACAGAAGTGATGTAGCCGCTTATACCGCGGGACTTTGAACCACACCCGCGGGCGTCGCTAGCCATTCAGCGCCTCGCGACGTACTTACCAGCTGGCAGCCCAGCCTATAGGGAACTTCTCAAAGCACGCGGTAACCAATCGGACACGAGGTGTGTCCCGAAGGTTCACGCAGCTCATCAGCCGTCCGAATCAAATGAACAGCTACGCCAATTTTCCTCTCTGTTTATTTAACTATTCTGTGCGTGGCCAGTGTCTTCCTTGTGGGTAACTATAGGCTGTTCACGGTAAAATGAGCACTTTTGAAAGCCCTGCATAAGATCTACTTGTATGCAAGTTGTGTGTTCTACCGCCTTATGTAAGATTAACCTTGCCATGGGCTCCGTCGCTTTATTCATGCTTCGGTCAAGTGAAACTGTGGGATTATTAGAAAAGTAAATAATTTACAAATTTGCTCATTCTTACACTTTTAGTTAAAAAATTAAAAATTAATGATTTCAGTATTCACAAAATGTTTACCTAATACTTTCAATTCAAAGATAAGGCGTGGAACTACTTTGATCTCAGTCGTTCCCAACTTAACTGGGCGCACACCAGCCAGCGTGCCCGCATGAATACACGCAGGTAGGGGCAGTGACATTTTTCAAAGGTTGATTTGGAAAGTGCTCACTTTATCGTGAACAGCCTTTATATCGTAACAATTAAAGGCTGTTCATAATAAAGTGAGCACTTTTGAAATCAACCCTGGAAAAATTTCACTGCTCCTATACCTGCATATACAGTATTTTAATGGGCACTCTGAGTGACATGCACCCAGTAAAGTTGGTAACGATGGAGGGAAAGTAGTTCCATATCTTAACGTAGAATTAAAAACGTTAGGTAACCATTTGTGATATATTAAATTAATTATTTCGCTTCCTGTTTTTTTAAGGCATCGAAGTGTAAAAATGAGCAGATTTGTAAGATATTTACTTTGCTAATAATTTCACAATCTTACTTGACCGACGTAGGAATAAAGTGATGAGGCCCATAGTAATGTTAAGTTTACATAAGGTGGAATATTACACAACGTGCATACAAATAGTTCTTAAGCAGGGCTTTCAGAAGTGCTCATTTTACCGTGAACAACCTATACCAGTGTGTTGCTAATAAGCCATTTCATATTTTAGTGCGTATGAGGCTGAAAACAAGAAACTTTATTTACCACACACTAAATTTAAACACTTTACTTCCAGTAAAACATGAATACTTGGAACTGGTTTACTTAATCCTCTACCAAATTAACAGGGAGATTTACATGCGAATGCGTACGGTAGCATATACGTCGTTAATAGGCAGTGATATTTTTTCAAAGGTTAGTTTCGAAAAGGCTTACTTTACCGTGAACAGCCAGTAAATACTCACGTGTGTGTGATTTTAATTCAATAATTTTTGCACTATTGCAGTGGTTACCAACATAACGAGAAAAAATATGGTCCTGCGCAGTCATAAAATCTTCGCTGGTGATTTTAAACTCAATAAAACTTCCGTTTTAAAATTAATTTATACGAATTTTATTCTCTCGCTGTAGCTCGCAAGGTACTTATCTGATAAATGGGATTTTAAATGGCGAAATTAAGCAACGACGAACGGAAAATTTCCTCGCACTATTAAGATTCTATCTTGAACATAATGGTTTCCATCTGTGCGAGTGTTTTTCTTTAGCGGCTCACCGGTTGCTGCTGACGCAGCAAATAAAAACGTGAACAGTTCAGAAAAATAATTCGCGAATGAGCAAAGATCATTGTTATTGCTATTTTATTTTACGGAACACGTTAACTTGGCATCTGAAGCTAATATTTTTCTCCAACTGGAAACGGATACATTTCTACGCGATGTCTTCCCATTGTTCGGGTGTTTGTTGGCAGTTGTTGGGAACTACAGTTTAACGAGCCTCGTTAGAATTCCGCGGGATGCTGTCCACAGCGATGCATTTCACATGGGCGGCAGTACGAGGTCGGCTTCTGCACAGTTCGAGTCACGACAGGGCAAAACGGCCGCGACATTGAGCAGCTGCTAAACTACTGGAATTCTACGAGCGAGTCCGACAAATAGGAATAAACCAAAAAATAGAACGCGCTAGCAGGACAGAGATCCAGAATGCACCAGAACAAGTTGATCCAGGATGCACCAGAACAAGTTGATCCAGGATGCACCAGAACAAGTTGATATCTAGGATGCACCAGAACAAGTTGGTCCAGGATGCACCAGAACAAGTTGATCCGGAATGCACCAGAACAAGTTGATCCAGAATGCACCAGAACAAGTTGATCCAGGATGCACCAGAACAAGTTGATCCAGGATGTACCAGAACAAGTTGATATCCAGAATGCACCAGAACAAGTTGATCCAGGATGCACCAGAACAAGTTGATCCAGAATGCACCAGAACAAGTTGATCCAGGATGCACCAGAACAAGTTGATCCAGAAAGCACCAGAAAAAGTTGATCCAGAATGCACCAGAACCAGTTGATCCAGGATGCACCAGAACAAGTTGATCCAGGATGCACCAGAACAAGTTGATCCAGGATGCACCAGAACAAGTTGATATCCAGAATGCACCAGAACAAGTTGATCCAGGATGCACCAGAACAAGTTGATCCAGGATGCACCAGAACAAGTTGATCCAGGATGCACCAGAACAAGTTGATCCAGAATGCACCAGAACCAGTTGATCCGGGATGCACCAGAACAAGTTTGTACTCTTCGTTTGCTGCGACCAGAACCCAATGCAAACAAGGACTCGACTGTCAAGGTTCGTGATCTACCTCGTCGTTCGTCTTACTGAGTTGCTTCGTTTCAAAACCCTTCCCTTACTGAGTCAAGCAATTTACGACAGCGTGTCCACCTATGTAGTCTACAAATTAAATTATTATTAGATTAATTACACGCGACGATTATTTGTAAGCCTACGCTAAGGATCGTTTTTAACTGTGGGCGCTGGGCAAACTTTTACTTTTATACAACCTATTTTCGTCACAACAAATAATCTTTGAGAAACTATAAGTATTGCAATTTTCAGCCAGAGATATTTCGCTGCAGCACATCAGTTTTGCATTATCCTCTGCCGAAATCTCAGTTTTATACGTTTTGGTCAAGAAAGAATCCAAACCATTTACGTAGGCAAAACAGAAGAAGAGACCTGTGCGTGCTGTTTTAATCAATTTTATGCGTTTTGCGTACTTTTAGAAAGTAAGATAAAAGCCAGGCACACGCAAATATTGAAATAAAATATAATGTTATCGAACTAGCTGCTGAACAATATCAGAAACGCCAACGCATACATACAACTGGAACAGTGCAGAAGCATAAACAACGACATCCCAAGGAAATCAGTATAGCGAAACAGCGGAACAAAGCCTCAAAATACAGTATAGATATATTACCTGCGAAACTCGCGTTATTATTTGAGGACACTTTAAAATTAAAACCCTTTTCCTTTGCAATACGTTTGTCATTGCCCGTTCTTTATTTGACACGCCCCGCGTAACTCTGCCCCAATAAATGAACCCTTCGCAGCCCTGTGCCCCAATCACATGCAGTTCACTCAGAAAGGGCGTGACTTAACATCTAGGCAGCAGCCTATGGATAAACGACGCAGGCTCGATTATAAACAGTACTGTGAATGTTAGCTTGACGCCGAAAAATAACAGAACAAATATGAAGAAATCTCTTTTGATGTAGGAGTTCTTATTCGCTGATTGGCAAGGGGAGGTGTTCTCTATAATCATGGAAGTTTTATTATTATAGACTATTCACGGTTAAATAAGCAATTTTGGAATCAAGCTTTGCAAAATGCCACTGCTCCTACCTGAACATATTTTTACGAACACACTGACTGCCATGCGCCCAGTAAATTTGATACGACTATGGGAAAGTAGTTCCATTTCTCAAAATTAGATAAAATTTGTGGATATGAAATTATTAATTTCACTTTCTGTTTTTTTTTTATGCATACAGGAGTAAGAAATAGTAAAATGTTCAAATACTTAATTTTCTAATGATTTCACAGTTGTACTGGCAGTCATGAACAAAGCGATCGGGCTCATTGCAATATTAATTGTGCATGTGGCGGAAGAATAAACAACCTGTATGCAAAGAGATCTTAGGCAGGGCTTTCAGAAGTGTTAGTTTACCGTTAACGCTCCTTAGTTCCACGATGCTGCTCGTGTCTCGAGTCACTCTATGTGATGCGAAGGGATTCCTGTTTTTTTTTTTTTCCACGTAAAGATTTCCCACGCAGGCCCGAATTCAATATCTAACATGTACACCTGCAGTTTTGCTTTGGTTAATCGCCATGTCTTAATGCAAAATGATATTGTTGGTACTTGACTGGGGCAATCATATTTGGGTTACGTCGGGGCTGAATGCATATGACTAGGAACAGTGTTTTTTCGCGAAAATATTTGTGGTCATGCTAGGCCTCAATATCTTAGGTCCGCAACCACAACATCCTTTGGTTATTGGCCAGGTGTCTGCGTGAGAAGGCGTGTTCCTATTTGACTGGGCCAATCGTAGTAAAGTACTCTGATACTGAACTTCCGTGACTCGCGGACAGACACTCGAGGCACGTGACATTTCAAATCATCAAACCACGAAAGTGCATATGAACTAAAGCGTTTTGTAGTACAACTTGTCCTGAAAACATTACGCGAAAAACACCTCTCTCTGCCTATGGCTCGTGCACAGGCACCTAAAAAGCGCAGTATTTGAAAACACCTCTCTCTACCTATGGCTCGTGCACAGGCACCTAAAAAGCGCAGTATTTGAAAACACCCCTCTCTACCTATGGCTCGTGCACAGGCACCTAAAAAGCGCAGTATTTGAAAACACCTCTCTCTGCCTATGGCTCGTGCACAGGCACCTAAAAAGCGCAGTATTTGAAAACACCCCTCTCTACCTATGGCTCGTGCACAGGCACCTAAAAAGCGTAGTATTTTAAAACACCCCTCTCTGCCTATGGCTCGTGCACAGGCTCCTAAAAAGCGCAGTATTTTGAAAACACCCCTCTCTGCCTATGGCTCGTGCACAGGCTCCTAAAAAGCGCAGTATTTGAAAACACCCCTCTCTACCTATGGCTCGTGCACAGGCACCTAAAAAGCGCAGTATTTGAAAACACCCCTCTCTACCTATGGCTCGTACACAGGCACCTAAAAAGCGCAGTATTTTGAAAACACCCCTCTCTACCTATGGCTCGTGCACAGGCACCTAAAAAGCGCAGTATTTGAAAACACCCCTCTCTACCTATGGCTCGTGCACAGGCACCTAAAAAGCGCAGTATTTGAAAACACCCCTCTCTACCTATGGCTCGTGCACAGGCTCCTAAAAAGCGCAGTATTTGAAAACACCCCTCTCTACCTATGGCTCGTGCACAGGCACCTAAAAAGCGCAGTATTTGAAAACACCCCTCTCTACCTATGGCTCGTGCACAGGCTCCTAAAAAGCGCAGTATTTGAAAACACCCCTCTCTACCTATGGCTCGTACACAGGCACCTAAAAAGCGCAGTATTTGAAAACACCCCTCTCTACCTATGGCTCGTACACAGGCACCTAAAAAGCGCAGTATTTGAAAACACCCCTCTCTACCTATGGCTCGTGCACAGGCACCTAAAAAGCGCAGTATTTGAAAACACCCCTCTCTACCTATGGCTCGTGCACAGGCACCTAAAAAGCGCAGTATTTGAAAACACCCCTCTCTACCTATGGCTCGTGCACAGGCACCTAAAAAGCGCAGTATTTGAAAACACCCCTCTCTACCTATGGCTCGTGCACAGGCACCTAAAAAGCGCAGTATTTGAAAACACCCCTCTCTACCTATGGCTCGTGCACAGGCACCTAAAAAGCGCAGTATTTGAAAACACCTCTCTCTGCCTATGGCTCGTGCACAGGCACCTAAAAAGCGCAGTATTTGAAAACACCTCTCTCTACCTATGGATCGTGCACAGGCACCTAAAAAGCGCAGTATTTGAAAACACCTCTCTCTGCCTATGGCTCGTGCACAGGCACCTAAAAAGCTCAGTATTTGAAAACACCGAATCACTTTTTAGTGTAAACACTTACTTAAAGAACTTGGCGTTATGTTTCCAGCCAACTATAAAAATGATTTCTTATTGTAGGTGTAATTTGCTAGCCAGGGAAGCGCGGGATGGTTTTCTTCTTGTTTTATACAGCGGAGGTTAAATACTGTTCTGGTACAAATAATTCATTCCGGATAATTGTGCACTCTCTCTCTTGATCAGCCCATGATTGCAGTTTACTAGATTCGTATAAAATGTGCTGGTTCTATGGGCTGAAGGATTCATAAATGCTAGAAGTGAGAAACAAATTAGAGCTATCAGAGATTTTAGTTAATCTTTTAGTTAACTATGTGTGTGAATTACATATTTCCGTGCAAGATTTACGTGGAAAACATTCTGCAGGGTCCTAATATTTAGTCCTGCCGTCTGCCGGGCACAGAAAGACGTAATTGTGAAACATTTGCTAAATAAAAAAGGAACGGAACCACTGATGAAAACTGTCGGTATTTAATGACTGGACCAGGAAAGTAACAACCATATAAGGCAAGTCTTATTTTAAAATCGGTAGAAGAGCGGACGAAAACGAAAGTGTCTTGCACTTCGGCAGACAGGCTGGGTGGAAATGCGCGGGTTAATCAACCCAAGGCAAGTTTAGGGAAATCACGGAACAGATGAAATTATATACTCTGAACAAGCATCGTGGGCAACAAGCCTAGGATGCGAGAAGAAGAGGAGCAAAACCACGAACTGTGCCGTTCAATTACAGGTCCTTATGGACTGACGTAACCCCAAGGTTAGTGAAGCGCCTGTAGGTATGCTGCCCGTCGTTACCGCCTTGCGTTTGGATTGCCTATCTGCAGGCGTCGTCAAAACAGTGCGTAGAATAGCTGCTTAGCGAACACTCGCAAGCGACAACACTTAGTATACTTAGTATACTTAGTATACTTAGTATACTTAGTATACTTAGTATACTTAGTATACTGGGCTCTGCCTAGTTTATTCTTTCAGGAAAATGCGATTCCTCCCACTAAATGTGGATATCACATTGCTATGGTCCTTAGATCAGCACACATTATTGGAATATAAATGCATAGATGTGCAATTATTATATACATTGTTTTAATACGGGGAACGTTAAAATATTGCTACTTTCTGATGTCTGTTTAACGTGAGTGGCCAACGTGTTTATTTATTTTCTGATCAACGTCTGAATGTGACTACTGTTCCTCTTTTCGCTGGACCAGTGAAGTTTTAATACATAATACTGAGCGTTTTTTATTCTTCTTTAAACAGTTAATTATTAGCCACCTGAATTATCCGCGATTTCAATGACCTGGAGACTAGACTCTACAGTCTTATGTACACATATGCAGAGATAAACTGCGCATTGGTTGTCTGCTGCCGCAGTGGAAGGCGACGATTGGACCAGCGTCCTCCAGGAGGTGTCAAACACCGTGTGGACCAATCGCTAAAGTTGTATAAACACACGTGTTTTGCATTCTGTCTTGTCCCAAAATAAATCCGCGAATTCCTCAGATTTCTATTAATCATCGTTTCCCTATCACGCTACTGTGTTTCGAAGGATATTTTAGCACAACACATTTTCCTCTCCCTCCGGTGATTATCAAGCCAAATATTACTTTAGTGTAAATAGCAGTACTTGAAGTATCACACTTTTGATCAAATGTCAAAATCAAAATCGATAATAGCTATTTGCAAGTATGCCAGCGAGCGTTTGCCTGAAATATTATGAGCAGTAGATAAAAAAACTAAAAAACGTATTTTCGAAGTCTGATTTGAGAAGTTTTCAATAAACCGCATGGCAACTGTGACAGAATGCCTACGAGTAGGGACTTGCAAAATTCGCGTTATTATTTGAGGACATGTTAAAACTTAAAACACTTTTCCTTTGAAATACGATTGTCATTGGACCAGTCTTCACTTGACACGCCCCTGGTAACTCTGCGCCAATTAATGAACGTACAAATACCGCGTGCCCCCAATCACGCGCAGTTCACTCAGAAAGGGAGCGACTTAACTTCAAGACAGCAGGCAATGGAGAACGACGCCGACTCGAGTATATATACAGTACTCTGAATGTCAGCTTGACGCAAAAAAATTACGCGAATTTAGCAAGTCTCTACCCATGAGTACAGAAGTAAAACAGGCGCTCATACCGATACTTTGAATTTTGAAAAACTTATTTACTTTCGCAATGCTGAAATTATGTAGGAGTCGGTATTTTCCAATCAGTTGGTAGGAATAATTCCATTCTAAGTTCTCATACTGCCCCCTCTTCCAAACTCCTGGCCAAGATATTACAAGCCCTTCAAAGTCGTCGCCCAAGCTCAGGATTGCGGTGCCGTGTAGTTAACATTGTTTCCCACGTGCCCTGTAATTCTGACGAAAAATCACTTGGAAAAATTCTACACAAAACTAAATTAAACTGAAATGTTTTTAGATAATAATTTTGTTAAAACGCTCCGCACCGCTTGACAACGCTGACAGGCATTTACATCGTTACATCGAGGGCGCTGGAAATAAAACAGTTAACGAAAAATAGTTATTGTACATTTATGCTAAAGAGTGTTTAACGAAAGGTCATTATATATGGTAACATTTTCTCAAATACAGTCTAAATCACGTGTTAAAATTAACACGCTAAGGGTTTTTGCAACGAACAAACAAAAGATACATTAATTAAAAGAAATCAAACAAGGAAAAAAGGAAAGTTCCACGTATTTATTTATAAGCTATGCTTCCGGGATTAATTTGACAAAATCAGAGGAACAAAAACATTATAAAATACGCGCATTTTTTTTTACAATTCAAAAAGTGCTTAAACTTTTCTCTCTGTGATAACAAATATGCCTTGAGTAAGGCGTTGGCTATTATTCTAAACTATTCAATTTAAAAAAAATTATTATCTGCATACATTACAAAAAAAAAAGTCAAACCAAGAATTGGGAGTTTGATAGTGAAAAATTATGAAAAGAGTATTTATCAACTAGATATGATACTACAAGTGATGTCTTCAAATTGAAAATCAATTAGCGTAACTATAAAAGAGTTATTATTTTTGTTATCCAACGCTGACGTTTATTTACAATTTTACGTGTTTTGCACTTATGGTAAACTTCTTGTACAAGTAGTATTTTATATGCAATACTAATTTGTTTGTGACCACAGAATGAGCTGTGGGCCAGGCGTTTGCTGCGAAGTATCCATCAAGCCGTCTCCACACTAGCGCGACGCGACGCGATACGATGCGAAGCGATGTGACGTCACACCGAACCAGCCAATCGTAGTTCGTATCAGCTCGCGACGAGAGCACTGGCGACTTGCCACGGAGGCGGTCGCCGGCGACGTTGGCGAAAACAGCCAATTAGGAGCAAGAGTATAGAAAAGAAGAAAAGTAACTACTGTTATGTATGAAGTGGAGAGATTTAGGAAGCTATTGACATCGGGGTTTTCACAGTCGCTGAGGGAGATCGAAGTGAGTGTGAAGCAGCGCCGGAATGAAGGGGCGGGGGAAGCGGGAGATCCCGGAGAAAACCCGTCCACCAACGGCATTCCCGCAAGCGAAAATCCGGAGTGACCCGGTCGGGGATTGACCCCGATCGTCTTGGTGTGAGGCGAGCAGGCTAACCGCTCAGCCACCGTAGCCCCTGTTATGTATATAAACAAGGGGAAAGAAACGAGAAGCCGGATAATAAAGTACGTATAATATTTGGCTGCGTTTCTTGCACTTGTAAGCATTGTTTTAAAAATTGGTGGAATATTGTTTCCTTTAAAATCAGTTTTGAAGAACTTCTGATTCAAGATGTAGAGCATAGGCGTTATTTGAACGATATTTCTAGTCGGGAATACTGCAGTTAGACGCAACAATATAAGGCCTAGATGGAGATAGCTAGCAGTCTGACCCTTCAAGATACGTTTTGCGGCTTCACACAGCTTCTTAGAAAACTGCCAAAACTGTGTTTATTTGTGTTATGTCAAATATCACCGGAATATGGCAGGCAACTTCAATTTTTTTTTCCATTAGCTGTATCGCGTCGCGCCGCGCCTAATGTGTAAAGGCTGTTCACTGAGCACTTTTGAAATTAACCTTACAAAATCGTCACTGTCCGTACCTGCATATGTGTTAACGGGCGCACTGGGTGGCATGCACCCAGCAAAGTTGGTAATGATGGATGGAAAGTAGTCCCGTATCTTAACGTCAAATAAAAACCATTTGTGACAACTCAAATTATTTCTTTCGCTTTTTGTTTTTTCTAATGCATCGAAGTGTAAAAATTAGCAGACATTAAAAATATTTCCTTACATAATAATTTCACAGTTTCACTTGACCGACGCATGACAAAAGCGATGAGGCCCATGGCAATGTTAATTTTATATAAAGCGGAAGAATACACAACGTGTATGCAAATAGATCTTAAGCAGGGGTTTCAAGAGTGCTCAGTTTTCCATGAGCAGCCTACAGCAGTAGCGAGGACATTGGCTACATTGGTTATTGCGACTTGCGATATTTACTACCGGACATACACACATGTATTACATGTGTTACCTTGTGTATAGCACGTGCAAGACTGTGAACATTAGTACAGAACGAGTTATGTACCTGGAGCTGGGTTGACCACTCGGGGCACCTAAGCGACCACGATCTGCTACTTTATCGCACAGGCCCGGCGCGGTGTATCGACAACGAAGGATCTGCAATAGCACGCAGAGATCCCGTTCTGCCGCTGGCTCTATGGCTACAGCCGCGAGTATTTCGCGGATTGAGTTGGCAGCAAGCCAGGCTGTACGTCCCTCTATACACTCGAGACATTATCGTTTGCTTATTGGTTGCTGCGATCAAGCGAGGCCATAGTGGAGGACTGTTAAACACTAGCTCACACTACTGCTTCCGGCTTATTACTGGCGCACAGTTAAACGGGGCGTGTCTAAACAACTGCCGTCCAATCACAACCGTAGGAGAAAATAACAAGTTTTTGGAGGATAACTCGCCTCAGAATGAATTCGCGAAATACTCGTGGCTCCATCTATGGCATTTTAAGCGGTGACCTGTCATTTTATAAGTGCAAAGTCTTTAGCGAAGTTCGGTACATTTCCCTGTATTAGTTCCGATTACTATACACTTTCCGATACGGCAGTGTGAAAAATACATTTTTGACCCGAATACGTTGCCAAATTTGCAGCCATAGTGGGAGGCAATTCAGAAAATCCGATGGCAACGGAATCGGGGGATACAGTTTGGCATTGCAGCTCCGAATCTATCGTCTACATTCGATATTCGATTTCACCACTCGATTACCGAAGGATCAAAGAATATGTTACGTTGAGTGGGGACTGCGAAGTATCACACGCGAATCGAAAAGGGGGGAAGGGGGGGAAATTTTTTAAGTTTGTTTCGCCGCGTCTCATAACTTCCGCGTAGTATAACTTTTGACTAGGAGAAGCTACGACGCTCGTTTAGGTTCCAGTTCACAGCTCTCGTCAAGATCAATCGATTGCGTGTATAAAAACATTTGTGACGTGCTTATGATGAAATTGTACGAGTTTAATGTAAAAAAAAAAAGTCGGTCTATACTCGTCAAAAAGTCAAGTCGAAGTACAGAGAATCGTACACGGTTGGAAAGAGCATCTCAAAAACAATTCTGTGATATAATCTGTTCACGTTAAAATGATCACTTTTGAGCCTTTAGTTACTTTTTTATCTCAGCCATTTTGTTTCCTGCAACCACATTTTTACATAAATATTGCCATATAAGTAATACACACAATTTGTAGATTCCACCCGATTGGGAAATTAACGTCTAAGGCTAAAATTAAATATATTTACTGACTATTATTACAAACGAGAGGGCTTTCGAAAGTGCTCACTTTGTCGTGAATGGCCTATACCCATAAAACCCCATATTATGGAGTGAAGTGGTGCCGGGAACGTGAAATAAACATCAAGGCGTCCGAGCGCGTCAATGTAGGTGTATTCACGCAAAACAAACGGCCATATCTCCAACACAGCCACACCCAATTTTTTTTAGCTACGTCGGAGAGCTCGGAAATAGTGTTGTAATTCTCGTGGTGTCCGAAAAGTAGTCTTTAGTTCTCGTCTCAAGTGTCTTTTCCTTTCGAAGTCAGTACATAGAATGAACGTTAAATTGTTTAATAAAAATAAAACGTGTATTTCAAACTCACAAAATGAAGTTCAAGCTCATTTCACATAGTACTCTCAAGATCCAGACAAGTATACATAGCACACTAATGCCCGGATGCACTAACATGTTCCCCGATCTGAGTTCGAATGATCCTAGTTCCGAACCAGGATCCAGTTTGATCTTGGTCCCAATGTAAAAGTGTTGCACCAACGAAATTTCAAGATTCTGTATCTCCGAATCGTTGATCTTGGTTCCAACGTGAGAGATTGGGATTAAGTATGAGACAAATTTTGCTATTGGTTCGTAATATATGACGTCATGGAAATAGTAGTATTTTTCACTATAGATAGAACTATATGTGCGATGTTTTATCTGTTTTAAGTGAATCATTGCTGTACGAACTTTACAGAATAACATTGAAGTGCTTATAATGTTGTTTTAATTTCACAAGAAAACAATCGAACGTAGTTCGTATTTTCAGACTACATTAGTCGACGATTGCTGCTATTCTCGGCTCGAGATTTCGAACCGCCAGTTCCGGTGGTTCGAAATGAACTTAATCTCGATCTCCAGTCCAGCTCTGAACTCGAATGATGCAACAGTTCACAGTGTCGATCTTAGATCGGATCTCGGATCGAGTTTCGAACCCCGATGGTGCAACCGGGCATAAGACTTCGGAGAGAAATTTGTTCCCGCTGATGACTGCAGTCGGTCTGAGCACATCCTGCTTGTTACTCGGAACCCGCATTCTAAGCTTCCATGAGGTTGCAGGCTGGAGTAACACAAGCCGTGAGTAACACAAGCCGTGAGTAACACAAGCCGTGAGTAACACAAGCCGTGAGTAACACAAGCCGTGAGTAACACGAGCCGTGAGTAACACAAGCCGTGAGTAACACAAGCCGTGAGTAACACGAGCCGTGAGTAACACAAGCCGTGAGTAACACAAGCTGTGAGTAACACAAGCCGTGAGTAACACAAGCCGTGAGTAACACGAGCCGTGAGTAACACAAGCCGTGAGTAACACGAGCCGTGAGTAACACGAGCCGTGAGTAACACGAGCCGTGAGTAACACGAGCCGTGAGTAACACAAGCCGTGAGTAACACAAGCCGTGAGTAACACAAGCCGTGAGTAACACAAGGAATATTTCAAACTTGTTCCTTGACGGCGGCTCCTTCCGGCGGAATGAGGAAAAGGTCGGCTCGCCCCGCAATAACGCGCGACAAGATAGCGCGCGATAAAACAGAGCAGGCGACATGCTCAGGAAGCGGCCGTGAGTTCTTTACCTCACCGCGTCCGGAATACTTACTTATCTACTCGGCAGGATTTTGTCAGTACGGTGTAAGCTGTTCACG
This sequence comes from Dryococelus australis, assembly GCA_029891345.1. NCBI lineage: Eukaryota > Metazoa > Arthropoda > Insecta > Phasmatodea > Phasmatidae > Dryococelus > Dryococelus australis. The sequence goes on from CM057004.1 coordinate 21,442,089, forward strand.
GTAAAATGAGAACTTTTGATAGCCCTGCTCAAACACTTTGATGACACCTCACCGCGTCCGGAATACTTACTTATCTACTCGGCAGGATTTTGTCAGTACGGTGTAAGCTGTTCACGGTAAAATGAGAACTTTTGATAGCCCTGCTATACACTTTGAGGACACCTCACCGCGTCCGGAATACTTACTTATCTACTCGACAGGATTTTGTCAGCACGGTATAAGCTGTTCACGGTAAAATGAGAACTTTTGATAGCCCTGCTCAACAATTTGATGACACCTCACCGCGTCCGGAATACTTATCTACTCGGCAGGATTTTGTCAGCACGGTATAAGCTGTTCACGGTAAAATGAGAACTTTTGATAGCCCTGCTCAACACTTTGATGACACCACACCGCGTCCGGAATACTTACTTATCTACTCGACAGGATTTTGTCAGCACGGTATAAGCTGTTCACGGTAAAATGAGAACTTTTGATAGCCCTGCTCAACAATTTGATGACACCTCACCGCGTCCGGAATACTTATCTACTCGGCAGGATTTTGTCAGCACGGTATAAGCTGTTCACGGTAAAATGAGAACTTTTGATAGCCCTGCTCAACACTTTGATGACACCTCACCGCGTCCGGAATACTTATCTACTCGGCAGGATTTTGTCAGCAAGGTATAAGCTGTTCACGGTAAAATGAGAACTTTTGATAGCCCTGCTTAAACACTTTGAAAAGAATGCCCGCGTATAGCTCGTGCAGTATAAAAAATTTTTTTTTGCCCATAAAAAACAAAACTGTCCTGGATGCACTCACTTTGTTCCCTTATTTTGGTCACAATTTAAATACGATAGAACGTAGCATTATAGACAATTTTCGCAAAAAGAAAGAATAATTTCTTTGTACAGTTTCTAAAACGAACACGATGCACTGTAAATACTGCTCATTGCGAAAGGCCCTTTGGTTGGTACACTGCCAACTCCGCACTTTACTGGCTGACATACGACCAATAACGAACGTCTGATGCAGTTTCAACCAATAGGACGACGGTAGAGAGAAAGAGACCAATAGAGTGTGGCGTCCTTACAGTGGTGTAAATAAGCGACTCGCTTCTATTTTGTCTTTAACGCTGGTTCAAGTCTTCCGACTTCATAGTGTTAACCCAATTAGACCCAGTGTAGGCAATTGAGTACATTACGCACGTGTAGGTAATGTTTGGACTGTAGTGCACGCTGCGAAGATCACTGACCAATGATCTCGTATGTGGGTATATAATTCGCTAACTGCCTTAACTGGCCTACGTCGTAATTGGTTCATGTCACTGTAGCCGAACACATAGTCTACAGATCATTGGCTGTGGCAACGAGGGAAGTGTTGTGTCGACTTTAGTACAGCACGTATAATAACATTTTTTGTTTGCAACATCTGAAACCGTAAATTAAAGTGGGTCTGGAAGGGTTAAGATCTACTTTTATGTCCTTTGGGGTTTCTTCCGTCTTATGTGAAATTAACACTGCCGTGGGCCTTATCACTGTATTCATTCGTCGTTGAGTGAGACTGCGAAATTATTAGAAAAGTAAATATTTTAAAAATCTTCTCATTTTTACACTTCGCTGCATAAAAAAAAAAAAGGAAAGCAAAAGAAATAATTTAAGTTATTTAAAATGGTTGCCTAACGACAAGATTGGTAAACGACCCTACAGTGACCTGAAATTCAACTTGTGCTGAAATATTTTCGCGGAATTCCAATATCCCTACGTATTGGCGATGCCTATTAAGAGATAGTTCTCATGCAAAATATTATTAAACTGAGTGCGCATAAGTGCGGCGCGCTGTTCCTTTGGTGTAATTTTCTAGACCTAGTTCAGCTTTTTGTTTGCATGAGGCGGAGGAATATCATGAAAGGAGGAATATCAGCAGGGCTTCAGAAATGCTGCAACTAACCATGGCCTTACTACAGTCACTGTCGTGCGTCCTTGTGGAGAGGCATTTCCTTATAGGCTGTTCACGGTAAAGTGAGCACTTTTGGGGCCTTGTGGAGAGGCATTTCCTTATAGGCTGTTCACGGTAAAGTGAGCACTTTTGGGGCCTTAGTTACTATTTACTTTCAGTCATTTTTCATGTTTTAACCAGGCTTTTTTTTAAAATAAATAATTGCCACGTAAATAATAAACGCTGTCTGTATACTCAACCGCACTTGGAAGTTAACACCTCAGCCTAAAATACAATATATTTATCGACTGTCGTTCCAAATGAAAGGGCTTTCAAAAGTGCTCACTTTACCGTGAATAACTTATACACGGCTCGACCAATCAGAATGAAGTTTCTCCAACAGCAACCGCCCGTGATATGAGGACAGACAGCTACGATACGTGGCAATACAAATGTCAAATAACGGAATTGGATCAGAACTAAAGTTGTTTTGCAGTACAAGTCGTTGACAACTTATCGCGGGACACATATGCCCCTGACAATTACAGAATGAGTTGAGACATTTGTGCGGCTGTCGATAACGAGATCTTGAGATCCGATGGGGTTGAAATGAGGTAAGGCTGGAGCAGCGCAGGAATGCAGGGCCGGGGGGAAACCAATTACTAAAGGAAAGCTTCATGTGTGCACTTTAAGAATTTCAGGTTTATCCTGCGTGTAATTATTTTCCGTGAAAGCAGGCATCCTTGACCATTCTGAATTGCAAAGGAATTCCAACGCTGCTGCATATTTATTTTCCACTCTCGCCGCTTGTTCGCCCACGCGTGGTAGCCATAAATCAACCGGCAGCAAACATTAGGCATTGTTCAGCAGAGTCTAATTGCAATTCGATATACAGCTTCACCGCTGCGTACATAACAGGTGATTTTTGTTATTTTATCCTCTTTCATTCCTTCTTTTTCTTTCTTCTTCCTCCACTCATGTTACCAGCTGCGTCTCGGCCCTAGGTTCCTTCGCCAGCCATTATTTTACAAATGTTTCCTTTTCGTTTCTTTTTCGGGCTATTGTTTTGCGGCCTGGAGGGCCATTAGACGTTAACAATTGCGGCTTGAGTCGTTTCCGTGTGTGTGGCCGGCAACATCAAACGTTAACACGTATGTGTACGAATGTGCATGTGCGAGATAGTGATGATGGGGGGGAGGGGGCGTCGTTGTTACAAAATACCAAAGTAGACAGAAGCCGCGCTTCTGCGCGGGTCTCACGATAGAATGGCCGCCTCCTTCAACTCCTGAAAAAAACATTGCGCGAACGGCCGGTCCCCATTGCAGCCAATAGGAAACCGTGTGCAGCACGACGCGGCCAATCGGAGACAAGGCCCGTTCCTCCGTATCAACACACCAGAAAGGCGAACGAGTACGTACGTCTGCAACAATAAGGACACCGTCGAAACCATATCGCTGCTGTCGACTAGATCTGAGCCAATATTTACTTTTAAATATCGTGTCGGAAAACGGTAGCCGCTCGGATATCGATACGAAATATCGCTCCTATAAGACATCGAAAACTGATGGCAATAAATGCACTGAGCCGCCCTCCTGTCGCAGGGCTGGAACGCGAATCATAAGCCCCGGAAAGCGGTAAACAATACAAGTGTTCTCAACTCCGCTCGTTGAGGACGCCAAAAAATGAAACCCGGGGGTCAATTCCCACAACTAGTGTTGCCCTCTTAAAAATAGTAAGAGAAAATGGCCGAGCCCCTAAGTCATTTTCCCTTCACCAAAATTTAAATAGTAGCGTAAGACTTCAAGACATCACTCTGTTTCCACATGTTATGATCATTGATAAATAAACACTTAAGTTGCAAAGTTTAAAAATAAATTAAAAACAGAACACTTAATTCGGGGTAGTAAATATATAGACATTAATTTTAATAATTAAATAAATAGTATTTTATATATTTGAGAATTGTCATGTGTGAGATGTTCATTTTTACATGTACCACCAAAAGAAAACTGTTTTTGTATGAATAATACAAAATGCAAAACAATGTTAGTGGGAATATTCAATTAAATTAATTTTTTGAATATTTATTGATTCAAACAAGAATAAATCTTATCGGAGGAGTTCTGCATCACAAAGTATTTTACGTATTATACTGATGCATACAAAATTTTCCATTTACATATACATTTTTTACTTCACAATTCACACGTCAATTACTAGCAAAGATGCTGCGAAAAAGTCCACGACAGAAGCGTCCGAGATAATTGTTTTGTTGTTCTCGCGCAACCGAATGCGACCAAATAAAAGAGTGAACGTGGTTTTCCTGCATTCGAAGAGCAGCTGGCAGACCAACAGCCACGGCAAAACACCTCTGCCGTGAGGCTGGGCTGGATACCATCAAGGCATTTCGACCAGCAAGATACCGGATCATCTAGGTACAATAGGCTGTTCACGGTCAAGTGAGCCCTTTTCAGGCCCTAGTTACGTTTTCCTTTCAGCCGTTTTTTTTTAAATCCCTTAACCACCTTTTAAAATAAACATTGTCATGCAAGTAACAAACAGTGTGTATATTCAATAAGATTTGGAAGTTTACGTCTAACACTAAAATAAAATATATTTATTGATTATTATTCCAAATGAGAGGGCTTTCAAAAGTGCTCACTTTACCGTGAATAGCATATATCAAGCCGTTGTAGGAATGGTGGACCGCACACAGGCGGTGATGAAAAGATTTACGGCATAATTAGTCGAAAATAGCATTACGTAACTATCACGTGACTTCACATAATGATACTTGGAAGGAATAGAAAATAAAGGTCACGTCAGCATCAAAAAAGGTTGGGGATGTGGACAATTTGGCCCTTATGGTGGACATGCTGACGTCCCGAATTACATTGGAGATTAATGATAACAACATATTTAAAATTCCTTTTCCACATTGTATAAACGACATTAACATTATGTAGAACGGATTTTTTTTTTTAATTAATGTTTCATAACAAAACAAAGTTTTGACACAGACGCTAAAGTGCCATCTATCGTGGCACAAGTCTCGTGGATATGTTATACTGGAGATCAGGAAAACGGATGTTCACAAAACGGTAACAGTAAGTTCTTAATTATAAGTAACCTAACAGCTAACGTTTCTAGTGAGCAATGATTAACAGTTAAGTAAAATTATTGGAAATTCACGGACGAACGAGACATATAAAGAACAGTGACAAATGACAGGGCTTTGCCATAAACGTAGCTGAAAATCCAATTAAAGTTTGAGCAGGTGAGTGCCGCAAAACAAAACGAAAACGGCACATTACCCAAGGACTTTCCTCGTAAACGATTTAAGTAGGCGTCAGGCCTCAAAACTGTCTCAAACATCATCAGAAATTTTTTTCATTTTTGCCAATGATATCTCGCTGCGTGGGAAGCCGTTAGAGTTCGGTAATTTCGGGAGTGGGTAGACGTTATTCCTGTGAAAACCGTCAACTCATTTTGAAGAATCGAAAAAAAGGTAAATCACGATTAAATATTTAGAAACGTAGCTGTCTCGAAATATTGCCTGTGACAATATACTGTAGCCATCGCTTAAATATAGACTACAACGCAAACATCGATATCTTAAATATCTTTAATATCGTGAAGAAATAATGACAGTAAAATATCAACATGGTGAAATGAAAAACACCGACATGGCAATGACTTATACCTCCGGTATCGCAAATAACAAATAAAGGCTGTTCACGATAAAGTGAGCACTTTTGAAATCAACCTTAGCAAAAAGTCACTGCCCCTTCCTGCATTTATTTTAACTAGTGCACTGAGTGACATGCGCCCAGTAAAGTTGGTAAGGATGGTTGGGAAGTAGTTCCGTATCTTAAAGTCGAATAAAAAGTGGTAGGTAACCACTTCTGAAAACTTTAATTATTTCTTTCGCTTTCTGTTTTTGTTTTATGAGTCGAAGAGTAAAAATTAGCAGATTTGTAAAATATCTACTTTTCTAATAATTTCACGGTTTCACTTGACCGACACATGAATAAAGTTATGAGGCCTATGACAATGTTAATATTACATAAGGCGGAAGACTACACAACGTACATGCAAGTATATCTCAAGCAGGGCTTTCAAAGTGCTCATTTTATCGTGAATACCCTATAATAAATAGTAATATCGCGATAACAAAGAGTAGGATACTGAAAAATAATGAGATGAAATAGCCACTCACACCGCAGACTTCATCCGTACCCACCCAGCAAAATGGCGTCAGTGGCCACAACATGTCGGATCGCCGTTCACCAATCAGCGCCATGTTAACTTACTCGTCAGTCCGCAGCCCAATCAACAAGGAGCCTTACACAGGACGCTGTAGCCAATTGGACACGAGACATTTTCCCAAAGCCTAGCACGACCCAATAAATAATGGGTACGTCGTGTTGTTAAGAATTGATCAGGCCTTAGTTGAACGGCCTGCCTGATCAGGCCTTAGCTGAACGGCCTGCCTGAACACGCCTTCGATCATTGAACCAGGGCACGGGCGTGATTGCAGTAACACATTGCAAAAGACTGTTTCAGAAACGCTTTCCACCATCCAGTAGACAAAGCCGAAAATATTAAAGAGCGCATCCGATATAGCCCAACGTAACAGTGGGAGCGGTGTCTTTTGTCATCGTGACAGCGGACAAAGTATACATGGAGAAAGGGTATGCCCAGCCGTCGTTAACCACCTCCTAGAATGAGTCTCCAGCAACATGATCAAGATGGGGACTTTCCAATTATACTTTCATAGTAGTAGCGTGCTGTAACAAAACTTAGTATAACTAATTAGCGTAATTAGATTAACATAATTTATTAGCTCCTTGATCAATAGTCACGTAAAAGTTATTGTTTAGAGCTAGTGATTTTTCCGCGACAAAATATAAGTACACGGTATACTTCAATACTATAAGCACCCAACAGCAGTTCGTATATTGCCATTGGTTGCTGTCTGCTTGAGAAGGCGTTTCATTTCCAACCGGGCCGCTCACAATTCGGCAACATCGGCACGGCTCCAACGTGATTCGTGTGCAGACAGTTAACACTTGCCGAAAACTAATCCAGCCAATCATAATGGGTAAACGATCTTACAGTGTTTTAAAATATGATTTTTTGCGTAAACATCGGCGCATCCAGTAGACTTCAATACTAATATATATATATATATATATATATATATATATAATATATATATATATATACATACATATCAGCTGTTACCGTACCTTCATTTTCTCCTGGTATCGTTTCCGCATTTGACCAAACCACTCGCTTAGGATTCTGTAACTCAGACAATGAACCTTCGTGATTCGTGCTCAAACAGTTAACGAGGACCAGAACGTGTCTCAGCCGATCATAAAAGGTGGGCGACGCTACACAGTGCTTTGAACGGTATAGTGTCTCGAATTCTATTCGCGAAATATCACTCATTATTTAGCTACGCCCATAGTCCGTTTCAGTTATGAATTAACTTAAGAGCAAATACGTAACTGCAACATGAAAGTACCCGCGAAGCCAGTGTGTAGTTATTTACTACGAGGCTCCACTGTGCAGTGGGCTATGAGGTTGAGTCTTCTCGGGCCAGTGTAAACACTTGCGCCCTTGTCAATCATCGAGAGTAATTGCTCTCTGCTGATTGTCGTCTTCGCTCACATCCCTGCTCCTGCGCTCTCGACGTTCCCGCAGCCATTATTTAATCACCGCTAACTTAATTATCACATCCCACTCGCTTGTGACTTCTGCGCAGACGTCTGCTGATGGACGCGTGTGGTCGGGATTACGAAGGAACAGGACGAAGCTGCGATGGTTCGCATCCAACTAAATTCGCGACTCAGAAATAGGCCCGGGACAAAGCCGCTACGTCGTAATGGAAATACTTTGGCTCAGATGATTTTCGCACACAGAACACAGAAATGTATAGGGAGATAGACGCCGCAACTGTATAAAAATACTATATTGCAAAAGTTGTGTTTCGGGAATTGGTTAATAGGCTATAGTGAATGAGGTCTTGACATCAAGGTCTTGAGAACCGATGAGGATGAAGCGAGGTGAGTACGAAGCGGCGCTGGAATGCGAGGGTCGGGGAAACGGGGATCCCCGAGAAACCCACCGACCAGAGGCATCGTTCGGCACGATTCCCAATTTCGAAAATCCGACAGCGACCCCCGCCGAGGATCGAACCCGGTTTGTTTTGGTAGGATGCGAGTATTCTGGCCGCTACACCACCGCGGCCCCGTGACTTGCAGGCTAGACTTCACAATAGTGCGTGCATCTAACTCTAAAGGCTGTTCACACTACAGTGAGCACTTTTGAAATCAACCTTAGAAAAATGTCGCAGCAAGGTGCGGCGAGTAAAGCATTATTTTGCTGCCATCCTCCCTTGTGCATTTTCTTCGGCAACACTCACTGACATATCACTACCGAACTCGTTCTAATTCATAATGGCTTCCATTCCACGCAAATGTTTTTATGGCACAATATTTATTTTCATTTAACAATTATTTGTAATTTTATTACATGCAGAGTACAAATGTGACACAAAATAAGGCTCTTAATGCTAAGAGGTGCCGCGGTGGTGTAGCGGTTAGAGTATTCGCCTCCTACTTAGGCGAACCGAATTCAACTCCCCGTAAGGGTCGCTCCCGGTTTTTCGCGTGTAGGAATCGTGCCGGACGATGCCGTTTGTCGGCGGGTTTTCTCAGAGATCTTCTGTTTCCCCCGCCCTTGCATTCCGGCGATGCTCCACAGTAGTGCTGGACACCAAAACTTAATAATTGTACCATTGTACCAAACACATTATATGTCATATTTTCCTAGAATAAAACAATTTACACCTAGTATTTTTTAAATAATTTGATGTGAAATTCATATTTTCCTGTTTCGCTGCATCTATAATAACAAATACTTAGTTGTACAAATAAAAAAATTTGCAAAGCAAACTAATGGCATGGGCTACTACGTGACATATATGTCATCACCAAATAACAGTTCATACACAAAAAAAAAGTTAAAAAAGGGAAAAAAACTTTATATTTAACTATTTCCTTTTTCATATATATGGCTTGTTATTTAGTGATGACATATATGTCACGTGGCAGCCCATGACATTAGTTTACTTCGTAATTTTTTTAGTTTCTGTTGGTTATTAATATATCTGCAGAAAAACAGAAAAAAATTGAATTTGACATTAAATTTTTTAAATAATATGAAGTGTAAATTTTTTTAATTCGAGGAAAATGTCAACACACACAACGGGTACTAGTTGAACAATGTTTGGTACAAAAATAAAATTATTAATTTTTTTGGGATCCAGTGCGCTTAAGAGCCGCCCAAATCTCTCTCCAATCTCTCTCAATTTATTTGGGAAAATTTCGATTCCCATAGCGTTACATGGCGGGGTATTATTAAGTTTATTTTCTTTGAATAATCGCCCCGTATACATGTGTCCCCCTTCTCTTTGACTTCACGTCTGATCTTCTTTGTAACAGCCCTTCTCAATGTGCTCTTGAGTTTTTCGAATCGTTCGTTGTGCTGACGTGTCCCCCCCCCCCCCCCCCGTAGAGCAGTATAGACAGCTATAGGCTGTTCACGTTAAACTGAGCACTTTTGTAATCCCCGCTTAAGATCTACTTTCATGCACGTTGTGTATACTTCCGCCTTATGTAAAATTAACATTACCGTTGGCCTCATCACTATTCATGCTTCGGTCAAGTGAAATTGTGAAATTATCAGAAAGAAATTTTTTTTACAAAACTACTCATTTTACACTTCGATGCACTTGGGGAAAAAAAAAAAAAAAAAAAAAAAACAGGAAGTGAAATAAATAATTGAACTTTATCACAAATGGTTACCCAACACTTTTTGTTCGACGTTAAGATGGAACTACTTTCCCACCATCGTTATCAACTTATGGGGGGGCATGTTGATTTCAGAAGTGCTCACTTTATCGCGAACTGAATTTACCAAGCTTTCTTATCTCGATTGCCTCCCATTATAATCTCGTTATCGAATTATCTGGACGTTTTCCGGCACTTAAAGACGTGAAGTTAGTAATGTTCCCAACACAGGAAGGAGCAAGGTGACTCTTGCTGTAGCATGGCGTATTATACCGTCCATCCGGATAAAATGGCCGAGGCATTAATCAAGGTAAAATATCACCGTCTGGCGAGCACTCCGCTATTACGTGCTACACTAATTTAGACCTGCTTCCTAGAACTTCATTAATCATTACATCTCAGGCCCCATTTAGCCCGTCGTACTGTCGCACGTAAATCAAATGGAAGGAGCAATAATGGCCTCACCTGTTTAATACATCTCTTTTTTTTTTTTTTTTTTTTTTTTTTTTTTGTTTAACATGCTCGTACTACATAGTAAAACTGCTTGTGAGTAGAGTTGAATTTTTTTTTGTAGTAATTACAGTCATTGGTGAAACCACAACAATATTAATTGTGAACATGTCAGACTCAAATTTTTACAAGTGTTGTAGTCACAACACTGCATGTTTTTTTAGTGCCGCGTTGTTAGGGGCAACAGTATTTTTTTTCCTAATATTTCACGACTAGTTTTACCAACTTTAGTTCAGATCCCGTTTCGTGATTGGACGAGTGCGTATAACTGTCGCGCGTCTTATGTGTTTCGCCAGTAGAGCCCCAGGTATTTCGCGTATTGAGTTGGCAGCAAGATAGGCTGGGAAGCACTATATACACTCGAGACATTATCGTTTGCTTATTGGTAGGGACCTACAAAATTAGCGTTATTATTTGAGGACATGTTAAAACTTAAAACACTTTTCCTTTGCAATACGATTGTCATTGGACCAGTCTTTATTCGACACGCCCCTGGTAACTCTGCGCCAATAAATGAACGTTCCACAACCGCGTGCCCCCAATCACGCGCAGTTCACTCAGAATGGGAGTGGCTTAACGTCAAGACAGCAGTCAATGGAGAAACTACGCCGACTCGAGTGTATACTGGACTGTGAATTTCAACTTGACGCAAAAAAAAAATAACGCGAATTTAGCAGGTCTCTAGTTATTGGTTACTGTGGTCGAGCAAGACCTGTGTACATGACTGTTAAACACTCACTCACACTACTGCTTCCTGCTTATTACAGGCTCACAGCTAAACGGGGCGTGTCTAAAGAGCTGTCGTCCAATCACAACAGTGGGAGAAAATAACAAGTGTTTGGAGTCCGTCTCGCCTCCGAATGAATCCGCGAAATACTCGTGGCTGTAGCTCACCAGGAATTAGAATTACGGACGGTCGCTATCTCAATATTTTCATTCCGACAGGCCCAGTCAGGTAAGAAAATGTTTTCTCACAGAGACTCTCTCCCATTAAACGGAGAATACTTTCTGGTGCGCATGTATGATCACAAAGTAGCCTGCTTACGTGGATGAGTGAGTGAAGAGATTTGGGCGGCTCTTAACTGCGAGGTCTCAAGAACCGATGAGGGCGAAGCGAGGTGAGTATGGAGCAGCGCAGGAATACAGGGGCGGGGGAAACTGGAGATCCCCGAGAAAACCCGCCGACCAGCGGCATTGTCCGGCACGATTCCCACCTGTGGAAACCCGGGAATGGTCCGGCCGGGGATTGAACCCGGTTGGCCTAGGTGGGAGGCGAGTAGCCTAACCGCTCATCCGCCGCGGCCCCACACGCTGGTAGAAACTTACTTATTCTCAAATATATTTGCGAAAATGTTTTCCTTTATTGACAATTATATTCGCAGCAATGTCGACACAAGCGGCGTTTGAGAGTAAAGTATTTTATCACCGACTGTTCAGCACAGTCATCTTTAGGGTCATGTGATTGTCGCGAAAATATGTATGGTCATGCTAGACTTCAATATCCTACTTCTACAACCACAATTTCCTTTCGTTATTGGACAGGTGTCCAAGGAAGAAGACGTGTTCTTATTTGACTGGGCCAATCGTCGATATGGAACGTCCTTGATTCGTGTACAGACACTTGAGGCACGTGATATTTAAAATCATCCAACCACGAATGTGCATATGAACTAAAGTGTTTTGTAGTACAACTGGTCCTGAAATCTTTTCGCGAAAAACGCCTGTCTCTACCAACAACCAAAGAAAAGTTGTGGTTATGGATGTACGATATTCAAGTCTAGCATGACCATAAATATTTTCGCGAAAAACACCTGTCGCTATTGATCGACTATTATTCCAAATGAGAAGGCTTTTCAAAAGTGCTCACTTTACCCTGAATAGCCTATTCCTCCTAAATGATTTCCCTTTGTCTACCGAGATAATCTAGCAGATCACAGAATCAGATGTGTGCGCAAACCATGACTGTGCCCCACGCCAGAAAAAAAAAACGGCCCTCTTTTGTTTAGCAATCGTTCGGGTGCCCGCCCCCCCCCCCCGGGCTGTTGCCAAACACTGTCGATTAAATATGCGTCGCCCGCCGCGACTCCGTACTGGTTACTAAAGTCTTGGAGCGTGTTGCCAACATTCCACTGTCAGCTGTTGTTCTGCTTGGATGCCGACACTGTCGATGAATTGTTCCTGCGATACGTTGGCGTGGAATTTTTTTTTTTTTTTCTTATCCCAGCAGTGCTTTCGATAATTGTGGGAATTAATTTTATGCCAAACAAGACCTCTTAACACGCATACGTATTTGTTATGTTGGCAATAGAATTGCAGTTTATTAGACTTCAGCACGAAATCCTGTGCCACCTGGTCTGAGGTAAAACTTTCTGCCCGCTACTACAGAAGTTAATGAGCAGAAAGATAATGTTCACAAATATGCCTATATAGGACTGTACAGTCTAGCATAACAACGCGAAATTCTCGTGTTCCAATTTATACATTACTGGTAAGCAAATATAGACCTAGTACACGACCTTCTATTTATCTACTTTAAGTTTGTCATACAGGAAATCCTTCGTATGTTAAACTAACGGCCGTTTTAAAATTATTTATAATATAGTCTTGTTTCTGATTTATAGTACATTAGCGATTTCTTCACACTTTTTGAATAAAACCTTTCAAAAATCACCCCATGTGTGCCGTTTTTAGTTATTTCCTAAATATACCATGTAACACAAGCGTTTTATACTCGTGTTTACAAAAGTGATTTTTTTGTTGAATTGAAATATTATTTATATTCTTTCTATAAATTATAACATTTAATTTGTAATTAAAGAGAATTTAAAACATTGAGAAAACTTGTGTGTTGGTAACGCCTAAAGTCTGTTCTCGAAAAAGTGCGCATTTTTTAAATGAACCTAAGAAAACAGTCACTGCTACTATAGGCCGTTCACATTAAATTGAGCACTTTTTGAAGCTATTTCATCAGACATAATAACCAATAAATACATTTAATTGTGGTCTTGGACTTTTGGTTTTCAGTATTCTGAAGGTATACACTGTGTTTATTACTCTCATGGCAGGGTTTACATTTACAAGCGGTGGAAGGATATCAATTAGTTGAAAAAAAAAGAAATAACTAGAGCTTCAAAAGTGCGCACTATACCGTGAACGGCCTATACCCACAGAAATTATAATGGGTGCACTGAGTGGCATTCGCCCAGTAAAGTTGGTAACGATGGAGGGGGAAGTAATTCCATATCTTAACGTCGAATATAAAGTGTTATCTAACCATTTGTGATAACATAAGTTGTTTCTTTCGCTTCCTGTTTCTGTTAATGCACCGAAGAATAAAAATAAGTAGGCCTAGGTTAGATAAGAAGAATATTTGTTTTTCTACTAATTTCACTATTTCACTCGACCGACGCATGAATAAAGTGATGAAGACCATAACAATGTTAATTTTACATAAGGAGGAAGATTATACAATGTAGCTACAAGAAGATCTTGAGCAGGGCTTTCAAAAGTGCTCATTTTACGTGAACAGCCTATAGTAAGAAATAGTTCTCGTGCTATAAATTCTGAGTGCGCACGAATGCGGTGCGTTGTCCCTCTGGTGTCATTTTCCAGACTTAGTTAAACTTAGTTTGCACGAGGCGGAGGCATATCCTGGAAGTAGAACCTTAGCAGGTATTCAGAGAAGTGTGAAATAACCGTAAATGCATTATACCTGTCACCTAAATTATTCGATAGAATGATTTCTTCTCGCGAACGTATCAATTCACTAACGAATTCACCAATGGAGTTGCTTGTTGACTATGTGTTTATTAATGTGTCGTGACTGATCTAACATGTTTCACAATCCATCGTGTTCGTTTGAGAAATTATTAAAGTGAACAGTTTCATTCTTACGGATTGAAATGGCAACTGGTTGTAATTTTTTGCTTGGATTCCCATAAAGTGCAGCGAAACACTAAAACCATAGAGGTGCGAGATTTGTCTTCAAGAGCAAATAAATTTCCATACAAATATTGCCCGAGTTTATACGTCCATACCTCCTCTCCAAGGGTTGACACAAATGAACAACACGTTACGTTAAGGGTATAAGTGAGGGGTGGATACTGAACGTATACACTCTAAAAAAAAAATTTATACGTAGTTGTCTGTACGACAACGAAAACCATTTATTTGATGTTGTTTTGTTTACAGCAACACAACATAAGTTTGCTGCTAATATTACTTTGTATATGCTGTTCACGGTAAAGTGAGCACTTTTTAAGGCCCTTCTATAATTTTTCCTTCCATCCTATTCCAATCTTCCTGATGCTTTTTAATATAAACATTGCTTTGTGACGAATCATCACCACCCTCAAAATTTAATGCCTGATGCTGCAATAAGATATATTTATTAGTGTTTAAAGCCTGTTGGGAGGGCCTTAAAAAGTGCCCACTTTACCGTGAACAGCTTATACCAGCGGTAACGATTTACATATTTTTTGTCGTACATTGCAGTTGTTCGAACACGTCCTGTATATCAGGAATAAATATAGTGATCTCACCACGCGCAGCAAAGTCGAATAAAAAAAGGAGTCTCTCGCCAATGAATAAACACTTTTGGCTCTGGTATTTATAGGACTGAGAAATTTAGACTGCTGCGAAAATAATTTGTGAAATTCACATCTATATATTTATTTCTACCTTAGTTCGTCAACAAATTTGCTTACGTCAGAGGGCACCTAGTTTGTACATACGTGGATATATCTATAGAATTCAAATAATATCAGATCGCCTTAAATCGATCAGTTCACAGCATTGTGAAAAACAGTACTACCAGTATAATTGCATAACGAGAGTAATTTTAAAATGCAAAATATTTTCAAATAAAGATATGTTTACACCTACTCCAAACATTTTGATTTAACAGGTTACCAAAAATATTTCAAATTATTGGAAAGAAAATAAGTAATTATTACCTTAGAACGTATTCAGAGAATCTTTTGTCGCTGCAAACATTTCTCATTTTATGAATAGTAAATATATACCTGAATGTGTTAAATTAAATCCATATTTACAGAAAAGTTCGCATGAAATCACGGATTCGTATAGGATATTGTTGTGTTAAATATATTTATACGTAGAAATCCGAGTATTTCTCGGAATCATTTAGTGACAAAATATACTTGAAACACTTTCATTTCGTTGTGATATTGTGATTGGTATGAAACACTGATAATATATATGCAACAGCCGTGACCAAGTCACGAACTGAACAGCACATTACAAAAGTTTTGCACTAGTACAGCAACAATATGTAAAACAAATTGTAATGGCTAGAGATTATAGAGGACCGCGTGCTCCTCGATTACTTGCTGCCTCCACCTTGGAATAGAGCGCAAATACCAGTAAAGCAGTAAACAAGTTGAAATGCTACTTCACTTCCTTCGACCAAGATTTGACCCGTTCAGTCGCGTGTCTACGATCGAGCACATGGGGCACGTGAAGAATAGGAAGAGTTAGTGATTTTTCAAGGAAAAATTACGTGAACATGCTGGAATCCGATATTACAAACACCCAACGGCAGTTTGTTTATTGCCATTGGTCGCTGTCTGCTTGAGAAGGCGTTTTAATTTTTGACCGGGCCGCTCAGAATTCGACAACATCGGCACGGCTCCTGCCCACGTGATTCGCGTGCAGACAGTTAACAGGTTCCAGAAAGTAATTCAGTCGATCAAGATGGGTAAACGACCTTACGGTGTTTTAAAATATGACTTTTCTTGAAATTTTCTCACGGAATTTCACTACCCCTAAGGATAGGCCTGGTACTGCCAGGACTGAGCGTGTCAAGCAATAATACCCGGTGTTTGGAACGTCTTAGTTGTGTGTAACCTTATTTGTTGAAGAGTCTGCGCCTCTTATTTGTGATAGTTAGTGCCGATAACAGTTAGCATGCAGTGCACTGATCATTGACCGCGAGAAACATACTCAACACATGTACAGCTCTCACCAATATATTACTTTATTGCAACATTCGAGCACGTAACTGAATACGGAACTCAACAGGTTAGTGAAACTGGGACGTTATCATGTTACGCTTTAAACCTATTAATTTTAAAGAAAACCCAGAACCGGCTGCAAAACAGAAGACACGCTTGTTACTGCTTGAACATGTGAGTTTGACATTTCTGTACCAAAAATTGTCAACCGGTGTCATGGACGTGTGCAGAAGATTAATATATAGGGAACTGAAAAATTCGCGAGTTAAACGACATCCAGGCTAGACCCCACGTTGTTCTTATGTGGAATCGTGCCGATATCAATCGCCCTTTCGTTGCTTGCTGCTACAGTAGAGGGCAATGATTGGGCAAGCATTTTGCTATATGTTTCTCATTGGCCCGGGGTTCTCCAGGAGATGAATAGCGCGTGGACCAATGGCAAAGGCGACACAAATGTAAGGGTTTTTCAATTATAGCTTGTCCCAAAATTAATCCACGAATTTCTATAGGTGTCTGTTAGTATCACTTTGTTTCATCTTTCGTCTATGAGTGGAGCCAGAAGACAAGAGGCGTACACGCGTACAAAATGGCGTCGCTGGCCAGTAGTTAGCCAATCAACGCCTAATACTGTTAGCTGTTGAGTTGAGTTGAGAGATTTGGGCGGCTCTTAACAATGAGGTCTTGAGAACCGACGAGAGTGAAATGAGGTGAGAATGGAGCAGCGCCGGAATGCAAAGGCGGGGGGAAACTGGAGATCCCCGAAAAAACCACTGACCAACGGCATCGTCCTGCAAGATTCCCACTTGCGAGAATCCGGAGTGATCCGGCCGAGGATTGAACCCGGATCGCCATGGTGGGAGGTGAGCAGGTTAACCGCTTAGCCACCGTGGCTCCAGATACTGCTAGCGCGCCGTAAGTGATGGCGGGTGAATGTACTGGAAGTGGGGTGTGTCCGACGAGGGGACAGGTATCTGCGCGCGCAACATGACGCCGTGATAGAAAAAATTAATCTCTGTACTATCAGTTTAACGTTCGCCGCCGCGCACCCAAAATGTTTGCAATAGTTCGTACACAGCCAAGCCGTCACTAATATCAGCTGCCGCCTTGCCTTCAGTCCAAGCACAGGCATCCAGCGAGGCGAGCCGCCAGTACTTGAGGCGACTACAGTAGCTTATAGGCTGTTCACGGTAAAGTGAGCAATTTTAAGGCCCTTATAAATGTATCCTTTCATCCAATTTCCATCTCCCTGCTGCTTTTTAATATAAACATTGGAATGTGACCAATAAACACAGTGTATACATTTCACCACCACCAAAATTTAATGCCTGAGGCTGCAGTAAGACATATTTATTAGTGATTAATGCCTGTCGGGAGGGCCTTAAAAAGTGCTCACTTTATCGTGAACAGTCCATAATTGCTAGCCGACAATATAATTGCTAACGGAGAAACTCTTGGTTCCCGCCTTTTATATTTTAACGCAGCGCTCTTAGCCAATGCAGCCTTGCCGATCTTCAGCGTCCCAATAGGCTGGAGAGAGGCATCACACCCTCTCAACGCAGGGAAACCCTGATTCATGCTTAGGGACAGGTGCTTTTCACAAGTATTTATGGTCATGCTAGACTTCAATATCCTACGTCCACAACTACAACTTACTTTGGTTATTGGCCACGTGTCTACGTGAGAAGACGTGTTCTTATTTGACTGGGCCAATCGTAATAAAGAACACTGATATGGAACGTCCGTGATTCACGGACAGACACTTGAGGCACGTGATATTTAAAATCAATCCAACCACGTACGTGCATATAAACTAAAGTGTTATGGAGTACAACTGATCCTGAAATCTTTTCGCGAAAAACACCTGTCCCTGTTCATGCCTGCGTTGACCAGCGCCCGAGGCCCAAACACTGATGCACAGTCGCATAAGAAGTCCCCCTTCCGCCAGGTTACATGAAAATTTGCACTCAGATACCAAGCGGGAGGTCTCTCCGGAGTCTATCCAAACCCTAGTGCCTTTCCAGGGCACAATCGGAGCAGCATGCCTGCTCACCGCCCAGTCTGTCATCGAGAGCGGGAATCTCTCCAGACCTCCTCCAAGCATAGGAGTTAACCACTGCCAGCAGGAGTCCAACCACAATGATCGGTCACTAGAGAGAACCTCCGAAGGGGCCAACTGATCGTCTCGTGCGACCACTTATTTCCCATGGGTTGTCAGCATGTTATCGCAAGAGCCACGAGTATTTCGCCAATTCATACCGAGGCGAGGTAGACTCCAAACACTTGTTCTTTTCTCCTACTACTGTGTTTGGACGGCAGTTGTTTTGACACGCTTCGTTTAACTGACATCTAGTAACAAGCAGGAAGCAGTAGCTTGAGTGAGTGTTTGCTAGTCCTGTACAGAGGCGTCACTAGATCACAGGAACCAATAAGCAAACGGTAATGTCCGGAGTGTATATGGGGCCGTCCAGCCTAGCCTGCTGCCAACTCAATCTGCGAAATACTCGGGGCTCTAGTGATCACCAACCCCACTGGCCAGATTCGAGAGAGCTGGAAGGAGCCCATCCCTATTTCTTCAGGTTGAGGGATTATACACCGGGCTTAAGCCTTACACTCATGACAGGCTGGTTGCTCGCCTCATCCGGCCCTGCCCACCAATGCCAGCGGATTAGAATAACTTACAATCAGCCTAGCGCGGCCTACTTTCCCCTAGCCAGGAGAGACTCCCTTCTAGGAGTAAGCAGTACCGACAGTCGAGCCAACAGCGATCCTTTCACAAATCGCTATAGTCAATCCGACGTAACTGATTGCTTATAAGGTGACATTCGGATGTCCCTGATTCGTATGCAAAGAGGTTTAGCTAAGTCCAAAACTCCTCCAGCCCATCACGAAACACGAAAGACTTCGCAAAGATTTGTTTTTCAAATGTATTTTGCCTCCAAATATTTAGGCAAAACATTTTTGATTGGTACCACCGGTGTAAAGTTTCTCTATTTTCATTCATCAGTCGTCAACTCAGTATTGCCATATCAAACGATATTTTTTTTGTAATAATTTCCTTTTACATATAAAGCTCAAAGAGCCATTAACAATTTTATCTCAAAGCACTTTATCTTGAATACTTTTTCTTCACTGTACGATCTCTTAATCGCAATTTATAACTTGTTAGGCGTGGGCCCTCGAATACGTAACATTCAGAATCGCAGTCACTCAATTGTGATGGGGCCGCGGTGGCTGAGCGGTTAGATTGCTCGCCTCCCACCAAGACAAATCGGGTTCAATCCTCGGCCGGGTCACTCCCGGATTTTCGCACGTGAGAATCGTGCCGGACAATGCCGCTGGTCGGCGGGTTTTCTCCGTTATCTCCCGTTTCCCCCGCCCTTTCGTTGCGGTGCTGCTCCATGCTCACGTCGATAACTTTCATCTTATTTCAAGACCTCGCTTTTAAGAGCCGCCCAGATATCTTCACGCTCAATTGTTATTGCCTCAGTCACATGGTAAAGTGCATTCTCACCAGTACACGAGGCCGGTTTTTTGCAGGTGTGCGTGGAGACTGTTCAAGTAGAGCCTGGGTGTAAATCTTGCCACGAGAACCAATGGTTCCTGCTTTGTATGGTAATTTTATGCCAGAATGAATAATTCAGCAAGATGCAGAGTCTAGTGTGTCAAGTGACGGTGTGGCAACGCTGCGGCCTCTCGACGCAGCGTTCTCCTACAGCGACCTCTCGTACATATTCACGATGCATTGAAAGCAGATGAAAAGCTCCTATGAGCGTCTGCAAAAAAAAAAGTCTTCTGTACGCCTCTCAATGTAGCTGTGACGTCACCACAGGCAATAAGAGCCTGCTTGTGTTCGCTCGCTGACTTGATTTATGTTAGCGACTTAACGCCCTTCGTTTTTTCAAGGGACGAAAAAAAAAAAAATTCTTTTCAGCCAGCTGGAGGAGGGGGCGGGAATGAAAAGAACAACGATCTTAACTCATTCAGTTCCAGTGTCCACAGACATGTTTTTGTCGCACAGTGAGGTCATTATACACAACAAGCCTCGGTCTTAGAAGTAGCTACAAATACAGCGGTGAAATAGCCGCTTGTGCCACGAGGTGCAGCCGCACCCACTGGCCAACAAAATGGCGTCACTATAGCAAGCAAAATTTCGGAGCGACGTTCGCCAATCAGCGCCTGGTAACGTACTTGCCACCTGGCAGTCCAGCCAATAAGGAACCTTTCGAAGCACCAGTGGCGTTTATTCCATGGACGCAGGGTAAGCAATGCTTACCATATACGTATTGGAAATGTTTGATGATTTTTGCCAAAACTTTAAACACATTTAATTCTGAGTTTCCCATTTCCGATTCAAGAAACAGAGTTTTCGTAACTCCCGCACTGCATGCGCATAGTGCTACTTCGGCAGGGTAGGCAGTCCTCGAGTTTGCATCCTCGAGTCCAACATTTTTTCTTGGAAAGTGGATGAAAATGTTCGGAAAAACGGGAGTTTTCTTATAATTTGTAATATGCTATCTAAATAATATTCAGTATTATTATTATTATTACATTCATTTCGTTTCCATTCTTATAACTAATGTTAGGTATTATAAAAGGGTAAAAAAAAAAAAACTCACTACACGCCACTCGCGGTGGCCAATCAGACCCAAGGCCTGCTTCCAAAGCGTCACGCAGTTGATTGAAGAATGTGTACAGCCACGTTAAACGAATAACCATGCCATTTCCTCTATGTGATACTTATCTACTCTGTGTGATACTTATCTACTCTATGTGATACTTATCTACTCTGTGATTGTACTGGAAAGTGATTGTTACAGTGCTGGTCATATAAGCAGGCCTATCACTCGCTTGCAACTTGTCTCCGACCGTAGACTCGGTTAACTGAACTTCTTGTAGCTTTTTTCGTGCTTTTTATTAATTGTTTCTGCTTTAATATATAATTTTATTTGAGTTGGCATTTGACTTTTAGGTAGGCCATTTACTAGATTATTTGTTTACATCAAAGAGAAGCTGATCATTAATAGAGACCCAAGAATTCCGCGGGTTCATTTCTAGACAAGTTGGAATTCGCACACCTGTTCGTTCATGTTATTATTGTAATTGGTCGTCGGGTTGTTTGACACATCCTGGAGATAAATGAGCCAATAACAAACATGCAATGAATTGTGCTCCCAACCACCGCCTTTTGCTACCACGTCAATGAACCAATAAACAGTTGATATCTGTAAGAGAGTATATAAGACGGCGAGGTCTAGCTTTCAGGTCATTGAACTCGCGAACTTCCAACGCCTCTAATCATTAATCGCTAGAGACCTGCAAAATTCGCGTTATTATTTGGGGACACGTTGAGCTCTTAAACACGCGTACCTTTGCAATACGTCTGTCATTGGACCGTACTTTATTTAACACGCCCCGGGTAACGCTGAGCCAGTAAATTAACACTTCATAACTGTGTGATCCTCTCACGAGCAGTTCACTCACAAATGGAGCGAATTCGTATTTATGCAGCAGCCAATGGAGAAGCAGCGTAGCCTGTAGTGCATACAGACCGTGAAGTTCAGTCTGATACCAAATAATAACGCGAGTTTTGGTACGTCCTTATTGATAGCTTATTCTTCAGTATTAGGAAGTTATATGACTTTCTATTGCTGGGGTTAGTTTTGGTACGTCCTTATTGATAGCTTACTCTTCAGTATTAGGAAGTTATATGACTTTCTATTGATGGGGTTAGTTTGGCTCGTCCTTATTGATAGCTTATTCTTCAGTATTAGGAAGTGTTATAATTCTTAATTTCTGGGGTTTATTTGGCTCTATTGTCTCAATAATTGCTCGTAGTTTATGTTTCATCGTGTTAGTTTTGTTTTGCTAAGACCGGGACAATGAAGCAGTGCTGTGAGAGCACGTCATTGTTGCGAAAGATCGCCGCCTGCGAAGAGCTGTGTTCCACTCGCCTAGCCGTGTGTTAGTGAAGGGCGGGCGTGCGGGCCACGACCCAGAACTCTGGCTCGTGGCTGACTCACACTACAGTCGTCAAGGCTGCTCGCCCTCTGCTGGCCGTACACCCGGTCACGACGCGGACCAATCCGATCTCAGTACCGGCCTTCAGCCGAGGAAACAACGAATACAACCCAAGAGAACACAGGCTGTTTGGCAAACCAGTACAGACATGCCGGCAACTGGTATCTCATCCCGAAGCATTTCTACTAGTTATAGAGAACACAGTCTGAGTTCTTGCTGACTGTGTTCATTGTTCCGTCCAGGTATATGACTTCGCTCCTCTGTTCGATTGTTTTCTCTTCGTCGTGTCGTCTAGGAATTTTTGTACGCGTCTTTGTTTATTTGTTTCGGAACACAAGACTATTGCTTTTTCTCGTTTATTTCTAAAAAAAACCTGACTAGGATTCCTTACGTTTAACGTATATGCTGGCAACAGCTAATATTGGCTTATTTCTAGTGTATGATTTTATGACATCATCTGGGTTTTATGTGGCCACATAGGTTTGCGATGGAATATGTCCATATATATTCGCATACAGTGAGGTTTGGTTGTACTAATCCCTGTCGTTATGCCTGGTTTATACGAATGTTCCGTTTATCTTTAACCAAGAACCGTAAAACAGCTTGAGCTACATTAGAACGTTACGAGTCACGGTGACACGATGTCCTCATACTACACGTGAAAACTCGCTCATTCCCGCCAGAGGCCGTGATTCAAGGTCACACCTACATTAGAACGTTACCGGTCACGGTGACACGATATCCTCATACTAAACGTGAAAACACTCTCATTCCCGCCAGAGGCCGTGATACAAGGTCACAGCTACTTCTCGGGACTCACTACCCCGTCACCGCAAGATCCGTCGTTTCTGCTTGCGCAAGAAATGAACTGATATGAATGAAATACGAGAGTGTATGCACATTTGTTTCTGTGATCTCAATGTGAACCTTACACAACTTAACCTGTCCACGCAGACTTGTGCAAAATTCCCTAGAACGGTACACTGAGAAAAAGGTTTTGTTGAATCTAACAAGATTTGTTTGGTGCAACAAAATTACCTCTTTGTACAGGGGCAATGAAATATTTTGCTGATGAAACCAAATTATTTTATTGTTCACATTTGGTTGCCCCAGACTGTAATATTTGGTGGGCGCAACTAAGGATTTGTTTGGCCACACGTATATTAAACAGTTTCGGCCGATATAAAGAAACATCACAAGGTCGACCGAGTTTCGAACCTAGAGCACTTGCGTCAGAGCGCTACGCCTTAGCACTCTCAGCTAATGTGACAACTGTAGACGACGGAAGGTTTTTTTTTTTTTATATATATTTACAGCAAATATTGGGTTACGTGTGCAAACAAATATTTCAAATTTTACAGCTTTACTTGTCGTTTCTTGTTGCATTGTTTAATTAATGTGTTTATACGATTGTTAAGCAACAATAGTTGCACTAACAAACATGATTACTATCCTAATTGTCACAAAAAATACAAACTAACTCTCGAGCTGTATTTTCGAAAGAAGGCAGAGAAATGAGTGGCGAAAAAAATATATACAGTTGAGTCAACAAAATATTTAGTTGACAGTCTATAATATTTTTTTTGGTCAAACGCAGAAATTTTGTTTAGTCAAACATATATTTTGTTAGATGAACAAAAAGATTTTTTTTTTTTTTTGCTTTTCAAATTTTGTTTGATCAACAATATATTTTGTTAGGACAACTAAATATATATTTGGCCCTACACAAACAAATATTTTATTCAATTTTCTCTGAGTGTAAGCTGTTGGTTAGACTTCACAGATTCCTTTACGATATGGTACATTTCACCTGCTCGTTGATTGCTTGCTATCACTGTGGGAGAGCCGACAACTTGGTCAGCATTTTGAGAGTCCTTCAGGTCGTGTCGAATAGAGCAGGAATGAATTGTAAATATTATTTGAATGTACGAGTTTTTACTTTATTGTTGTCTCGAAATGAATACGCGATGTTTTCAGGTCCCAACTTATTAATATAATTTCTATATAGGCCTACCTTTGCGCGTTCAAATGATCAAATGGATTCAATTAACTGACGTACAGAGAAACGCTGTCGGCAGTGTTGGAGAGATTTTATTAAGAACTATATAGGAACTTCTGCACCCTTCTTAGCCAAAGGGCCCGGCCGGGGGTTTTGCAATATCCAATTATTGGTCCATCTTGCCGGTTCGGGGCTACAAGACCCTTGGACATGGGGGAAAGAGGCCTGTCCTGCAATCACACAGTGTTGACTTCGCCTTCGACTAGGGAGGGTGCGTCTCTGCTTCTTCTGGCTGTATACGACTATTAGCTCGTGGCACACACCCTGTACTCTGTGATCGGCCTGGAAACAGGTCATCTTGAGCCTAGCCCCTAGTGGGTCAGCGGCCACAGTGTATAGCACCGATCTAGGTACTTTTCTTACAACAATTTCTCGCAATTTGCAAACAACACCACATCGAGAGTCGCTCCACAAAGAGCCTACCCCTCCCCCACCTCCCTCGCGGGTCATGGCGGCGGGCGGGGAACTGACTGAGCCGTCGTGGATGACGGGAACTGGCCCGTACTCCTTGCAGTACCTCCGGGAAAACAAGCGATTCTTAGAACTGGCAAAGAGACGACCTAATCACCAAACTGTTTACGACATTTTTCCTCAAGGCATCCCAGACCACATTGACCTACTCCTGGCTACTCTATCGGCTCCAACGACACCAACAATCACCACACCAACTTCCTCCCGATCGTCAACACCGGCCGCAGGAAATGAAAAATTAGAAATGGAAACCGACTTCCAGATAGTAAAACGAAAAGGGGACAGAACAACCACGCAGGAGAACAAGCGTCTCCATTCTGTGTCGTCTGAGGCACATACAAACACCATTCCTACACAAAATAGGTTTTCCCCGCTTAAGGAGGTAACAGAAAAAACCTCAGCAGTTAACCATCCCGGCTCTTCAAGCATCTCCACCCACAAAACACAAACGGTTGCACCACAAACACGGCAGAAAAAACAAAACCAGTACAGATTAGTGGTTCCTGACGCCACTAAATACAACTTACTTGTCCAGAAGCTGCGAGCCATTAGTAGGGACGGGTTCTCCCTTCTCCCCATAGCTCGCGGAACGCAAATCCTCACTAAAAACTTTAACTTTTTCACAGCTGCTCACACAATGCTAGAAGCGAACTACATCCACTACTATACATTCTGTCAAGCTTCCGAGCTCCCACAGAAAGTAGTTTTTGACCTCCACACCACAACCGCCATTGCGGACATCAAAACAGACCTGGAATGTGCCGGATACTCAATCCAGCACATTTATCAATTTAAAAAACGCATCACAGACCAAACAGACCCCACCAAATTCACGTTGGAGCCGCAACGTTTTTTCTGTGTCACGGCGGCGCAGAACACTTCTCTCCCTCCTCTGCACTCTGTCACGAGAATAAATATGACAACAGTTCATCCCCGACAATACCAGAAACGGCCGACAGACGTGGCACAATGCCGCAACTGTCTAGCTTTAGGACACACAAAAAATCACGTTTCATGCCGACAAAATGCCCTCACTGCGCAGGCCCTCACCCCGAGAGTGCTTGCAAAAAAAAAACGAAACCAACTCCAAGCCGACGTGCAGTAACTGCGCAGGCGAACACACAGCTCTCTCAAAAATCTGCCCCAAGTTCCTGGACTTGGTGCAGAAAAGAACTACTGCTGCTGCTACGAAAATCGCGCCAAAAACTGCAAAACAACCTCCTGCCCCGTCCAGGTTCACAGTCAGGACATTACAGCCCGGCAAAACGTACTCGCAGGCACTTTCTGCGTCTATTCACAAACCAGCTCCCACTCTTGACACCCCTGCAATGCCAAATACACAACCTCAGTCCCGCCCTCGCCAGCGAAATTCGCCAGGAGAGATGCGAAGCGTAATGCAGGATTTCCATGAACTCATGGAATTCCTTAGAGCATACGACTTCGCCTCGCTCATGGCACATTTCCACCCCTACATCCTAAAACTCCGCAACATCACAGAAAAACATGAGCGAACCTGGCTACTTCTCGAAGCCACGGCGTCATTTGCGGCCCCCTAGCCCGTCAACTAGACCCGCATGTGCCAATTTTCCCTACTATGTACTGGAGCGACTCCGAAACACATAACATTAACATAAATCACTATGACGAGCGAAATAATCGCGTATATATCCTAGTCGTACACAACTGAGCATTTTAAGTTATGCAGCACCAATTATTTATTTAAGACGATTTAATAACTTTAATTACAACCGCTTTCAATCTATTTAAATTTTTCCGTGTCAATTAAAAGCTGTTGACGGTAAATTAACGACCATGCTGCCATCTCTCGAGCAACTTCATAAGCTCCGCCCCACCAAGTTCTCTCGGCCAATCAGAGCCCTCTGGCCTATATTACTCTTTAACTTCACTCACGAGAAGTGTTTTCATGGCTCTGTTTTCGAATTTTACAAGTCTAAATAATTATCAATACGGAATATAGTTCAAAACAACTTTAGAAATATAAATTCACGTCCTCAGCACAATTATACCGCCCGATTTCATAGAAATAAGGCCCCGAAACTGGCCGGATTTTTCCGATCGGTCCGGGACAAAAATCGACCACGTTTAACAAAACTAGTTGGCGCTAGCATCGCGCCAGCCATATCGCTCTCGGACTTCCCCGAGTTAACATGTTTTACTTCACTTTTAGCCGCTCGTCACGGTACATTCAGACATGCATTCACACACCAATCAGATTATTTAATTGTATTTAACATATAAGATATGAAGTAATTACTGAAACTGAAACAACTACACTGATTTAAATTTTTCGCGAAACTTAAATTCACCACTTCAATATACATATAATTAAATTAATTATATAAACCCTTGCCACTATAGTCATGGGAAAGCTACTTATATAGATAATTTAACATCATTTCGCTAATAACCCCCGCTTTTTTATACCAAACTGTCGCTAGCTCTCTCACAGGGAGCTCGTGACAGTACTTCACAAGTCCTGAACTTTAAAATTCCGCGCTGTTAAAATCAATTAACTTCACCACTCTCTTTTATCCCGTACAGGCAGGGAAAAAGAGAGTAAAAATCAGTTATGGAAACAGCTCCCAGGCGCTACCCTGGGAATCCTGTACAAGAATGTTGCCTTGCAGCATAAAATATGTTTGATGGGTGCGGAGGGGGGAGGGGGTTAGCTTCTCCTCGCCTCCGCAATCTAATTGAGAACCAACTGGGTGGCCAAGGTTCCTCACAAGGGACCGATCTACCCCCGCGCTGAGGGAGTAGCGTCCCAGTGATGTAAAATGGCGGGTGGCCTGTGCATATAGTCCAGGCACTCACCACTGCCAGCACGAGTCCTACCTGACTCTGACCTCTGGGCTTCACAAAGGAAACAAACGGGGAAATGGAAGTCAGCCCGTGCTCCTCCTACCTTTCTATCTAGGGTTTTCCACAATCAGGCGAACCCAAAAGTGTTCCCTTTAGTCTGAATTGCTTCATATTGAAATCCACCTTTAGGGACCTACTGACCGTAAAGGAGCCTACCGGCCCGTCATCAGGCACCACCATCTCTATTGCCCATGATTCAAGCTTAGTCTGGGGGGCAGATACCCCTTTTAGAAAATCCTCACTCCGAATTCGAATCAGTGGAAACCCACTGAATTGCAGTGAAAATGGCTCCACTTAGAATCAATGGAATTGTTCACATCACTCATTTTATCAGCGTAATTTTTCCACTGAAACAATCAGTGTTACTTTTTTTTTTTTTTTTCCACTGATTCCAAGTGGATTCATTTTCACTGCGAATCAGTGGTTTTCCACTGATTCGAATTTGGAGTGCTGGTATAGGGCACGCCCGAGGATTTATTAACAGCGAGATCTTGAGAGTTGATAACGGTGAAATGAGGTAAGAATGGAGCAGCGCCGGAACGCATGACGGGGGGAGGTGGAGGGCGAACAGGAGAACTTGCCAACCAGCCGCATCGTCCAGCAAAAGGTATGTTGTCATTAAAATAGACCACTCTCCTTTGTCTAAAATTATAATATAGTAGCTTTTACCCTCAGCTTTGCGCGCGTGTTTATAGGGATAAGTAATGAAGTTTTGTGACATTAAGCACAATTGGGTTCTCTACCCACTGACTTTCTGCGGCCCCACTATTGGGTTCTATAGCCACTGGGTCACTGCGGTCCCACTTGGAATAACTCTAGCCACTGGGTCACTACGGCTTTTTGGAAGGAAATGTTTACATTCCATAGACAGAAAAAAAGGGGAAATGACAGTTTTTTAACAATGCTTTTTTTGTACAGTAACCAATCCTAAGAAAAACTTAATCCAGCACCTATTTACAATAAGAAATTTCCTGAAGGAATGAGATATTTTCCTAGAGTAAAAATTAGCCTATGTCACTCTCCGACCCTTCAACTATATCTGTGCACAAAATCACGTCGATCCGTTGCTCCGTTTTGACGTGAAAGGACAAACAAACACACGTTCGCATTTATACAGTAGTAAGGATAGGCCCATGCACGCACAGCGAACCTTTGAAAACCAATGTCATAAAAGCAGGCTAGTCATAAAATAAATAATCATTCCCCGTGCAAAAATGAACGAGTGTCACCGAGAATCGAACCCGATTCGACCGGATGGGAGTCTAGCACTCTAGCCTCTACACCACGACTCCCTGGCAACAATGGAATACCATACGACACCGAATAGCTGCTATATTTGTGTTTATGTTTAGTGCTAATTTTGCGTGTGATTTAAAAACAAAAAAAACTTTATTTGAGCATCCTAGAACCTACACATGGACAGGAAACGGACCAAAGACCTACCGATACGAAAATTATTTTTGGTTTTAAATATTACAGTGTCAGGATATTTGGTTGGCACACACAGGATAAAGAAGGAACTCGTTGATTAAAGTATGCTTGATGAGTAGGAACGTGCAAAATTCTCGTTATTAATTCAGGACAGACTAGACTTCAAACACTCGTGCTTTTGTATTGCGTTTGTCATTGGACTACAGTTTGTTTCGGCACGCCCTGAACGGCTTTGGACCAATAACAAGCAACTAACGAAAGGCTAGTCCCGTCACGTCGTATCAAGTTTAGGGGTAAATGGGTCTTCACTGTCGTATAAGCCAATAAACAAATGGCACCGAATCGAATATTTATAGGACAGTAAATTATAGCGTGCTACCCGAAAATAACGCGAATTTTGCAGATCCCTATTGATGAGGCATTTTGGTAGCTATACTATACGCACTGATTTACTGGCATCGGCTTCTGCGCACAGGGAATTTCATATTCAATACATCGCATGCTATCGTAACACTTGGAGATAGTAGAAATATACAGACATTGCAGACTAGCTAGAATCGTGCCGCC
The DNA here is from genome assembly GCA_029891345.1 of Dryococelus australis. Lineage (NCBI taxonomy): Eukaryota > Metazoa > Arthropoda > Insecta > Phasmatodea > Phasmatidae > Dryococelus > Dryococelus australis. Next base: position 21,471,783 of record CM057004.1, read on the forward strand.
AGTATCAACCACATCAATTAGTCTCTCCGTACCCACTTGTCACAATCCGATTAGTTCTCGAGACAACGGACTGTAGACTCAGGCGACCACATATTACGTCGGCACAGCCGAACTTTTTGTTGCGTTGCCGACGGACTCAGCAGTAGGATACGGATGAGTCTGACGTAAAGGGATCGGGGATAGGCGCCAGGTACCAACCGCCGCCATCTTGAATTTCCCAATTCACACTTTTTTTCTCTCAAAGCTTTCCTTTTTTTCCCCTCGAAATTTATCATTTATCGCTTAAAATTTTCCTTTAAAATTTCCCCTTTTCCCTTGAAGTTTCCCATTTTCCCTCAAAAAGGACCGATCCCTTCATTTGCAAAGAAAGAGTCCCTTTTTTGCAAGGATTTGGGGGCTCGTTTTTTACCTGTTACCTTCACATTCGACCGTGACCTTGACTGTGCGTGGTGACCGTGGATGACCTTGAACACGAAAAATTACAAACCCATTGCAAATAATTATAAAATAGCAAAAAAAAAAGTATAAAAAATTGTGAAAATGGAAACAAATTAAGAAATATTTGAAATATATGCAGGAGGTCAGGGGTTTGATGGCAGGTGTATCGACTAAACTCCCGACACGATCGGCCCTAGCCAGGTCGGCCAGTGTCCATCTCGCCAGCCATCTGAAATGTCTATGACCTTGAACCTGACCTTCTATCCTTACCTTGGATGACCTTGAAACAAAAAATTCTAAAAAATATTCAAAAATAAATTCTAAAAAATTCATACTTGTTCTTTAAAAAAAACCATTGACCATTGACTCATGATCCTTAACTCTTAAATTTCTTATACATTTTTTTTGGGATTTTATAATTATTTGCATTTTTTTTGTAACTTTTTGGTTTCTAGGTCATCTAAGGTTACCGGGCAGAGGGTGAAGATCGAAGTCAAAAGTCAAAGTCACAGGTATAAATCGAGCCCCCAAATTCTTCCAATGGATCGTTTTGCGAAAAGGGGCTCGTTCTTTGTAAATGAGGGGATCGTTTTTTTGGAAGGAAAATGGGAAATTTTAAGGGGAAAATTTTTTTAAGGGAGAATGGGAAATTTTAAGCGAAAAATGAGCGGTTTCTAGGGAAAATAGAAAAGTTTTGAGAGCAAAAGGGGAAAACAGACAAAATGGAAATTCAAGATGGTGGCGGTGGGCGCCTGGCGGATATTCCCGATCCCCTTATGCCAGACTCATCCCAATCCTACTGCTGGCCTATTTACCATTTCCAATAACAGCACTTATAAGTCTTCCAGTTCGTTTGAGAGGAGTTGCTTGGTTCAAGGCCAGATACGAATCTCCGATGTGATGGAATGCGTGAACTGTCACGTTATCTGCAACGGCTTAATGCAAAGGAATACTGGTAAAAGAGTTTTTAAGGAGGTATATGTCAAGGAAAACCTGTCTGCACAGCACGAGGCTGTACGTTCCGCAATGAAGGACCGTAAAATTCACAGAGCGTCCCGACAAACAAGTGCATAAAACGCCAGCGGCTCGAATGGAGACCCCAAAAACGTAGATTTATTCTCCTGAAGCAGTTTATAGCTCCTGCTGATGGTTCACTCTGGGGAGGAATTTACCCGACAACGGTTCTTTCACGTCGTTTTATGGAGACGTAAAAATTTTCTAAAGCCGAATATGAAATTAATTTTGCTGTCTGGTTTTTTCTTTTTCTCGTGCCGGCACCGGAGTTAACCGTACCAGTTAACGGTGGTTCCTATTCAGCCGTCGGCCAATAACAGCGCTGATTTTGGCACCCGATAAGACGGACTTTTACGCTATTTAACTGCACGTGTCCTCTCACGACGTCTCACGATACAATCACAGAGTAAACAAGTTTCTACACAGAGACGACATTGCGTGGCGGGTCCTTTGATGTGGCACTACCTATTCTGTGATTGACTGAACGAAGCTCAGGGAGCGGATTTTACGTTTGACTGGCTACCGCGTGGTATGTATCATGAAAATGATTTCTTATTAATTTTAGCTGTGCTAGGATCGATTTTAATATTCTAAATTTTATGTGTTACTGAGCTTCTAAGAATGGATCAAATAATGTTAAAGGCTGTTCACGATAAAGTGAGCACTTTTGAAATCAACATTAGAAAAAGTCACTGCTCCTACTTCCATATATTTTAACGAGCGCACTGAGTGACATGCGCCAAGTAAAGTTGGTAACGACTGAGAGAAAAGTAGTTCCATATTTTAAGGTCGAATAAAAAGTGTTAGGTAACCATTTGTGACAACTTAAATTATTTCTATCGCTTTCCGGTTATTTTAATGCGTCGAAGTGTAAAAATTAGCAGAAATTTTAAATATTTACTTTCTAATAATTTTACAGTTTCACTTGACCGACGCATGAAGAAAGCGATGAGGCTCATAGCAATGGCAATTTTACATACAGCGGAAGAACACACAGCGTGCATTCAAGTAGATCTTAAACAGGGCTTTCAAAAGTGCTCATTTGACAGTGAATAGCCTATATAAGACATGTTAAAAATGGGAGGGAGTACAAGATCGAGATAGTCTCCCCGCGGATGCTGATTAACTAATAAGTTATAGGCTGTTCACAATAAAGTGAGCACTTTTGAAAGCCTTGCTTAAGATCTACTTGTATACACTTTGTGTATTCTTCCGCCTGATGTAAAATTAACATTGCCATGCGCCTCAGCACTTTATTCATACGTCGGTCAAGTGATACTCTGAAATGATTAGGAACGTAAATATTTTACAAATCTGCTCATTCTTACTCTTGGATGCATTAAAAAATAAACAAAAAGCGGAAGAAATAATTTAAGTTATCACAAACGGTTACTTCACACTTTGTATTAGACGTTAAGATATGGAACTACTTGAAATCTATCATTACCAACTTTACTAACCTCATGTCTCTCAGTGTGCTCATTAAAATATATGCAGGTAGGAGCAGTGACATTTTTCTAAGATTACTTTCAATAGTGCTCTCTTTATCAGGCTAATTGTCACCACACCCTCTTAAGCAAATTTCCAAGCATATTGATAAAAGTTTAAGATTTAAATTTTAAATTTTAACTATACTCGCCAAATATTTTAATATGTTGTATTGTGAATAATCTAATTTGTTATTTTGGTTTATCGAGCTTTATAATTTTAAAGTTTTTTTCTTTTAAACAAATCTTGTGTTCTATACGGTTTTAAATTGCCGAGTTTTATAATTTTGATGTGTTAATGTTTTAATGTAAAGATTTTTAGTATTGTGTAATTTTGTCAATAACCTTCCCTTGGCAGTGTACAAAAGTTTTAATGTGTGGTAGTATAGTAATATGTAATATTGAAGGAAAAGAAACTGTATTAACAAGATATAGCTGAATAGGAAAACCCGGAGGGCGATGAGGTTAGGAGGGTTAAGAATTTGTTACTGTCTCTGGTTGAGCTGCTGGATGGCAAGTAAGTTACCACGTGCAGATTAGCTAGCGGCATTCCGACGTGTAACTGGCTAGTGGCGCCATATTGCTGGCAAGTGCTGCTGGAGTTCAAGGTATAAGTGGTCCTTTCACCTCTGTACTCTCAATTAATCTGTGTGTGAATCGTGGAAATATCTTTACGTATTGACTGCTAACATTGTTTGACTTACCCTAATCAGTGTTTACACTGACTTGTATCCAACTGCACTCAGAAAATGGTTTAGTTGAATCAAACAAGATTTGTTTGGTGCAACCAAATTATTTGTTTGTACAGGTGCAGTAAAATATTTTGTCGCCCAAACCAAATTATTTTGTTGTTAAAATTTAGTTGCTCCAAACTGTAAGATTTGGTTGATGCAACTAAATATTTGTTTGGCTAAACGTACATTGAACAGTTTGGGCCGATATGAAAAAGTTTTATAAGTTCGACCGAGTTCTGAACCTAGATCACCTGCGTCCGGGCGGTACGCCTTAGTAATCTCAGCTAATGTGACAATCTAAAGACGTCGGAAAGGTTTTAAATACATAAAACTCAAATATTGGGCAACGTGTGCAAACAAATATTTCAAGTTTTACAGATTTACTTGTCAGTTTCTTGTTGCATTGTTTTATTAATGTGTTTATACGATTGCTAAGCATCAATAGATGCACTAACAAACACGCTTACTATCCTAATTGTCACAAATATACAAATAAACTCTCGAGCTGTATTTTCGAACGAAGGAAGTCAAATGAGTGGCCAAATAAATATATACAGTCGATTCAACAAAATATTTATTTGAGAGTCTATATTTTTTGACCTAACACAGAGATGTTATCTATTCAAACGTATATTTTATTAGACGAACAAAAGTAATTTTGTTGGTTTTCAAATTTTATTTGCTCAAAAATATATTTTGTTAGGGCAACTAAATATGTATTTGGCCCTATAGAAATAAATATTTCGTTCGATTTTTTCTCAGTGTAAAGTGTGTTTTTTTTTCACATTAAAATGTTTTTAATTAACATTGAACTGCTTATATCATATTGTATTATGACTTGATAAAATCATTTCTGTAGATACTCCAGAAGATATCGACAATTTTTTGGGTCAAAATTAGTTACAAAATACTGTAATAACCGAACTGATTGGATGGTGCGTTTTTTTGCTCTGATTGATACTTTGGAAACCAATCACTAGAGACCGGAAACAAGGACCTGTAGGCTAAACTGCACAGTCTTTTTTTTTTTGTACAACACCGCAGATAAAATTAATAATTGGTGGTATGCTGTAACAGCGGAAGGCGGTGGTTGGGCCAGCGCTTTGTTGCGTGTTTCTTATTGGTCCAGGGTTCTTCAGGAGGTGATAAATAAAATGTGTACCAATTGCAATAGTGATCTGAGCAAGCGAGTTTTTGGAGTCTAGCTTGACCCAAGATGAATACGTGAATTACTCAGGTCTCTACCAATAAAAAATTATTCGGTTTTGGAGTGTCACGATTCTCATTGCCCGAGAGAAGTAGGATAGTAGCTATATACAGTTACTACAACCAACAATGAAACTTAGTTTTTTTTTCTTCTGGCAAGTGCACGATACCTTGACGAATAGGGAACGGTCACCTTTCCCAGCCATGGAGTTACTGTGTTAGTTTCATGCGTGTCATCGGAACTCCGCAGGTCCTACCAGCCCTGCAAGGTTCTGAACCAAATGCAAATATTCAGCATTCGTGTTTTTTTTATTTTTATTCCACGTTGCTGAGTGAATGGACAGATTTGGGCGGCTCTTAAGGGGACTATGTAGCGACGCGTCCAAGGTCAAGAAGCGAGGGAGCGATACGGGTGACATTGACACGCCTTCCAGCGCCTCATCGCTCCTACGCGCAAGGCGTGCTGTGTTTCCGTCGTGTCGCTGTACTGTGTAAATTAGATCTGTAATAGCGGGGTTTTATTACAGGCAATGAAAGCCTACAGATTAAACTACGTCTGTATCTTTGTACTTTTATCTTGCCGCTTAAGGAAACTGCATAGACAAAATTTAAAAAATGCGATGTTTGTCCATTTTCACGAATTTTTTTCTCCAAGGATACACTAAATATTGCAAATGAAAAAAATATAGGGCCATAGATAACTGTTTTTTTTAAATATCTTTTCTGACAGATGGTCATATTCTCAAAACTTTTATTTACCGAGATACGCGTATTCGTGCAAAACATTTCACAAAGAACGTTCAGAACATAGGACTCTTAATAGACAGATCTTGAGAGCCTATGAAGGTGACTGACGTGAGTATGGAGCGGCGCCGGAATGAAAGGGCCGAGGAAGTGGGAGATCCCCGAAAAAACCCGCCGACAAGCGGCATCGTCCGGCACGATTCCCACATGCGAAAATCTGGGAGGGACCCGGCCGGGGAATTGAACACGGTTCGAATTGGTGGGAGGCGAGCAGATTAACCGCTCAGCCCCTGTTGCTGAGTAGAACAAATATTGTTCAACGCTCGAATATGTATAAAAACTGCGAAAAATGCGTCTTACCGCATTGTAAGAGAAACTGTAGTCTTTTCATACGTAGGTGTTTCAATAAGAGCAAAGAAAATGTATTAAATAGTACGTGACCATAAAAAAACAGAACCTTTTGGACAGTTACCATTGTCATGTATATTTCCTCTTTGCGGAATCTCCAGGAAAGTACGAGTTAATCCCAACTTGATATCAGTTTTTAACCAACTTCAAAAATATTTGATATATATTTAGAACAATTTACTTTTTTGTAATATTACACCAATCTGTAGCAGACTACAAATTAAAAATAGCCAATAAAGTATTGAGAATTTTAAATGCATATTTCAGGCCAGACAAATTTCAGATTAGTAGCCTACATAAATATTGGAAAAGGATTATCTTGGAAATCCAGTGGGTTTTTTTTTTTTCACGTGCAGTTTCAATTTAAGTTTTACATAAAATTCAAACTCAGACAAAAACATTTCGATCCTTTGGAAATTTCTTCGGCTCGAGATTTAAATTGAAATTTTTTGAACGGCATTTTGAATTTTTTCTTTTGAAATATTATATCAGTCATATTATTATATCAACATACATAAAACCACACATTATCCTGGAAACAAAGAAACGTTTGATACTGGTCTAAGATGAAGCGTTAGGGCGGCGCAAATATGTTGCCAAAGTAGATCAGCTCCCTTCAACTTCATTTGCGAGAGCAATGCTTGCCAGTTCTGAGTCCCCCTCGTTGAGCCGAGTTTACGTTGGAAGGACCGGCTGGCGTCGACCTTAGCGCCTCATTGGTTTTGGTGGCTTACTACGTAAACAAACGGCGACTTGCAAATAAAGGGTTCACGCCATCATCGCGGAGATTTGCTGTGAGTCGCAAAAACCAATAACTCTGGAACGAAGTACAGCCTTAGATGCCTTCTACACATATGTAAATAATACACAGATAATTTCCTACGGAGAACCCAGCTTGGCATTTATATCCCTCATTCAATAACAGAACATGTTGGCAACGGCAACCATATTGTTTAAAAGTCTGCAAAAACTGGTTTCAGTGGGGTCACCGACTTTTAAGAAAGGCTCATTCTTTACTTTTCATTATCCCGTAATATGTTTCCTTTCCCCATCACTGGAAAGACACATCCTAACTAAGAAGTCTTGTTTTTTTTTATGGGTTGGGAAAAAAAAAGGGGGGGGGGGTGGGTCGAGTGTCCGGTGATGACGTGATGTCATGTTCTACCAACTGATAACAATGTTTCAATTTCAGTACATATTTGTTTGTTGAAAGATTCTGGAATAACGCTTAAATAAAATTTTATAATATTTTAATATTAATTCTTTTCAGTTGTTGGAAAGCGGTTATACCCAATAAGATTACCTTGATAATTTCGTCCGAAGGAACCCTTGTAACACAACGGGCGTTTAATTTTTAGTAATTTGACTCTCTAAATAATGTCACGAGTTCACCAACATTTTTTTCCTACACATAGGCGAGAAAAAGTAGTCAAGGGAGTCAGCGGGCCTATTCCTTGGTATAATCATTCATCACGAAGCAAACGAGTAAGTGATATCAGAACGAGCCATCAAACGAGTAAGTGGTATCAGAACGAGCCTTCAAACGAGTAAGTGATATCAGAACGAGCCATCAAACGAGTAAGTGATATCAGAACGAGCCATCAAACGAGTAAGTGATATCAGAACGAGCCATCAAACGAGTAAGTGATATCAGAACGAGCCATCAAACGAGTAAGTGGTATCAGAACAAGCCTTCAAACGAGTAAGTGATATCAGAACGAGCCATCAAACGAGTAAGTGATATCAGAACGAGCCGTCAAACGAGTAAGTGATATCAGAACGAGCCTTCAAACGAGTAAGTGATATCAGAACGAGCCATCAAACGAGTAAGTGATATCAGAACGAGCCGTCAAACGAGTAAGTGATATCAGAACGAGCCATCAAACGAGTAAGTGATATCAGAACGAGCCATCAAACGCACAAACAACACACACAGTATGCATACAGTTACATGAAAATAAAGGCTGTTCATGATAAAGTAAGCACTTTTGAAATCAACCCCATAAAAAAGTCACTGGCCCTGTCTGCATACATTTTAACGGGTGCACTGAGTGACATGCGCCCATTAAAGTTGGTAAAAATGGAAGGAAAGTAGTTCCATACCTAAACTTCGAATAAAACGTGCTAGGTAACGATTTGTGATATTTTGCATTATATACTTCGCTTTCTGTTTTATTCATTAATTTTTTTATGCGCCGAAGTTTTATACGACCAGATTTATATCATATTTACTTTTCTAATAATTCCACAGTTTGACTTTACTGACACATGAATAAAGTGATGAGACCCATGGATATGTCAATTCTACATAAGCGAAATAGTTCACAACGTGCATAAACGTAGATCTTTTGCAGGGCTTTCAAAAGTGCTCATTTTACCGCGAATAGCCTATAGCTCTGGACGGCACAGCGAATAACAGCACATACGATCACAGTTACGATTCCTGCGACGCAACAGTAGTGAGGTATCGAGAACTGGTATTCGTTTGTGGCTTCCGGCACAGATGCACACCGAACCATGATTATTGGGGCCGCGGTGGTGTAGTGGTCAGACTACTCGCATCCAACCTTGGCGGATCGGGCTGGATTACCGGCTGGGTCGCTCCCGGATGTTCTCATGTTGGACACCGTACCGCACGATGCCGCTGGTCGTTGTGGTTTTTCTCGGGGCTCTCTCGTTCCCTCCGCCCTTGCATTTCGGAGCTCCTCAATACTCACCCCACGCCACCCCTCATTGGGTCTCACGACCTCGATGTTATAGAGTGGGATGGGACTCCCGTGGGAACCCAGCGGACAAGGTCAAGAAGCGAGAGAGCGATACGGGCGACACTCTAGTTGATTCCCGGCATCTTTGGCCTTTTCTCAAGCCCTGCTAAAGTTCTACTTCCAGGATATTCCTCCGCCTCGAGCGAACCAAGCTTAGCTGAGTCTGGAAGATTACACCAGAGGGACAACGCACCGGATTCGTGCGCACTCTGTTGTAACAGTATTCTGTATAAGAACTATTTCTCTCTAGGCGCTACCAACACACATGTTTTCTCACTGTTTTTATTATAATTATTTATAAATTAATCATTACAATGTATAGATCAAATATGAAATATCATTTCAATTTAACAGAAAAAAAAAGTAACTTTTATGAACACAAGTATAAAACTCTTGTGAAACAGGGCGTATGTTGGAAACAACCGAGCACGTCATACGTGGGGAAATTTTTCAAAGGTTTGATTCAAACAGGCCGAAGAAACCGTGAATGGACTATAACACGAACGCCTAGTGTTTCCGTCGTAATACTGTACAGTGCAAGTTAGATTTGTAACAGTGGGGTTTTATTACACGCAACGTAAGGCCACAGATCAAAACTACTCCCGTATTTTTGTACTTTTCTCTCGCCGCTTAAGGAAACTGCATACACAAGATTTAAAAATGCCATATTTGACCATTGTCACGAATTTTTGTCTCCAGGAATACACTTAATATGACAAAAGTAAAATGGCATAGATTTTCTCTCTCTCTCTCTCTCTCTCTCTCTCTCTCTCTCTCACACACACACAAAAAGTCGTATTGGCAGAACATTTATTTTCCGAGATACGCGTATTCGCGCAAACAAATATTTCACAAATAAACGCGGGGGTCCATCCCACTCTTAAGAACTGCCCAAATCTCTCCACGCCACCTTGTCCATTGACAACTACGCGATTTCTACGACCTACGAAAAAGCCACGAAGGGGGAAATGCTCACAATATGTTCCTCCATTCTCTCTACTTGCCTCAGTCGCAAGAGTGATTCAAAACACGCAAGTAGAGAGCTCACCTATGATGTGCAGCTTGATGTACGCTCGGCTCCCGTGGCAGGCAGCCCGTTGATATCGTGTTGGGAGACTGCACTGACGGGCGGGGCGGCTGCTGGCTTGGCAGCATTCCAGCGAGTAAATCGGGAGACGTTCAACAGCTCCCATTCTCCTTCTACCCTACCGGAGTACAAACGTCGAGTGGCGTTTATAAACGGTTTCTGATTCCATTATGTTGGTAACTTTAACTCTATGAAGACTATGCCCGCGCGTAGACCGTGCAAAACTGGTATAAGAATATTTGTTTGCCCATAAAACACAAAACTGACCTGGATGCACTTAATTTATACTATAAAACTTAGCACTGAAGACAGTTTTCGCAATTAGAAAGAATAATTTTTAGTACAGTTTCTGAAATGAACACGAGAGACTGTAAATACTTCTCATCACGAATGACCGTTTGGTTGTTAGAATTCCAACTCCGAACTTTGTTGGCTGACATACGACCAATAACGAACGTCTGATGCAGTTTTGACCAATAGGACGACGGTAAGAGAGAAAAGAGACCAATAGAGGAAGGCGTCCTTACAGAGGTGTAAATAATCCACTCACTTCTAGATTGTCTTTAACGCTGGTAAAAGTTTCTCCACTTCAAAGTGTTAAAGAAATTTTGTAATACTACACGTAGCTACACGCTAGCAAGGACTTGCGAAATAGTACATTAATATTTTATATTACGACGATATTGCATTGTAATTTGTGTGTTGAATACTTAATTCATAGAGACCTGAAGAATTCGCGAATTAATTTTGAGACGGACACGCTAGAATCCAAAACACGTGTGTTTATATAACTTCAACCATTGGTCCACACGGTGTTTGACATTTCCTTGAGAACGCTGGCCCAATCGTATCCTTATACTGTGACAGCAGGCAGCCAATGTGCAGCTGATATCGGCATATTTGTGCATACGACTGTAGAGTCTAGACTGCATGGCACTGAACTCGCGAATTTTCCAGGTCTCTATTAATTAAGCCGAGAGGCATTTACAATGGTGGATATCAAGTTGTCAACGATGCATCTGGGAGTTCGCTTTACACTGCACCGAAAAAACGTAGTCACGCAGCACTCGAGGACGCGCAAAATAAATAGCCTCTTGTACCACGGCCTCACGCGCCAGCAAAATGGCGGCACCCGTCGGCAAAACGCCGTAGCGCCGTTATCCAATTGGAGCCTGCCAGCCGGCCGCCCAGCCACCAATAGGGAACATTTCACAACGTGCAGCAGCCAATCATTATTCAAGAGCCTCGCATAGCATAGCTTTTCAGCGAGTGGCTAAGAGTTCGTTCACGGTTACTGCGAACTTTTCTGAACTGCTGCAGAAGTTCTACTTCCAGGATATTCCTCCGCCCCATGCAAACAAAGAAATGATAACTAAACCAAAGTGACAACGGATCGCACTCGTGTGCACTCAGGGTGATAATATTTTATGTTAGGAACTATTTCTTACTACTAGACATTACTAACACGCCATTTTTGTCTGAGATTTATTTGTACTAGTTTTAAATGTGTGTGTATATATATATAGGGTTCTGTGAATCGACCCCTATATATATATATATATATATATATATATATATATATATATATATATATATATATATGTATATATATATATATATAGGGGTCGATTCACAGAATATATATATATATATATATATATATATATATATATATATATATAGGGGTCGATTCACAGAACCCGCATCACCCCCTTTTCTCGGAAACAACACTACACTACATTTGCGATCAATTTTCACTGTGGGTAAACTACGGCCGTCACAAACCATGTGCTTACGTGATCTATTTTATAGTGCGTAAACTATGCACTTCAGAAAACAAGGTTCTCTGTAAACGTTGTTTACTTTTCGACGATTTATCCAACGATACCTCATACGACCCCTGTTCCAACTGCAATTTCAAAACTTCCCCCCCCCCCCCCTCTTCCCACCTCTTCCAAACCCACCCGGAACCTTGTCAGCAGTATGTTCGGGATAATGGAATTACTGGCAATGTATGACTCGTATAGGGTATAGTTGTCACAATTTGTTCGCAAACACCGAGGTGTCGTGTTGTTTCCGAGGAAAAGGTGCGACACGCGGATGCTGTGAAGCATTCTCTGTAGGATTACAAGTAAATGTTCAGTTTGAATACAATCGAGGAATTTTTTTTATGTTAACGCCAGTGTAAAATGACTGTGTTAAATTACATATTTAACCCATTCCGATTCAGTGTACACAAATACAGATTACAGTTCACTTTCTGCGGCAACGGAACAAGTTTTTGACGACTTAAATACAGCACGCGTCATAACACTTCTTAATTGCAACTTTTGGAACCGTAATTTAAAGCTGCGAGAGTTAAAAGAATATCTTCAGCAACTAGTTAAAAAGAAAAAAGAAAAAAATTTTTCTGACAGAAACAGAAATTTTTAATTGTGTAGTTGAGCAGTTTATTCGACGTCTCGCTCGCGGTGAGTGACTCGCCACTGCCTTGTGGTTATTATCAAACGGCTACAGGTAATTGGCTCCTGCTGTATGCTAAGACTAGTTTTTTTGAGGAAGCCATTGGGTGCTTCATGCCGAGATATACCCAATGCTTGTCGCCTTGCCACTGGCGTTATTCATTCACACTCACTTTCGACTTTCATGCATGGAGTCCTGCTAAAGTTCTACTTCCATGACATGCCTCTGCCTCATGCAAACAAAGCTTAACCGAATCTAGACAATTACACCGCATTAATGCCCACCCATTGCATTAGAACTATTTCTTACTAGGAATTACCAACACACCTATATTCTCACTGTTTTTATTCATAATAATAAACGAAATATTATAACTTTTAGGTAAAATATGAGTAAAAATTAAATTTAAACGAAATTCCGGTACGTAAATGTTAACGCAAGTGATAAAACCCTTGTATTTCATGGCATATTTAGGAAACATACGTGGGGTGATTTTTCAACGGTTTGGTTTATAAAGTGCGAAGAAACTGCGAATAGACTATAAAGCTCGTCTCCAAGCACTGACTGACTAACGACTTGTGCGGCTGTATAGGCTGTTCACGGTAAAATGAGCACTTTTGAAAGCCTTGCCTAAGGTCTACTTGTGTGCACGTTGTGTATTCTTCCACCTAATGTAAAATTAATATTGCCATGAGCCTCATCACTTTATTCATGCGTCGGTCAAGTGAAACTGTGAAATTATTATAAAAAGTAATCATTTTATAAATCTGCTAATTTTTACACCAAGGAGATAAAAAAACAGAATGCGTAAGAAATGATTAAAATGATAAATTATTATTTAAGACTTTTTATTGGACGTTAACATATGGAACTACACTTTCCATCTAGCGTTACCAACTTTACTAGACGCATGTCACTCGTTGCGCCCGTCAAAATACTTGCAGGCAAGGACAGCGACATTATCTACGGTTGATTTAAAAAATGCTCACTTTATCGTGAACAACCTTTAGTTAGCGATACGCGCGGACGTGTTTGTTCTGTACTCGTGGCGGTTCTGTGCTCGCGCTTTATTTGCGCTGCTAGGGCGACCATCCTTCAAGTGCAGGTGAGGCTGGAGAGCATCTTTATGTGTGTTCACGTGTGTATCTCTCGTGAATGGCGTGGTAAATCAGCTCCGCGAGCACGCGCGTAGTCGGGTGTGGCAATCTCCCACTACAACCGCGGGAGACAGTTCAAGGCCGAGCGCTTGTAAATCGCTAACGCCGACAGATATGTTTTTCTAAGAAAGAGCACTTTTTTTTTTATGTGAAGTGAAGAGCTTTGGGCGGCTCTTAACAACGAGGTCTTGAGAGCCGATGAGGGTGAAGCGAGGTGAGCATGGAGCAACTCCGGAATGCAAGGACAGGGGAAAACGGGAGATCCCCGAGAAAACCCAGCGACCAGCGGCATAGGCCGGCACGATTCCCACTTGCGAAAATCCGGGAGTGACTCGGCCAGAGATTAAACCCAGTTCGCCTTGGTGGGAGGCGAGCAGTATAACCGCTCAGCCACCGTGGCACCAATTATACAGTAAAGCTTATAGGATTGGAATGAAATGGGCTTACTGACGTCCCCCGGTATTATGACTGAAGGCTCATAGTCTAACATTATAACCTAACTCTAACTAACACCCATGCCTATGGGCAGTTCATGGTAAAATGAGCACTTTTGAAAGCCCTCTTTGAGATCTACTCTTACACATGTTGTGGTTCTTCCGCCTTATGAAAAATTAACATTGCCATGGATCTCATCACTTTGTTTATGCGTCGGTCAAGTGAAACTTTGAAATTATTAGACAAATAAATATTGTACAAATCTGCTCATTTTCATACTTCGACGCATTAAAAAATACAGAAAGCGAGACAATAACGTTAGATATTACAAATGGTTACATAACCCTTTTTGTTCGACGTTAATACATGGAACTACATTCCCCTCCATCGTTACCAACTTTACTGGACACATGTCACTCATTGTGCCCGTTAAAATATACGCAGGTTTATCGTGAACAGCCTTTAGAGACCTGCAAAATTCGCGTTATTTTTTTGCGTCAAGGTGAAATTCACAGTACTGTATATACCAGAGTCGGCATCGTTTCTCCATTGGCTGCTGTCTTAACGTTAAGCCACTCCCTTTCTGAGTGAACTGCTCGTGATTGGGGCACGCGGTTGTGGAACGTTCATTTATTGGCGCAGAGTTACCAGGGGTCCAATGACAATCGTGTTGCAAAGGAAAAGTGTTTTAAGTTTAACATGTCCTCAAATAATAACGCGAATTTTGCAGGTCCCTGCCCATGCCTTAACTATAGCCCGTCTCACGCTTAGATTGCAGTACAGGGCTTATGGCTTTCATTGTTACCAGATTACTTCATCTTTGTGACGTAACTGGGAAGCTGAGAAACATATGGGCGTTGAAGGAAACGGCCTGATTAAGAGGATTTTGATCTGTTTACCTCTCTGCCAACTCGTAAAGGAATCCAATCCTGCGACGCAATGCTAAGCGGCTCCTTTGAAACTGAAGCCTGTGAGAAACCTATAATAGTGATTGCATGGCGCGCAAGCAACGTAGATAGTTTTCTTTTTCGAAGTTGCAAAAAAATTACTCCACCGCCATTTTACATCACTGGGACGTTACTCCCTCAGCGCGGGGGTAGATCGGTCCCTTGTGAGGAACCTTGGCCACCCAGTTGGTTGTCAGTTAGATTGCGGAGGCGAGGAGAAGCTAACCCCCTCCCCCCTCCGCACCCTTCAAACATATTTTAAGCTGCAAGTTAACATTCTTGTACAGGATTCCCAGGGTAGCGCCTGGGAGCTGTTTCCATAACTGATTTTTACTCTCTTTTTCCCTGCCTGTACGGGATAAAAGAGAGTGGTGAAGTTAATTGATTTTAACAGCGCGGAATTTTAAAGTTCAGGACTTGTGAAGTACTGTCACGAGCTCCCTGTGAGAGAGCTAGCGACAGTTTGGTATAAAAAGCGGAGGTTAATAGCCAAATGAAGTTAAATTACTCATCAGTCAACAACGCCCGCAGGAACAAGGACAGCGTTAACGACAGAAACCGTGCATTGGAAAGAGAGAGAGTGAATATCCATTACACCGCACACTGCAATCTAAGAGTGAGATGCTCTATACAGTCCATTCACGGTTTCTTCGGTCTTATTGAAAGGAAACCTTTGAAAATCTTCCCATGTATGACGTGTTTAGTTATTTCCTAAATACGCCATGTATCACAAGCGTTTTATACTTGTGGTCATAAAAGTTACTTTTTTTTTTCTGTTAAATTGAAATGTTATTTATATCTTATATATAAATAATAATGCTTCATTTATAAATAATCTGATTAAAAATCAGGGGGAAATAGGTATGTTGGTAGCGCCCAGTGAGAAATAGTTTGTATACAAAATACTGTTACACTTAGTCCATACGAATGCGGTGCGTTGTCCCTCTGATGTAATTCTGCAGGATTAGTTAAGTTCAGTTTGCACGAGACGGAAGAAACCGTGAATGAACTATAGGATTCGAACCATGGGCCCCTCGCATTGCAGACCGTCGGCTTACCAACCATCTGCGACATGGGGGGTCAGCGTAAAGATCATTGCACGTTTTACAAACTACTCGTTGGCAACTAGATTACAAGAATCGTCTTGAATCACTACAAGTAAAATACTGAAACTTTAAAACACACTGTTTCATGAAACATACAAATTCGTTTATTTATCCCTTTCTTGATTGAATTCAACTTTAGTTTTAAACATCTGTTGCTCCTGGTCCACAAACCACAGGATCACGACCAACAATTACACATTCCTCGCGTCCATCTTTGTACTATCCTCAAGATAAAGACAAAAGGAGAACAGACTCTCATGACCAAAATGTCACCTTCCCAACAGCAGAGTACTTCAATATTAAAAGTGTTAAATTACTACAAATCCGTCACACATCCTTTACTAACATTTTGTCAAATTTTCTCTAATTTTTACACGAAGTGTTAAAAAAAAAAAATAATACTGACAGTTCGTTTCCGTAGTACTGCCGGAAGAAATGCATGCAGTTTTTGAAGTGTGTACATGCGAATGAAAGTGCTCAAAGCGGTTTATACAGCTTGCAGCCAGCATGCAGACTGGCCGCTATGTCACGCCCTAAGACAGCTAGCTACCTGCCTAGAGCTCTCACATGGCGTTGACAAACGGAGCAACTTTACGAGCTACAAAAGAGGCCGTTAAGATTTGTTCGTTCTTCCTCCGTTCCAGCTCCCGGAAAAACGGGCAGCCGTTGACTAACACACCTTCCGGTACCGCCGAAACGAAGGCCAGATATACGGAAGCGACTTGTGTCGGAAACTTAACAGCGGTCGTACGCATTAGTACGAGGCTATAATCGCAGGGACTAACACTTGTGTATATCTAGGACATGGTATTTTACAGCTCAAGGTTAAGTGATCTCGTTCCGATAGGCAAGCGAGTAAATTATTAGTCTAGTGATTATTAGTCTAGTAATTATCACTAACTCCCGCTTTCAACGATTGTAAAGCGATTAAGGGAAGGTTGCGAAATCAACATAACATAAGGCTGTCGTCTACGTTTTGCTTTAACTGTGTCGCAGTATGTTAGAAAAACTTGTTTTATTTTTTTTGTTAACTTAACCATTAAACGTGTTTTCAATGTGTCTGCCTATGAAAAGAAAACATACCCCAGACGGAAGGGGGCCGGGGTGGTGTAATGGGTAGACTACTCGCTAGGCGAACCGGGTTCGATTCCCGGCGGGGAAACTCCCGGACTTGACGATGCCGCTTGTCGGGCGGGTTTTCTCGGGGATCTCCCGTTTTCTCCGTTCTTTCGTTCCGGCGTTGTCCTATACTCATCTCGCTTCACCCACATCGGCTCCCGTGACCTCGACGTTAAGAGCCGCCCAAACCTCTTCACTCACTCGCTCATACCAGGACGGAGTAAATAAGTTGTTTTGGTATTGGTATTTGACCTGGCAAACATACTCTGTCTCGTGTAACTTGGCAAGATGGTTCGACGAAAGTAGCGTCAATGGTTCCTTTTTGGTTCATGTATCCTTTCTCCGTGAGTTGGTGCGTCGTAGCGTACTTCGCCTAGGAGCCAGAGGCTTGTTAGTGGTCGAGGACTGAAAGTTTACATAACGAGACTCGTCCTGAGTGGGGACGTCCCCGAGTCCAAGTATCCCCCCACCCCATCCTCCTCATGAGCAACTGCAGCATAGACACGTCACGGGAAACGAATAACATTGGTGAGGAAGGTGATGGCGCGGCAGCTGTGGTAATTGCTTGCGACTCTCCACTCGACCGTAGAGAAAGAAAAAAAGTCGAGAGGATTGTTTTAAGAGCATGTTTAAACCCGCAGTTGGTTCACTGTCTAAGTCACTTGTCTTGCACATCTGTAGAGGCCTGAATAATTCGCTGAGTTATTTGGACGCAAGATATACTTAGATACTTGTGCGTTTTGTTATAGTGTGGGCAAGCCCTTGCTGTGGAGCCTGTATGAACGCACCAGCACACCTCCAAGGCGAGCGATGTCACGGGGGCGAAACACAGCCCCGACAACCAGGACACGAGTCGCAGGGGCAGTTTGCAAACAATGGAAGTAATCTGTTAACTATCGAGTATTTAAGGAAGTCAAGGAGTTAAGAACGAAGATTTAGTTTATTTAATAATTAGCTAGTGTTTAAAAAATTAGACTACATAATCAAAGCAATTTGTAATCAAATTGCCAGAGGGTCTTACAATATCTGCTCCCGTTTGGGTACGAAAAATTAATTCTGGCAAAAGCTGCAGAAGTGAAGGCTCGTGAGCTACGTGTTAGCGACACGAACCGTTCACAACACAGAACGTTAGCGCGGTTTATGAATTAGTGCCCGCACGAAGAAGGTGATTGGACACAGAGCAAGCCAATCATAACCTTCCCGTGCGCGCGGAGCTAACACGGCTGTAGACGTGCGGGCGGAGTGGGTCAAGGCCATTCTGCCGGCGCGTGTGCTCGTCGCGTCGTTCGCGGTGCCTACCGCTTCTGTATCGCATACTATTCTGGTACTACTACACAGGCCCTTCGCTGTTTGTATAGGGGCAGTTAAATATTTTGTTGCTGAAACCAAATTGTTTTGTTGTTCTCATTTTGTTGCCCCGAACTATAAGATTTGGTTGGTGCAACTAAAGATTTGCTTGGCTAAACGTACATCAAAGTTTGGGTAACTATAAAAAAAATTTACAAGGTCAACCGAGTTTCGAAAATTAGGTCATATGTGTTCGAGTGCTACGTCTCAGTAATCTCAGCTAATGTGACAACTGATAAAGCTGGAAAGATATCAAATATATATACTGCAAATATTGGGCAACGTCTGCAAACAAATATATCAAGTTTTACAGCCTCACTTGTCAGTTTCTTGTTGCAGTGTTTTATTAATGTTTTTATGCGATTGTTAAGCATCAATAGATGCACTAACAAACACGGTTACTATCCTAATTGGAACAAAATATACAAACAAACGCTCGAGCTGTGTTTTCGAACGAAGGAAGTCAAATGAGTGGCCAAACAAATATATACAGTTGATTCAACGAAATATTTAGTTGACAGTCTAATTCTTTCTGGCCTAACACAAAGACTGTGTTTATTCAGAAATATATTTTGTTAGACAAACCAAAGTAATTTTGATGATTATCAAATTGTGCTTGCTCAACAATATATTTTTTTAGGGCTCCTAAATATATATCTGGCCATATACAAACAAATATGTAGTTCAATTTTCTCTCAGTGTGTATTTCTCTACCCTGAGGCGAGGTCATTAGAGATGGAACCAGCTGCTCAGTGAAGCAGGGACTGAGAAGGGATCGGCCATGGTACGTAGGGAGGAATGATCCCAGCATTTGCCCGGAGTGACTTCGGGAGATCACGGAAAACTGAAACCAGGATGGCATGGGCCTGGAATCAAACCCGGGCACTCCCGAATTAGAGCCCACGGTGTTATAACTACACCCTAAGAAATTATTCGGAAATTTGCCATAAAAGAGTATACGCTTAGTGCGAAAGCAAGAATGGCAAAGTCTTCCCCTATACCTTCATTGTAGCGTCCCTATATTTGCTCAGCAAGTAGTATAACTTTTGACTATGAGAAGCTACGACGATCGTTTGGATTTCAGTCGACAGCTCTCGTCAAGATCAATCGATTGCGTGAATAAAAACATTTGCGTGGCATGGTTATGGTGAATTTGTATGAGTTTAATGTGAAAAGTTAGGAAAACTTTACAAAAATATCGGCCTATACTCGTCAAAAAGCCAAGTCGAAATACAGAAATCGTATACGGTTGGAAAGAGCATCTCAAAAGCAATCCAGTGATACCCATAGAACCCCATATGATCGAGTGAAGCGGTGCCGGGAACGTAAAATAAACATCAAGGCGTCCGAGCACGTCAACGTAGACGTATTCACGCAAAACAAACGGCCGTGTCCCCAAATTGCAGCCCGACTGCGATCGAATCGATCGTTCTCTTGACCACTGTCAGATACGTTATATCATGCTACGGAACACCCGGTTTTTGCGAAAGAAACGCTCCTGTGTAGTTGTGTTTCAAACCACTTTAACTGTAGTTAGGGTTGAAGTAAAGCAACTGCCTAAGGAGCGCTGCACCCGGCTATACAACGTGAATAACTCATAAGAAAAGTAGAACAGACACCATAAAAACTGTCAGAAAAGTGCGATTAATGCTGTATATGAAAAAATAATGAATATATTTTGCAACATTATAACATATTTTACTAAAATATGCATGTCAAATTTTAAAGAATTAATCGATTAATATAGTCTGTATCTTTAACAAAATTTAAGCATATTTCCATTCTGGATGCATCAGAAAGCAAGATTTGAAAGAAAATCTTCTTCATGGAATATCGTCATAATGTTTACTTTGATTGTGTGTAAGAAAATTGTAACAATAATTTAGGAAATAACTTTTATAATTCATTTCAAGTGCGTCCATTTGTCACGAACATTTATGGCTGAAACTGACGTAAATAAAGATAATTATAAAGTTGATTTGATACATCATTACTTTACTATGATTGTATTCGTCAACTTTCTTCAAAGGCCGTTTCATAACCTACGCTCTCGGCGTTGTTAACGTTCGTAAAAGTGTGGAAATCAACACGTCGCCCACGCAACTCGATATTTAAATTCCGAAAGCATCTTGAAAGATGGTGCGCGGATGCAGTTTCAGTCTAAAACGGTTGCTACCTCGCGCAGAAGACGCGCGAGAGAAATGTTCAGTTCAAGATTGCAGAACGAGATGAGCAAACGGTGCGGGCAGTGCGACATGGAACCTCGACAAGTCAGCATTGATGTGTGCACCTGCTGGGAAACCCAGTTTGTCGTGTTCGGCTGCTAAGAGTGAACGCTGACGGCCTTGCTGGATGCGGCGCAATGCCCTCTGCACGCGACGGCGCATTAATCTCGTGCGGAGACTAACTTGGTAGAGCTCCAGAAATTATGAAGATCTCCGATGCACTCTCCAACCGACAAACCCTCGCATTTAATACCCCCCGGGGGCTTTATATTAACCCTTTGAAGACGGCGCAAATTTACTGGCACTGAAGGCAAGGTCGACGCGGACTGTCTATATTTACAACTACAACAATATCAATTGAGTTGGTCACTCTATTTCCACTTACCATCTTCCTATTGGTCCTGGCTACACGGGACACGCTCGCTGTACTCTACAACGTTTATCATTGGCTTGCCGTCGGCCAATGAATTCGCGCCTTGTCTGTGTACCAATCTAAGAGTCGCGACAGATGTTACACGTATTACAATCCATCCTGTTCATTTGGAGAAATTATTAAAAAGAACAGTTTTTATCTTACGAAATGAATTGCTTACTGTTTGTATTTTATTATTTAGATTCCGATTAAGTCCACCGAAACTGTAAAACTATAACGGTATGCGTTTTGTCTTCATTAGCAACGAAATTTCCATATAAACGTGGCCCCGTGTATAAACGTGAATATTCCTCAAAGGGTTAACTATGCTTAACAACCGCCGTAGACATATTTCCTGCGTACACTGAGAGAAAAATCGAACAAAATATTTGTTAATATAGGGCCAAATATATATTTAGTTGCCCTAACAAAATATATTGCTAAGCAAACAAAATTTGAAAAGCAACAAAATTACTTTTGTTAGTCAAAAAAAAAAAAAAAAAAAACACATGTTTGAATAACCAAAATCTCTGTGTTGGGCCAAAATAAACTGGACTGTCAACTAACTTTTTTTGTTGAATCAACTGTATATACTAGTTTACCACTCGTTTAACTGCCTTCGTTCGAAAATACAGCTCGAGAGTTTGTTTGTATATTTTGTTACAATTAGGATAGTAACCGGGTTTGTTAATGCATCTATTTATGCTTAACAATCGTATAAACACATTAATAAAACAATGCAACAAGATACTGAAAAGTAAGGCTGTAAAACTTTTGTTTGCATACGTTGCCCAATATTTGCTGTCTATCTATTTGAAAACTTTCCAGGGTCATCGGTTGTCACATTAGATGAAATTACTAAGGCGTCGCGCTCGGACATAGGTGAGCTAGTTTCGAAACTCGGTCGACCTTGTAAACATTTTTTTTTTTTTACTGGCCCAACCTGTTTAATGCACGTACATGTAGCCAAACAAATCTTTAGTCGCACCATTCAAATCTTACAGTTTGGGGCAACCGAATGACAACAACAAAATAATAACGTTTCAGCAGCAAAATATTTCAGTGCCCCTGTAAAAACAAATAATTTGGTTGCACCAAACAAATCTTGCTTGATGCACCGAAACCTTTTCCTCAGTGCAGTCCTCCGCCCATGCATTCCGGCACCACTACATCCTCATCTTGCCCCACCCTTGTCGGCTCTCAAGACATCGATGTCAAGAGCCGCCAAAATATATTCACTCGTTCACTCACTCTAACGCTGTTTCTGGGTAAATTAACACTTTTTAAACCAACATTTGAAAAATAAACAATGGTAACTTCACATAATTTAACGGACACATTGGCATCCTTTCCAGTTAATTTGGAGGCGATTTTGAAATTAAATTGGGGGGTTATTTATTTATATTATATGGGAAGGCGGAAACGGGGGATCCCCGAAAAAAACCCGCCGACCAACGGCATCGTCCGGCACGATTCCCACTTACGAAAATCTGGAGTGACCCGGCCGGGGAATGAACCCGGATCGCCTAGGTGGGAGGTGGGCAGGGTAACCGCTCAGCCACCGTGGCCCCTGTATTTACTAAGCTAGCATTATTTCGGACATTTTTTAATGCGAAACACTGCCATGAAATATAAAAGGTTCCGCTGAGTTAAAAACAAAATATATGTAAAGTAACTTTTACCATTCCTGTATAGGCCTGTAACGCTTCTCCGGTCACAAAACAAATAGTTTAAACACAGGGTTAAAAGTCTCCGTAGCGAAAATTGTGCTCGTAATACAATGTAATGGCCACCTGTTAAAAAAATTCTAGAATATAAGGCGTTAAATCTAGTTTCAGAGTTTGTCTTTTATGACTGGTGCTAAGTGCCGCTGTATGACCTTGGCAACTCTCAGAACCGTGTGCCCAGAACGATCTTGCTCAGTTTGATTTGTGATCGAGGACGGGCTATATGGTGGGCATTGAAAAAAGTTTTAAATGCGGCATTGACCCTGTACCTGTCACACAAAAACTAGCCGAGAAGAAAAATAGTTGGAATTTCAATTTTATGATTACCAGAGTAATTTGGCAATGTTCCACCTCTGCATTGCGAGTAGTTAAGGAATTTTTTTTGGGGGGGGGGGGGATAGTCCAATAACATTCAAACTCGTTTATTCAGTGACCCGTAGACTTCAAAAATTTTATGTGTACCCGGGCTGCTATATTTTATGTGTACCCGGGCTGCTATATTTTCCCAAAATCGCATTACTTTTAACTGGGTTTGATTAAATTATGTTTCTTTTATTTACCGCTTCTTTGTTAGTTTCAGATACCATAAAAAAAGTGTCAAAACAATAGTACGTTACAGGAATAGAGCAAATGTACAAGTATTCAAATTTAAGCCTGTTACCAACAACATCCATGAATCTTTCAGATGTGTACTAACAGTAACTGGCTGCATTAGCCGTTGCCTGATTATTTATGTGACTTCGTCAATCAAAACACTCTAAATTTTCACCCACAAATGCTTATTATAAGGAAGGCGCAGCAATTCATCCGTACGGTTACCACCCTACATATTTTAAATGCTAATCATTCAAGCATTAACAATCGCGATGCAGGTTATGTTTTAAAGATGAAACACATATCTCCTGTTCCTTGCTGACCAGAATAAAAAGCAAAAATTAATATTAGAACGTGCAAATTTTCCAGATTTACATAATACTGATTTAAAACTGTCACACACTATACAATATTCCATTCAGCCGTCGAACCGGTGCATTAAGACACATAAACAACCGGGGGAAAATAATTTAAACGGTGTTGAGTGAGCGTAGAGATTTTGGTGGCTCTTAACACCGAGTACTTGAGAGCCGGTGATGGTGACTGAGATGAGTGGTGTACGATTGGGTGAAGGGGGGGGGGGGGGAGACGGGAGATCCCCGAGAAAAAGAAAACCCGCCCGGCACGATTCCCACATGCGAAAATCCGGGAGTGACCCGGCCGGGGATTAAAACCGGTTTGCATTGGTAGGAGGCGAGCGGGCTAACCGTAACAACCACCGCGGCCCATAAATTGTATTGATTTGAAAGTGCTATATATATATATATACATAATTTAATCATTTTGCCAACAGTTTTTTTAATATTAGACAAAATATTCATGACGTTTCCTTCGAAAAAGCTTGTGCACATATTACTGCGTAAGCTTTAGGTACAGGAATAATTAAATTAATTTTCTAGCAGCTGACTAACATGTACATTTCGATAAACTGGTTTCACGTCTGTTATTGGCTAATAATTTTGTGGCGCATGATCGAAGGACTCTCTCCAGCCGGTAATGAAAGTCCAACCTCTGAATGACCAATCTCGCCTGACTTCGTGTATAGAGGACACAGTAGCCAATGAACTCGCAAATTTATTTACGTGGTTTGTAAGAACCGTGTTTCCCCGACTTTAAGCTTTGATGAAATTACATCGTCTGTACAAATCTTACCGACTTGGTTTACCGTAGCAAGAAATTATAGGCTACGTTTGAGGGGCATCGCACACAGGTGTACTTTTTTTCTAGCTTATAGAATTCCTAATGAGTAGCGCCAAATAAATAAACAAAATGTTGTATATGTGCACAATAGATTTACTTCATAAGGATTAGAGGGATGACCACTGTCGATTAAAAATAATACATCAATCCCGCAGCTGACGGGAAAAGGTAGATATTAGATCATACTAAGCAAAATCTCAATCGTAAGAGCAATACATTTGTAAGTTTGAGAAAAATCCCACGAAAGTCGTTTTGACCAACTGCCGAAATATAAAAAAATGCCGTAGGCTTTGCTATGCTTATGGGTTTTGATAACTTTAGGGCGTGAGTGGAAACTATTCACAAGAACTATTTGATACTTTTAAAATACCTGTATACGCTACATGCATCAGGAATTAAGCAACGCAAATCAGTAGTAAAAAATTCTGTTGAGATTGACAATTTTCGTACACCCATCGACATCGTGACAACAAATATAATAACATTTAGGATTCCAGTACGATTCTCCAGGCTTCTTTCCCTTGACCGGCTTGGGAAAGTAGATATATCAAAAAATATTACAGCTTGATTATGAATCTAAACCAATTTCCTGTCACGTGGCCACTACGTGAAAATGGTAACGTTTTTTTCAACGCCAAACGTACAGACTTTCAGAATAAAATGTTGGCTAGTGAAAGCATAAAGGACATATTATATAGCACCTAGAAGTCGGTATTAATTAAGTAGCCTATAATAATGGTTCAAACTATCAATGACTATCGCTACTAATTAACCCTTACAGTCACAGTGTCATCTAACTAGGACGTTGCATACGAATGGTCTGCACTGTACAGAGCTGAACACACCGTCCAATGAGAAAGGTCCCTTATGTTCCCGATATAAGACAAAGCGTCTTCTGGATATCAGTACAGCTCCGAACAAAATACTTTTTGTTGCAACGCCTTAAAATGTTATATATTGTAGCGATCCGGCCCAGCTTCGCCCGGGCACAATTTAGTTTTTTCTGCCACGCGGTCGCCTCGTAAACCTCCCCCCCCCCCCCTCGGATTGCGCCCCTCTAGCCAACACATCACCAGGCCCCCGGCCATGTAGAGGTCCGTGCGCACGTGTCTCGATTTTAGAAATTATTTTTTTACTAAACTTTTCATAACTTTTAAATTATTGGCGATAATCATATTATGTAAAGCACATTTCTTATCTGCAGTAAATAGATTTAATTATGAATTAATTTATATTGATAAAGATTAAGTTCGTTGTGTATTTTACGTTTACTTTTATTGCGTAATTTAAATCGTAAATACGCTTAGTACTGCTTACCTATTAAAGGTAGATATAGGCTACCGCTGACTTTTCTTGTAGATAATTTAATTTCACACAATTATTTCGTACATGATATTGTTATATCTCTAGAGGATTAGACAGCGTATTCCATGAGCGCGCACTGGCGGTAAATGTTTTTCCCGACTTGATTCACTAATGCCGTTAACGCTCAGCTCTTATAAGTGCTAAGAAAAACTTTGATACGCATAAACCTTCCTCGATAAACGCAGATCATAACAGTAAACACCGCATCCAAATCCGTTCAGTGGTTCTCAAGATTAGCGCAGTCATACAGACAGACAGACGGACGCGCGCCAGGGATTTCCTTTTATACCATGTATTGATGATCGAAAGGGTCAATTGTTGAATCCATTACGCAGAGCTATCCATGACAAATCACCTCATTTGTTCGAATGATTTGGCATTAAATTCCGGCACGGGATTTTTCGTCTTCCACGCCGTGCGTGTAGAACGTTACGAATGTTCCGAAAGTGTAACGAAGTGAGAAATTTGCCACGTGCCACGCTGGGCAGACGCGCATTAACAGCGTTAACCTTTAAGCGGCAGCAGACTATTCTCTCCGTGCTGTAACCTGGTTGCGTCCTAGTCCACACATCAGTCACTAAGAACGTAGAAGGTGTTGATTTGTAGCTGACGAGAAACCACTCGTGTGATTGGTTTCTCGTAGCTTTCTTGCGAGTGAGCGCAGTATGTGGGTTCAGGGCTAGGGAAGGTCTCTCACTAGAACGTAGAAGGTGTTGATTTGTAGCTGACGAGAAACCACTCGTGTGATTGGTTTCTCGTAGCTTTCTTGCGAGTGAGCGCAGTATGTGGGTCCAGGGCTAGGGAAGGCCTCGCAGTGAGAAAATTTCTGAACAATTATAATTAAGAACATATTTTGAACGACTTAATATTTTACGATCAGGTTAGATTTACAAGGCGACATATTTGAAATGGTGGTCAATATCGCCTACAACAACCGCCGAGACAGTCTATAGTTTTCGTTTTAAAAATTCAAATTTCTTGCGAAAAGTTAGCAATGTAAACCAGTAAATGTGACAAAATAATTGTCTTAAAAAGAACGAAAATATTATTATCTAGAGATTTTTAATATCGGAATTTCTATACCCATCGTGAAAATAAAACGGATTTTTAAAAACATTTTTAATGTTGTTTTTATATATCTTTACCGTATGAAGTTTTATAATTTTAAAAACATTTAGCTTTTCACATATATTGATTTTTAATTTTCCTAAGTTATTCGAAAAAAAAAAATTAAAACTATACATTAAATGAATCTTTGTTGTGTGATGATTTAGTCTATTCAAATATGCAGCTGATAACACTAACTTCATCGAAATACATCAATCATTTCAGACCCACTTTAATTTACGGTTTCAGGTTTTGCAAACAAAAAAAATTCTGATGCGTGTCGATACAACACTTGTCTCGTTGCCACAGCCAAGCCAATGAGCTGTAGACTATGTGTTCGGCTACAGTGACATGAACCAATTACGACCTAGGCCAGTTAAGGCAGTCAGCGGATTATGCACCCGCAGGTCATTGTTAGGGATTGTAAAATTTCGCGATTTCAATTTTAGGACAAGACAGACGTCCAACGTGTGTACACTGAAGTCACCGTAGTAATTGGATCGCAGTTCATTAGACACGCCCTGGGAAACTCTGAGCCAATAGCACGCTTGCAAGGTAAAAAGTGGCGAGTGTCATAGTGCCAGGTGTGGAGTAACATTATGGCTACTCTCTGGGACAGCAGCCAATGGACAAGTATCTGAGGCTCGAGTGCACGCACGACTGTGGAGTCCGGCAAACAGGTAATTGAACTCGCGAAATTTTCCTATCCCTAGCCATTGTCATTGATCTTCGCAGCGTGCAGTACAGTTGAAACATTACCTACATGTGCGTAATGTAGCCAATTGTGAACAGTGGGTCTGAATGGGTCAAGAAGTTCGAATTCGGTTCTTGAATGTGTGTTTCGGAAATCCGCAGCAGCGGCCTCTGGGTTCCTACTGAGCAAACAGAGGGTAAAGTCGCGAACAAAACACTAGCATAATTCGCAACAGTTCCTCGTGCGTAGGGAGGGACCTGCGAAACTCACGTGGCATCCACGTGGACTTCACCGTGCTACAAACACTCGTGCCAGTGACGTTTGTGTATATGGTTCCGTTTCCTTCTCAACTACGTTGGAAGCGATCGGGCTGGCCTATCGCTATTTGCTTCCTATCGGTCCAAATACGACCGGGATATTGCAAACAAACTCCAGTACAATGACAAAAAAAAAAAAAACCAATATAAATGCACACGTGTTTCAAGTCTTTTCCGTTTTCAGACAATACCTAGCGACTCGGATATTTGATGAATTATTTAACTCCAAGCTAGACTCTCACTCCTTTGCGTTCTTGGGGATCACTCAGTGGCTCATAGGCTTTCCTTACAGTTTAACCCCAGACCAAGTAGCACACTGTTCGGCCCTGTTTTCCTTGCGGGTGGATTATTGGCTCAAATTCCTCTAGGACGTCGCTATAGAAGCGCGACCTGAAATGTACACGTGGTTGAAGTTTAACTTGTCTTAATATGAATTGGCGAAATGTTTGGGTATGGTGATAATAACGCGGTTTCCGTGTGCTGATACCCTATCAAATAGAAAAAAAAGTTAAAACTGCAGCGGATTAGCGAATTTGACTTCACTCGTATCAGTAGAACTCTGCTTATTTTTTGTCGCAGTGTTCAGTGATTAGGACTTGGCTTAATCCCTTCTGCAGAAATTCGTTGTTTTCGTGTCACGAGGTCATTTTCACAGATATTAGGGGAAGTGTTTGATTATATAAAATCTACAATTTACTAGTTGTGTAGTTCGTTTGTATCTAATTTTCAGTACGCGTTACTTCCTGCTTGAAAAAAGGCAGGAACCTATTAATAAAATACAAACACGTTCTGGAAATTTTACACCAAGTAGGGAACACGCTATTGAAATTACACACAAAAATATTAAACAGCTCGTAACATGCAAATGTTTTGTAATCGTGCATTATCAATAGGGACCCCGCAAAATTCGCGTTATTTTTTGGCGTCAAGCTAAAATTCACAGTACGGTTTATAATCGAGCCGGCGTCGTTTCTCCATTAGTTGCTACTTAGATGTTAAGTCACGCCCTTTCTGAGCGAACTGCACGTGAAAGGGGCGCACGACTGTGAAGGGTTCATTTATTGGCGCAGAGTTATAGGGGGCGTGGAAATAATGAACGGTCCAGCGACAAACGTATTGCAAAGGAAAAGCGTTTTTAAAGTTCAAAGTGTCCTCAAATAATAACACGAGTTTTGCAGATCTCTAGTTATCAACAGTCACTATGAATCCGAAATTATGACGCGAAAAACGAAGAATTTCCCCTGAAGTTGCGAATCCGAGCTTTTAACCCTTTAAGGACTACACAAATTGTCTCGGGACTGAGGACAACATTGAAGTGAGCTGCATATATTTAACACTCCAGCAATGTCAATTGTGTTGGTCAGTGTATTTTCACGTACCATCGTCCTATTGGTCCTCAATACATCAGGCATGCTTTCTGGTCCCCATACAACATTTATTATTGGCTGGCCGTCGGCCAATGAACTCGCGCGATAACTGTGTGTCAATTAATGTGTCGCGACGGAGTTAACATGGTTTACAATCCATCGTGTTCGTTTGAGAAATTAGAAATTATTAAAAATAACTAGAGTCCTGAAGAATTCGCGGATTCATTTTGGGTCAAGCTAGAATCCAAAAACTCTTTCGTTCAGATCATTATTTCAATTGGTCCACGCGTTATTTATCACATCCTGATCCGTCGTGGCAGTAAGCAACCAATGATTAATTTTATCTACGTTATTGTACAAAATACTGTGCAGTCTAGCCTACAGGTCATTGAAGTCGCGAATTTTTCCGGTCTCCAAAAATAACAGTTCTATTCTTACGAAATGAATTGTTGACAAACTGTCATTTTTTAAAATTAGATTCCTGTATAGTCCAGTGGATTGGTAAACAATACAAGTGCGAGTTTTGTCTCCAAGAGCAAATAATTTTCCTCATGTGTATGTGCATACTCGCCGAAGGTTTAACAGCGAAACGCCCGCGCATTTCCGCCGAAGATCTAGCAAAACAACGCTACTACTTGAAGTCGCTGGCGCATATCTCGAGCGGAGTGACACGCCGTCGTAATAAGGACACTTGCGCCTACACACCGGCCGGCGAAGGAACACTGGACTCACCGTGTTCACCCATGTGGACGGTTTCTTGTAGCTGCTGGCGGCGATGAGGTTCTGGCGGTACTGGCTGCGCACGTCCATGCTGGCCATCGTCGTCCCAAAGTCGGCACTCCCGTGTGGAGAGAGGAGAATCGCGCGCGGCCCGCGTACACAGAGAGAGAGAGAGAGAGTGTGTGTGTGTGCGGCAACAGGTACCGCCGCTGCCCGCGTCTTGTTTATATATGACGTTGGGTCGGCTGCGCGCGCCCGTCTGGAAAACCCGGAGCGGCGGCAGGTCTCGCCAGCCAATCACGGCCCGCCCCGCCTGGAAGGAACCCCCCTCCCCCTTCTCTACACCCGTCGTAAAACTCCCCGCCGAATTTTTCAGGAGAGGGAGATTCCGCCGCGTGACGGCGCGTGTTCGCCTCCGTCGAAGGCGTCCTGGGCCACAGCAACTCGGGACAGGGACGACGAATCCTTACCGAAGATACCCGAAGACGATGTTACTAATTCTTAACCGAAGATACCCGAAGGTAATGCTCCGAATACTTAACCGAAGATACCCGAAATCGAGGTTATAAAATCTCACAACTAAGACATTTAGTTTCTTTTTTTTTTTTTTTGCATAACTACACGCTATTCACGGGTAACTGAGCACTTGTGAAATCCACTTTTGAAAAATGCCACTATCTCTACCTGCATACATATTTATAGGCCATTCACGGTAAAGTGAGAACTTTTCAAAGCCCTCTCATTTGGAATAATAGTTTAAAAAATATATATATATATTTTAGACTTAGACGTTAACCTCCGAGTGCGGTTGAATTTACACGCTCTGTTTATTACTTGCATGGCTATATTTATTTTAAAAGTTGGTTAAAGGATAAGAAATTGCTGAAATAAAAAAGTAACTAGGGCATCAAAAGTGCTCACTTTATCGTGAACGGCCTATAACGGACACGTCGACTGCATTGCGTCCAGTAAAGTTGGTAACGACGGAAGGGATAAGTAGTTCCACGTGCTCAGCGAACATTTGCGAATGCTGAAGCGATTTCTTTACAAGTGTAACATATAGTAAATTGGTTAAATAGGCACTACTAAGTTTTCTGATAGTTTCACAGTTTCATTTGGCCGACGCATGAATAAGGTGATCTGGCCCATGGCAATGTTAGTTTTACGTATGGCGGTAGAATACACAATGTGCATACAAGTAGATCTTAAGCAGGGATTTGAAAAGTGCTCACTTTACCGTGAATGGCCTATATCAGGGTATACGTCTAGTATTCTTCCTTTAACCCTCTGACACTTTCAGCACTCAGCGAGACACCGTGACGAAATTATCGTTCGCAACCAGCTAAAAGCGAAATATTTGCATGTGTCTGTGAATCGCTCAATATTTAATTGGCTGCTGCGTATTTTTTTCCCCATTTTCTCTGTTCATTTGTTCACAGCGAATTCCTCAGGTGTATCGATGAAAGGTTGATATTGACCAGCTATGTTCAAGGGCGTGGCCATACTCATGTCCACCTGTAACTACAGCGAACCAAATTAATGGTGTTTACAATTTGTCAAAATTACTCATGTATTTTATGGTAGAACGGTGTTCTCATACCTGCGATAAGGGGCATATTTCTCATCTTATGACCATTGCTTGAATTTCACAATAAAATTGATTATATGAATATATGGTGTTTTAAAAGCGAAGTAATGTAAACATATGTTTGGCCGTATGGAATACGGCCACTGTATTGGATGCGTTAAGATGCAGATATATGTAAAGGTTAAGCGTTACAATTAAAAAATTGTCGGGTCTGCCTGCTGTTCGTATGATACACTGTCATATGTGATATGTAGATACCTGAAGAATTCGCGAATTAATTTTCGTTCAAGCTAGAATCTAAAAACTCGTTTGTTCAGATCATTATTGTAATTGATCCACACGTTATTTATCATCTAATGAAGAACCCTGAACCAATAAGAAACTCGCAACAAAACGCTGGCCCAACCATCGCCTTCCGCTGTGACTGCAAGCAACTAATTATCAACTTTATCTGCGTTATTGTACAAAAGACTGCGCAGTCTAGCGTACGGGTAATTGAACTCGCGAATTTTTCCGGTCTCTAGTGATATGTGTTAGCCAATAGTAATCATTTTGTGCTTCATGTTTCTGGAAGAATACATTACTAAGAAAGAATACGAAATATAGTTTCAAAAGTGAATGAATGGTACATCTCACACACGAGCGACGAAGTTCATTTGACGCTAACTTCTGCTCTCCACAGTGCAGAACACGAAAGCCAATTTATTTACAACATCCCAGATATAGGACACTCTGACAGAAAACTTTAACGAAATATACTGTGGTTCGGCTGTGGTGTTATCGTAAAATCCTTATTAAAAATAATTAAAAAATAAGAAAATACGTTTCCGTATTTTCGATAGGTTTCTTTTCAAATGAAAATTTAATTTAAATATGAGTGTTTCCCTAGCTACCTGCGCCAGAAATATCGGGCGGGTTTAAAATTAATAAACCGTATTTTGGGTGCTGTAACTGTAATAGCACAACACTCTTTCATCTCAGAAAAAAAAAATGAAATTTCCGTCGGTGCAACTCAGCATTGAGAGTTGCTTGTTACGTGAGTTTGACTGAAATCACGAAAGAACTGCTACGATTTCCTCCTGTGTACGAAGAAGTTCATAAATTTGATGACTTTGCGATATGTACGGTTCTGTTCAGAATAGTAGAGAAAAATGCATAGTAACTACTGATATTTACAGCCATAGTGCATTTAACAGCGAAATTGTTCAATTTACACATATTTATGTGCAAGCCAACAATACCATGTATTACATGTTTTGACATAAATAAAAATTAAAAACTCCCAAACGATATATAAATAAATTTTATTATTACTTAAATTTCTTAACACGCTGAAAAAAAAGCACTGTTTACTGGGGTCAACAGAACTTTTTTGTCTAACACTACACGTATCATAATGATGTTTGTGAAGTATACAGAACTTTTCATAATCGACGGAGGAAACTAAGCTAAAAGGTAGAATGATACAGAGGAGGAAAATTAGATTGTTTCATTTACGAACCCATGCACCAGAGCAGGAACTGTTTCAATATTTGGGGGGGAGGGGGGGGAGTGGGTTGTGTACATACTGGGTTGAGACCCGAGTCAAACTACAGACCATAAATTCATCAAAACGCTGCTGGAAATTGAAGGGGATACGGGAACGTTATGGGGAAATATTTGCTAAAGGTCGCAGTCATGATCAATTTATTACAGCCGAGTACTGGTCGAAGAATGTGAAATGAAACTAATTTTTCTCGCAAACATACTTTCGCCACAGTTGGTGGATATTGTCACGAAAATAAATAACTGTTTTAAGTCTGTTGCTAACGTGCTTCGTTTGGCGTAATAAAAACAAAAATACATTTAAGGTATCCAGGACTTAGGCTATATAGAATAAATATATTAAACTCCTGTGCGTTTCGTTGAACACTTTTGTGGCAGGATTGTTCGTTATTTTCAAGTTGCAAACGACGCTCGTTTCTTAGGAACCAGTTAATCCTTTGAAGACGACACAAATGTACTGCCGCTGAAGACAAGGTAGAAGTGAGCTGCCTATATACTCCACTACAGCGACAACAGCTGTGTTGGTCTCTATATTTCCACTTGCCATCTTCCTATTGCGCCTGGATACACCGTACACGCCCCTTTACACTCTGTAACGTTAATTACTGGCTGGCCGTCGGCCAATCAAGTTGCTCATTGACTGTGTCCCAATTAATGTGTCGCGACAGATATAACAAGTATTACAATCCATCGCGTTCATTTGAAACATTAAAAAGAACAGTTTTATTCTTGCAAACGGAAATGTTGAGAAGTTGTAATTTTTTTCTTAGATTCCGATAAAGGCCAGTGAACCAGTTAAGCTAGTTTTGCCTTCAAGAGCAAAGCAATATCCATGCAAAGGCAGCCACGAGTATATATTAATTAAGTTACTTCAGGAA
Source organism: Dryococelus australis (assembly GCA_029891345.1). NCBI lineage: Eukaryota > Metazoa > Arthropoda > Insecta > Phasmatodea > Phasmatidae > Dryococelus > Dryococelus australis. The sequence goes on from CM057004.1 coordinate 21,505,979, forward strand.
GACCAGACTATATAAGAGGCGTGGAATGACAAAAGATGCTTGCAACCCAGCGAAGAGGCTTTTCCCTTCAAATGATTAAAAGAGTAACATTCTGCTGAAACAGAAAGTGTAATGTTTCACAATTTAATAAGAATGGTCGCAAAATATTTGGGGTGGCGAGAGGGAGGGGGGTGTAAGGAAGAAGTTACAAATTCTGTGTTGTAGGCTACCAGCGATAAAATTATAAAATTGGGCGGGAGGTTACAATGTATCCTGTATACTTCTCACCCTTCGGTTCTGAGCCACAGAACCCACGCCCGAAAATGCGGTTGTTCACTTTCAGAGTGCGTAGAAAGTACACCGCGCAGCAGCTCCTTGACATAGGCAACTGTTGTTGCTGTGTAAGTTTGCTGGTTGCGTATCTTGTATAGTTGGGGCCACTGATTTTTCGCGAATAAATCCGAGTACACAGTGGAGCTCAATACTATTCATACACCTCGGCTGTTGTCACACCTCCATTGGCTGCTGGTGTCGTTTCCGCATTTGACCGAGCAACTCAGGATTTCGTAACTCCGACGACGTACCTTCGTGATTCGTGCGCAAACAGCTGACACGTACCACAACATGCTTTAGCCAATCAAACAAGCTGACACGTACCACAACATGCTTTAGCCAATCAAACAAGCTGACACATACCACAACATGCTTTAGCCAATCAAACAAGCTGACACGTACCACAACATGCTTTAGCCAATCAAACAAGCTGACACATACTACAACATGCTTTAGCGAATCAAACAAGCTGACACGTACCACAACATGCTTTAGCCAATCAAACAAGCTGACACATACTACAACATGCTTTAGCGAATCAAACAAGCTGACACGTACTACACCATGCTTTAGCCAATCAAACAAACTGATACGTACCACAACATGCTTTAGCGAATCAAACAAGCTGACACGTACCACAACATGCTTTAGCCAATCAAACAAGCTGACACGTACCACAACATGCTTTAGCCAATCAAATAAGCTGACACGTACCACAACATGCTTTAGCCAATCAAACAAGCTGACACATACTACAACATGCTTTAGCGAATCAAACAAGCTGACACGTACTACACCATGCTTTAGCCAATCAAATAAGCTGACACGTACCACAACATGCTTTAGCCAATCAAACAAGCTGACACATACCACAACATGCTTTAGCCAATCAAAACAGCTGAACGACCCCACAGTGATTTTAACTGTATCTTGTCTAGAAATATTTTCGCGAAATATCATTAACCTTATGTATAGTCTATTAGAGGTTTATTCACACTTTTATTATTAAACCCCTAAAACATCACCCCTTGTAATACGTTTTTTTTTTGTTTCCTAAATATGTCATGTGTCGCAAGCGTTTTAAACTTGTGTTTACATAACCACATATAATTTTTTATTAAATTGAACTTTTACTTATATTATATATATGAATTATAATATCTTATATTTGATATAACTAGAAACAGGGAGACAATAGGTGTGTTGGTAACACGTAGTAAGAAATAGATCTTACGTGAAATATTATTACTCTTGAGTGCGCATGAATATGGTGCGTTGTCCCTTCGGTGTAATTTTCTAGGCTCGGTTAAGTTTTGTTTGCATGAGGTGGAGGAATATACTGGAAGTAAAACTTCGCCAGGACTTCAGAAGTGTTGGAAGTAACTGTGAATGGACTACAGCGGCCAGGACCTGCCTCCACACAGACGCAGACTGGCGTTGGCGTTGGCGTTGGCGTTGGCAGACTGGCGTTGCTGGCCAGCGGGTCGGGGCGACGAAGTTCGCCAATCACCACCTGGCAACTTGCTTGGCAGCGGCAGGCCAACCAATAGCGAATATTTGGTGCTACACGATAGCCAGTCAGACGAAAGGCATGCTTACGGGTCTTTTGCGCAGTGATCGAATTGGCACGCCCACATCAGTTTTGTATACCCGTCTACTGTGCATCGTTCCGCAGGACCCCGACGTCAGAGCAGCTCGTACAACTGCACCCACGCCATCTCCACGGTCTATTCTGCGGCACAGAACGCATATTATAAGTAGAGAGACTATCATCTCCAGTTATGATCTTGTGATATACTAGGCGCCATATAAACGTGCATGTTAGCTTCGTGTGTGTGTGACTAGACCTCCGCTCATACGATACGTCCTGTAGGACTCTACACCAGTAGTAAAGGCTGTTCACAATAAAGTGAGCACTTTTGAGATCAACCTTATACAAAAGTTACTCCCCCTGCCTGCATATATTTCAACGGACTCACTGAGTGGCATGCATCGAGTGAAGTTTGTAATGTCGTGTGCACGATGTGTATTCTTCCGCTTTATGTAAAATATTTACTTTTCTGATAACTTCTCAGTTCCACTTGACTGACACATGAGTATAGTGATGAGGCCGATAGCAATAATAATTTTACATAAGGCGGAAGAATACACATCGTGCATACAAGTAGGTCTTAAGCAGGACTTTCAAAAGTGCTAATTTTGTCGTGAACAGCCTATACCTTCCTGTATGCTAGAGTGTTGGGAATGGGAATAACATCATTATACCGCAGAGTAGATTAGGTACACAGATACAAGATGGCGTGGCAGTTCCCTTTAGCGCGGGCATATCCATTCATTAATTGGCTTCGCGAGGATTAGGAAGCGAGCATTGTTTCTGATTGTCTGCCGCGAGCTCCGAAAGACTCTCTATTGGCCGAGCTGCCAGCTGGCAGGCATGCTACCGGGCGCTGATTGGCGAACGGCTTTCCGTCACGTTGCTGACTAGCGACGCCATGTTGTTAGCGCGTGCGGCTGGAGTTTGAGTTATCGCCTCTGTAATCTCAAGCAGTGACTTCTCTGTTTCTGTGTTCCTGCTACTTATGTCAACATCCGGATTTCAGAGCTTTAACCCTTTCGTACCCACTTCAATTTACGCTTCCATGTGTTGTAAACAAAAGACTTTATTATTCTCGCTGTACTTAAGTCGACACAACACTTGTTTCGTTGTCACAGCCGATGAGCTGTAGGCCATATCTTCGGCTACAGCTGTACGAACAAATTTTCACCTAGACTGATAAGACAGTTTGCGAATCATTTACCCAGAGGTAAGATCATTGGTAGAGATGATGTAAAATCGCGAACATTTTTCTATAACACTCTTGACTAGTTTATTCTTTCATGATTGGATGGAAAAGGTTTTGAGTCGACTCATTTGTTTGCAGACCAATCACGAACGTGCTGCATTATAGTATCAGAATCCTCATTGGCCCAGTGAACTGGGGTAGTAATTTCACAAATGCCTGGCAGCCAATAAGTAAAGAAAACTGCCGGACATGTGTACACTACGTTGAATCCTAGCAAACAGCCAACTTTTCCCGCGATAGACCATCATCTCTACTTATTGATCATTGAGCTTGCAGTGTGCAGTACAGACCAAAAATTACCTACTCGTGCGAAATGTACACAATTGCGTACACTGGGTGTGAATGGGGTAAGAAAAAATTAGGCTAGCGGTTGTGTCCATTTATTAGATTCAAATCCACATTCCGCCACTCACTCGACTGAAACGACATTTGTACACACCTGAAGCGAGATAAGCAATCCACGTGACAACGAAAGTTCATAATAGTCGTTCTCGTGTAAAAATTAGTTTGAAAAAATATCAGAGCGTTTTTAGACTGGGTGACCAAGTATTTGAAGAGGAGAAGGGTACGGATAAAAAAACATGGCAGAGGGATGGATATAAAGCGAAGCAGTTCATTTGCCTTAGCTTCGGCACTTCCGAAATTAATAGGACATGCCTGAGAACAGAGTGACTGGACACCCCTGGTATCCTTCGTGCGCTCATAATTTTGACTGGTTTTTTTTAACATTCCGGTTTCTTGATCTCACAGAAAGAACATGCGAGTAACTTAATTGATGTGCAATAATGGTATGTACTTTTTAGTATAGGCAGTTCACGGTAATGTGAGAACTTTTCAAGGCCCGTCCAACAGGCCTTAACCTCTACTGAATATATTTTATCGAAGCCTCAGACGTTAACCGTTAACAAGGGCGAAATGTATGCACAGTGTTTATTAGTCAAATGGCATTGCTTATTTTAAAAGTGGCGGAAAGACAGAAATTGACTGAAAGGAAAATTTTTTACAAGGCCTTAAAAATGCTCACATTTGATCGTGAATGGCCTATAAATACGCTGCTCACATGTCCCAGTATATAAATACGCTGCTCACATGTCCCAGTATATAAATCTCCTTACTATTCAAATGGCTTGTCGAATGCTCATTCCAGCAGAGCTGCGTCCTCTTGCTTAACTAGCACAAATTCAAGGGAAAGGAAAAACGAATGACCTTGGAAACTCGAGTCTGTTACAATTTTGTGCTATCGCCTGTTTACAACGTACGCATGGAAAATATTTAAGCTACGATACGCCAAAAAAATTCAACAATATCTTCTTTGTATTATCTTTAAGTGTGTCTATAAGTTCTCATAAAGTAATATTTTTCAATGCCGAAGAGATCTATAAAACGCTGGGAAAATCATTATAACTGGGCGTGTTTTGATGAACGCACGAAGGCGGCCATGCCCTCATGCTATTCACGTGTTTTAAAATAACAACTTAGAAAGTTATTCACTTATACAATAAATTTACTTAATAATACTACTTAAATTGTTTTCGTATAGGCATAATTAACATTTACTAAATATTTACAGTAAACGAAACAAATACGGCGACTGCAACAAGTATACAAGTACACTTAGCAAGTAAGCGTCTTCGTGTAACTACAGCGGGTAGAGTCTCTGAATGCTATACGATAAATTCAGACAGCGCTAGCATACATCCAGTGATATGCAAGGAGGTTGTAAACTATGGAAACTTGTATAATTGTAGAGAGTTCTGTTTTGGCCTTAGTTTATTTGCCAAAAAAATGTTGAGTGGAGATGTTTTGTTGGCTCCTAACATCGGGTTCTTGAGAGCCGATGAGAGTGAAGCTTCTGTGTCACAGCGACAAAATAGCAAACTACAGGTATCTTTAATATTTACACAGGATATCAAAAACTTTCATCACAAGTCTTTATTGTAATCTTAGAGCGTTTAAGAGAATTCACCGTGATTACTTTATTTAATATTATTAACTGAGGAAACTTAATAACACACGATTACTATACCAGGTAAAGCAATTCATAAAACATATTTTTTATTTCGGCGGTGTGGTTAATTAATACCTGAATAATATTTAAGTACATAAATCTTAGAATTATGATTTTTTAATTCTGGCAATGTAAGTTATAAAAATAAAGTATGAATTACATTATTCAAATTATCTGTTCCAAATGCATCTGCATACCGTTGTCATGTAAATGAGGTCTTTGAGATATCCCAGTTTTTGGTCAAAATGACACGAATTTGCTTCCTTATTCGTTAGTCATCAGGCAAAATATTGTTCACGTATTTCTTCATTGTAATTTAACAGGTTTTGTTACGGCTGCGAGGTGACTGCAGAGTGAAATGGGTACACGTTTCATCAAGTTTCCAGGTCATTGAATGAGCTGTGAACGGTCTTTGCAGTTATCAACATGTCAACACGACCTACATTTCTACCCGATCACCTGAGCCTGGTTAAAGGTAATCTCTCCAAAGCTGAAACCACATATTTACCAAAGGCTTTGTTGACACACACACTGCTGAACCGGCTGGCTTTATATTTTCAGGTCAGTACTTAGATGTGGCTTTGTCTGTGCTAGTAACAGAGTTTTATTTCCCGTAAGACATTATATGCATCAACATTTACAAATAATTTCACTTGTTACTCTAAGGATCGTGTTAGGATTATAATGCAAACAATAAAGATGCTATGAAATTGCTTTTCTGTAGAGTACCCTTATAATCACAATGACGCCTAGTGGAGTGTAGAGATTTGGGCTGCTCTTAAAATCGAGATAATAACAGCTGAACAATGACATGTAAATCCTGTAACGTATGTGATGATAAGGTTATCTGTTCTCAGAACTTACCAGTTGCCTGAGAGCCAGACATTTTATTGCACAATAAGCATATCATGGTGTCATAAGAACCAAATGAAATTCTATTATAAGTGTGAATACAGATATCAGAATAGATATAAGATAATAGCTGTCTGACTTTATCAGCCATTAAGCAAATTGTTTACCTGACAATAGTAGCTCTACTAGCCGTATTAAGATTACGTACACTTCACCCAAGTGTATATACAGCACATGGCCTGATTCTTGTTTGACGCCCAAGAAAGTGGATTTAATTTTACATGCTTGTATATCACTAAGTCTAGCTCACAACCAAATAAGTTGCACGTTCTGTAGTTGAAAACTAAACTGTTCTAGACTATCAATGGTTCATTGCTGTAGTCAATGTAGCCGTGAGGCTACTTCCAACTTTTCTGAAGCCCTGATAAAGTCTACATCCAGGATATTCCTCCGCCTCATGAAAAAAAAAAGCATAAGCGAGCCTATAAAAAAAATACATCGAAGAGACAGCATGCTGAATTCGTGCGCACTCATTGTAATAATATTTTGCATAAGAACTATTATTTACTAGGTATTACCACTATACCTATTTCATCACTGTTTTTATTCATATTAATTTTAACGAAAAATTGTAATCTATAGGTTAAATATAAGGGACAGTTCAATTCAACCAAAAATAAGGCAGTTTTAAGTAGACTCAAGAATAAAAAGCCTGTGATGCCTGACATGTTTAGGAGACAGTCAGGTGCATAAATCGTGGGGTAGTTATTCAAAGGTTCGATTAAAAAGTGTGAAGAAATCGCGAATATTCCATATGGCCAAATACAGAACAGCTGGTCAGTGGTGACAACGAAAGAAGTGCAGTGACAGCCTAAATACAGCACGAATAAAGAAATTTGGTATTTAGAACACCTGAAACCATTAACTTAAAATGCACCTTAAAAGATTTAAATTTGGTGCTCTAATGCTATTTTCAAGCTGTGAATTCATACACGATGTATTTTTTGTGCATTCTAACATATCTTAAAGAAATGACATTTATGGTAATGAAATGCAAGGGAAATTTAATTAGGTTACCTTTAATAAAATATTTCCTCATCCGAAATTCACAGGGAAATTAACAGTTCTTATTATAGTTTCAATGTTTACCATATCTTTTCACTAAGTTTTTTTATTGTGATAGACATCAATGCAGCCAGTTAGGCTGACACAAGGACTTTTCACCTTCACATACGCACGTAAATGTCACAAAACCACCTCGAAAGAGTAACGAACAATAAGGCGACAAACGGAAATGAAACAAGTTTGCCACATTTCCCTTCAACCCTACGCTGTCAAAAAATCGAGGTAAAATTACCTTACATGTAAGGGAAGCTAATTACTTCAACATGTAAGGTAAAATGAACTCTTGAATGTAGAGTAAATTTACCTAACAAGTAAAGTGATATACCCTAATCGTACGGGAAAAGTACCTGACAAAAGTGGGGAAAAATCCCATAAAGTAGAGGAAAATTAAGTATATTGTATAATAAAATTATATTAAAAACATCTCGGGGTATTAGTACTGCAATTTTTTTCATCACGTATATCCTCTGACAAACAGTAACCAAACCCTCAACACTTGGTGGTGGGTGGGCGCGAACCAAGGTCCTTTCATCACGATAGACCGAAGCGCTATCCATTACCCCACGACGACAGAGTGACTATTTCACTGAAACTTAGTGTGTTAAAGGATTGTTTCTTCCGCCCGTCCTCCCACTTAGTTGTTGAGAATGCTGAAGAGATGCACGCGTCGTAAAGTAATTTTCCTATCCATGCATGGGATTTTCCGCTACCATGTACGTGAATTTTACACCAGAGTGCGGTAATTATAACTTACATATAAGTAGCCATGTTGGAATGCTTGTGTTACTAAACAATAAAAATTAACTTTAAGGTAAATAATAAGCTTATATATAAAAAGGAATTATCAAATAGTTACAAATGGACGAGAAGATCTCACACATGATAAGGTAATTTTTCCATCCATGTATGGGATTTTCCACTACCATGTACATGAATTTTACCTTACCCGCAAGGAAAACTATGTTTCGCGCACAAGGTTGCGAATATTACCTTACACTTGTCCGGTAATTTTCCAATTATTTTTTACACAGTGTACGCTGACCGACGCTGTGTTGTGATCATAGATGCTCATTCGAACCGTCTGAATGTATGGCAAGCTTCTGTAAGGATGAGTACCAAACAGATATTTGGATAGCTTAGCAGTTCTGCTGCTTCTTTCGTGAACGAAAACATACGAATGAATTCTCTAGATAACGAATTCCTTAATATCGTCACTTAAGAAAGTGAGGAGACGTTGGCTGGGGTACGTGCGAATATACCGACAAACAAGAGATGAGTCACCTTTATTCATAACTAGGGGAACGGCAGAAATGTTAGCCTCTGCGTTTTCTCCTACTACAGTCCTATTGGTCCAAAGATACATTGGGCGTGGTGGCTGTACTCAACAAAGTTCATATTTTACGGCTGACTTTCTGCCAATGCAATGTCGAGAAAAATTAGTTTGAACCAAAGAGGTCTCAAATATGCAATTCATTAAGACACCGAAAAGACGTATTTTTTTAGGTGACGTATTTTCAAAAAACATTACAGTATCTTAGTAATTTTATTACTAGCTTATTCATTTTTTACTTTGCTTGAAACTATCCAGACCAATAATAAACGTTCAGTTATAATGTTTCGAGATTTTCATTGATCCAGATAAGTGGGATAAAGATTCATACACACAGGACATGCAAGAATGAAATAAATATTTCTGATTCGTGTGCAATATGGTTAAATTGAGGAAATGGCCGACCTTTCCTGCAGTACAACATCATCTATAACACTAGATTAACCAAAAATCATGTTCATTACGACACACCACATTTATTTTTAGTTGTAACATTGTCATTACTAGAGACCTGAGAATTTCGCGGTTTCATTTCTAGACAAATTGGAATTCACACACATGTACGTTCATGTTACTCTTGTAATTGGTCGACGTGTTGTTTGACACCTCCTGGAGTTAAATGAGCCAATAAAAAACGTGCAATTAATTGTGCACCCAACCACCGCCTTTTACTACCACATCAATCAACCAATAAACAGTTGATATGTGCATGAGAGAATATAATACTGTGAAGTCTAGCCTACAGGCCATTGAACTCGCGAATTTCTCAGGCCTGACACAGAACAGATTAGCACACAGAAGTAAAACTGCGCGGTTGTTCGTTTAGTATGGAAGTACCCAGTAGACGACAGACTGCGAGAGACTTTGGAAGTGGAAATTTTGCTATTTGTCTATTGCGTGCTGCTAAAGATTTTCTATTTGGTAGGCTTTCAGCTGGCAAATAGGTTACCAGCCGCTGATGGGCGAGCGGTGTCGTGCGCCGTTTCTGGCAAGCGACGCCATTTTGCTGGCGCGTGCAGCTGCGAGTCCGCGATAGATGTGTCTGCCTTACGTTTGCATCCTCCAAACGTAACTGCACATGCCCGTCGTAGACAATCGTCCACATGTTGCACAGGACGTTTGCATTTGACCAGTACTGTACGCTGTGAGTCTCAGTGCCCAAAAATCTTCCCTGTGGGCAATTGGTTCCTAAACCGTGATTTTGCCCATATTGGTACATGTGACTGTGCCGAACACGAACTACAACTTGTTGGTTGTGTTAACGAAACATGTATTTCCACTAAAGGCTGTTCGCGATAAAGCGAGCACTTTTGAAACCAACCTTAGAAAAAAGTCACTGCCCCTTTCTGCGTATATTATAACGGGTGCACTGCGTGGCATGCACCAAGTTAAGTTGGTAACGATCGAGGGACAGTAGTTCCATGTCTTAACGTCGAATAAGCAGCGTTAGGTAACCATTTTTGGTAACTTACATTATTTATTTCGCTTTCTGTTTTTTAAATGCATCTAAGTGTAAAAATGAGCAGCTTTATAGAATATTTACTATTCTAATTATTTCACCGCTTTACTTGACCGACGCAAGAATAAAGTGATGAGGCCCACGGTAATGTTAATTTTTCACAAGGCGGAAGAATAAACAACGTGCTTACAAGCAGATCTCAAGCAGGGCAATAAAAATTGCTCAGTTACCGTGGACAGTTTATATCCTAAGTACTGTGCCCATAAGGAAAGTCTAGTTTGCAACATCAGAAACCGTAAATAACTACCGCAACGAAAGGGTAAACCCATTCAGATCACGTGTCCAAGATCGAGGACCCGTTGCAGACGAAGGGTATTTATGGTCGCCGCTGTACACAACAAGAAATCAGTAGACGGTGTTTTGAACGTCTTCTTTCCGAGTGATCTGATGTGTTGAAGTTTCTGCGGGTCTCATCTGTGAATGATCAGTGCTGACGTCACCGAACACACAGTACCCTCGCTGTACAGGAAAATGAGGAAAACTGCCTGGCAAGTGTAAGGAAATATTCGCAATCTTGGGTGGGAAACCTAGTTTTCCTTACGGGCAAGGTAAAATTGCCGCCCTCTGCAGTAAAATACACGTATATGGCAGTGGAATATCCCATACATGGATGGGAAAATTACCTTACGAAGTGTGGATACCCTCGTCCATTTGTATTTATTTAATAATTGTATGTTATATATATTTTACCTTAAAATTATTTTTGGTTGATTAGTCATACACACTGTCAAACATGGCTCTTTACATGTAAGGTATAATTGCCACACTCTGTAGTAAAATTCATGTACATAGCGGCGGAAAATCCCCTTAAATGGATTGGAAAATTACCATACGACGCGTGCATCCCTTCAGCATTGCCTCAAAAGCTCAGTTGAGGGGACGGACGGAAGAAACAATCCCTTTAACACACTATTTTCACTGCTGCCGCAACGTTGTCGTTGTGGTGTAATGGCTAGCGCATCGGCCTACTGTGATAGAGGACCATGATTCGCGCCCGCCCACCAGCAAGTGTCAAGGATGTTACAGTTGAGGTTTCGGTTACTATTCGTCAGAGGATATAGGAAATAAAAAGATTAACAGTGCTAATACTCCAGGATATTAAAAAACATAATTATATTATACAATATAGTTCATATTCCCTTACTTGTATGGGGATAGTACTTTACATCTCTCTACATTTAAGAGGTAATTTTACCTTACCTTAGTAAGCTTCTCTTACATGTAACAAGCTTCTCTTACCTCAAATGTTTTTTACAGTGTTGTTCGCTGCTTGCGAGAAGCACGCTCGACAATGGTACAGCGCACATCGAGAAATTTAATGATTGCAACGATTGAGCTCGTAATTTAATTCGGGAATGAAAATTTTAATTATTCGGTGGTCTTGATTTACGATATTAGAATACAATCGTAACGCATTTATGCACATGACGCCTACAGCGACACGGCAGTGTTTCGAGCTATCACAGCCCGAATTGCACTAGAGTGAGTTGAAGGTGAGACATTTGGACGGCTCTTAACGACGAGCTCTTGAGAGCTGATTAGGGTGATTGAGGTGAGTATGGAGCAGCGTCGGAATGAAGGGGTGGGGGAAATGGGAGATCCACGAGAAAACCCGCCGACCGGCGGCATCGTCAAGCTACGATTCCCACATGTGAGAATTTGGGAGTGAGCCAGCCGAGAATTGAACCCGGTTCACCTATGGCGAGCAGGTTAACCGCTCAGCTACCGCGGCCCCCAGGGAAATAGACTTAAATTCCAAAAGCATGGGACATTTAGGTTTAGGGACGCGAGATCACAGGGCGGTCATTTTCGGTCGCTCATAAGCAGCGCGTGTTTCTGGAGACGGGACGCGAGTATGCTCGTTTGGTTATTGCACAATGCGGAAGATGGAAGATTTCCAATTGGTCGGGTTGCCATTTGGCCAGTTTGTTTCCAGGTGCTGATTGGCGGACATAGTTCCACCATATTGACGGTCAGTGATACAATTATGCAGGCGTGAGTTCCCAATACACTCCACCGTTTCACCTCTGTAATTCTTTACTGTCCTGAGCGTACGGCACGGCGGAACGTAATTGGCCTGTCGGTGCCAACTTGGCAGACGCTGGCTGGTCGAATGTAAAGTCTTCCACTTTTCAACGTATCCGAGGAGCCGCGGTGGTGTAACGGTCAGACTACTCGCCTCCTACCAAGACGAACCGGGTTCGATCCCCGGCAGGGTCGCTCCCTGATTTTCGCATGTGAATATCGTGACGGACGATGCGCTGGTCGGCGGGTTTTCTGGGAGATTTTCCGCTTCCCCCGCCTCTTCATTCCGTCGCTGCTCCATACTTACCTCGCTCTACCCTCATCGGCTCTCGAGACATCGATGTTCAGAGCCGCACAAATCTCCCCACCTACTCAACGTACCCATGCATACGAGAGGCCTTCACCTAACGCATAACGCAGCCAATCAAATAATGGATATGGTGGAGCCATATCGCGTCTGTCACTTATTTGTTCTGCGTCTTGGTTATACGCCTGAACGTGTTAAAATAACTACATTAGTTCGCAGGATCTAAGATTCACGTTAGTTATAGCTTAAAATGTATTGTGTTTAGTTGAATTTCGCTGCAATTTAATATTTTTAAATTTATATGTTCTTTTTTAAATTAGAGATTATCCTGCGAAAGTTAAAAGATGCAGTGTAATATGTCGAGCGTTTTAATGTTCAGACAGTCGTATCTGTTTTAGTGTTTAGTATGGTGTATACCACGCTTTGAGGAAGTTCTTACCCGAGGGTCAACCATCGACCAGTACGCGTGAGTGGGGTACACCACTGATGATGGAGTGGAAAGTATTGCATGAGCATCAGCCACACCCCTATCACACACGGGATGCGCAAGTATTAGACACACCTGACTTTCTACTCGGGTGTAATTTCTTGCCTGATTTCCGCAGCAGGCAGCTCTTGACCCAGGGTTTCCGAAGTTCGTGTTGTTTACAGACGAAGCCTGATCCACTCGTCATGGCGTGTGTGCAACAGCCGCGTGCGGGTTGATGGAAATCCACACGCCAACGGTCGTAACATTCCACGAAGAGAGGCACCTGGTCATCATGTGGGCTGACGTCGGTCCATGATCGCTTAGTACCTGCCTGCACGTCTTGGTGTCTGCGTGTACCTGCGCTTCGTGCAAGGCACATTACCCGAGCGGCTGTCGGACGAACCGCATGCGATGCGTGGCCTCGAGTCGCTGCAGCACGATGGTGCACCATCACACAGCGCTCGTGCTACTCATGAGTACCTCCAACAATTATTTCCAGGGAAGGTAGGTAGGCAGAAAGGTTCTGTCGCGTGGCCCGCTAGTTCCCCAGATCTCTCACTCCTGGACTTCTACCCGTAGGTTAACATGAACAACCTTGTCTACGAGACTCTGGTGGGCACTATGGAGGAGTTCATAACAAGGATTGTAGCAGCCAGCGGAATGATCCGAACGAACGCCAACACGTTCCAGAGTGCGCGACAGTCCTCCATAGCGCAACGTTGCAATGATTTCATCAATGAAGGTGACCGGACCTTAGAGCACATGCTGTGATTTTATTGTACACATTTCTCAGTCTCAATCATTATGTGGATACCTATCTTTTGAAGTGAATAATTTGCGACCATAGTGGGAGGCAATCCAGAAAATACGATGATAACAAAATCGGGGATGTAGTTTGACATTGCATCTCCGAATCTATCGTGTACATTCAAAATTCAGTTACATCCATAGATTTCCAAAGGATCTAATAATATGTTACGTCGAGCGAGGACTGCGAAGAATCGTGAGCGCGGCGCGTTACGGAGGGGGGGGGGGGGGGGCAAAATTTTGAGTTCGTTTCGCCGCGTCTCATAACTTCCGCGTAGTATAACTTTTGATTAGGAGAAGCTACGACGCTCGTTTAGGTTTAAGTCGACAGCACTCGTCAAGATCAATCGATAGCGTCTATAAAAACATTTGTGTGGCGTGCTTTTGGTGAAATTGTATGCGTTTAATGCACACAATTAAGAAAACTTAACACAATTTCGGCCTATAATCGTCAAAAAGGCGAGTTGAAATACATAAATCGTATACGGTTGGAAAGAGCATCTCAAAAGCAATCCAGCGATACCCATAAAACCCCATATGATCGAGTGAAGTGGGTGCCGGGAACGTAAAATAAACATCAAGGCGTCCGAGCGCGTCAACGTAGACGTATTCACGCAAAACAAACTGCCGTGTCCCCAATGCATCCAAACCCAATATTTTTTAAGCAACTGCTATCAAGGCGTATGTTACGTTCATTACAATAAAACCACTATATGTGTTAATTCATGCACATTTGTAGTAGAAAGTCAGCGCTGTTGAGTAAGAATTGTTGAATACCCCTCCGGGCATCGCCACACTCGTTAACACTTCCTGCACGGTTTTCTCGACAGCTTGTTCGCCTCGACTGTTATCTGTCTTACAAACCTGCTGTTATTGTTCCTATCAACAATAAACTATAGCAAACCAATTTATTTCTTATTTAAAACAGTTTCAATATATTTTACAGTTTCACGTATTCAATGGTTAATGATCACTGGAAGCCATATTCAAATATATTTTTCTATGCTTGCTTTTTTTATACTGAATCAACGCTTGAAATTTTAACATACTTTCAAATACATGTTTTGTGTGTGTGTATGTGTGTGTGTGTATATATATATATATATATATTGGGTGAGTTGCCCGCACCTATTTTTTCGTTTCTATGCAACCCGCACACAATACTACCCATCTAACATAAAATCAATCGTAGCAGAACACTACGGGCTCTTTGATTCGTTCATCGTAAGTACAGTTAGCGGTGAACGTATGGTGTTATGTCTGCAATGCCTTGAGAATCAGTCACTTTTCACAGAATGCACATCCGTTTATTGTTCCGAAACAGATTATTGCGTCGTTTACCGAACACGATGGTACGTGACGAATTTGCGAAACATTTGTCCTGGTTGCCTACCTGGCAGGCAGTGACTCTTCTCTGTGAAATAAAACATGTAATTTTTACTCGAAAAGGGCGAGAGTTACAAAAAATTCGTGAAAGACATTTATGTTGCTAATTTCGCAGGCGTTTCATAATCCCTATTTAAAAATAGGGATTTTTCCTGTAACATGCTTTTCTTATTTTTTTTTTTTCAAAAATAAGTATATCAACACCACCGTTTGTCATTCAACATGGTGGGTGTAACATGTATGTACTACAAGACATTCACTTTATTATTGATTACGGTTTAAATTATTAGTAGTACCAATTACTTTGTTCGCACCCCGCAAGCGGTTTCCTACGTATAATAATGAATTATAATTTTTTTCTCGAACTTTGACAGCGTCTACTGATCTTGCTGTTTGACCTGGATCATGGGTTTCCAGTCTGAATCTTCCTATTTCCACCTCAGGAATAACGTACCACCATTTGTCGGTATGATTTAGATACACGCTACATACATATACACCCTAGCTGCTACCCGCGGCTTCACCCACGTGTAAAAATCAAACCTTAACTATGATGACCACGTGATCTATCTGTATTGTTATTCTTCATTACTGTAATGCATTATTACTCTACTACATCTCTATAACTCATATTGCATGATTTTGCAATTCTAAGCGAACACATGTAAATTTATCATAAACACAAATTTTCTTTGGCACTATCTAGTTTGGATGAGGGTTAACTATGTCTTATGACGTCAGCTGCATTCTATTTTAGTTTATTGACATTTTTATCACGTCGTAACAGCTCGACGGATTTAGATGAAATTTGGTACAGGTAAATTCTGGATTAACACGTAGGGTACTTTTCATCGCGGAAAACGAACATTTCCTTTAATGAATATAAATAACAGACCACCAACCAGCGCCTACTCAAATGGTTGGTGGCATATTTTATATACTCCATAAGAAACTGTTCGTTTTTTCGGGATGAAAAGTGCACTATGTGCTAATCCAGAGCATAATCTACCCCTGTACCACATTTCATCCAAATCCGTGGAGCCGTTACGACGTGATTGAGTAACTAACAAACATACAAACTTTCGCATTTATAATATTATATAGAGAATGTAAACGATACATGTTTACAACTGTACACAATAGTGTACAGGGCTCCGAGACGAGCAATTTGATGTAGGACACTTGTGGTCCATAGGATCGGGAAATAGCCGTAAATCGCTTGGCAAATGTGCACTAAGACACGCGCAGCGCGCGGCTGTGGGTCCTGCCTTAATCGACCTGCTGGTCAGCTGAAGCCGGTATGTACAGAGGTCAAATCGGGCAGGAAACGTTTAGTAATTGCTTTTGTTTGAAACACATGTTGCATTGTCACATACTACAGACAAATTGCAAAAAATCAGGAAATAATATATAGAATTGCAACAATAATGATGGTCGGTTTGAGCTCACTTCTCCAGTTATAAGACATTGTATTTATTTGTATACAACTTAAGTCCATGTTCGTTGGACTTAACGCAGTTATGGTAACTGGACGTTATTTCTGTAATATATGACTAAATTGAATTTATCGTTCATGAATATCAGTAAATCTTTTTTCTATGCAATTCCAGTCTTTATTTCGTCGCTTTTCACGTAACTAAAAAAATGCATGAAAATAAATGACTTGGAGGACTTACCTAAGTTTGAAATTTAAAATTGGTATTTTAATTACTTATTGAGATTTTAAACAAAATTATTTCCCTAGAAATGATACGAAAGGAAAGGTCAGCGTTCGAGCACAGAGCACTTGAGGATACAGAGGTGAAACAGCCACTTACACCACGAGCTTCAGCTGCTCTTGCCAGCAGGGGCCGCGGTGATGCAGTGGTCAGACTACTAATCTCTCGCCAAGCTAAACCGGGTTCGATTTCCCGTGGGGCCGCTCCTGGATTTCCGCGAAGCCGCTGGTCGGAGGGATTTCCTGAGGGATCTCCCCCCCCCCTCCCAGGGCATTACTCCTGTGCTGCTCCAAACTCACCTCACTTCAACCTAGCCGGCTCGCAAGATACGTTTTCAAGAGCCCCCCAAGTATCTCCACGCACACACTCGCCAGCTATATGGCGTCGCCAGCCTGCAGCGTGTCGGAGCACCGTTTGGCCAATCAGCGCTTGGTGACGCACTAGCCAGCTGGCAACCCGGCCAATAGCGAACCTTTCGTTGCGCTCGGTAGCCAATCAGGCACAAGGCCCGCTTCCAAACCCTCACGCAGCCAATCAGCGAGTGGGTACGCCCACATCAGAGGAACCATCACGCCGTTTCGTGGATTTATCTGATCTGTCTTTCGGACTTAAAGGCCTTGCACGGGAGTTTGCCAGACTTGCGCGCGAACACTTGTGACGAGGAAGGACAGCTACTTGGAAAGCGGTGCGTCACGGCCTTTGGCGAAGAGGGTGACGGACTTTGACCTACCAAACAGGCCTCTCTACTATAGACTGTTCACGGAAATGTGAGCACTTTTTAAGGCCCTTCTAAATTTTTCCGTTCACCCGATCTCTATTTTTCTGCTGCTCTTTAATAGTAACATTGCAATGTGGCCAATAAATATAATGAACACGTTTCACCACCCTCAAAATGTAATGCCTGTGGCTGCAATAAGATATATTTACTAGTAGATAAAGCCTGTTGGAAGGACCTTAAAAAGTGCTCAATTTACCGTGAACAGCCTATAGTCTTTTCTACTCTTACCAACCAAGAGCATGCTCCCAAACACTCTGTCTCCTGTAGTATTCTATTTAATTTAATTAAATTTAATGAATGAAATACTTCTGAAATTTTTACTTCTCTGTCGCAAGGGTTTTTACGTCCCTCTTGACGGGTTTTCCCTAGCTCTTCATAGTTAAGACTAGCTCTAAGTACACTTAAATAGCAGGGAATAATTGAAAATTATTTACGTAATTCAATATAAAAACTTCATACTTCATGCATGATTTGAAACATTTTTTCCGAATTATTAAATGCTTTAAAAAATTCCATGACTTGCCCATGATTTTTTCCAAACCTATAGAATTCCCTGAAATGCCAAGGTTAGCCATGTTTTCCAGAATATTGGCCACCATAAATAATTACAAGGACTGATGTTGAAATCATAAACCGAAGAAAATGTTAACTGTGTAGCCTATTTCATTAGTCGGTGTTTCAAGTCCAAAGGGAAATAAAATTAATTCTCTTGTGACCTACCCTGGAAAACCGAAATCAGGACGGACACACCTGGGATCGAACCAGGATCCTCTTGAATGCGAGGCCAGAGGACTCTGCGCCACTTCGCTCGGTTTCAACTTGCTAACAGTAATTTCAGCTACGGTGTAACATTTTTAAATATAATTTCCTTTGTTGATTCGGTGATACGCGACTGTTGTAACACTTGCATATGCTAACGCGCATGTGGCTCGGATATAACTACTCCCTCTTATGACGTCACAGGTTACATGCGGGTCGAATCTTCCTCTCACTGAGCACGAAGCATCGCGACACGTCTTAGTGCAGCGGGGAAAATATTTCGTTCTATATTTTCCTTCTCTGTCGATTTTTTTCTCTACACGAACTGCATAATTTTACTCACTCTGTAATCCGAACAGATGGTCGTGCTTTGGTCCGCGCTGCTGCAGTCCTGCAACACGTGATTCACGTTGAATGAATACCAAATGTGTCTATGTATAGTCAGTCAGTGATTCAATGACTGACTAAGATACATATAACTTAGGCCACTGGAAACATAAACCATACTGCAAGTTTTTTGACAAAGTATATTTTTACATAATAAAATAATATTTACACCCAATTTCAAAACACTGGTTCTTCAACTTGACTTTTGGGGCGCATACGGTTCTGATAACATAACTTTTGTCATCGAAAATTTTATAATTTTTTTTTATCCCCCTACACTGTTCACTATCACGCGTGTTTCTATTGCCATGAATACCGAAAGTAAAATTCGAAATTTGGGATTAATTTTACATACAAAATCGTACGCAAAAAAAAAATTCCGCAATAAAAATTACGTAAACGAAATCGTCAACAAAATATTTATATCATCACTGCTACGGTTATTAATGCAGCGCATTCAAGGGCTACTACTACTAGAAATACCAATACTATCGAAACACTGATATTACAAATATTTATTTTCTTATAAACCCATTATAGTGCCAGATACATTTATTCCAATGATTGCGTTCCTCGATTATTGACGAATTGCATGTGTAAGATGGGTTTATTAGTGATAATATTTACTGCTTCAGCTACTTAGTTACATTATGCTTCGGTTTTATCACGAACAGTTTTTTGTATTTCAAACTGTTTTTCGCAATTTGACAAGACTGTAAAATTAGCAGCAATTATTTTTCTTTGTATAATGAATTTGTGCAATCGAAAATGCCCGAGTATTTATCCACGAAATATTTAGAAATATTCTTCCACTCCGACCGTAATTTATGTTTATGCCGTACAGTAAATACACTCCAATTATTAGTAGTTATAAATTATTGGCATGCATAGTATTCCGTTTGTTTTTACACGTGCAAGCGTGTCATTGTGATGTAAAATCTAGTAACATCATACGCGCCGACTCTAGGTGGGGGGGGGGGGGGAAGGAGGGAGGTGGGGACTGTTTCTCCCTCCTCCCCTCCAAAAAAAAAGTATTTATGGCTCACATAATATGTGCACTACCTAAATTGTTATAAATGCACTGTATATAATTTGCCATTATCTAATCCAGATAAGCATCGTACTTTAACAAAAATTCAGTCGCCGCCTGTGGGTAAAATTATTTGTAATAACATATTTTTCGGAAAAAAAAAATCTACTAACCTTAAATAATTCCTCTGTTTCCTGCTTATCCCTTTCCTTATTCTTCCGCCGCCGCCGATTCATCATCACCGAGGCTAGGCCTCTCAGCGCGGGGGGAGTATAGACCGACGGCCTTGTCTTCCCAAGCGGTAATCATTTAATTGGACCAGGGTTAGGGGCAGCTAACCCACCCCGCCCTGCTCCCCTCCCATAATATAGGCACTTTAACCTGGCACGCGCGGCGCTCGCATGTCAGGAGTGTGGTTTTTGTGACCCAGTATAGCCCTGGGCCACGGCTGTTCCAATCTTTATTCCCCTCATTTTTGCCTACAAAAATAAGGGGGAAGGCGGTGGAGTTCCGGTCCCTACTGGCACGGAATTTGGAAAATAAAACATGTAGGTCTTTTAAAAGTTAGGTAAAATCTATATTAAAAAAAAAAGTTGATTTTAATAATTTATAAAATATTCCCGTGAAGTTAAGCAAGATGTCAGGAAGAGGCGGAGGAAGCAGGGCCTTCCTCTATCTATGTCGTTAATTAACCGAGTTTTTTTTGAGGTGGTACTATGTTTGGTGTGTGTGTATTTGGTTATTAAATGTTAATATATAAGGTTTTATTTTGTATGGGATAAAGGGAAATTGTATTTGGGAACAGTTTTTGTTACTAATTAGTGTTTTTAAGGTTTGTAGTTTAAATAATAATTGATTTTATAAGTATTTGTCGGTGGGTGGGGCTTCATACTAAAGGAATTTTCTGATTGGCTGTATCTCAGCCGAGGGCGGGGCTTCTGTCTTCAGATGAGAGAAGGGCAGCACTGCGATTTAAATAACAAGTGTTTGGTGATCTAGTGTTGTTAGAAACTCGAGGGGCATAATTAGGGTTGAAGTATTTAATCAGTCAGCTCCTTGAAGAGTTTCTAGGGAAGTAGAGAGAGGTGTGTTCGCTGTGAGAGTAGCGGGCGGAGTGATGTGCGCGATGCTAGCGCCAGGTAGTTTTGTTAAACTGACTGTAGTTTTGTCCCGGACCTATCGGAGAATTTCGGCCGGGTGTAAAGGTTTAGGATATGTTAGTTATTATGCGGCAAGCATTTTAGGGCGTTTTATTCTTCTGTTTTTATCGGGTCGTAGTCTCCTAGCCGTTTAATGGCGGGATTTGAATGTGAGAGTAGTTTATTGTAGTAATTTATATTGCGGTTTAGTAACTGTGTTTTATAGTTGGAATTTATACACGTTCATGGA
Source organism: Dryococelus australis (assembly GCA_029891345.1). NCBI lineage: Eukaryota > Metazoa > Arthropoda > Insecta > Phasmatodea > Phasmatidae > Dryococelus > Dryococelus australis. The sequence goes on from CM057004.1 coordinate 21,527,023, forward strand.
TCGATAGGTTGGTAGTGAAGGGCGCTGCGTTTATTATGATTCTTAAGTACTTATTTTGAATGACTTGAAGGGAGTTTAATAGGAATTTATTTAAGTTTCCCCAGACTTCGTTACCATACAAAAGGGCTGATCTAACTATTGCTGTGTAAATTAATAGTTTTAATCGTCCGGGTAGATTAGTGCTTTTTAACATTGGAAACAGTTGCGGTAGTTTACTCAGTGCTGCCTTTTTAACTGTTGAAATGTGATTGGTCCAGATTAGTTTAGAGTCAATTGTTAAACCTAGGTATTTCGCGGTTTGTGTGAATGGAATTGGAACATTATTTAGAGTTATTTGGCGTGAAGGCTGGATTCTGCGTTGAGTTAACAATAATGCATAATCCAGCCTTCCAGTTTCCAGGGCAACCAGGTAGATCTTTCGGCGGAACGAACCTTCGGAAGATGATAATCGGCTTGTCTGCTTCCTTTGTCTCTGTCTCTGTCTCTCTCTCGTTCTCTCTAGTGACATCTATTAGGAGGCAGCAGAACTCGCTGCACCTTCCTGTGAGCCTCGGCGTGGTCATCCCTCGCGCTAATAAAACGGCAGAACTAGGAAATCGTTACATTTCCATACAAAAGTGCAATATTTACCGAAACGACTCAGTATCTTGATATAAAAAATTAGGGCGAATGGGTTTCTATGTAACGTCTGTTCACATGTATGAATTTTTAAATACTTGGTAGAAAATCCGAGAAAATAATTATTTCAGCATTTTTTTTCCACACATTTTCGTAGTTCCATAAGAATAACATGGTGACAGAAAGTTGTGGAGTTTGAGTGCAAAATCTAACATAGGAAGAATACTCTAACAATGAATTAAATACACATAAAAGTACACATATATGTCTGGAAATTAATTAAGTTCAAAGTTTTCAGAACGCCATAGATTGTATGTAATTAATTTTTTCCTTCAAGCCTGCAAAACTCCCGATCAAGGCCTTAAGCTCATGTCACACTGTGAAATCTTTGCCATCAACTACATTTGACAGTAAAATTGGAGAACAAAATACGGGCATCGAATTTTTGCTTACAAGAAATTTTATCAAATAATCTTGAATGTGTTTGAAAATGTGTCACACTGTCAATTTTTTTTACTGGGAGAATCCAGTTTGAATTATTATTTAAAAACTATTTTATAGTGAGATATTTCTTTTGTTTTTCCATGCGGCCCATTACAGGAAGAAATGTAAGGAATGTGGTAATTTATTTTCGCTTCTTTACTAAATTAAAATTTAATTTATAAGATATGTCTCATACACAATGAAATTTAATGCCTCTGAGCTGAGCTCGTAATATTATGTGCAATATTTACTTAAAATAGCATTCATGCCCAGGTAGCTTATACATTAATTAATTATCTCCATAACCTATTTCGTTTCCAGCAATTGTTTGTTATTTTAAAATTTCTTGACGTCCATTTTTGTCGTTCACGATTCTGATTGGCTGAGAACGCCAAACATCAAATACATTTTAGTACCGGTTCAATATTCAAATGTCTGACGGAAACTGAAGCCTTCCAACTTTCTCAGGAAAATGCGGCAGCGTTTATGACGTTTCGATGACGTCATAACTGTCCAACTTTATTTGAACAAACTGACTTGACGAATTTTGACGAAAAAAATTCGAGAGCGTGAAAGGGGATTTAGGTCCTCCTGATTACAGCGTGTTCCTTCCAGAGTTCACAACAACACGGCACTCAGAAATTGCAAGTTGAGTTCCGACCGTTATTTTCTCTGATACCACAGAAAACAAATATGCATGATTAAGGATAAAAAAAAAACACACTTTAAAATTCATAACAGTGAAATTCAACTACTCGAATCAGTGGAAACGGTTCCACTTACAATCAGCGGAAAACCACTGATTGTTTCAGTGAAAAAAATTTCTCTGATTGAACTAGTGACGTGAAACAATATCACTGATTGAATAAGTGACGGTCGACTGTATGGGGTGAGTTAAATATTGTTTCTATTGAATCCAGCGAAATAATAACGATATATAAACATATATACGACAGTTTACTGTTTATATTACGCAATTTAAAAAAAATTAAAACATGTTCTGAGGTGGCTGCGATTGAACGCACACACCTTAATCACTTCGCTCATAAGCCGTTACCTTACCATCTGCTGTAAAGTTCAAAATAATAGGAAAATATATGTCTTATAATTCATTTCGAAATCGTGAAGATTCTAACTGTATGCCCTTATTTCCGTTTTTGGTTTAATTGGTACCGTCAGGATCGTTAAAACAAATAGTACACATGAGTACACTCTCATCCCTACATTATATGCAGTTTATAAACCTTCAAGCAGAGCGCTGTGATGAATACGCGGAAAAAAAATGAAAGACGTAAAAAACGGAATGAAATGCTGAATGTTAATATTACATTATAAAATTGTGTACTGAAAGACAGCACAATCTGGAAAGTATTTTGTATTGGTTTTATTAGTTTACTCGTTGTTATTTCACTTGATGCACGTCGTTTAACGGCCTTTTTTATACGTGTTTTGGCGGCCATTTTTACACGCTTTTTAACTAATCCGTCAGTCAAAAAACAAGCCACTGAAAAACCGTGAAAAAAAAAAAAAAAAAAAGACTGACTAACTAGTGGAAGATGTCACGGACTCAACAAGTGAAGGAAATCTTGCCTTTTTTTCACTGGCTCATCATTTAAACTCACTGAAGTGACAGTTGAATCGGTCAGGTACTGATGGAAACAGTGAAATTCTCACTGATTCAGATTTAGAGTGAAGTTATAACGAAATGAGCATGGGGACAGTTCTTGTATGATCCAAGAAATGATCCTGAAACTACGTTTCGCTTCACTGCCTGGGTACCCGGGGAACCGGAACTAAAGGTTGTAGCTCAGGGTTGGAAGTTATTTTTTTGCAACATCTTATGGCGAATGAAGTGCAGGAAATTCTTTGTTGACGACTGACTGTTGTAAGCCTCTTTCTTACTGTATTATATTAACGACCAAAATAAGTGTTTTATGAAGCGACGCAATTATCAGCAACCATCGGAAGTAACTTAATATTGCAATGACGCTTAAAAATATGATTTTTCAGAGTTTTTATCGTATCGATTCCTTTAGAATTATCGTAAAAAAAAAAAAGACTTTGCGGAATGACGTTATACATGCGGAAGTATTTGGTATTGAATAAATATTCGGATGGCAATTTTTTTTCCTTCCTTTTTTTTGAAAGGTAAATAGACCGACGAAGATAAATAAGTTAACGATGTGAACTTGAAGAATACAGTCGAAAATATTAGTTACTTAAGAATAAAGAACCACAGGATTAATGTTGATAGCCGCATGGAGCCATGCACGAAGGGAAATAAATTGTGGCAGTATGTACATTACTTAAAGGAAACAATTTTCTTAGAGAAACGTTACCAGCTCACTATAATTTTCACTGAACGCATTCATTAAATTTTTTTAAATTATCGATGATTATTATCTTTATTTTGCAGCGGATGTTAGAAAAACTTTAGTTAAACATGACAGTTACAATGATTCTTCTTTGTTTCAAGGACTAGATTCTATTAATCGTATTGCGATTGGCACCCCATTCTCGTTCTGAGAAAAGCTTATTTTTTTCTCTTTTGATGATAATTCATGGATAAAATAAAGGAAGTCCTTTTTCACGTCTTCTTCAAAACTTCTGATGCAATTTTTTTTGCTTATTTGATTTTTTTTTCATTCAACGCTACCACTAACAGTTCGCCTATATGTCTGCGTTTTTCTGTAATATATATTTTATAATGTAACTTAATGTGCATAGAAGAAAATTAGTTTCCGCTAAATGAACCTTACTTTGTGTTTTAATTGCTGACCAATGTCCTACTAACTCACATAAGCGTTAGGCTTTAAAAGCTGTTAATTGAGTACTTTTGGAAGCCTTTCTTAAGATATATTTATTTGTGCATTTGGCATCTTTCCGCCACACGCATAATTTACATAGCCATCCACTGAATCATTTTATTCATGCATTGGTAGAGAGAAACTGGGAGAATGTTAAGAATGTTACATCTCGTTAATATACTAGTTATTTCTCTCATATTTGTGAAACGAACAGAAACTAAATACAATACATTCAGTGCCCACAAATTTAAACCGGGAACATTAAGTACGACGTTACATAATGGAACTTATTTTCTGGTTTCAATACCAATTTTACTTGGGCATGACAATAAGCGTGTCTCATAAAATTAAAGCAGTTAATGGCTGGTCTAGGGTTGGTGTTTACAGTTATAAATAACCCAGAGATTAACCTATAAGAGTCTGTAGTTTAAGGTCCTGTGGACAGCGAGGTATCTAGATGCTGAACCAGTGGCTCAGACAATATGGATAAGTTACATGAGGGAAGAGGCTATGACGTGTGTTAACGAACCATCGCGAACCATAACAGAACTTCCCTCCAGAGTTTCATAAAACTATGGGAAAACATCAGTGAGAACTACCGGACGGGGAATCGAACGCGGGACCTCCAGAATGGAAGTCCAATATATCACCACTGCGGCAACTCAGTCATTGACTGCAAGAGAACTGCATAAATACCACATATACCTCAAATACTTTTTCTCATATACCCTTGACCCAAACAAACGTAACTCCATAATTATCAGCAGGAGTGAAGGTATTTCGCGAAGTCACTGACTTGAAGGTTAGACTCTTAACTTCTCTATGTATTGGCGCCTCAGCTATTTGTTCATGTACTGCTGCCCCTGGAGTCTCGGTGGTGTAGTGGTTAGAATACTCGCCTCTCACCAAAGGTGAACCGGGTTCGATTACCGGCGGAGTTGCTCCCGGATTTTCGCAATGTGGGAATCGTTCTGGACGTTTTTCTCGGGGCATCCCCCGTTTCCCCCACCCTTGCATTCCGGCGCCATTCCAAACGCACCTCGTTTCACCCTCATCAGCTCTCAATACCTTAATGTTAAGAGATACCCATATCTCTCCACTCCTATTCACTACACCGCTGGCCCAGGGAGTTGCAAGTTTAGTCCTACACCAGGTCTAATGTCCAAGTGAACAAATAGCCTAATACTATAAATTGTATATATATATATTATATATATATATATATATATATATATATATATATATATATATATATATATATATATATATATATATATATATATATATATATATATATATATATATATATATATATATATCTATATATATATATATACACACGCACACACACACACACACACTTAAAGTACCTATATCTAGAGCTACGAGTATTTCACGAATTCATTCAGAGGCGAGGTAGACTCCAAACACTTGTTCTTTTCTCCTACTGTTGTGATTGGACGGCAGTTGTTTAGGCACGCCCCGTTTAACTGACAGCCAGTAAAAAGCAGGAAACAGTAGTGTGAGTGAGTGTTTAACAGCCCTGTACACAGACCTAACTAGGTGACAGCAACCAATAAACAAACGATAATGTCTCGAGTGTATAGAGGGCCGTCCAGCGTAGATTGCTGCCAATTCAATCCGCGAAATACTCGGGGCCCTACCTATAGCTTACTAAAAAAAATTAATTAATGGAATTATTCCATCCGACTGCACATTCTGTGTGGGCTGTGTATACCAAAACTAGATTTCCAGTAGCCCCAAGTTATAGCTGGGATACCAGGCATAAATTACAAAACGACAATTAAAGATGTAATGAGGAGAAATTTTAAATAAGGCAGCTAGCTCGCGGCGCGCGCACGAACAAAGTACAAACCTGTTGCGCCGAAACTGGTTCGTGATTTGTTTACGAAAGGCGTGCCGTCCGCTCACCTCGCCCCAGGAGCGTGGAACCTGATGGACCGTGCTGGACGGGCTCTGCTCGGAACACCGAAAATTGTGTATGTTTCGACGCGATGGAGTGTCGGATACGCGCAAGGACTTTTGCCCCGGGCGCCTGCAGCTTAGGCTACCGCAGCGACGTTATGGATAGTCGGGTGGTGCACTGACAGGCGCACACGTCTCAAGACAAGGTTGCGACAAGTGGAGCGAAATTATATGGGCGACTCTTAACATCGAGGTCTTCAGAGCCGATGAGGGCGAAGCGACGTGAGTAAGGAATGCAAGGGCGGGGCAAACGGGAGATACCAGAGAAAACCCGGGGACCAGCGGCATCGTCTGGCACGATTCCCTCATGCGAGAATCCCGGAGCGACCTCTCCGGGAATCGAACCCGGTTCGCCTTGGTGAAATGCGAGTATTCTAACCGCTACACCACCGCGGCCCCAACGCAAATTTTCGCCTTTTTTTTCTGCTTACACACCGACTCCAGTTTACTTCAGCGTTACTTGAAGTACATTACTGTTCTTCAACATGCATGGGGACAAGGGTGCCCAGACAGAAGTGTGGCATCTGGATATCTTCTAGTCAGGCGGGACTTTAGGGCCGGTATACTAAAAATTTATCTCTGCACTATAGACCAGGAAACTTCGCGAATTCATTCGGCAACAACCTAGACTCCTTTGTGTATTTGAGCGTCAACAAGTTGTTCATTGGACGCTGCTGCTGCAGTTTAAACATAGACCAGGTAGCAAGGTATTCTGTCTCTCTTTCCTTGTAAGTTAGTTGTTGGTCAACATTCGTCAGGGCCCTGTCTAACAAACTGTGGTCCGACAGAAGCAGGGAGTCAAAGACAAGTGTTGATGAACTTTAACCCTTTCAGACCCACTTTAATTTACGGTTTCAAGTGTTGCAACAAAACATTTTTTTGATGCTTCCTGTACTTAAGTGGACATAACACTTGTTTCGTTGTCACAGCCTATGGGCTGTATGTTATTCGTTCAGGTAGAGTTATATGAACAAATCACGACCTAGAACTGTAAGACCATTTGCGAATCATTAACCCCTAGGTAAGATCATTGGTCATTGAGCTTAACAGTGTGCAGTAAAGACTAAAAATTATATATACGTGGTGTCTACACTGGGTTTTAGTGGGTTAACTTGTAGTCAAATGAATTAGTGAAATTTCCGTCCCTCTAATAATTAAGTATTTCATCAAAACTAAGTACAAGTAGGATTGCTTGTACAAAACCATCGCAGTCAGTAAACATTTTCTTCCAATTATAAGAACAATTTGTTTGTCACGTCTGCTGTTATACTGCAGAAAAATATACCCGAAGATCTTCAACTTTAAAATGATTAAACTATAGTGATGAAGATGCTTATGTTCCTTCGTATCATAGCAGATTTTATACAGCAGTAAAATAATACAGACATCATACTCAAAAACGTAACACTAAAGTGTTGGAACTGGATTTATCCTGAAGCAAAATTGCCACGCACCCCCCATACATAGGTTACTATACGTGAAGAGATTACAAAGGAAATGTGCGAAGCACGATAGTTGAAAATGTTAAGTGCTCGGACAAGTAAGTGATGAGTCCCTGCACGGGTGTCTGAGCGACTAAGAGAAACATTAAAAATAATAATCAACCACTGAGGTGTGAAAGAGCGCCATGATGACGACGTAGGTTGCTCCATAGGCCGTCGCGGCAGGTGGCGAGCGACAAAATGCTACCGCCATTTGCTGCTGTAATCACCACCTGGTAGCGGGTTGGAGTCCCGCCTGATCGATACTGTGTATTGCTCACTTAGGCAGGGTTTACAATAGCCCGTCATCCGCCTGTCCGTCATACATTCGTCCGTCTGCCAGCCGGAGCGGTTTACAACCAAACTTCGTACGTCCGTCACAAGTCTATTGCTGCAAACTAATAAAAACAAAACACTTTACAAATTGGAAAAAAATCTCCATAAAAAGTGAACATTTTTGGGGGGTATTTTTGTTATTAAGTACCCAAAATGCACATATACGTACATAACGGAAATTAAACGATGTAAAAAAAAATTAAAATGCAAATAAATCATTTTTTTTTTATTTTTATTATTGCACAAAAGGAACTCGTGTTTCCAAACGTAATTATCAATTAATCTTCAGTAAAAATTTAACTTAATTTCATTTTACAGTTACATAAACAAACATATGATAACAAAAGACAACCAAAACAATTAACTGTACACATTATACAGCCTTGTAAACAACTCGGGATGAACGAATAACAAAACGTGCTCGTTTAGGAGGCTCTAATTTCATCCTAATTTCGTTCGTCAAAAGTGAAAGCTTGCCAAGTTTTTGACGGACGGACGGACGGATAGAATTAATGGCCACCTTTCAATGGCTGTTGGTCACGTGGTTCACGGACGGATGACGGATGTACGGACGTAACAGGTTGTTGTAAATCCTGCAATAATAACACAGCGAAGGACGATGCGAGGATATAATGATAAATCAAAAGAAGGCACAAATCGTCGGAAAAAATCTCCTAAGTAATTACAGCTGCATCGAGACAATGATTGCATACGGGCAGTTTTACTTCAGTTGTTGGCCACGTGTCTTTGTGGGAAGACAGTTCTTTATCTGACTGGGCCAATCAGAATTACGTTAACTCCGACACTGAGTGTCTGTGATTCGCGTGCAGTCACCTGCAGTGAGCAACATTTAAAATCACCCAATCACGAAAGTGGAACCGAACTCTGGTGTTTTGGAGTACAAATAGCCTTGAAATTATTTTCGCGAAAATCAGGGGGCTCTATTCAAGAAGGATGTTCGCTAGACTAAAATGTACTTTACAAAGAGACATCGGAATGGTGTGCGTTGAATTCCGTTCAGACACTGTGTATTGTCTTTCCATACTTACTCTTGAGGCATGAGCTGTCTTAGTAACACAGCAATCCCGGTGGAGCAAAAATATTTTAGGTTTTCGGGTAAACTGAATCATTTTGAATGTGTCGATTAGTGTTATACTTTCTGGCCAACTGCAAACGTCCCACCAACATTAACATGGACATTCATATGGTATTTTTTTTTTTTTAGGCAGCCCTTATGTTATTGCGTGAAAAATAAAATGTAAACATTGCTCTTTATATAAGAGAAACAGGAATTGATCTTATATGATTCGTTTGTAGCATACTTACACAAAAATGATACGTTAAATAACGCAAAGGCAGTTATAGTGTCACAAAAGGCCGACAGACGGCATGTCCATATCTTTCGAACCGTGCAGCACGGGAAATGCAGAATGCCTAGGGGAAAGTGATATTTCTACAACAAGATTCCAAAAAACATATATCCTAAAACATCATACGGTCGTTTGAATATCATGATGGTCTGAATTATTTTTTAGCACGTGTCACTGATTGTAGATTCAAGTGCCGAAGTTACCAAATATGAAGGGTCCGATCTCATACAGAAAATCCACAGGAATGCAGAGCAAAAGTACGTATGTTGCAATGTGCTTATGATGTCGAAGTCTGCCATGATCTCGGAATTATTTTTCGCGGAAAATTTGAGCATAAATTATTATCAATATTCTTTAATAAAAATAATATTATAATAAATAATGATATAATAATTATAACAATAAATAATATAATATTGATAAAATATACTATATACCAAATAACCTAACAGTAATATTAATAGTTATATATTTATTATTCACTATAATTGTAGTATTCAATATTACAGAATCTAACAAAAGACCTTTACGAATAACATTTAACTAATGAATATACCGCTATGAAAGAATCACCCATCAATTAAAATTATTAACAACTCATTAATTGATATACCTACACAATTATACAATAAAGGGTTGTTTTGCAACATAACCTTTTGCTAAAGTAAAAATATTTCATCATAAGTTCCAGAATGGAGTTGTTCCGAACAATTTAACAATCACACAGTTGCCAGTTTTCGTGAAAGTGAGAGCATGGCAGAATGGATGAACAGATGATGGTGAAATGCGTTTGCAGAATATGAGCTGTCGGAAGTCGACACTGAAATGTTGCTTTCTCCTACAGAGAGTGGAGTATGAAACTTCGGAGTGCAAGCAGGAATATCTTAGGTGGTGGCAATGACCAACGAGTGACAAAGAAAGCATTAACATACAAGGTTTCCAGGAACTAGAACTAACAGCACAGAAACGATGTGAATACCGTTCAAGGCTTTTTTCCTTTTTTGACGTGAATACGTCTTTAAATTTGCAACCATAGTGGGAGGCAATCCAGAAAATCCAATGATAACAGAATCGGGGGATAGAGTTTGGCATTGCAGCTCCGAATCTATCGTCTACATTCAAAATACAATTACACCAGTCGATTACCAAAGGATCAAAGAATATATTACGTTGAACAGGGACTGCGAAACTTCGCGAACGTGGAAGGGGGGGGGGGGGCAACAATTTTGAGTTAGTTTCACCGGGTCTCATAAGTTCCGCGTAGTATAACTTTTGACTAGAAGAAGCTACGACGCTCGTTTAGGTTTCAGTCGAAAGCTCTCGCCTAGATAAATCGATTGTGTGTATGAAGACATTTGTGTGGCGTGGTTATGGTGAAATTGTATGAGTTATTTGTAAAATGTTAAGATAACTTAATACAATATCGGCCTATACTCGTCAAAAAGCCTAGCCAGAATATAAAATCGTATAAGGTTGAAAGAGCATCACAAAAGCAATACAGTGATACCCATATAACACCATATGATCGAGTGAAGAGGTTCCGGGAACGCAAAATAAACATCAAGGCGTCCGAGCGCGTCGACGTAGACGTATTCACGCGAAACAAACGGCCGTGTCCCCAACACAGTCACACCCCATGAAAAAACATGGGATTTCGGTGATAGACTATGTGTTAGTTTTGTGATAAGGTAAAGTTTCATCTGAGCGTGTGCTTCATATATATGGCAGAGATGTGGAAAAATTACGAATTCGCTTCCAGACCAGGTAGAATCCAAGAACTTGTATAGTTGTGTAATTCTTGCCATTCTGAGCCGATAATAAAAACGCAATAAAATGCAAACCCTACGGTAGCCATCCACTGAGACAGAAATCTAATGAGCAGTTGACATCTCCAAGAATGTACAGAACTAATTACAACTCCGTCGAAACATTGTGTTATTTATGAAGGTGAATCATGTATGTATATATATACACCTAAAAAAATCCAGTACTCTACTGCAGTAAATGGCAATACATAGACAAACGCAATTGGTTATACAGGCGACTCATTTATAATTTGTCTTGAATACTTGTATATCTTTTTCGCTCTAAAAATATTAAAAAGTGATTTGTAACAAAACATTATATCTTAATTCACTTCAGTACCTTATCGATGAACGAGCTTGCTTGTTTTAACATTATATTGTGCAGCGTGCCAAACGTCAAATATCCCCGACCTTTATATAGGCATTTTATAGAGATAATATGACCTGCCTCACGTTCATATTCGTCGTTTATTCTCAAAAACTTCAGTGAGAACAGCACCATATGAAGAGAGAAAGCTTTTAATTACGAATATAACTAACAATCGTAAAGAAGCAAATTAAATAAATATCGAACTGAAACTAGTAAAAAAAATTCTGAAAATATCCTAACCACGTTTGTTTTTATTAATAATAAAAAATATACTCGCAAAAATTGTGAAATTTATTTTTTTGGAGTAATTAAATAAATATTTTATACTGATGAGCTACTATACTACACTCGTACCTAATTATACAAACCACCCTGCGAACAGAAGAGCAAGCACAATTTCAGAAGCGGTGAATACATCTTAAATATGCTAGTGATCTTGCTCTATACGAACACTGTAAGGAATAGTAATATTCCTCAGCGGCAAAGTTATTCAATATATTCATACTTTAGGCCCATTGAAATCGTCACGATAATACGTTTAACAACTGCTTGTATGCCATCTGTTACAAACTAGCTCTGTGGCAATTTATACTCGAAAGGGGCCATGGGCGCAGCTAAATAATGAGTCATTATTAGGTAGAGCATAACAGTATAAGATGGGGTTTATTGAACATATGGATTATACAGCAAATATTTACGTGACTATTGATCGGAGGAACTTAAATGGAATACCAAGATGCTAATTAATTATGTTAAATTTCATTACCTCATGCCACTATTATTACAATCTGATTGGAAAGTCCTCTTTTTGTTTATGTTTCCGGAGGCTGATTCTGGGAGGTGGTTAGCGTTGGCCGGACATACCCATCTTCAGTGTTCTGTATGTTACAATGGCCAGACGACAAAACATGCCGCGCCCAGTGTTACGTTACCGTATATAGGGCGCTTTTCTTTTTTAAATATTTTTTGCCCCGTTTACTGGCTGGTGTAGGGGGGTTCTGTAGCTGTCTTTCGCAAGGTATTACTGCAATCACCCTCTTGCCCTGGTTCAATATTTGAAGGTGTGATCTGGTAGGTCGTCCAGCTAAGGCCTAATAACTTCATAAAATATCGCCGAGTGAATGATATATCGTGGACCACTGTGCCTATATACGACGGGAAGAAAATTGAGTTGTCGAGAAACAAGCAAACATCATCATTGTTGGGCGAGTTCGCGTAGACAAGTGGGTACGGAACCCAACTGAAACTGGCGTATCTTTATTGCATTTTCTTAAATTAAGTTAATGATGTGCTAGCCGATGTCTAGTCAGACTATATAACTTATTACCTTCTCCGGAATGACCATCACAGTACTCAAAAAAGGTAATAATGTGTCTTATATAAAATAGTATGTTATTATAACTCTTGGCTGTAGATTTTCTCTTCAGGCACTCAGTTGGTTTTAACCACCAATCCTATGTTCTAGTTTGAACATACATTTAGTGTAAAAATTTTTCTCAGTATTTCAGTACATAAATTACTACAAGCGTAAAACCAAATATTGTATTAAATTAGTATATACAATGCGATTATATAAAACATTACTGGTCGAAATGCATAGTTTCGATATCCCTATACCTTTATACACTTCTAGAATCCGAATTAACTATTTTTATTGTCTAAGAAGGTAAAATAACTTCAACAATTTACGTGAATAGTATAATTTCTACTATGCAATATGTATGACATGATATAAAATAACATATATAGTATATAATGAACAATAGTTGATTTATGATGTATAAATATGTAACAGTGTGTATACCACATGTATAATATACAATATAGTATATATTGTATGATATACATTATTCAAAATGTAATATATATTTTGAATACATTTTTCCTTTAACTGTAGTACTTAGTATGATATTCACAATTTATGCTAATTTTGAAAACTGGAGATCATTGGATACTAAATTAACCAAATTTTTCTCACGAAAGATTGTGAAATCATTTGTACTTTTTTCCATCCTCTTTATTTTTAAAGTTTTTAACGGAGTATGTACTGAAATTTGTAAGAAATAAATTGTTATTTACAAATTTGTTAAAATAAATGGTACCCAGATGACGTGTGTTACAGGCCAGCATCTATTTCTCTCTGAGTGAAAAATTACTAATACGTTTAGGACTAAAATGCCGACTTGTAGAAAACATTTTGTGTATAGGCTACTGAAGTTTGAGTATTGATATTCTATGTATACTCCCGGAATATGTTTATTTATGAACGTTTTGGTCCAAGGCGTAGATGAGTGAGTAAAACATCCAGGACTGTAAGACAGAGGCTCGCCCTGAGGTCGACGTTTTTAGTGTCTCCTTCGTTCCAACGATGGATAGTTGAAGAGAGGTTCGGTTTTAAGCCTTTTCCTATCTGCATTTAGACCTATATAGCCAACATTCGATGTACATGTAACAAAAATTAGAAAACGACGATGTGAGTTCCTTTCTAGTGAGAAAATTACTGTCACATTTTATGCAGCCTGGGCCTCCACCGTGGCCCGGATCAAGCAATGTCCACTACGCCTTTGTCGACGGCTATGAGAGAGGACGCGGTGTTGTGGTTGTGAGACGATTATTCCTACTGCCACGGCGATGTGCCTTCGAGTCTTCACAGGCTTACTTGCAGTCACCGTCCATGGGATGTCATGGAGCAGGAGCACCCGGAGGAAACTCAAACTCCGCGGCAGTGACCATACTTCGCACCAACTGTATTACCAATCACTTACACCACGCAAATGAGTATTTCCAAATATATCTAGCAGAGTTATTAAAAGCAAAAAAGGTTTTTCCAATCCCCTGATACTCCTTACAGCAATTATCCCCATAATTGTGAGAAATGATCGAAACAAAATTCCAGTTTATTTTTTTCATTTATAGTGGGCTATTTTATTTTCTTATTCGTTTTATAAATAATGCCCAAAAATATGTACAAAATACGAGGTACAAAATATGCCTGAAAACAAGCTTACAACGCAAAAAATACAAATGAGCCCAAAAAGCAAATTTTTTATAAATATAGTACAAGAAAATATTTAAATATTCGATTACATATAAAAAGGGTAAGTGAAAATTCCCTTGAGCAATATTAAATAACGCTGGTGGCAAGGTAGATGAATTACGCTGATTTCGAACGGTCCTAGTTCGTTTCCTAGCACCGTTACAGTGGAACATAAAGCATGTGCCGCCAGCCTGTGGGGTTCATCAGGGATATAATTTTCTCTCACTGCTCCGTCTTCAACTTACGTCATCCTCATTGGCGCTGAAGACCTTCAACGTTAAGCGTCCCACAAATACCTAACCCTTTCTCTTTCTTTCACCAGTGTATCCAGGTGTAAAACATAACCGATGTAGCCCTGCCAAACTTATGAAATCAATATTTTTTTAAAGAATCAAGTATCACAAGAATTTAAAAAAAATAACTTTTTTCCATTACAGGGTTAGTGACCGAAATTTTTGAGCACCTTCGGGTATAGCCGGCATTTTTTGATACGTACTGCCCGTGTTTCGATGGCAGTCTCCTGAAGTGACCTATTATAACATTTATCCAATTACCAAAGTGTATCAAAGCGAAAGTGTTTTGGAGTGACAGTAGGCGTGGAATATTTTTGGCGAGAAACATATGCGCTGAATAATGGGCTTTGCCTGATTGTATGTATTTAAAGTCCACGTCAATTATTTTTTGTGGGTTTTGGAAAGCTATGCGTTTCAGGGCAACAGCAAAATGCGTGACTATTACATTAATTCCGGCACACAAATAAATAACCAAACAATCAAAACACGAATAACGCTTCCTGGTATTAAAATTAACACAATATGATTCTGGCAACCTCAGCTATTTGTACGAAAAATAAATAAGCTGAACAGCGACAATTATGCAGTGGTTGCAGGTCTTTGTCACTGACTTTACCCAAAAATCAATACAGATAATTTATGTATTGATTTATTGGTATTAACTCGTGTTTCATTTTAAATATTCGTACCGTCCTTGGAAGCCGCGGTGACTTAGACGTAAGGAACTCGTATCCCATCAAGCTGAACCGACCCGTTTCCTTTCGGGTTTGTTTCTGGATTTTCCCATATAGAAAACGTGGCGGGCGTTGTTATGTGTCAGTGGGTTTTCCAGTGGTACTTCCTCTTCCTCCACTTAGCGCTTCATTCGACTGCTGCGTCTCTCCACTTCACTTCACTCCCATCGATGCTGAAGACCTAACATGCTAAACTCTGCCTAAATCGCTGAATCACTTTACTGGTTACATTTCACTGTATGGAAATGATCATAACGCTGTCTCCTTAAGCTGTAAAAAACGCTTTCTCTCTCTCTCTCTCTCTCTCTCTTTCTCTTGCCATGTCCATATAACGACACACACACGCTTGAATGCTCACATACAGTCAACATTTAACTTCAAGGTAACAGCTGTAATACTGTCACACTGAGTCCAGAAAAGCTGACAGTTGCCCTCCATTATGTACTGAGTTGCGCACGATCGAAGACAGACGCTTATTAGGCTGAGAAGTGAGGTTTGTCTCGATCTTTTCAGCAAGAGCGTTCCATCGCGACCTTAAGGTTGAAGTAAAGTAACAGCTTATGGAGTAATGCAACCGACTATACAACATAAAGAACTCATTAAAAAATGTACAAACACCATAGAAATTGCCAGAATAGTGCGATTTATGCTGTATATGAAAGAAGAATACATCTATTTTGCAACAATACAAATTTTTTTTATTAAAATATACTTTTTAAATGTAAAAATAATCTATTTAAAGAGTCTGCATTTTTTACTAAATCTAAGCATATTTTCAATATGGAAGATTCAGAAAGTAGAATTTGCAGGAAAAATTTCTTCATGGAATATCATCATAATATATACTATGAATGTATTTTTTTTTTTAAATTGTCATAATAATGTAAGAAGTATTTATTATTATTGAGTTTATTTGCGTCAATTTGTCACAAATATTTACGGCTGAAATTGACGTAAATAAACTGATGATACAATTTATATGATACATTATTGCTATGATTTTATTACATATGATTACAGTAAATATTACGACGATCTTTCTTGAAGAAGATTTTCTTGTAAATTCTGCATTCCGAAGCATCCGAAATGGAAATGCGCATAAATTTAGTTAAAAGTGCGAACTCTATGGAACGATTATTTTTTTTACATATAAAAAGTATATTCCAGTGAAATATTTGATAATGTAGCAAAATATATACATTTTTATACTTTCACGTGCAGCATTAATCGCATTTTTCTAACAATTTTTATGCTGTCTGTACATCCTTTTGATGAATTATTCACATTGTAGAGTCGGGTGCAGTGATCCATAGGCAGTTGCTTTCCTTCAACCTTAAGTGAGTGTAGCCTCAGAGTAGGTAATTCAGAGGACTATGTACATTGGGCTGAAACTTCGTTGAAGAATGTTTGAAAATCTGGTTTTTGTCGTTTATATCAAACGTGCTTTGAGTACGTTTAGATACGAAAAAAACATCACACGCCAGACGAGGACGGAATTGTAAGTTAGTTAAATGTTACCACGAATGCTGTAAATATTATTCTGGAGCCCTCCAAAATAGTTAAAAACGGCTTATTCAAACTGCCGTATCTTAGAACATACTAGCCGGACACTTACCAAACAACGATGGGAGTCTGTGTTAAACTTTGCTGCATCAATAAAAGGGTAGGGCCACCGCTGAAAGTCCAAAGGTATACGCAGCTTAACGAGAACACTGCACGCCAGTTCAGAGATCTGCGCGTAGTGGCGATGGCGCTCTTGTAGCTCCTGTCAATGTGACAGGCGCTACAATGTGGGTAATTTGTACACATATATGTGTCTCCAAGGTCCAAATATATAATTGAAAACACTGACGATATCTAATATGAAAATTCGGGTCGCAGCGATCTTGAACTCGCACGTAACCGCTGGCTATTCCTAAACGTTTTTTAATTTTTCCTTTGTTAGTTACAAACCCGAAGAAAACTGTACTCATAAACACGTAAATGCTAAAGCATACAACACGGACTTCACAATATGTTATATAATCATTTTAGGTTTATTATACCCATGTAGGTATAATAGAGAGAGAGGCGGCGTCTGCTGTAAGAGACTGTAAGAAAGGGTGTGTTCAAGATGTGTCACGTGACCTTAGGAAGATTGTGCAATGGCGAACATTGTTGGATGCACCTTCGTGACATCTCGATCTAGGGAGAGAACGGCGTGTTCGGATTCTGTCACGTGACTTTAACAAAACATTGTTCCATGTTGAACACACTTTTATGGCGTGACACCCCGTCTGGTGTATTCTACATCTATGATATGTTATTAAATAAAACGTGATCATATTAAATTCTGACATTGCAAATCAGTCGCTAGTGTCATGAATAATTACGTTAATATTACAGAATAAGTTAATACGAGGATTGGACGGCTCTTATCATCTAAGCTAAGGACTTAAGAGCCGATGAGAGATGAATGAGGCGGATACGGAGAAGCGCCTTGGAATGCAATGACGCGAAAGAGGGGAAACCGAAGATCTCCGAGAAAACCTGTCGGCCTACTGCGTAGTCCAGGCACTAATCCTACTTGCGAAAATTCGGGAGTGACCCCGCAAGTAAAATTGACAATTAATGAATACAGCTCAGTATTTCTGCTCTGTATCTTTCCCCACATGAATAATCAGTACTGCTGGAATGTGATTCCGACATAGCAACGACTAATTGTGGCCTTCCTATTTTCTATAAATACACTCTACCGACACCTTCTCTCATCCTAAACAGTGTTCCCAATGTAGACGGTCCTGAGTTAGTTACATAAGATTTTAACAGTATTCCAGTTCTAATAAGAGACGAATATCAGCTCTATTCTGTCAGCTTCAAAACACTTTGCCAGAGTTCCTTACGGACATATGAGAGCTACTGAAGCTCTAAATCTAGACTTATAAACGTAAATTCTCTTGTCAAAATGTACAATCCCCTGCCACTAAGAAACATAGTACAATCTTACAACCTGCACGCAAGAAACTCTTATTTCTTTAACTGCAATTTTTTATGAATTCAAAGTCCTCTACGGCAAGGTCATTAAGGACAGGAGGGAAATATATACGGCACTTTAACAGCAGATCAGAATGAAGTGAGGTAAAGATGGAACAGTGATGGAAAACATCTACGTGTGGAACGAGAGTACAGTACCCCGAGAAAAACCGCCCCACCCACCAATGGTAATGTCTGGCGCGTTTTTGACATGTGGAAATTCTAGTGTAACCCGGCCGGAAATAGAAATCGAAAGCTTTGGTAGGCGGCGAGAACTATAGCCGCTACACTACCATAGCCCCTGACTACAACATAGTTCAAGGGAACTGAAAAAGGTACAGGCAATAGTGTTTAGTAAGGAACCATCTCGGCATTTACCTGGAGTTATTTCAGGAAACAATGGAAAGCTGAAATGAGGATACCCGGACAGGGATTCAAACCCCGGCCCTGCAGAATGATAGCTCAGTGTTTACTATTATTACTACTTGCTCGGTCAGTTTGATTTTACTTGTTCAGCTTTCATTAGGGCAGAAACAACTAAACAAGCCAACTCAGTTAACGGAGAATTTAGTTAGACTGTGAATGTCGAATAACGGTGTTTATCAGTGTTGTCATTAGATATACATAGGCTACATATACACACATACACACATACACACCGCGAGCCAGTAATATTAGTTTTAAATTCATTAGTCACATTATCAATGCTGTTTTGCACTTGTTTCAATAAAGATGTATGAAAACTATAACCTACATTCACAACTAACAAAAATTGTATTTATACATCAAATAATTGTGACTTGGCAATTCGTCGCATCCACGTATTCAACCCAGAAACAAATTAGATTATAAGCATAGTTTATATTAAGTATAATTTTATTAAATTTCGTCTTTTAATGGTGCAAAAATTTTGCAATATTTCATTTATAAGCACTCAGCTATAATTTATTTCTTTTTTACTTTGTAATACTACTGCAATTGCGTAAAGTTCCAACCGCTTCAATCTATGTTTAACCAGGCATTAGCAACAGTATTGACATAACTTTAATCAATTTCGAAAATCATCATAAGGACCGCATATTTCTGTTATTAAATATTATTTTTACTTACCTTTTTTTTTCTTCCACCACGCTGTTTTTCACACCTATCTATGAAGACGACATCATAAATGTAATTAAAAATTTCAAAAGTAAATTTTCTGTAGAATAGATGAGGTACCTATGACTCTGCTAAAAAGTGTTCTTATTTAATAAAACTGCCTTTGACTTACATTTTCAATGAATGTCTTGCCCAGGGAATTTTTTCTGATAGACTGAAATATGCAAAAAGTACTCATACACAAAAAAAGGTGACTAGGCATTGATGGATAACTATAGGGCTATTGCCCTTCTTGAGCCCTTTTAAAAAATTTAGAGAAATTGATAGCAAATAAAATGACCCAATTCTAAAAAAAAAAAAAAAAAAAGGTTATTTCATTACATCAGCATGGCTTTGTAGAGGGTAGATCCACAGCACAAGCTATTTAAAGTTTTACTGAAAAAATATTAACTCCTTTTGATAAAATACAATTCTCAACAGGTATATTCGCAGACCTTTCAAAAGCTTTTGATTGTGTCGACCGCAATATTTTTGTTTTGCAAAAACTTGAACATTGTGGAATAAGAGGTGTAACCAATAATATGTTTAAATCATATCTTGAAGACAGAAAACAGATCACCTCGGTAAGATATTATGACAAAAATCATATTACAAATGTTATGTCCAATACCAGACCTACTCGAGTAGGAGTGGGACAGGATTCAATACTGGGACCAATTTTATTCTTAATACTTATTTATGATTTTCCAGAACAAATAACCAACGGTTCAGCTATAATGTTTGCGGATGACACAAACATTTTGGTAACTAGTTCAAATAACACTGTTCTTGAAGGAAATATAAAACATACAATGACTGAGATGTCCAGTTAGTTCCAGTATAATAAATTAATACCTATTAAATGTAAACAAATCTGTGCTCATGAGTTTCATGCAAAGAAATAAACATCAAATGTAGGATGAAAGGTGCACAACGATATAAAAATACGGGTTACGAACAGTTAACAGTATTAAATATCTAGGGCTCATTGTAGACAGTTATTTAACATGGACTGAGCATGTTGATAGTTTCTGTAAAAAACTGAGTTCAGTGTGTTTCGCGGTACATACCTTAAAAAAAGATTTGTAATAGTAATACAATACTTGCATACCATTTCTCAAATTTTCAGTCCATAATAAATTATGGAATCATATTTTGAGGTAAATCGACAAAATGGGAAAAGGCTTTTAGATGACAGAAGAATATAGTGAGATTAATAAGTAATAAGGAAAAAAGAAGTCACTATAGGCCGCTATCCTATATAATAAGTAGACGATCTCTGTCTGTCTGTACATCTTTAATACCTCTAAGTCCCTTGAAACTCAACAGAAGTTCTTCAAATTTTGCAGAGCGAATTCTCAGGGTAAATACAGGTCAAGTTCGAACTTCAACAAGATCAGATTACGCAACCATTACCTTTTACCCAAAAAAACTAATTTCTTTATTACTTTTTCGCTATGAAAACTTTTGTATTAATGCATAGAGAATATTGCATAGAGATATGAAGGTAATGTAATATCATTTTTGTTTACTTTAAATGTCCCGCGCCAATGTTGAGTTAATAAAGTGGGGCCACAGTGGTTCAGAGGATAGAGCGATTCCAAGTGAGGCATTAGAGGCTCAGTCGATAGAACTATGTTAAGTGGGGCCGCAGTGGCTTAGGGGATATAACTGTATCAAGAGGGGTAGCAGTGGCCAAGTGGATAGATATATATGAATTGGTGCCTTAGTAGCTCATTGGATGGAGAGATTCCAAGTGGGGCCCCAATGGCTCAGTGGATAGAGCGATTCCTAGTGGGGTCTTACTGGCTCAGTGGCTAGAACTATGTTAAGTGGGGCCACAGTGGCTTAGTGGATAGAACTATATCAAGTGGGGTCGAAGTGGCCAAGTGGATAGATATATAGCAAATGGGGCCTTAGTAGCTCAGTGGATAGAGAGATTCCAAGTGGGGCCCCAATGGCTCAGTGGATAGAGCGATTCCTAGTGGGGTCTTACTGGCTCAGTGGATAGAACTATGTTAAGTGGGGCCACAGTGGCTTAGTGAATAGAACTATTTCAAGTGGGGTCGAAGTGGCCAAGTGGATAGATATATAGCAAATGGGGCCTTAGTAGCTCAGTGGATAGAGAGATTCCATGTAGGCCTCAGTTGCAAAATGGCTACCGCGATTGCAAGTGGGGCCTTAGTGGCTCAGTGGATAGAGAGATTCCAAGTTGTGCCGCAGTGGCTTAGTGGATAGAACTATATCCAATGTTGAGTTAATTTCACATCATATTTTTTTTCAGTCTTTGTATGATAAGACAATTTCGCAACATCGTAACTGTTCTAGGCACGTGACAATACTAAAATCTCTGTCACGGGCTAACCCCTAATTTATAAATAACAAAATTATCACTCTTCCATGGCATGTATTCTTTTTTGCATGGAAAATATTAAAAAAGTTAAAAAAATGGTGATATTAACCTATTCTACAGAACCTCAAAATTTACATCAAATCCATACTATGCTGGGGCAAAACTAATAAATAACCTACCCAGTCACTTGATGTCAATTAATTATTTTGCAGTAATTTAAAATAACTTTTAAATTCTACTTTTTAAATAAGGCCTTCTATTCCGTAAAAGAATACTTAAATAAAGATGAATTTATATAATGCAGAACAAGACTGATATAAGGAGACTTCATGTAATATCTTGTGTTTCAATCTAATGTACACTTTACATATTTATACTTTAAGATCTATCTGTATATGAATTGTAATAAATTGTACGGCAACCAAAATGTAGTCTTTACATGTTTGTAGAGCTGCTAGAATTAAGAAGTGCGTTAATTATATTATTTATCTGTTATATATTTTTATGTTAATGGAATTGTGTGCAAATTTCCATATTGTATAACAAATATAAAAAATAATAATAATTGACAAGCCATTTCCAAAGTGTATTGGAATATGGGATGGGAATAAATAAATAAATAAAGTGATTTCCCTTGGCTTCTTTTCCGCCATTCAGAAATATGCATGTGTCCTCTATCCCTGTTCTTTTTAAATCGTGTCTTATTACCACCCATCGTGGTGTCTTCCGCCAAATTCAAAAGAGTGGTTTCGCGATACTATAAAGCAAACAACGACGGCCTCCAGCACGCGCGACACGTGTGATGCGTTACTGTAATGAATCACTGCGCACGGAGAGCCCGTCACCTATGGGTGGACGCGTGAACTACGACGCATATAATTAGTACCAAATCCCTCGTGAACTGCCGTTTTCAAGGCTTGCGGTGTAAGATATTTTACAGCTTGTGTTGCTTCTACATGCAGCCTACAATTTTCAACTTCATGTACACAAATGGGTTGTTGATTGACATTTTTCAGTTTTCCATTTGCAATGCAAATTTATTAGTATTCGTCTATTGAAGTTCGTCATATTGACGGCTATATAATTAGTAAAATAAAAAAACATTTCGAAATTTCGAATAATGGCAATCTAAAATCCAACCTTACTCGGTATCTTAATATTACCCTGATTTCAAAAGATGTAAAGGTTTTCACACTATCTCTTGCGCCACGAATGTCGATTTCGTGGCTCGCAGCCACATATCCCACGCCCTCTTAAAAGCCCATAGTTAAGGGGAGTATGTAGCTGCGCGTCCAAGGTCAAGAAGCGAGGGAGCATTTACAGGCGACAGTTACATGCATGTCTAGCGCCTCATCGCTCCTACGCGCAAGGCGTGCAGAGTTTCCGTCGTGACGCTGTACTGTGCAAATTATATCTGTAACATAGGGCTTTTATTACACGCGATGAAAGACCACAGATTAAACTACGTCCGTATCTTTGTACTTTCCTCTTGCCGCTTAAGGAAACTGCGTAGGCAAGTTTTGAAATTGGGTATTTGACCATTTTCACGAATTTCTTTTTCCAAGAATACACTTAATATGACCAAAGTAAAACAATAGGGCCGTGGATGATTGCTTTTTATCCTGTATGACAAAAGCATATTTCCAGAACTTTTATTTACCGAGATACGCGTTTACGCGCAGACGACGATTTCACAGAAAACGTTTCAGTATATAGGATTTTTCAAGGGAGGGAAAGGGAACAATGCCCGCTATTTCAGAACCTTGAGTACAAATGTGCCGGGGCGAGAGGCATGCAAGTCGGTGTAGCCTTTATCGCTCCCTTGCTTCTGTAGGCAAACAAAGCTCTAGGCTGGTACTTCTCTTGTATACATAGCGGCGGAGCAGGCGCTCATGTCGCGAGCTACAGCCGCACACGCCCATAAAATTGCGTATATTCCATTCACAGTCACTTCCAACTTTTCTTAAGGCTTCCTAAAGGTTCTACTTGCAGGATATTCCTCCGTCTCATGCAAACAAAGCTTAACCGTATCTAGAAAATTGCACCAAAGTGACAGCGCACCAGATTCGTGCGCCCTCACTTTAATAATATTTCTCATAAGAACTACTTATTTCTTACTAGGCATTACCAGTACATATATTTTATCCTTGTGTTTATTCATAATAATAACAATGCAATATTATAATATATTGATGAAATGTGAGTTAAAATTAAATTTAACTTAATAGAGGTTATGCTATGTCAATAGAAGTGTAAAACGGTTTTGGCATTTAGCATATTTAGGAAATCACCAAGTATAGCATACATGGGGTAGTTGTTCAAAGGTTTAATAAAAAAAGTGTGAAGAAATAGCGAATAGACTATACTTGACCAATCACATGTCCGATCGCCGTTCGTCAATCAGCGCTTAATAATTGACTCGCCAGCCGGCAGCCCAAACGATAGGGAACTTTCCGCAGCATACAGTAGGAGATGAGATACAAGGTCACGTTCTCAGATCCTCGCGGAGCCAATCAGAGGATGAGTACGGCCACATCAAAGAAACAACATGCCGTTTACTTATTTTCTCTGTGATGCTAAACTCAATACCAGGCCTTAATTGGCTGTAAAACTGCACACAGCTTAGTTATGTAAAATAAACCTGGTTGAAAATGCCTCGACTACGGAAAGGGATTCTCTTTCTCGGCCTGGACGACCAGTTCAGATCTTGTGTGCTGTCTCGTAGGCAGGGGACCAAGCTGTAATTGCTGTAAGGTATGCGCAGGTCTGAGGTCTCGAAGGTCCGGGAGAAATCCATGGGGAACCCCTCCGAGGTGCCACTGTACTTGTTTGCTAGATCTGATGGGGATGACCTCGACTCTGTTAATCCACATGGAAGGGGCTTCCCCTCTCTGCCCAAGAGAAACACTCTGGAGGCGTGGTGAGTACTGCTAACCGAGAATTGCGTCGGGGGTATTGTCACCCCTAGTATTACATTAGCAGGAAAATAAGCTAAGGAAAGGACTGATTATGCGCAAATGATAGCCTCTGCCAGATCGAGGGAACCCACACTTCCTCGTGGTGATGCTGGGTGATATTAGCGAGTGAGATCAGTAAACATGGGAAACTCCCGGGCGTTCCCTATGCCATGTTTTACTAAAAGGGGTATGGGAATTCGTCACCGTGGGTAATGACGACAGAGGCATCAGGTGGAGGGCCAGTCGACTCCTTTACGGTCAGTGGGACCCAAAAACTGAGTCTCAATGTGAAGAAATTCTAACTATGGCAAAGGACCACCTTATTGGGTCTGGTATTCCTGAGCAGGGGAAGGGACATGGGTCTCCAAGAGCAGGGGAAACGTAAGTAAAACAACAGCAGATTTCGTGAGAGGATCTGCTGTTAGTCTTGTCCGAGGGGTCTGTGCCCTTGTAAGCCACAATATGGAGTGGCAGCCCACGAGGTGGAGAACCCAAGATCAAAAGGAAGTAGTAGCACGGGCTGACCTCACTTTCCCCGTATATGGTTTCTTAGCTTGAGGGGGTGGGTGACACTATCCTGAAGAAAGGGGTTAGTGTTCACGAGGTTCCCCACTCTCTATGATGCCCAGAGGTCAGATTGAGGATGGACCTGTAATGGGAGTGGTGAGTACCTGGACTGTATGTCCAGGTATCCATGATGGTAGTAGATATTTTCTCCTAGTACGAGGAGAATGTCCAACAGGACAAATTCCATGTGACAGCTGGTGAACATGAGAATGTTCCTGAGAGGTGGAAGGAGACTTGGGCTCTGAGGGCTGAAAAAAAAAAAAAAAAAAAAACGCCAGTCTTTTTGAGAAGGAGCTGTTGTTAGCCCGGTCCGAGGAGGCCTGTGCCTGTGAAAGCAGCAAAATGGACCAAACATCTTACTGAGAACACAAAAATCCCGGAAAGGCCATTGGCTAAGAGAGGTGAAGAAGATATATATTGTGTTGATGCTACACTGTTCGCGCCCATGCTCGATACTTGCCCAGACAGAGAGAATCAACTATAGTCCTACTTGTTGCCTGCATGACAGTGTCGGAACGCCTCTTTTCAATTCGCATTTTACCAAATGGGAAATGTTTAGACTTTTAATATCTGTTACCATTATCTAAGTACTTCATGTGTTTACAGTCAACTATACAAACTGTCATAGAATCATTGCGACAATCTTATAGCGGTGATGTAATGATTAACTACGTTTGTCAGAGCACGAATGTTCGGAGACGCCCCCTTTAGATGCTAGGTGTCTTTGTATAACGCGTTATAACGCTTGGCAGGTTGACAGTTAGCATTGCACACAACAGGCACCAGCTGACTACCTCCCAGGGAACAGTGGTATTTGATGTAGTACTGTAGGGGTGGTGGTAATAATAAGTAGGTAGACATTTGTGGTTGCAGTACTTTATTTACTACCTGTTACACATTTCCATACGTTAACCTAAAAAAAAGTATTGAAAATGGCAGTCCTCTGTTTTATTTCAGTCCCTGCAATGCAGGTGCATTGCCTGGCAGACCCTCTCGAAGATGCTCAGGAGTGGTTTGAATATTTTTGCACGACACCTATATTCGCGGTTCTCCACAGGCATAGAGTACACACAACTCTTTATGTGGCCCCACAGGAAGTAATCGATTGGGGTGAGGTCTGGTGACCGTGGTGGCCATGGAACAGGGCCGCCTCTCCCAATCCACTTAACACCAAACATGTGGGTGAGGCATTGGCGAATGCAATGGTTAAAATGCGGTGGGACACATTCATGTTGAAACAACACATTGACTTATACATTCAGCTGTACATCTTCTAGCAGGTGGGGTTGCTCATTTGTCAGAATATTGTGATACGCTTGTCCGTCTAAAATAACTGGAAGGATAAAGGGTCCAATAACTTTTTAGTGGACGATAGTAGAATGATTTGGGAGAGTCGGGCATAAGGTAATGGGGAAGTAGGAGCTAGGAGCCGGCTGGTCGCCATGTTGTGATGTCACCCAACCGCCATCTTGGATCTTGCTGACTTGGCCTTGAGCCATGACCTTGATCTCGAACCTATGTCCATGATCTTGAATGACTTTGCAACCAAAACAAAATCCAAAAAAAACTGCAGAAAAATCACAAAATCGCAAAAGAATATTATAAAAATATTTAAAGTTTTTAAAAAAATTATTCAAATATATACATGTAGGAGGTCCTGGGTTCGATGATAGGTGGATCGCCTAAGCTCCCGACACAACTTGCCCTCACCAGGTCGACCAGTGTCCATCTCATCAGCCATGTTAGATGTCAGTGACCTTGATCTTTGACATAGACCCTGGTGAATTGGAAGCCAAAAAATTGTGAAAAATTCAAAAAGTATAAAAACTTAAAAAAAACCTATAAAAATGCCCAAAATGTTTTAAAATGTATTTATAATTTATACTAATTTATTAAAAATTATTATTAAAAATGTATTTTAAATTGCATAGCAATTTTTATAAACATTATTATAATAATAAAAATAGTATTAATAATAACGTACATTTCTTGAAATCCCACCACGATCGACATTCGATTAATTTATTTATTGGTTATTTAATCGGCCAATTACTCATTTTTGCTAGACCTCTTCCATGCTATATATAATGTCGATTTATTTTTTTTGTATCGACACTAGAGCACACTGGAAACTCATGTTTTAGCCACCACAGATAATTTACTATCGACAAGAGTTTATCGATCTGTATTGAATGGTGACAAGGTCATGTAAATAGTTATATATTTTTCTATTTATTCTCAAATGCAAGTATTTTTATTAAAATATTTTTTATATAAAGCAGGTTTTTTTATAAAATATATAAAACACATCTTACTTTCATGCAAAAAATTTATTCAGTAAAGTACGACATGAGTAAATACACTTACAAAGGTGTATGAATTATAATCTTCGGTGTTCACTGCTCGATGTCCGCATCTGCGACCCAGGAATTATAGTGGGTTGGGAAACCCCAGCATTTGACATATGACCATCAGTTACGTCGTATCAGCACCTCTCGACCAAATGCATATATGGAAACTTTGTAGGCATGATCTTGTCGGCGTAGAAACCTCCATGGATGGGATCATTATTAAGATTGTTGAGAAAGTAGGTCATAGGAGCTTAGTTGCGTAAATGTCGAACACGAAAGATTTTGGGCTCCAATTCGTTGTAAATCCTTTCTAGAAGATGCATTTCTGTTTGGAGATGTGCACCAGGTCTCAAACTTTGTATTTAGGCTTGCATGGGTTCCTCCTTTTCGCATCAGTGTACAATGTTCGAAGATGTCTTTCATATCATCGGGCTTCATGTGTGTGATAGAATGAACTGTAGAATTGTACTCGCATATGAGTTTTGGTAGTATATCCAACCATTTGTAGCTGCCATTTGCAGCGAAATGTATCCACATCTTTCTTTCAGGGTCCTGTTGAACCTCTCAACTATACAAGCTTTGATACTGCTATATGTGGAATATTATTTGTACTATGTTTATTTATCAGGGTAAAAAACTTAGCATTATAGAATTCCTTGCCATGTTCGGTTTGTAGATTAGTTGGGATGTGTCCTTCATGCAGAACATCAGCCATGGCCTCAGTGACCTCACAGACATTCTTTGACTTGACAGGCCTGGCCCAGGCGAATTTGCTATATGCAACTGATGATAATCAACATGTATTTGTAACCCTTGTGACCAGAGCATATGGTATGATCTCAACAAATTTGGCTTGAAATAGGAACACAACCTTGCAGCGATGGTAGTTACATCTCGCAGATGTGTGCAGTTCATTGGCGATTCCCAATAGACTCATTCTATGTAGCCTCCCTCTTTCAGTTCTACAATGATAGAAATTAGCTCATTAGTGTGGGAGTTATTTCCAACCCAGTAATTTCTATAGACCAGGTCGCTTGGGTCGTCCCAGAACACTTAGTCGATGTGTTTGACGTCGGCTATCTTCTTCAGACCTTCGCCACTTTTCAATACTATGCCACTGAAGAGGTCTGCAAGAAAGTCGATTTTTCACGATCTTCGTCCTTATAAACACTTGTCTCAGGATTGTTATATTGGCAAAGGGCATGCTTGAGTTCAAGCAATATCTTGTATTCCAGCAGGTCGGATTCTGTAATCTGTCTGGGCTCCTTGCGAAATAGAAGTTCATAAAGCCTGGGGGTTTCAAGTGTCTTGTAATCGCCTACTTGGATGATACCACCAGGCAGAAACTCTATTTCATTTGCACCGAAAAACCATTTATCATTATGCCTGTATACATTGTATGTCATATCATTATTGCGAGATGTGTACAATCATAAGTAGCGACGAACCATAGCATTGGGTTTGAAGACTTTTTGTGTACCTATTTCTTGTGCGATTAATCTGCATCCGATCCATTTTTCCGATCGGTTTATACAGTTTCATGTTTCCGCTTCTTCATAGGCTCAGCAGTAGCATCGATTTCAGTCTTCACAACTATGGGTGCTCCATCGCTCTCCCTGAGCACACAGAGACGACGAGTAACGGGCTTAAACATTTCTTCATTTATAAGGTCGCGCAAAATTTTAGCCCTCTTGGCGAATAAATACTTTGAGCGACCGGAATGAATCGACCGATGTAAGTCTCTAGCAATGTCCGACATCGCAATGAATAAAAATAGTTACTGTTGTTCTCTTTTATAGGTTTAGTCATGGCTTTCCATCAAAATACTTTCGAACTTGCCCAGGTATTCGCTGCAGGAATCTAAAATGTCCCTGCAATGGTTATGAATATCAGCTTTTGTGGCGAGATGGGAAATCGAGGTAGTGAATCTATGATCTATGGAATATTTCAGCCCTTTCAGATTCTCTCCATTGTCATCAATTTGCCTTTGAACATTCGTCACATGCTCGTACATGGCCACCATACCGCGGACGATCTCAATCATCACACGTTCCATCTTAGCCCTGATCTCGAAAAGTAAGTTGCAAAAAAAGGTATTTTATTCAGTCAACATACTGCGCAATTCCGAGATGATGGCATTACCAGTTTGGAGAAAGAAAAGTTTAGTAGCAGATCTTCGGATCGTTTGGGTTTGCCAATATTTAGAATTATTCTTCTACTTGTATCGCAGGTTCCATCGTTTCTTGGTGCAAGACAACCTCCACCTTCGTCTTTGTCAAGATACAGCTTGAGGTTATTTTGCTCGAATTTCGATACACTGTAACTCATTCGCGATGGCGACGATGAACTGATCGAATCCCTATCAGTACCTCCAATTATTTAGGGGCCAGTCCTTAACAGCAATCGAAAATCAATACATGTCTTTCCAGCAAAAGGCACACACTAAGGAAATCCGATAGCATCATGTCTGTATTTACATGATATTCATAAACATGCCACAAATTCATATAGTACATGCGAAACAACACCAACATGTTTGCATTGCCATGAAGCAGTTGTTTGGGTATGCATGAATAAGTCTGGCCAAAGTATACGAGGCAACCTTTGCATGCCATTCCATACTAAAGTACTCCTGGATGCACTTTTGTTTCTCGCAGGCAATTTCACCTAAAACAAATATCGAGTTTGGCAATGCTTCACTCGGTGGCATGACTGCATCATTATCGTTGCAAGGTAAATAACCCACACCATCCACAGCTTGCAGTACTTGTGTTAGTCGTTGGTCTTTAGGTTGCTGGAGCGATTTTGAATATAGGTACACATTCTCGACCTGAAGACCATTCTATTCTTCCAGCAGGCTCAGTAGGACGCATGATTTCCCGCAATTTGATAGTCCTGTGGTAATGCAGAGCACTATATTCGGAAATAGGCTTCCATGCCATGATTCGTGGGAGATAGCTTCATCTTTAGCATGAATGCATTTCGGTAGAATAACATCTTGCTTGGTAATAAGTATCTTACCACTACTATCTTACAGTGTGTACAGTGCTAACTGCGATGTAACTGTGGTACTAAGTGTGGTGCTGATTGCAGTTCTAACTGCAGTGCTAAGTGCCATGCTAACTGTGGTGCTGATTGCAGGGCTAAGTGCCATGCTAACTGTGGTGCTGATTGCAGTGCTAAGTGTGGTGCTAACTGTAGCATGTGTAGTGCTAACTGCAGTGCATGTAATGTTAATTTCAGTTTATGGAGTGCTAACTGCAGTACATGTGGTGCTAACTGTGGTGCATGCATTGATAAGTGTGGTGCATGTGGTGCTAACTATGGTGCTAATTGCAGATACAGAAAACCAGTGCTACAAGTTTTAGAATGTCTCTTCAAAATATCACTCCAACTAAACTGCCTCTGGCAGATTTTGCATTCAAAAGTCACGATTGAACATTTCATTCAGCAGGTGGTTATTTCATGTCGACACACACTGTGCAAAGCTGTAAATGCTTTACCACAGAAGTGACAAAGCAGATGCTTCATTAGCACTTGATGCCCATACTGTTCCAAGTATAGAATGAAACTGAAACAAAAAAGTCTAAAATGAGCGTATTTATACTTTTCTCGCTCAGTTCTCCACAATGTCTCAATAGATAAAACTGTAACTAGAAGCGGGATCGTTAATATGATGGTGAACAATCTACCACTCGAGTTGCACATTACTGGATACAAGTTCTGTGGTCCAGGAATGAAGTTATCTAAAAGGGTGTCATGTGTTGACACAGGCATCAACGCACTCGACGATGCATGCAAGCAGCACGACATTGCTTACTCCATAAACAAGGATCTGGAAACTCGACACCAGGCAGACAAGATACTTACACAGAAGGCCGATGGGATAAGAAAACAATCAGACAATGGACTTGGAGTGAAGTAGCCATGTCGGGTATATCCAGTGTGATGAAGGACAAGGTGAGGATGGGAATGGGTGATACGAGCAAGAGAAAGGCACAGGTTAAAATGTGAACAGGTATAGAGAGCAATAGAAAGGCACAAGTGAAACAAAAAGCAGTGAGAAAGGGAAAAAAGTATGCAAGGCAGAGAAAACAACTAACAGTGGATTTTTTCATGGATTTGGCCGGCACTCGAGGCCCTTGGGGGCCTAATTGGGGTCACGAAGGGTATTGTCCATGTCGTTAACACACTATCGAAAAAATGGAAGCAGTTTTCCAATGCCCAAATACACGATGCCAATATGGAAGCTATCGCTATGGGCAAAAGAAACAGCCAAGGCCTCTACCTAAGGCCATATCCAGTAGGAGGTGGAAGTGTGCAAAAGAAATGCAGCAGGGAAGGGCTATTATGATATCTCTAATGAAATTACAGCTCACTAACATGGATTTGGAACTGCATGAACAAATTTAAAATACCTAATTTTAGAGGAGTGTTTATGAGAGACGAATTGCCACAAAAACCAAAATGTAATGAGTCTGCCATAATTAATCTGGACACGACAACCAAACCTGGTATGCACTAGGTGGCTTACATATAACAAGGCAAATATGCAGACTATTATTACAGTTTTGGGAATTTGCATCTTCCACCTGATCTGCGACGGTACCTGAAAGTAACAAGCTGACTTACAACTACGCTATGGAGCAGATACGCAACACTTGGTATTGCAGAGATTTGTCTCTTCATTTCCTGGTTCATGCGTACAAGTAATTGTATAAAATGGCTGTACATCGAAGAGAAACTATCAGTATTGTCGACAATGCTTACCTTGATGGGGCATAGCTCCGAGATGCATGCTGTATACTTTCTGCCACTTGACATAGAGGAAGAATGGCACATAAGCCTTGTTGATTGTCAAACCTACAATGCGATACCGAACATCGATGAAAAAAATTATAAGGCATACCTCTTAAAAGGTGGCAATGTCTGCAATACAGTAAAATTGCCCATACGTTCTTGTGAAATAGACGACATTGCAGGGTATATTGAAGATTTGCTGTCCCCCACATAGAATCCGAACTGCATGGGAATCCCAGTACTCTGAGGAGTGTCAACAGATGCAGCGCATATATCGGCTTTACGAAACTGGGTACTAATGGACCGATGCTGGGGTTCGAGTCATACATCTATGAAGCTGGCAAAACACACGAATCGTCGTGGCCCATAAAAATTTTGCCAGTCAATGTGATACAAATAAACTGCAATTTAGCAAATGGCACATACCTCAATGGTAGGCTGAGCAATATGCTGCACGAATTTTTGTCGATGGTCGCTCTAGGTTTTAAAATAATCGTAGTACTGCCAAGCATCATTTAAGTTCCTGCTGTCGCGAAGAGAGCACATGAGGTGATCGTGACAGTCGCCGACCAGCATGGAGAGTTGGTGAACTTTCAAAACTAAGAAATAACCCTACACCTGCATTTGAGAAGACGGGAATAAGATTTTCGCCAATCAGAAGCAATAAACAAAAGTGTCGTGCAAAGACTGCAATCAGTATGTTGCAGGTCTCCAAGAAGTTAACACATGCTGGTCGTTCATGGTAAAGTGAGCACTTTTGAAGCACTGTTTACTTTTCCTTTCAATCAATTTATATCTTTCTGCCACTTGTTAATGTAAATCATTCTACAAGAGCAATTAACACAGTGTTTACATTCCACTGCAATCAAAATCAAAAGTCCAAGGTCACAAGGAAATGTATTTACTGGTTATTATATCTGATGAGATTACATCAAAAAGTGCTCACATTACTGTGAACAGCATCTAGCGAGATTTTCCGTCACGATCTCGGCTGCAAAGTCAATCGCTATGGAAGATTACCTAAACATCGATGAGTCGGCCATTTTTGAAGACAGTGTAACGAAGGAGGAAGTTCATGCATATCAGCATTTCCTGACTGGACAATACACACTGCCATCGGAAGTTCGGATTGCGGTTCAACACCAAGATATCTGCTCTCTTCCTTGCCAGTCTTTCCTGCGAATTTGGAGTACTATAATGAAATAAGATGGGTCCAACCCGGCATCGATGAAAATAATGAGCAATGGAATTCTTCACCAGATCGATCGCATCAAGTATTATCTCAATAGTGTCGAGGCGGATAAGTCGTGAGCTGTAGGCATAACCTCAACGAAAAAAAAGTACCTTTCGCTCACGTCGAATGAGCTGTCTGTGGACAAGATGGCAGGCTGGGGAATTCCATGCTATTGGGATTTGCCAAAGACTAGAAACAAATTATCTCCAGTTCGAAACATTAACTGGTGCTGTTTCTAGCTAATATGCAGCAGACACCATCGTGGGTATGGGAGAAAACCTGGAGATAGTGGAACTGAAACTACAGTCTATCGAATGTATGCTGCCTCATGTGCAGTTGAGCATTGCAGAACACATAAAAATGTTGAAGAATGTGGAAGATGGCATAAACAGCTATGTGGCTTTCAGGTTACAGAGTCTCGAGACATACCCCGGATTGCCAACAAGCCAGCATCTCAACTGGATGGTAAAGTCCAGCTTTGCTTTTGAGAAACAGAGGTTTATCATCATTTGGCTACAGACCGGAAGACAGCACAATGTGAGAGAGTCGTTCGCAGTTTGACACATGTCAAATAGAAAGTGTGAAAATGTATTTCAATAGCAAAAAATATGCATACATAGACATGAGCATGAACTTTGAAAATGGGCAGTACCTGCTGGCATATCAGATGTATGCTTAATTCCAATATGCATATTATGGACGCCTCCAGTCCATGATATTGAGCCCTGATACTTTCAGGATTTTGGCTCCGTTCATGGTGTTTTATGTCAGTAAACAGGACGAGGGTATTACGTCCAGTGTGTTCGACTGCAGGATCTAATTCGCTACACACAGAAATATTCCTGTCAACACGTACACATTCTGCCTGATAATTAACGACCGGTTTGTATCATAAAATTGCCGAGACAAGGCCGTCAAAATACTGTCTTGAGCGCAGCAGAGAATATATAAATATAACTGTTCAAACATGAGATGTGTTTATTTGTCTTCAAGCAACTGCAGCACCAAGATGTCCTGTAATTTGAAGGGTTTCCAAAGTCAAAATGGCTTTGAGCTCCAGGAGATCGTAGTGTTCTATGATGACGATGGAAAAAACACGCATATGTTCCTTCCACTTCCCTTATTTATGGAAACTGTTGGACGAGAAGAGCAAGAAAACAGATGCCTGCCTAACCAAGTAGTACAACGGATGGGAATGTGATGAAAACAAGATTCCATACCATCACATGCGAAACGTGCTCCGAGACTGATGATTCAGTACCCAAAGAGCCGATTTACGTAGTATCACCTTAGCAGAACAAATGGTTTAGTGACTTGTGCAAATATGAAGTGGAAATTATCGATACGCAGGCCGAGAATTGATGTCTTTCGCTGCACAAGCTGACGAAACTTTGGGGTAATTCGCATCGTCATGTCTGCGACTGGTGAGAACCTGACTGGACCTGAAGAATGTGCAGTTGCTTCGCAAATTTTATGCCTCGTACTTGGACCAGGAATCGATTGCTTACGACTAGACACGAATTCACCCGATCTTCTCAAAATGTGAGAGAATTCAGTTTTCCGTATGGTGGTACACCTGATTTCATCTGTATTATATATGAGTGGGAAAAATCAACGAGTTAGTTTATTCTATGCATAGAAGTCTAATCGTAACCATGACTCCATTCTGTCCTATGAACATTTATGCAAGCACCAAGCCAGACTATGGTAGTGTGGAGTATAGTTTCATAGCAAAAGATGGGTATCTGCGCACCTACACCGAGACCTGCGATGGTAGCGGTATGCAGCACTGGCGATTACCAAATTTTGCAATCGTCTATGCACCAACACAGATTCAATTTGTACTGTCCGGGAGCATTGATCTGCGTCAAGTTCCACATGACGCCCCAGACACAGCTTCCCTGCACTGTGAACCAAATCATCGCCTCGGCACAAACTCAAGCTACCATCCACTTGCCAGACTTTGCGGTGGATTCGCTCCAGGTGGGGCATGAATCATCGGTCCACTCCCAGCAACCTGGGTCAAAGAAGGATGCCACCAGCCAGACGACCAAACACCGCCGAGTGCATGGCCGACACCAGGCACTCGTGTCAACACCCACCACGGATGATTCTCCCGCCGGTTCCAGAGATGAACCTGCACCCACTCGTCGACGTCCAGCAATGTGTACCTCCAAGGATACTGATGCCGGTTCTGATACTGATAGACCTGGTGTCGATGAGCCGGATGTTGGTACTAGCATCATAGAGCAATCAATCAAAGAGGAGTCAAGTCTACACTGCAATGATAGTGTGATGGATGGTGTATCGGAGACAATTACTGCTGCTGCTTGTGTCGAAGGTCTTCTTAGCGACCCTGTAATTAGTGCATCCCTTCAAAGAGCACTACTGCTTATCGCCATATATGAATTGCTCATCCTTCTTGGAGATACCCAAAAATCATCATTGAAGGTCTGAAGATTAAAATAACATGTAATTTGGAGTCGGTTTGTAGAAGATTAATAAATATTATTTAATTTTTGCTAATTATGTATATTTTATTATGTTTACAAAAAATTTTGTGTAAAAAATTTGTGTTTTATGTATTTTATAACCCTTCCCCTCGTTTATATAAAACATATTTTAAATAAAAATACTTGTATTTAAGAATGAATCAACAAAATTAAATATGACGATATACATGATCTCGTCACCATTCGGTACATATCGATAGTACTCTTGTCGATAGTAATACATTCTGGTGGTTGAAACCTGTTACCAGTGCACTCTAGTGGGAGCTGCTAAAAGTAAATTTACAGTAGATGTGACATGGCAAGGAAGGGGTAGAACAAGACGAGTTATTGACTAATTAAATAACCAATAAGATTTTGATAAGGGTTGGTCGTGGTGGGACTTTTGGAAATGTACGTTTTTTTTTAAAAACAGCCTTATATATATATATATATATATATATATATATATATATATATATATATATATATATATATATATATATATATATATAAGACTGTTTTTAAAAAAACGTACATATATATATATATTAATATATAATCATGTTTTGGAAGTTTGATAAATTTTTTGAAGCTTTTATATTTTTTGGGTTTGTTTAGAATTTTTTGGCTTCAAGGTCACCGAGGCCAAGGTCAGAGGTAGATGAAGTGAAATTTCACGAGAAGATGTCAGGACAAGTTATATTTAAAGACACTGTAGGGTCGCTTACCTATCTTGATTGGCTGAATCACTTTTTGACTCGTGTTATCTGTCTGCACACGAATCACTTAGGAGCAGTGCCAATGTTGCCTAATTCTGAGTGGCCTGGCCAATCATGAAAACGCCTTCTCAAGCAGGTAGCGACCAATGGCAATAGGCAAACTGCTGTTGGGTGCTTATAGTATTGAAGTCTGCCCTGTACTCACAGTTTTTTCGCGAAAAATCACTAGCTCTAGTCAAAGGTAGAGGTCACCGAAATATACCATGGCTGACGAGATGGGCATTGGTCGACTTGGCGAGGGTCGGTCGTGTCGGGAGCTTAGACAATATACCTCTCACCGAACCCCGGACATCCTACATGCACATATTTAAGTAATTTCTTTAAAATAATAATTATGTTTTATTGCTTTAAATCTTTTAAATTTATTGTAAATTTCTTCAGGATTTTATATTTTTTCAGCATTTTTTTTTTAAATTTTTGGTTTCATTGTTATTCAAGGTTATGGGCACAGTTTCAAGGTAAAGGTAGTGGGTCAATGTCGACGTCAGTCAGATCAAAGATGGCAATTTGGTGACGTCACAACACGGCGGCCGGCCGGCTCTTTGCTCATACTTCCCAATTCCCTTATGCCCTACTCCACCAAATCATTCTAATGACGATGCTGTTGGTGATATGTGGCCACCACTGCACGTGGATTTTATTCTGCCCACACGTGGCTGTTGAGGGTATTCAAATAGCCGTCACTTGTAAAACACACATCGTCTTTAAACAAAACACACGAAGCAAACATTTTCTACAGATGACTGCGTAATCGACATCAGGCACGAGGTATGCGCGATGTGGAATGCCTGTCTCCCAGACGCTTGGAACTATTTTAAAACAACGTCTGGAATCTCAAGAACCATCTCCAGAAATCCGTTTTCTGACAAAAATTGCCCCTCTTTACATTACCTCTCACCCCTAGAAGTTTGTCGCAATGATCTTGTGACATTCTGTATAATCAACAAAAGGAACAACCCGTTGTAGATATCGAAATAAGCTATCCTTTATGTTTGTTGTCCGTTCCGAATCGACTGGAAGTTAGATACACACTTGCCAGAATATTTACATGATGCATTATAACTATGTGTATTTTTTATTCTCTTTTAAATGGCCATTTTTGGCCTCCCTGAATTTTATCTCAAATTCTCTCTAAGCCATAATTCACCTTTCATCTACGGCATAATACATTATTACTTTCAATGTTTGCATCAATCACTTTTTAAATCTAGAGGAGCAGCTTTCGCTATTGCGCTTTTTTTTTCCGAAGCGACTTCTTGCTGTCTGCCGTCTCTTGCTCCTTTCTTATGTTTTATTGCTGGAGTTCTGGCAAGTTTTCGCTGCACCGGAAAGTACTCACTTAATTTTTTTTTTTTTTTTTCTGCGCGCTCGACGCAAATTTAACCTGTTCCTAGTTTGGACCGGCTGCTGTAATTTCGCCCACTTTATCACTGCCATTTCGTTGACTGAAATTTTCGGCCTGTTTCCTCAGCTCGTCAGGGCACATTGGGCCACTTTATGCGTCGTCAACATCTCGACGAACATTGAAACAAGCGTCGCTGAAACGTTGAGGCCGATTAACATTGAATTTAACATTGCGCTCATTATGTTAACTTTGCGTCAATTCTACGCCATTTTCTTTTGATAAAATCGTACATTTTTTCAAATTAGAATCAAGAATAGCTCGTTTTTGAAAAGGCGCAATTTAGTCCCTCCAAATAT
The DNA here is from genome assembly GCA_029891345.1 of Dryococelus australis. Classification (NCBI taxonomy): domain Eukaryota; kingdom Metazoa; phylum Arthropoda; class Insecta; order Phasmatodea; family Phasmatidae; genus Dryococelus; species Dryococelus australis. The sequence continues at coordinate 21,565,726 of CM057004.1, forward strand.
GCTATATATATATATAATCTTCTATAAAAGAATGTCCAAAAGAATATATATATGTGTATGTGTGTGTGTGTGTGTGTGTGTGTGTGTGGAAAACACTCGGATATGTACACGTATGTTTATATATAAAAACGATTTAGTGAAAGTAAAAATAACAAATTAATACAAAAACATTTTAAAGATTTTCATCTGCATGTTAATAATAACTTTATATGAAAATCGAACTGACATTTTCGTCATTAATACACTTCCTTTAAATGCGGGGTTCTTAATGTAATTAACTAATCATTCAAATGCTTACATGCGAAATTTAATTGCAATACTATACCGCCAACACACTATATAACCGAGCGGACGTTACTAAGGGAAAACAAAGAAAGAAAATGTAACAGTTTGGGGAAGTCAGGGGAAAGGGAATGAGGAGTAGGTATGAGGCGCTGCCTGGCCGCCATGTAGTGACGTCATTCGACAGCCATATTGTATCGGAGTGGCCTTGACCTGGATCTCACGCCCATGACCTTGACCCCGTGCCCATGACCTTGGATGTCATATAACCCAAATATTCCAAGAATTCACATAAAATTCCATAGTATTAAAACAATTTCGTAAATAATTAACAAAATTATTTAAAGACGCACAGGCAGATGATTTGTGGTTCGGTGGTGGGTGGAGCTACTAAGCTCCCGGCATGAAGACACGACCTACCCTTACCTACTTTTATTGGCTGATTGGTCAGCAAGCCCCCACCCCAAGCACTATATTTTGACTAAATGGAGAATTTTGGACATTCGCCATGCGATACAGATGTAATGGGAAAACGAAATGTTTTACTGTGACAGACATTTGCATCGCAATGACGAATGTCCAAAAATCTCCATCTTTTCATTCTCCTCCATTACACTAGTTATTCAAAGATCGCAACAATATATTTTGTAGGTTATTTAGTGGACCCCCATCCAGCTCCCTTCCTCACCGTACCACGTCTACTGTCGATTGTTTTTCGACATTTGCCACTAGAGCACACTCGTAATTCATGTATCGAGTATCAGCCGCAAGAGATTTACTTACTTCCCTCGAGAGGCCATCGATCGGTACCGAATTGCGACGAGGTCCACATTCCCCGCAAAGTATGCAAAATCCACAAATTTAATAATGTTTTGTTTTTTATAATAATAACGTTATTTACAATTTTTTTAATAAATAGCAGGTGATTTTCACCTTTAATGTGCCTTGAAAAATATATGACAACACATTTTTGAAAATTAATTTTATTCGGCAATGTATAACAGGAGAACACGAAACTGAAAAAAAAAAATAAATGTATTTGCACAGGTATATTAATTGCAGTTTTCAGTGTTCATCACTCAATGCCCTCATCGGTGACCCAGGATTTGTAGTGGGCTAGGTAACCCCACCACTTGGCATACGATAAGGGATAATACTTCAGATCAATTCATATCCCTACCCCTGCACACGCTCGCATAAATTTGATGAAAAATAGACTCTCGCAATCGATTGTATACACCACTGAATAATAAGGCTTTTAGAGAATTAGAAGGGACTGTATAAGAAATTAAACACATACCACTCTGTATACATTAATATAATTTATTTGCTTATTATATTTATTCTATATTTATCTCATTTGATATAACCCCGACCCTCCAGTTCTCGACTATTGAAGATATACCTTTTTGCAGGCCAGTCAAAGGACAAGTTCATTCGCACTCTAAGCTCGAATCAGTGATATCAATCAGTGAAACACCGTTCATTGAAATTCAGTTGATAAACTACTTCCGGTTGACAAATCAAGGGAATGAATTGGGAACAAGTGACTTATGGAAGTAGAATTCTTGAATTTCAGTGGGAATCACAAATACATCAGTGAAATTCGGCCATCATATTAATTAGTTATCAGGTACTGATATTCTCACTATTTTCACTGATTTGGCTCAGTTATTACTGTTTCAGAATTATAGTGCGGGTCTTCGGGAAATACGTATGTAACCAGCGTTCTTGGCTTATTACCCTCTTCCCTCTTCACACGACTTGTTGCAGGAAACTCGGAGAAATGTGTGGGAACGTCGGGAGAATCATCATACTTCTTATCAGACACAACAACACTGTCGTCATGGTCGTTTTCAACAATGCTGTCTTCATGATCATTTTCCCCTCCTGTTTCGTCCTCAATCTCAAGTTTACTCTTCTTTGCAAGAGTCGCATGGTCATCAGTATCAAGAGCAGACTGTAGTTTATTTTGAAATTCGTCGATTTCACACGAAAGTATTGCAAATGTACAATTCCCACAAACCGACTCTACCTTGCATCGTAGGTTTGACATTCTGTCATTAGCATTAACTCTCTCGTCACAATCGTCTGTGGAATCAGTGCCCATCGATGCTACACGAAGTATTGACATCACTTGCTTGCATAAACTACATGTGGCCATTGTCGTAATGCTTCATCATGCTAATTCCTTCGTCGTCTGCGAACGTATTACGTAGTGTATTAACAATATGTAACGATGTCAACAAATGCTGTTTCTCAGTGGGAAAAAGTTATCAGCATAGATGCGTTTATTTAAGTTATCACATCGTGTGATAGGTGTGGAATATTTTTAGTGCCTAAGAATTTCATGAGATGGGTTCTTCATACAATCACTCTTTTTATGTCGTAGAGTATTGTAACTTTTACTGAAGATCTTGGCACAGTAGCAACATTGTTTTCCGTGTAATTTCTCGACAGTTTCAGCCCAATGTACATAGTCCTCTGAAGTACCTACTCTGAGGCTACGCTCACTTAAGGTTGAAGGAAAGCAACTGCCTATGGATCACTGCACCCGACTATACAACGTGAATAATTCATCAAAAGGATGTACAGACACCATAAAAATTGTTAGAAAAATGCGATTAATGCTGCACGTGAAAGTATAAAAATGAATATATTTTGCTACATTATAAAATATTTCACTGGAATATACTTTTTATATGTAAAAAATAATAATTCTTCCATAGAGTTCGCACTTTTAACTAAATTTATGCGCATTTCCATTTCGGATGCTTCGGAATGCAGAATTTACAAGAAAATCTTTTTCAAGAAAGATCGTCGTAATATCTACTGTAATCATATGTAATAAAATCATAGCAATAATGTATCATATAAATTGTATCATCAGTTTATTTACGTCAATTTCAGCCATAAATATTTTGACAAATTGACGCAAATATACTCAATAATAATAAATACTTCTTACATTATTATGACAATTTAAAAAAAAAATACATTCATAGTATACATTATGATGATATTCCATGAAGAAGATTTTCCTGCAAATTCTACTTTCTGAAGCTTCCATATTGAAAATATGCTTAGATTAAGTAAAAATATGCATTCTTCTTTCATATACAGCATAAATCACACTATTTGGCAATTTCATTGGTGTTTGTACATTTTTTTAATGAGTTATTCATGTTGTAAAGTCGGTTGCATTACTCCATTAGCTGTTACTTTACTTCAACCTTAAGGTCGCGATGGAACGCTCTTGCTGAAAAGATCGAGACAAACCTCACTTCTCAGCCTAATAAGCGTCCGTCTTCGATCGTGCCCAACTCAGTACATAATGGAGGGCAACTGTCAGCTTTTCTGGACTCAGTGTGACAGTATTACAGCTGTTACCTTGAAGTTAAATGTTGACTGTATGTGAGCATTCAAGCGCTTGTGTGTGTCATTATATGGACATGGCAAGAGAAAGAGAGAGAGAGAGAGAGAGATAAAGAGTTTTTTTTTCAGATTAAGGAGACAACGTTATGATCATTTCCATACAGTGAAATGTAACCAGTAAAGTGATTCAGAGATTTAGGCAGAGTTTAGCAAGTTAGGTCTTCAGCATCGATGGGAGTGAAGTGAAGTGGAGAGACGCAGCAGTCGAATGAAGCGCTAGGTGGTGGAAGAGGGAGTACCACGGGAAAACCCACTGACACATAACAACGCCCGCCACGTTTTCTATATGGGAAAATCCAGAAACAAACCCGAAAGGAAACGGGTCGGTTCAGCTTGATGGGATACGAGTTCCTGACGATTAAGTCACCACGGCTTCCAAGGACGGTACGAATATTTAAAATGAAACACGAGTTAATACCAATAAATCAATACATAAATTATCTGTATTGATTTTTGGGTAAAATGTCAGTGACAAAGACCTGCAACCACTGCATAATTGTTGCTTTTCAGCTTATTTATTTTTCGTACAAATAGCTGAGGTTGCCAGAATGATATTGTGTTAATTTTAATACCAGGAAGCGTTATTCGTGTTTTGATTATTTGGTTATTTATTTGTGTGCCGGAATTAATGTAAGAGTCACGCATTTTGTTGTTGCCCTGAAACGCATAGCTTTCCAAAACCCACAAAAAATAATTGACGTGGACTTTAAATACATACAGTCAGGCAAAGCCCATTATTCAGCGCATATGTTTCTCACCAAAAATATTCCACACCTACTGTCACTCCAAAACACTTTCGCTTTGATACACTGTGGTAATTGGATAGATTTTATAATAGGTCACTTCAGGAGACTGCCATCGAAACACGGGCAGCACGTGTCAGAAAATGCCGGCTATACCCGAAGGTGCTCAAAAATTTCGATCACTAACCCTGTAATGGAAAAAAGTTATTTTTTTTTAATTCTTGTGATACTTGATTCTTTAAAAACATATTGATTTCATAAGTTTGGCTGGGCTACATCAGTTATGTTTTACACCTGGATACACTGGTGAAAGAAAGAGAGAAGGTGAGGTATTTGTGGGACGCTTAACGGTTAATAAATTATTGAAGTAATTTTACCTTCTTAGCCAATCGAAATTTTTTTATTCGGATTCTAGTAGTGTATAAAGGTATAGGGATATCTAAATTATTCATTTAGACTACTAATGTTTTATATAATCACATTTTATATACTAATTTAATACAGTGTTTTGTTTTACGCTTGTAGAAATTTATGTACTAAAATACTGAGGAAATTTTTTACACTAAATGTATGTTCAAACTAGAGCATAGGATTGGTGGTTAAAACCAACTGAGTGCCTGAAGAGAAAAGCTACAGATAAAAAAAACATAATAATATACTATTTTATATAAGACACATTATTACCTTTTTTAAGTACTGTGATGGTCCTTCTGGCTAAGATAGTAAGTTCTATAGTCTGATTAGACATCGGCTAGCACATCATTAACTTAATTTAAGAAAATGCAATAAAGATAGGCCAGTTTCAGTTGGGTTCCGTACCCACTTGTCTACGCGAACTCGCCCAACAATGATTGTGTTTGCCTGTTTCTCGACGACCAGTCAATTTTCTTCCCGTCGTATATAGGCACAGTGGTCCACGATATATCATTCACTCGGCGATATTTTATGAAGTTATTAGGCCTTAGCTGGACGACCTACCAGATCACACCTTCAAATATTGAACCAGGGCAAGAGGGTGATTGCAGTAATACCTTGCGAAAGACAGCTAAAGAACCCCCCTACACCAGCCAGTAAACGGGGCAAAAAATATTTAAAAAAGGAAAGCGCCCTATATACGGTAACATAACAGTGGGCGCGGCATCTTTTGTCGTCTGGCCATTGTAACATACAGAACACTGAAGATGGGTATGTCCGGCCAACGCTAACCACCTCCCAGAATCAGCCTCCGGAAACATAAACAAAAAGAGGACTTTCCATTTAGATTGTAATAATAGTGGCATGAGGTAATGAAACTTAACATAATTAATTAGCATCTTGGTATTCCATTTAAGCTCCTCCGATCAATAGTCACGTAAATATTTGCTGTATAATCCATATGTTCAATAAACCCCATCTTATACTGTTATGCTCTACCTAATAATGACTCATTATTTAGCTACGCCCATGGCCACTTTCGAGTATAAATTGCCACAGAGCTAGTTTGTAACAGATGGCATACGAGCAGTTGTTAAACGTATTATTGTGACGATTTCAATGGGCCTAAAGTATGAATATATTGAATAACTTTGCCGCTGAGGAATATTACTATTCCTTACATTGTTCGTATGGAGTAAGATCACTATCATATTTAAGATGTATTCACCGCTTCTGAAATTGTGCTTGCTCTTCTGTTCGCAGGGTGGTTTGTATAATTAGGTAAGAATGTAGTATAGTAGCTCATTAGTATAAAATATTTATTTAATTACTCAAAACAAAAATTTTAATATGGCTTCCAGTGATCATTAACCATTGAAAACGTGAAACTGTAAAATATATTGAAACCGTTTTAAATAAGAAAGAAATTGGTTTGTTATAGTTTATTGTTGTAATAATCAGCATGTTGATAGGAACAAGAACAGCAGGTTTGTAAGACAGATAACAGTCGAGGCGAACAAGCTGTGGAGAAAACCGTGCAGGAAGTGTTAACGAGTGTGGCGATGCCCGGAGGGTAATCAACAATCCTTACTCAACAACGCTGACTTTCTACTACAAATGTGCATGAATTAGCATATGTAGTGGTTTTATTGTAATGAACGTAAGATACGCCTTGAGAGCAGTTGCTTAAAAAATATTGGGTTTGGATGCATTGGGGACACGGCAGTTTTTTTTTGCGTGAATACGTCTACGTTGACGCGCTCGGACGCCTTGATGTTTATCTTACGTTCCCAGCACCGCTCCACTCGATCAAATGGGGTTTTATGGGTAACGCTCGATTGCTTTTATGATGCTATTTCCAACCGTATACGATTTCTGTATTTATAGTCAGCTTTTAACGAGTATAGACCGAAATTGTGTGAAGTTTTCTTGATTCTTTACCATTAAGCTCATACAATTTCACCATAACCACGCCACACAAATGTTTTTATACTCGCAATCGATTGATCTTGACGAGAGCTGTCAATTGAAACCTAAACCAGCGATATTACGCGGAAGTTATGAGACGCGGTGAAACACGATCAAAATCCCTTCTCCCTTTTCCAACCGCGTGTGATGCTTCGCAGTCCTCACTCGACGAAACATGTTCTTTGATCCTTTGGCAATCGAGTGGTGTAATTGAATTTTGAATGTAGACAATAGATTCGGAGCTGCGACGCCAAACTCTATTCCCCGATTTTTTTATCAACGGATTTTCTGGATTGCCTCCCACTATTGGGCCAAAAAAAATTACATATTCACGTCAAAAGTTTCCTGATTTTAACAGAGTTGAGTGGATGGCATTTGCTGCAATACGCCGTCCACATTATCCGAAGATACTGACGGCGTAATTATTATAGAGTAAGTAAGCACACAGATTGGCGAAGCGGTTCCTTTGATGTGGACTTGACACCATTATCTGATTGGCTGTGTGAGTCTATCCATGCGGGCCTTGCGCCTGATTGGCTATTGCGCGCTGCATAATATTGCCTATTAGCTGCACTCTAAATTCTAAGCAGTGGAGAACCACTTATTCGCAGTGAAACTCGATAAATCGAATCTACGAAAACGGCTCGACTTAGAATCACTGGAAAACCACTGGTTTTTTTTTTCCAGTAATACAATTTCACTAATTGAATAAGTTAAGTGCATATGAACTAAAGTGTTTTGGAGTACAACTGGTTGTGAAATATTTTCGCGGAAAACACCTGACCCTACTAATGGCCAGGGTAAACAAAACTGCAATAGTCGGCATCAAAAACCCTTTTTCCCCTGATAATTCCTCCAGTTTTCTTTTAAATAAATAAAGCTATCTCGGCATATATTTCCGTGCAGTGTGGTAGCCGACCTCAGACACACATTTTCTCTTTACTTAATCGGTAATCCGCAAGGAAATTTAGAGACTTTAGTCACTGCGAATTAGGCTGGAGTTGTATTGAACCGCAGGTTTCCCTTATTCTCTCGATTGCCCGCGCTCCACATGCTATCACGCCTTCGGTGTGTTTGTGGTTAACCTACGGGAGACACACAATTATAGCGCTTTTCAATTCACGCCAAAATGGAATATTTCAGCACGACACGTGAATAATACTAATAGAAAAAATTAGCTCCCTTAAAGTCCTGACGAGTACCGTTCATGAGTGTGAAAGCCGAGAACACTACTCGAAATTCTTTCATCAATTCCGTAGGCCAACATGGAACTTAAACCTAGGAAATCTATGAAAAAACTTTGATAACGTGGACTAACACAATCACTGATTATAGGCCGTTCAAGGTAAAGTGAGCACTTTTTGAAGCTGTTTCATCAGACATAATACCCAATAAATAAATTTAATTGTTGCCTCGGACTTTTGGTTTTGAGTATGGTCAATGTATACACTGTGTTTATTACCCAGATGGCAGGGTTTACATTATCAAGTGGCGGAAGGATATGAAATGGTTGGAAGAAAAAAGTAACTAGTACTTCAAAAGTGCTCACTTTACCGTGAACGGCCTATACCAAACATTTTCAGTGAAGTAAAGAGTGGCGCTTGCCTAAACGCGCCAGTCACGCAGAGAAGCAACGTGACGCTGTATTCAGGGCGAGGCCACATGGAAATGTTTGTAAATCCTCGGCGAGTATTTAGCGCCAGCGGAGGCTCGAAGCCTGGCCTTACCGCAGTCAGAACACGGAGACGTATGATGGAGAGACGAAGGATGTGACATAAATCCCCGTATACCCGAGACGACATAATGAGCAGCCTTCGGCAACAACGATAAGGTGATAACGTTTCGTTGGTACAAGTAACGACTGTATTTAATTTGAAGCGAAGCTTGGCATAATGTTATAACAGTATCTTAATAGTAATTAATGTACTAACTCCCCCGTTTTAACGTAACTTATTGTTCAGTGTTGACTGTAATTTGATGTAGACGTTGTACGTTTACATCTTTAAAATATATTTGACATAGTAGTAATATGAGTGACTACCATCTGTCTACGTTTCCCCTACTTACTTTGTATGGCCCCCATAAGGGACCGTAACAGTTGGTAATGGCTAGTAAGAAATAGTTCTTATGCAAAATTTCATAATACAGAGTGCACGCGAATGTATTGCGTTGTCCCTCTGGTGTAATTACCTAGACTTAGTTTAGCTTCGTTTTCAAGAGGCGGATGAATATCCTGGAAGGAGAACTTCAGAAGGGCTTCAGAAAAGTTGGAAGTAACAGTGAACGAAGTATACTTGGATGTAGGGGCACATTCGTAATTTTATTTTCAAAAATATATAAACGCGCTGTAAAAACTGAGAAGGCTATAGTTTGGGGAAAGGTTTCCCTTAAAGAATACAGCCTCTTGTTTCGCGAATTATAGCCGCACACTCCAGCAACATGTCGGGATGCACTTGGCCAATCAACGACTGATACCTTACTTCGCAACCGGTAGCGCAGCCAATGGAGAACGTTTCACAGTACGCAGTAGCCTGTTAGACGCAAGAGATTCGCGCTGCCAGCCAGAGAATATATACGCCTTCAATAAAGAGATTTACCTACCTCCCGTGGCGCAGTAGGTTTGTGCGCCACCGATCTGGAGTGCGAGAGGCTCTGGGTTCGAATCCCGGGTAAGGCACGAGTGTCAATTTAAGTTAGGTTATAAGTTAGTCTGTAAGTCGTACCCTGCTAAGCTCTCAAGCATACAACTAGGGGACGTTAAAAAACCCTTTACAATACAATACATTAAAGAGATTTCACGTCTGCACAGTTGGCTATCTGTGATACCATCGACAACTTTACATCACGAAAGACCACATAGTACCGGCTATTCACGGTAATGTGGACACTACTGAAAGGTCTCTCGTTTGGAATAATTGTCAACAAAAATTTATATTTAGCATTTAGACGTTAACTTCCGAGTGTGGTGGAGTATACACACAGTGTTTGCTACTTACACGGCAATATTTATTTTAAACGACGGTACAAGAATACAATATGGCTGTAAGAAAACAAGTAAATAGGCCCTCAAAAGTGCTCACTTTACCTTGGACAGTCCATAACAAAGAGTATAAAGGCAAAACAGCAGCTAAATCCGCGAACTCCAGCTGTGCTTGCCAGCAAAATGGCGTCGCTGACGAGCAACATTTTGGAGCGCATTTCGGCAATCAGAGCCAACCAGCTGGCAGCCCACACTCTAAATCCTGAATCCCACCAAGGCGAACGTGTTCAAACCCCGGTCGGGCCACCGGATCTTCGGATGTGGGAATCGTGCCGGACGATGCCGCTGGACGGCGGGTTTTCTTTTGAAGTGGGCGTAGCCATTGTCTCCTTGGCTGCGCGAGGCTCTGGAAACGGGCCATGTGTTTGACATGGAAACGGTCCTGGCAATGTTACCAGGCGATGATTGGCGAACAGCGCGCAGACGTGTTCCTGGCAAGTAGCATGGCATCTTTCTGGCGTGTGTGGTTGGAGTTTGCGGTACAAGCAGAAGTTTCACCTCTATCTTCTTAACCCATTCAGAACCAGTGTACACAATTGTGTACATTACTCACGTGTACGTAACTTTAGGTCTGTACTGCACACTGCGAAACTCAATAACCAATCATCATACCTGTGCGTAAATGATTCGCAAACTGTTTTACTGGACTTGGTCATAATTGGTTCATATAGCTGTAGCCGAACAGAACGCCTCCAGCTGATTGGCTGTGACAACGAAACCAGTGTTGTTTCGACTTAAGTACAGCGCGTATCATTAAATATTTTGACTACAGCACCTGAAACTGAAAAATAAAGCGGGTCTGAAAGGATAAATTATGTTGTGATATAACAAACTGATTCGTAAATCTTACTAAATCTTACTATCACTCTGTGAATATAACACTAACACCAAATAACAACTCTATAGCTAATCGACTGTGATAAAATGCAATTGTTGTATATTTTTAATATAGCGGATAACTTTTTTCGCCACACACACACACACACACACACATATATATAATGTACATACTATCAGTAGAGGCATGAAAGTATTACGAGATAAAATAACTGCGCAGGTCACATATATTAAATACGTGCAATATAATGGATCCCGCCTGATGAAACTTAAAATCAATCATAATTCATGCCAAAGATTTTAAATGAAAAAAAGATAAATAAAAAACAAAAAAGTTGCTAAAGGTTTTTGATAGTCTCGAAACAAATATTGTATATTTAATTCACGTTACAAATGGTTATTTCCAATAATGCAAGAAAGTTGTTCGAATGAACTTGTGGTTAGCCTTTCCGAGAAGGGGATCCTATAATTTGAACTCACCAGGCCTCTACGGAGAATACTGGGGAATAAAAACAACGGTCGTGCGCAGCCTGGTGACCTTGACTCCAGTCGTCGGGTAATCCTCCTGAAAACAGGTACAGGCTACGCAGACGCGAGATGAGCGAACGCTTGCGATGAGCTAAACCGCAGGCGCCTTGAGGGACTGCGCCGAGGGCGATTCCACCTCATAAATCACACCCCACGCATTGGGGCAGCCCCAGCGAACACACGTACGGATATCTCTCGTGATGCTCAACCCGATGATATACCTCGCCGAGACACACGTCATAGACAGCGTGGGTTGTGAACTGTTTGCAAGATACCCCGGCCACAACCAGCCCAACGTACGTGGAAATTCAGAGGTGAACGCGCGCTAATTAGGCCAACTCCAACCTCACGAGGTAGCAAAATGGCGTCACTGACACCGTCCGCTAATCAGCGCCCGGCAACTCACTCGCCAGCTAGCATCCTAGCCAATTGGTAATACACTGACATAAAATCGAACAAAATATTGGTTTTTATAGGGCCAAATATATATTTAGTTGCCCTATCATAATTTTAAATGCAACAAAATTAATTTTGTTCGTCTATCAAAATATTTTTTTGAATAAACAAAATCTCTGTGTTGGGCCAAAAAAAATTAGACTGTCAACTAAATATTTTGTTGGATCAACTGTATACATTTGTTGGCCACTCATTTGACTGCCTTCGTTCGAAAATACAGCTCGAAAGTTTGTTTGTATTTTTTGTGACAATTAGGATAGTAAGCGTGTTTGTTAGTGTATCTATTGGTACTTAACAATAGCATAAACACATTAATGAAACAATGCAACAAGAAACTGACAAGTAAAGCTGTAGAACTTGAAATATTGGTTTGCACACATTGCCCAATATTTAGAATATGTCTATTTTAATGCTTTCCGGCATCAGAAGTTGTCACGTTAGCTGAGATTTCTAAGGCGCAGCGCTCGGACGCAGGAGATCGGCCCAAACTGTTTAATGTATGTACGTGTAGCCAAACAAATTTTTTATTGTACCAACCAAATCTTACAAGTTGGGGCATCCAAAGGAGAACAACAAAATAATTTTGTTTCAGCAACAAAATATTACACTGCTCCTATACAAACAAATCTTGTTTGATTCAACAAAACCTTTTTCTCAGTGTACTACACATAATGTAGCAGCCTATGAGATCCTTGTGTCACGGGAGAATATCCCTTGTAAGATTCCGCTCTAGCTTGTAAGAAAGGTTGTATGGATTGCCCTGTGTATGATTTAGCCGACTGGTGGCCGTTTTAATTTACGTTTACGTAATTTCCCGAGTGCAATTTTCGACAGGATGTTTCCTACACATTAGAAAGAGTATGTCGGTGTGGGATATTGCAGATTGTTGCAATTTTGTTTATTTAGTTTTGAGGAACAGTAAGAATTCCATCAAAGCCTACTTTCCTCGACATGGCAGGTAGGTCTTGAAGTCTCGTTCAAAGTAATACCATTAAAAATTAAATCAGAGACATATGTAGCCGTAGTGAGACAATTCCAAATATACACATGCCTTACCCGGGACTCGAACCCAGATAACCTCGTACCACAGCGTGCAACCAACTATATTACGACTGTAGGATTCAGAACAACAACTTCGGTAGGAATCGGTCAAAATTTTTTGTTGACTGGGCTTACCAACATCAAATATTTACAGGAACATAATTTTGAAAACCTGTGCGTGAGTCCATTAAATCGTGTGATTTGCATGGACCGACGTACACTACTTGTTTGCAGAATTTCGCGGAAACATGTTGACTGGTTATCGAGATAAAGCATAAAATATTTAATTTCTCATTTGGTGCTGTTTTGTATAGACATAGTTGATGCACTGTCAGCATACAATTTTTGTTGAAATTTATTAAATTATTTAACACATGTGAAAAATTATATAAATAATTTATATTGCACCATTTGGAAAAAAAAATGCCTTCCCTCTTAAATAATGTAAATTTATATGAACCACTTTAACACTAGGTTATCTTCCAAATCGGCTCAGAAATGATTTTATATATCACCACATTTTGTGTTTGCATGGATACTGCCGGCATACAAAGTTAAGACGAAATTGATTACTTTGTTCCAGTAAAATGCTAAAAGGTTTATATGGTTGCTAATTTTAAAATAAGTGTCTGGCCCTCTTAAAAAGACAGCCAACCAATTTACATGGCCTACCACAATATTACTTGTTTGACAACTTAATCTGGAATCGGTTGGTTATTTTCCCGATATATAAGTAAACTTTATTTATTCGTATATATATAGCCGGTTTTGGAGAATGGCATCTGACACGAGGAGGCAGGAATTTCCCGCCATCTTGGATGACGTCACAAGCGCGGCTGGCAGCCTTGTTCATCTCCGACGCTCCCAACCAACGGCTGACCGTTCCAGCGACTCGCAACCCTAGAAACTATGAAAAAAATCTGTTTGCATAGAAATCTCCACTCGTTCGACTACTACGATCCCTGCTAGACTGCCGATCGCCGGTGTGTATAGTTATTTAGGAATTGAAATATGTAATATTCCATACACGAGAAGGTATATAAAATATATGATATATCGTTGAACATATAACATTAACCTCACACTCACCCCACCACCCTAACAAACTCCCCACCCCCTTCCCAATAAGAAACATCGCGAAAAAATCGAAAATATAATTCTAAAGTTTGAGCAACATATTGTTATCACATTCTACACCCCACACCCTAACCAACAACCCATCCTCTACGCCATTGGCCCCCCTTGTGTTACAGTTATCACTCCACCCATATCAATCAATCGTATCGGACCAGTAGCAACGAAATTACACCTTCAACAAATATATTGTTTTCCAATAATACAAACTTTAAAGCGTGTTTGTAACTAATGTTTCAGCCACCAGAGATAATTTACGTTCGGCAAGAGTACCATCGACATGTACCGAATGGCGACGAGGTCCATACCTGCAAAGTATGTATATTGGAATATTAAATATCCATTTTATTTTTAACATATGTATATTTTAATTTTTAAACAATTTATTTTATAAAAGCAGGTAGTTTTTATCGTCAGTGTGTTATATGAACGACTACGTATATTCCCAGGTCCGCCTGTGCGAATTAAACCTACATCAGTTTTACCCCACCACATAAATAGGTTACGCATGGTAACATAATAAATATGCGGATTTTTTTTTTTTTTTTTTTAGGTTTCTTTAAAGAAAAAAAAAGTCTAATAAGTTAGGGTAAAAAACACATTTAAATGGTTTTACGCACACAGGTAAATACATAGACACCATAACACAAAAAAAAATCAGTCTCCGATGTTGGGGTGACTTCTTGTCTTGTCGTAGGCAGCAGATTCACGGTCCAAGGCCGTGGCACGCCATTGGCGGAGCAGCTGTGCGTTCCTTCACGCCTGTGTCCAGCCAGGTTCTGAACTGTCGCAGACGTGTCCATGCTAATCGTAGTTTCGTTAGCTCGGACAGCGAAGGACAGCTGTACTCGAACTGCACATCGATGATTTCAACTTCGTTTTAGCACAAGAGTTGCTCAACCATTTTTTTCTGCTCGGGCCGCGCCATGTGAACCAGTGGATACTACATCTTCAAGTCGGGCAGCAAATCTCCCACTGCCTTCGTCCCACTCCAATCAGTGGTGGTAATTGGTCAGCCAGCGTTCGTCTTCTTGCTTTTCTCGTCCCGCAGTTTCCACGAATGAAGGGGGGGGGGGGCGGAAGGATCATGAACGCTGTTTTGCCATTTTCGTCCTGTGACACTGCGATCTGCGATCTCCTTGAGCACGTAGCTGCCCTGGCTCTCAAAGCCTTGCAGATTACATCCTGCAGCTGTCTTTGCTCGAAGCTGAGTAATGAATTATCGCCTGTGTCCCGTCGTAGTTATGCCATCTGCAGCATTCACGAAGGTATCTTGACGACTTTGTCTCGACAATTGTACGATGCGAGTCGGTCCTGAAGTATCAGGCAGAATGCGTACGTGCGTGGGGGAATATTCCCATGTGTAGTGAATTCTATCTTGCAGTCGATCACATTCGAAATGATACGCTCGCCCTGTTTACTTACGTCGAACACCATGAGCATGACCAAACCGTTGAAGTTATCTGGGATCAGTATCGGGGATTGGGGGGCGCCCATAATATGCATTTTGTAATGGAGTGTACATTTGATATGCCAGCAGGTACTGACCAATTTCAAAGTTGATGTTCATGTCCACGTACAGATAGCTTGAACTATTCAGATATATTTATTTATTTTACATTTGACATGTGGCGAACTGCGAATGGCTCACTCACACATGGTGCTGCCTTCCGGTCTGTAGCCCAACGATTATGTACCTAGGTTTCTCGGTGGCAAAGCAGGACTTCACCATTCAGATGATGCACTGGCTTGCGGGCAATCCGGGGAAGGTCTCGATACTCCACGACTTGAAGCCACATCGATGTATTCCCCCCTTCCACATTCTTCAACATGTAGATGCATTCAGTAGTACTCAGCTGAGTGCGAGGTAGCATCCATTCGATAGACTGTAGCTTCAGTTCCACTGTCTTCAGGTTTTCCCCCGTGCCCATGATGGCATCTGCCATCTACCATTCTAGTAGCATCACTAGGTGAATGCAGACCTCGAATTTCCCTCCGTGGCACATAGGAACACTAGTCATCTTCTATCCCCTAGCCTGCCATCTTGACTGCAGACAGCTCATTCGGCATGAGCAAGAGATAATTTTTTTTATCGCGGTCGTCATCCGGACATCTCTTGTCTGGTATACCTCGACACGGTTGAGAAAATACGTGATGCGATAGATGAGGTGGAGAATACCATTGCTCGTTATTTTCGTCGATGCCAGATTGGATCCATCTTCTGGCACCAGTGTCTCCCTGAACCGCAAGAATGACCGACAAGGAAGAGTGCAGATATCGTGGTGTTGGACCGCTATCCGAACTTCCGGCGATAACGTGTATGGTCCGATCAGGAATGGCTGGAATGGATGGAGTTCCACTTTCATGATGCTGTCTTCAAAAATGTCCGGCTCGTCGATGATTATGTAATATTCCATGGCGATCGATCTCGAAGACTAGACAGGGAAGGAAAATCTCGCTGAAACGAGTTAACACCATGGCGACCTGCGGTGAACTGATTGCCGGTTTGATGTGCTGCTTCGTTTTTATTGCTTCTGGCCACCGTAAATTGCATTCCCATCTTCTCAAATGCAATCGTAGTGTGATTTCTTCGTTTCGCAAGTTCGCCAACTCTCCGCGTTGGTCGAAGTTCTTCATTACCACCTCGTGTGCTCTCTTCGCGACAACGGAAACGTTAAATGATGCTTTGCGGTGCCAATAACAGTTTATAACCTGGAGGGAGAATCGTCGAAAACTCGTGCAATGTTTAACTTGGCCTGCCGTTGAAATATGTACCACTCTCCAAATTGCAGTTTAATTGTTTCACATTAACAGGCAAGATGTTTGCAGGTCGCGACGGTGACGATGGGTTTTTCCAGCTTCTTATATGCGTGGCTCGAACCTCGGCATCATTCCGATGGAATCTGATTTCTTAAAGTCGATATCTTCGCTGCATCTGCTGACACTCATCGAGCACTGGAATTTCCACGTAGTTCGAACTATATGTCGGGAGACAGGAAATTTTCGATGTACCTTTCAATAGAGTCTCATTCGTAAAAATCAACGGGTAAACGTTACCTCGAAGTGATATTACTGATTTTCATGAGATACATCTCGCAGTTTTCTTGATCGATGTTCGGTATCGCATTGTAGGTTTGAAAATCGACCAAACCTATCCACCATCCCCCCTCCAGGTCGGGTGGTGGAACGTCTACAGCATGCAGCTTGGAGCTATGACCTGTCAAGGCAAGCGTTATCGACATGAATGATGGTTTCCGGTCCATGTATAGCCAATTTATTAAAATACTTGTATGAACGAACTAGGAAGCAGAGACACAAGTTTCCTCAGTTCCACATGTTCGATATCTGCTCGACCTCGTAATTGTAAGTCATTTCGCTATTTTTCAGGCAAAGTCGCAGCTCGGGTGGAGGATGCAAATTACTGGAACTGTCGCAGTAGTCTGCACGTTTCCCACGTTTAGTGTGTTACCCAGTGTGCACCAGGTCCGGCTCTCGTCTCCAGGTTGATTAAGGCACATTCATCACGTATGGGTTTAGGGGGCAGAGCATCTCGCTTGAACACTCCGCGGAAATGACGTGTCTACAATTTCGGTGCGTGCAAACACTTCCGAATCCACATTCGTGAGCGGCCGTTTCGGTAGAGAACTCATTACCGCCTCTTCCTGCTGCGTCGCTTTTGTGCATCTCCTCTCCCCCCCCCCCCCAACTGGATGTGGCCTTAGGTAGAGGCCTTGTACTTTATTTTCATCCATGGCAATAGCTTCCATATTCGTATTGTGTTCAGAAACATTAATTTAGAAACAATTTTGTGGGTGGAGGATGACAACTTTTCCGTCTCGTACCTCTTCCAGCGATTCACGGGCGTTCAGTGCCAGGGAAACTTACATATGATTTGTTTCAGTCGAATATAAAATGTATTCTCACACATACTCATGGCTAATATCAAAAGGAAATTGGTTAGTGTACATGCACGAAGCTGAAGTAGAGCCCGCTTGAGGATCTTTTTGGCGAAAAACAGGTGGCCCTACTATTACATGGTAAATTAAATGCAATTTAAATTTCTTCATAGTAGTAATGCAGATCACGCTCATGCGTAAAAGAAACGCGCTGTGTCACTGCATTGATACTGTCAGACATCGTGGGTACTCACAGTTTTTTCAACCCTCTCAGAATCGCAGTTGTTAATGGTTTAATTTGATACATTTTGCTTATGTTTTGATCCGCGCTATATATAAAATACCACATCTCTAGTCTCGTTACTACAATCAATGAATCGCGAGCTCCGTGTTCAGTGGTGTTGGTTCACAGCCGGGAGCAGCGGCAAGGTTGATGAATCAGTTGTCCATCCAGAAGATACCTGCAAAGTTGGGCCACAGAGTGGATAAGAATACAGAGGTGAAACAGTTGCTTGTACTGCTAATTGCAGGCGGACCCGCCATCAAAATAGCGCCACTTGCCAGCTACATGTCGCGGAATGTTATTCACCAATCAAGACCTTGCCAGCTGGTAGTCCAGCCAATAGGTAACCTCTCAATGCTCACGGTAGCCAATCATTTAGTCGTTGCATACTTATCTACTCTGTGATTCAGAAGTGCGCCTTACTATGTATGTACAAAGCTGTCCATATATTATTTCCTTGTGCAACACATATACGCGGACACTGAGAATGAATGAATTAATTTGGTGTCAAGCACACACCGCGCCTTAACTCTGTCATTCATAGTGATCTCTAGTCTATTCGGGATTTCTTGACTTTTTTGAATCGAAGATTTCAAAAATTAACCCCGTTTATGACATGCTTGGCTTTTTCCTAAACAAGACATGTGTCACAAGGCTTTTATGCTTTTGTTGACATAATTCTGCCGTACTTTTGGTTACATAGAGAATTTATTTATGTTTTACCTACAAAGTATAATATTTTATTAAAAATTAATATGGACTAAAAGCGTAATAAAATTGGTGCGTTGGTAATGCCCTGTAAGAAATAGTTTTAATGCAAAATAACTCTCGAGTGCGCATGAATGAAGTGCGTTGTCCCTCTAATGTGATTTTCTAGACTCAGTTAAGCTTTGTACGAGGCGGAGGAATATCCTGGATGTGTAACTTTAGCAGGGCTTCAGGAGAGCTAGCAGTAACTGTGAATGATCTATATAAATTTTATGTCGCAGGGTAAGTGGCTACAACGACGTACACAGCACATGACAGAAACCCGCATACAATAAAGTAAGTCCCTCAGGTAGTGGGAGACATCTCTCGTTGTATATATATTTCGTATATTCCGTGCTCGCATACTGGAGCCGCGGTGCTGTAGTGGCTAGACTTTTTTTGTTATTTTCATGGCCAGCGAAAATTCAGACACGCAATCTATTTATTTCACCCCCGCATCAATGTCCTTTCTGGGTAATGCAAGGGTATACGCTTATCACGGTAAAGTGAGCACTTTTTAAGACCCCCCTCAACAGCCATTAATCACTACTAAATATGTTATTTCAGATTCAGGCATTGAATTTTGATGGCGGTGAAATGTACACACTGCGTTTACTGGTCACATTGCAATGTTTATATTAAAAGGCAGCATAAGATGGAAATGGGATGAAAGGAAAATTTAAGAAAGGTCTTAAAAAGTGCTCACTTTACCGTGTATAGCCTAAACAAGTATTTACTTTAGTTTTCCATTGTGTTTTCTGTCGTATACATTGTCTTCCTTTGGCTCTCTTGGGCCACGTAACTTTAACTACACTGTAAAGAAATTTCTGGTAAAATTCCTAAACTCTAATGGAAGTTTTTATCCTATACACTATGCGGTAATAATACCACAAATCAAGCTGCAGATGTAGGAATGTTTAACGTCGCTACTATAAAAAATTGGGAACTTCCCTACGCATTTGACTGTTTCCTGAACAAATTTAGGAACGTTACAATGAAAGTATAGGGGGAAACATTACCATTCCTGCTTTCTGAACAAGCGTATGGTAAATTTCAGAGTAATTTCTTACAGTGTATATGTTTTAATTACTTTAAATACCACCATCCTATGATTAGAGCCCCGAGTATTACGCGAATTAATCCCGTGAAGAGGTACACTTGAAAGACTTGTTATTTTCTCTTGCTACTGTGATTAGTTAGCAGTTGTTTGTACACGCCTGGTTTAACTGTGAGCCAGTAAATACCAAGAAGCAGTAATGAGAGTTAGCTTTGAACATCCCTGTACAAAGGCCTCACTTGATCGCGGCAACCAATAAGCAAACGATAGTGTCTCGAGTGTACAGAGGACTGTGAAGACTAGTCTGCTGCCAGAACCATCCGCGAAATACTCGGGGCTCTATACGCTGTTCACGGTACAGTGAGCATTTTTGAGGCCCTAGTTATTCTTTCTTTTCAGCCATTTTTTTATCCTTTAACCACTTTTTAAAATAAATATTGTAATATAAGTAATAATCACAGTGTGTATATTTCTCTGCACTCGGAAGTTAACGTATAAGGCTAAAATAAAATAAATTTATTTACTATTATTCGAAATGAGACGACTTTCAAAAGTGCTCACTTTACCGTGAATAGCCTATAACTATGATTAATTATTGTTGTATATAATTAAATACTATATTTTATTTTACTGCCAAGCTGCTCGAAAGGTGAGTGTGACACAGTTGATCCTGCCATCCACCCTGACTTTCCCAGCAACGGGGGGGTTATTAGTTTTATTATAATGTATGTATTTCTACTCTACTTTTCTAAGCCATTGTATAGCGGCTCTGCAGTATACTCTCTATATCCATCCCTTCGTTAGGCAGCAGCCGGGAGGAGGGTCTGTGGACCTCTCTTCGATCCCCCACTCTCCGCATATACGGTCCATCAGTCTGGATTCTCGTCATTTATTTCTCCTGTTCCGTGTTCCATTGCCAAGTCCGTATATTTCCAATCTCTGTTGACCTGGTTCCTTGCTTACGTCATTGTTCCTCCGTTGTTCATATTCCTTGTACGTCACTAGGTCTGTATCATGTCTTCTAACTCATTCAGCGTGGGGAGCGAAGTACATCAGACTCATCAGTTGCCTTCTTAAGAATACTTTTGAAAGTTCTACTTATCTGCACTGGGTTTACCTCGACTGTGTAATGGGTCCGCTTCCACTACAAAATTATATAGCAGTTTTACATGTGTCCACTTTAGTTGAGCAGGTCCGCTCCCAGCATAATTTTTTATATTGGTTGTCCTTGTAAGTATTAGGGTGTGGTATAATTTTTAATAAGAGATTTCTTCCATTTATTGCGGATTAATTTGTGTCCACAGATCAAACCCTTATAATCTTATAGAAATTTCTCTTCCATATTCGTCCATTATTTTTGTCTTTCCCTTGTTGGAGATTACATCGTGTAAGTCACATTCATTTTCTTCTATATTAAGTCTTCTATAGTAGGCCTATTAATTTATTTAAGTCCTCGAACTCAGGATAATATTGTAGTACATGTAACATTGTGTCTTCAGTGTCGCATACCCTACACAGAGAGAGAGAGAGAGAGAGAGAGAGAGCGAGAGAGAGAGAGAGAGAGAGAGAGAGAGAGGAGTCTACCAAACTAAACCTGTATAGATTTGTTTTAAAAATTCCATATCCTGTTAAAATCTGTGACAATCAGTCGTCATCCACCCTATCCTTTATGTCAGGGAATATTCTGTACGTTGTTTTCCCCCATCTCCGAGGCATGGCATCTCTTCTACCAGAGGTCCAGTGGTTAGACAACTCGTCTCCCACCTGGGCGAACCGTGCTCGTTTCCCGGCGGGGTTGCTCCCGGATTTTCGCAAGTGGAAATCGCGCCGGACGATGCCGCTGGTCGGCGGGTTTTCTCAGGGATCTGCCATTTCTCCCGTCCTTGCATTCCGGCGCTGCTCCATATTCACTTCACCACCATCGGCTGTCAAGACCATGATGTCGCACAAATTCAACAACATCAAACGCAAACACTTTTTTTATTGTCTTAAAATAAGATAAATAGCACTAGTACAGTTGGACACGAAATATTTGTCCATCGGAACACCTGAAATTACACCGTTATATACCTGAAATTACACCGTTATATACCTGAAAAAGTGATGTCTTGTTCTGACATACCATGTTGAAATTACTGGTTTATATCTTGTTTCAGATATTTAGAGGCACTTATTTAGAAACTTCAGCAATATTTATTTTGCAATAAATAATACATACATTCTGAACTTTTGTTTACATTTATGACATACAGTACATTCATGCAAACAAAGCTTAACCGAGTTAGGAACTTACACCAAAGTGACAACGCACATTATTTAGACGCACTCAGTTTTGTAATATTTCGCATCAGAACTATTTCTTACTACGTATTACGAAAAAAGATATTTTCTACATTTTTTATTAATGTCAATTACAAATTAAATATTGTTATTTATAGATACAAGTAAATAGCCCTTTTTACACAAAATAAAGAACTTTTACGTTAACAGAAGTAAAAAATGTTTGCAATACGTGACATATTTAGGAAACATCCGGAAACGTTAAAAGTGGGGTGATTTTTTATGGTTCAATTAAAAAAGTGTGTAGAAACCCCGAATATAATTAATAAGTACAGCGTCAATTAAAAATTATCGGGGAGTTGTTGTCGTTTTGCAGTTACCAGATAACGCCTAGATAATATTTGGCGACCACGTGAAGTGCAAATGCGCTATTTAAGAAGAAATATTCAGCATTTTCATTTAAAAAGAAAATTATGCCTAGGGCCACCTGCTTTTCCCGAAAATATTTCACGACTACTTGTACTTCAAAACACTATAGCTTAGATCCACTTTCGTAATTCGGTGATTTTTAACTGTCACGCATTGTTAGGTGTCTGTCCGCGAATCACATACACTCAGTGCAGGAGTTATCAAATTATAATTGGCCCAGTCAGATAAGGAACTGTCTCCCGACAAAGACACGTGGCCAATAACCAATGGAAAACTGCGCGTGCGCCACAGGACATTGGAGACTAGCCTTCGCGTAAATGTTTTCGCGAAAAACCGAGTATTTCGCGAATTCACTCGGTAGCGAAGTAGACTTCAATCACTCAAGTCTTTTCTCCTTTCATTGTGATTGGACGGCAGATGTTTAGACACGTCCCGTTTAACAGTGCGGCAATATTAAGCATGAAGCCGTAGTATGAGTTAGCGTTGAACAGAACTGTACAAAGGCCTCACTTGATTGCGGCAACCAATAGGCAGACGCCAGTGTCTCGAGTGTGTAGAGTACTGTGCAGTATAGCTTGCTGCCAAATCAATCCCAGAAACACACCCGGGGGGGGGGGGGGCTCTAGTTATAGCACACGAATGGTAAATTACAAACGGCGAGTGAGACGGATACTTAAAGCGCTATGGAAAGGAATGAAGTGTGCCGGAAGAAGGGAAATGTGTGGAGAAACCTGTGACCAGGCAGCCGGCAGGGTTTCTCTGGTCTCCAAGTGTTGCCGCACGCGTGTCAGCGCCAGCCCATTATCTCATCGGTTGGTTTCCCTTGGTTTGGATCTGCGAGCCTGTTTACACGTCACCAGCAGGTATTTCCTTTTTTTATCTCCCCCCAGCGGAATTATTTACATCTCGGTTCTGCATCTGGACTGCGAGGCTGCTACGAGTCTCCTTGCGGGGTCCTTACCACAAGGGTGACGTCACCAGGATACCGCAGGGGAAATTTACACTCTCTCGAGACCTGATTGACGTCACGGACGGAACTGCTTACTGAGCTTCCCGCCGCCCTTCGTTCATCAGGGGCCACGGTGGCTGAGCGGTTAGCCTGCTAGCCTCCTACCAAGGCGATCCGGGGTTCAATCACCGGCCGGGTTACTCCGGATTTTCGCATGTGGGAATCGTGCTGGACGATGCCGTTGGTCGGCAGGTTTTCTCGGGGATCTCCCGCTTCCCCCGCCCTTCCACTCCGGCGCTGCTCCACACTCACCTCAACCACCCTCATCGGCCCTCAAGACCTCGATGTTATGAGCCGCCCAAATCTCTTCACTTGTAAAGTCTGTTCATGATAAAGTGAGCACTTTTGAAATTAACCTTAGAAAAAATTCACTGGCCCTGCCTGCATGTGTTTTAACTGGCGCACTTAGGGACATGCGCGCAGTGAAGTTGGTAACGAAGGATGGAAAGTAGTTCCATATCTAAACGTCGAATAAAAAGTGTTAGGTAACCATTTGTGATAACTTAAATTATTTCTTTCGCTTTCTGCTTTTTTAATGCATAGAAGTGTAAAAATGTGCAGATTTTAAAAATATTTATTTTCCTAATAATTCTACATTTTCACCTGACCGACGCATGTATAGCCTAAAGTGCGGAGGCCCGTGGCAATGATAATATTACATAAGGCGGAAGAAAACACAACGTGCATACAAGTAGATCCTAAGCATATCTTTCTAAAAGGGCTCGTGTTAACGTGAACAGCCTATAGAAGTGCAGCACTGCAAGCGAAGTAAAGTGCAGGCGGTGCAACGCCAGTGATACGACATGCTTTGGAAACAACCAAACACGTCAGTTCTGGGGCGATTTTTCAACGTTCTGATTCATGAAGTAAGAATATACTGGAATAGACTGACTGTACTTAGAGATAGTGGTTTATCGCGGGAAAAGTTGAATGTTTGCCAGGATTCAACGTACTGTACACATGTTCGAAGTTTTCTTTCCTTATTGGCTGTCATGCATGTATGAAGCTACTAGGCCTGCCCCATTTCGCTGGGCCAGTGAGAACTCTGATACTATAAGGCAAAACGTTCGTGATTGGTTTGCAAACAACTAGGCCTAGCCAAAACCTTGTTCATCCAATGATAAAAGAATTAACTAGCTAGAGTCTTATCGAGAATTTGTTTGCTCAAAAAGTTTTCACGATTTTCCATTATCTCTAACTATTCCAAAACAATACTCAAGTTATGAGTATAGTGGCTTTCAGTGTAGCACTGCACCGACATGACAGTTTGCAGAACTCATAGAAAAGCGTTACAAACGCTACCATTATTGTCAGGAAAGTATGATGTATGTTGCATGCGAAAGAACAAAGCATATATTTTATCACACTTTAAAAATTTTGCAAGAATTTACACATTTAAATGTTTTAAAATATTAAAAGAAAATTACATATTTTTAATAAAAAATTAAATTATTTACATTTAAAATTTTAGAGACAGCATGTTTTAAAACCCCCTCCTCCAACCCCCTTCGACAATCAAGACTATCACAAAAATTAATGTGGCTGTAATCGTATAATAAAAGTAGTGATAATCATTATTATCTTTTCAATAATTTAATTTATGCACATTATTTTCAGTTACGAAATTGATAATTTTTATTACTGAAGCAAATGTACTACATTCAGGCCTTTCATCTTATCATGCTTGCTTCGACTGATATAGTTTCCAACATTTCCCTCAAATCATATGCCAATGGAAAAAATAATTTAGTGATGAAGTCACATTGTTTGCTCGAAACATCCAATGCACTACGGGTGTATAAGGCGGGCAGAGTCGCGTATCGTCTCAGGCACAATGAGCTAAAAATTGTAAGACTGGACGAGCAGTTCATCAAACTCGCGGAAACATTTTACGCAGACTGTACTAACAACGCCTACCCGAAAATATATAGTCTCGGCAATTATGACCCCGACGAGACTCAGAAATACAAGCGGCCAAAGAGCATGTTGGCTGATAGACCACCATAAATTTAAGCGATTATTAAAAGCATACCTTCAGCAATGAACGCGAATGTAATTGAAATCGAAAACCTTTATTACTGCCATATATTAACACACTCTCTACACCCATGTACCAAAACATTAGCGAAGCACCATGTGATCATAGAACAAGGTAAAACACGCACTGCACAGTAATTGGCTTGGTGGCGGCGTCTGACATTGTAAGCACACTGCTGTACTCACAAATAAGCCGAAAATCTTATCTCATCCGACAGCTGTGCATACGTATGGCCTTACAGAGCAGCCGATTCTAAGGCAACAGGCGCCACGCGCTCTCTGCGACAGTTGATGGGGTTGTGTAGAGGCACACCTAAACTTACAAGCACACACAAAAATGCATAATAGACACAAATACACACAGTTGCAAGCAAGATCACGAGCAAAGTGATGCCCCCATTACCACATCTGACATCAGTCGGGTGGGCGGCTCAGCCTTATTCCCACCTCCAGATCCTCACAGCGCGACCCTAGTTGTAATTCAGCACCACACTCACTCATTTCATATCACCCTATCTATAAAAGTCTATTTTCGCTAACTAACAAATTCCCATACTCTTTCTCCCGCCTTAATCCAGTAAAAGATATATATATATATCAGCTGCATATGCTACTGTCGCAAAGATTTTCCCACTGGCCTCTCCACTTCGCACTGGTTTGCTGTGCCCCTTCCATCCAGACTCTTCTTCCTTCGGGGCGTGGCCATGGTTACAACTGCGGCAGTGGCACCAGACAACCCCCCCTCCCCCCTGTAGCCACTATGCATGCTTCCCTTTCAAATATAATAAATCCGACATGCGGCATATAGGGCTTGCCCTGAGACGCATCCTTGGTCCTACTGTCTTAACTACTAACAAGCATGCTGGATGGCCCAAAACACTTTGAAGAGGCTTATGCTGACGTAGTGGGATTTGGGGGCCCACCAGTAAAAAAATTGTACTGTCTCAGCTTTTTGTGCGATACTAGAAGTGAAGGATTATCTCCTCTTCTCTGCCTCTTTGACATTCAGTCTTGGTAAGTTATTTTACGCCGTACTGCCTCGCTCATGATTGACTGTTAGTCACGTGTCCTATCTGGTTCAGCAGGTATATAAGGTGGACATACTCGCATAACATCTCAGTTCTTCGTCTGATGCGACAGGTTACGGTTCGTTTTCTTCTCCTGACGTTCTTAGCGATCATTCTGGTATTGTGTATTGAGTTATGCTCATCCATCATAGTTCACTGGATATTACAAGCCTTGCTCGTAATTATGCATATATGATATATTTCATGACATATGACATGGAGCCTTCATAGCTGTAAATAAAATTGATCACCAAAAATGCTTTCTTTTTTAATTGACCCTTTTTTTGCCCCCATTTAAAGTTCATATGAAGTAAATTTATTGTGTAGCTCCAAATCAAAATATCTACTTATTAATTTTGTATTTTTTTGTCTTGCAGAGATCGAAGTGAAGAGAACTTTTAATGGCAGTCCTATGACTGACGTCCCGACTTTGTCATTGGTGGTACCATCGCTGACTCTAGGTGGCCTGCCTACACCGTCAGTGATACCATTTGCTCAACCATCCTCCGAAATGGCAAAGGCGATACATCGACTCCCATGCCGATACTGTGGTGCGTCGTTTGCATTTAGTCAGTATGCTCGAAGACATGAAAAGAACGGCTGCACGATGGATACAGTACAGGTTATGCACCAGTGCTATATTTGTGGATAATCAATGGCTTTAAACGATAATTTGCAGACACACATGAAAACCTGTAAGGTTGCAGGTCCTTCTCCTGCCAAAATGCATCGTGTACGGTCTTCATCATCATCCAAATCAATAACTCGAGATGATAGCCCATCATCATGTAAGCATCAGCCACGCCCAAGAATTGTGACGCGGTCTGGGAAGGTTAACACCAATGGTTACACATAAGTGCTCTGCCGGATAAAAATTGATTTTCTTTGAAGGGATCATAAATACAGATATTCGATTTAACGTATGCTATGCATATAAAAGTAATATGGCCGTAGGCTGCCCAGAAACATACACATATGCTCTAAGGGATAGTAGGTGTAACCTTTGAGTTCCTTAGCCCATTCAGATCCAGTGTACACAACTAAGTACATTATGCACGTGTACTTAACGTTTTGGAATGTACTGCCCGCTGCGAAGATCAACGAACAATGATCTCACCTGTGCGTACATGATTCGCTAACTGCCTTACTGGCCTCGGTCGTAATTGGTTAATGTTACTATAGCCGAATTTATTGTCTATGTCGCATTGGCTGTAGCAACGAGACAAGTGTTGAGTCGACTTTAGTATGGCATGCATCATAAAATTTCTTGTTTGCAACACCCGAAACCGGAAATTAAAGTATGTCCCGAGACGAGTAGAAGTAGGTTCCTCAGCAACAGATCTTTACGAGCATCATTCCACATTTAAATTATATTGCGCCCGTCGCCCCATGTACACAGTACACGTAGCTATTCTCTGATTGGCTGCGCGAGAGTCTGGCACTGGGCCTTGCGTCTGATTGGCTACTGCATGCTGCGTAAGGTTCCCTATTTGCTGGGCTGCAGGCTGGCGAGTACGTTACCAAGTGCTAATTGGCGAACGGCGTTCCAACATTTTGTTGGTCAGTGACGAAATTTTTCTGGTGCGTACGACTGGAGTTCACTGTTTCATCTCTGTATACTTGTGTTCTCTGTGCTGCTGACATGTGTCTTTCGAACCGTGATAATTTGGAGCAAGCTTCTAAAAAAAGTTTTGCTATACGCATTTCATGTTGTGTCACTACTCCATTATTATTTCCATGGACTTATTGATAAAACATTCGTAATTCAAAATTCATCCTTGAAAATTTGAAAGCAACTTCGACTCGCTGCCTGCCGCATTTCAGTTGGGAATGTTGCCTGTCGTCGGCAGTAGAAAGTAAATGCACGTATTTAAAAAAAAAAAAAAGTGACCTTCCTTTAATCACGAAGCCCGAGGGATTGTATGCCCGTCACCAACAGAGACCGGCATTCATTTCAAGGTTCCCAGTTCGTATACAGTACCACAGTCCACACCCCAGGACAGACAAGCGTATAGGTGTCACAATTCTCCCAGTGTTGCAAAGTTGTTCTTGTGACTGAAGGCCAATTTGCAGGGACGACAACATTTCGTGTTATAATATTGCATTAAGATTGACTCCACAGTCGCTTAAACGTTCGGACACAGGCGGAGCTCATTCTCCTGTCCAACGCTACCGCACGGACTCAAGTTACAGGAGTTCTGAAAGTTTAATATTGGTTCTGAGTCCTGCAGCGTGCTTCCGATGAGCGAATGTGTAATGCAAGTAACTCACACTTGTGTGTCGTTTACGTTGGTACGGAATCACAGTCAATTCGTGGTTAGTTTCAAATTTCCTGAAGCCTTCGGACTATACCCTCCGCCTCATGCAAACAAAACACAACGAAATCTAGACATGTACACCAAAGGGACAATGCACCACATTCGTCAGCACTCACTTTAGTAATATTCTGCATAAATACAATATCTTACTAGGTATTACCAACAAACTTATTTCCTCTCTGTTTTTATTCATATTGATTACAAATGAAATAATATAATTTATTTACAAAATAAAATGTTAAATTTAATACACAAATGAAACTTTTTTTATTAACAGAAGCACTAAATGTTTGTGATGCATGGTAAGTATGAGAGAAAACTAAACTCGTAACACGTGGGGAGATTATTTGTGTTAACCTAAACATTTCAATTTATGTAGAGCTAAACAAATCCTTAGTTGCTCCAACAAAATCTTAACTTGTGGCAACTAAATAAGGAAAACAAAATATTTTGGTTTCAACAACCCCTGCACAAACAATTAATTTGGTTGTACAGAAAAACTTCGTTTGATTCAACAAAACCTTTTTCTCAGCGTGACTGGCTACTCCGCGAACGCTCATTGTCGTGGCTGCCAGCTGGAAAGTATGTTGCGAGGAGCTATTTGGAGAACGGCGCTCCGGCTTGTTGCACACCAGTGGCGCCATATTGGGGGCGTGTGCGCTTGGAAATCACGGTATAAGCGGCTGTCTCGCTTCTTTAACCTCGCGTATTCTGTGGTCACGCCACTAGTGTAATATGTAAGGGCACTTGTGTTCCACGAACAGATTCCGCAATCGAAATGAGAAAAAGGTTTTGTTGAATCAAACTAGATTTGTTTGGCGCAGTCAAATTATTTGTTTGTATAGGGGCAATTAAATAATATTTTGTTCCTGAAACCAAATTATTTCGTTGTTCTCATTTGGTTGCCCTAAACTGTAATATTTGGTTAGTACAGCTAAAGATTTGTTTGGCTACACGTACATTAAACAGTTTGGGCCGATATAAAAAAAATTTTACAAGCTCTCGCGAGTTCCGAACCTAGATCATTTGCGCCAGAGCGCTACGCCTTAGTAATCTGAGCTAATATGACAACTGTCGACGTTGGAAAGCTTTTAAATAGATTTACTGCAAATATTGGGCAACGTGTGCAAACAAATATTTCAAATTTTACAGCTTAACTTGTCAGTTTCTTGTTGCATTGTTTTATTAATGTGTTTATACGATTGTTAAGAACCAATATATGCACTAACAAACACGATTACTATCATAATTGTCACAAAAATACAAACAAACTCTCGAGCTGTATTTTCGAGCGAAGGCAGTCAAATGAGTGGCCATATATATATATATATATATATATATATATATATATATATATATATATATATATATATATATATATATATATAGTTGACAGACTATTTTTTTTGGCCCACCACAGAAATTTTGATTATTCAAACATTTATTTTTTTTAGACGAACAACAGTAATTTCGTTGGTTTTCAAATTCGTTTGCTCAACAATATATTTTGTTGGGGCAACGAAGTTTATATTTGGCCCTAAACAAGCAAATATTTTGTTCGATTTTCTCTCAGTGCAATTGCACTCCAAGACGCTTTTATTCAGATTCGCTACCCTGGTCAAGTGATTACGATTGTAACGTAGCTAAGCTCCCTACCCACCAATCGCGGAATCCAGAATCGGGAATAACTTAACTCTGATTGTCCGAGTCGTGTAAAAAGAGGTCTTCTCAGGAATTCGCGGCAGATAACTGATGTAGGATATTGCAGTGTAGCCTGCGCTGGAATATATCCGCGGGAAAGAGGAGGTTCTTTTGACTGAGCTTAGCAAGATACGTAAATGCTGTTCACGATAAAGTGAGCACATTTGAAATCAACCTTAGACAAAAGGCCACTGCCCCTGCCTGCAATATTTAAACGGGCACACTGAGTGACATACGCCCAGTAAAGTTGGTAACAATGGGTGGGAAATAGTTCGATATCTCAACGTGGAATGCGAAGTCTTAGGTCAACCATTTGTGATAGCTTAAATAATTTATTTCGTTTTCCGTTTTTTTTTTACGCATCGACATATATAAATGAGCAGATTTTTAAAATATTTGCTTTTATAATAATTTCACAGTTTCGCATGACCGACGCATAAATAAAGTGATGAGGCTTATTACAATGTTAATTTTACATATGGAGGAAGAATTCACAACGTGCACACAAGTAGATCCAAAGTAGGGCTTTTAAAAGTGATAATTTTACGGTAAACAGCCTATACATTCTGGTATAGGCTATTCACGGTAAAGTGAGCACTTTTTAAGGCCCTTCCAAACGCTTCCTTGCTGCCAATTTTTATCTTTCCGCCACTATTTGATATCAACATTGCCATGCGACTGATAAATACGGCATATGCTTTTACCACTCTCAAAAGGTATAGTTTCTGAGCCTGCAATGCAACATACTTATTAGTGGCTATTGGCTGATGGGAGTGCCTTAAAAAGTGCTCACTTTACCGCGAACAGCTTACGCCTAGTGCTCAGCAGGTTTGCTGCTAGGCGCTGAGCGGCCAACACCTGGAGTCAGCTGATCACGATGAGCTGTTTGCAAGGTAAGGTGTTTGTCTTCACGTCTGTATTTTGTTATTTTTTTTTTTTATTCACACTTCAGCCACTAAAAATCTCGCTCTACAACTTGCATCACACCACGTGTGGTTAACCCGCAGCTTGTTGGCTCGTGGCCTTAACCCTTCCAGTCAAAAAGAATTACATAATTGTAGGCGTTGCATCAAACTAGAATTTCGTTCGGAACTGTACCGATAACAAGACGAAGCTTTGTCTTACATCGGGACCAATAGAAATCTGCCTGTGCTTTATGATACTGGCAGCAGTGGCTTATGAGGCTACGGAACATAGTCTCAGCAGCGAATGATGTCTCTTACGCGTATAGAACCTTTCTAATTGGACGGCATGTTCTGTTGCGTACAGTGCAGACCATTCAAGCGACTTCATATGCAACGTCCCACATAGAGGAAACTGTGACTGCACTCTGAGAAATAACTTGGAAATTTGCCATACCAGTGTACACGCTTAGTGAGAAAGCAGGAAAGATAATGTTTTCCCCTATACATTCATTGTAGCGTTCGTACATTTGCTCAGGAAACAATCCACTGCATAGGGAAGTTCCCAACTTTGTATAGTAGCCCTGCTAAACTTTCCTATATCTGCAGCTTGATGTGTGGTGTTATTACCATACATTGTAAAGGTTAAAAATTTCCATTACAGTTTAGGAAGTTTACCAGAAAATTTTTCACATTGTGAAAGGGTTAATACGGCCAGGACTCACCAGCTACACGGTCGTTAGTGGCTGTAGGCGTGCCTAGACACTTCCAAAATTTTGGTGGCGGGGGGGGGGAGGCACCAAATTTCATGTAATGTAGACTAAAATATGAGCTGTACACATATACATATATACATATGCATACGCTACATGAGTTTAGTACCATAGAAAGTTCTTAAATTCTTACTTGCAGTTCCCGTAGAAGTCTTAAAAAAAAAAAAAGTAATTTTCGAAAAGTACAGAGGTCGGAGTTGCCAACTGGGCATTTCCTTGCGTACGCAATGGACAAGATGTTATAGAAAAGTTGTTCCGATCCTTCGGATGCGAGTTTCATTGTAACTCCTACATCAATCTGATCGTGAACGTACGATGTTTGGAGTAACACAGGAAAAAGTCTAATGTTTTATTACCAACAGTATAATGTTACTGCAACAGTATTTTTTTTTCTGTGTGCCTTCGGTAGCTAATGTTGCTGTCATTGTAATATACTGCTAAGATACTAACGTAAATGCAACGTTAAGTAGTTTTGTAACAACATTATCTCTTCACTGTTCAGCCAACATTAAGGTCGTTTATATTTTGCGGCAAAACAAATGTGTTGAATTATTGGTAACATTTGTGTTAAAACGTTTCTTGCAGTTTCTTTGCTTGGAAAAAATTCCGATCTAAAATAAAT
Source organism: Dryococelus australis (assembly GCA_029891345.1). NCBI lineage: Eukaryota > Metazoa > Arthropoda > Insecta > Phasmatodea > Phasmatidae > Dryococelus > Dryococelus australis. The sequence goes on from CM057004.1 coordinate 21,598,725, forward strand.
TGACTGCAACAATTTTGCCACGAAAATAAATACTACCAACGAAAAATAAAAACGGCTGCGAGGGGAATCGAACGCGCGTTCTTAGAGTTTGACGATTTCCACTTTACACATCCTGACGCTTTACAACCTGCTTTATCTTATCACGGTCGACTGCCTTTCATATTACAGTTGTTCGGCGAAACATAAGGACAAACTGCAGTTCTCTTTTGTTACGCGTAAATTGTCTATGCTCTGTAAACATGTGCACAATTGGTACACGTAAACTGCTTCGCAAGCTCTGAGAGCTGGTCTGAGTTCTCATACTATGCCTTCAAAGTTAAATACAGTTATTTAATTCGACGAAGATATTACTGTTCACTTCTATCTGCCATTTTACAACACCAAGTCAGCATGAACATGTGTTGGCTGGAGACATTTCTTTAACGTAGCAGTAACACAAACTATTTTGTTCCTTCTGTTATTTCTAGTGTAATACAACAATTTCTTGCGGCAAACTCAACATAACGACTAACTGCAATTATATTTCGCTATAGGCTATTCACGGCCAAGTGAACACTTTTGAAAGCCCACTCATTTGTAATAATAGTTAGCAAATATATTATATTTTATCCTTAGACGTTAACTTCCGAGTGCGGTGGAATATACACACTGTGATTGTAACTTACATGGCAACATTTATTTTAAAAAGTGTTGGAAGGATAAAACATGGCTGAAATAATAAAGTACCTAGGTCCTCAAAAGTGCTCACTTTACCGTGAACAGTCTATACGTGGAAATACTTTATGCTTTTTAATATAGGTTATACATTATTGACTTATGTAAACTGCTTTGCCAGTGTTGAAAACTGGTCTAAGCTAGAGAGAGTTATCATATTATGCTTTAAACTTTAATTACAGTGGTTTAATTTATAGGGTTATCGCTGTTCAATACTGTCCGCCATTTTACAATGCCAAGTCAGTGCAAATTTGCGTTGGATGGGCATTTATATAATGTCGCAGTAACACACACAATATTTGGTTGGTTCACGTTATTTAGCGTATACACAACTTGTATTGCGGCAAGATTACTTAAAGGCTTTACTAAATTAACTTATCAATAGTATATTTGCATTATAGTGCATCTAAGACTATGCATATGGGTAACATTATTAACTTTTTTCACAGCATTATAATTTTACTACAAGGACAAACGTTATAAAGAATTGCCTCAATATAATTTTTTGTTCCATGAACATTATACTTTTTTAATGTAAAGTGCTTAATGAGGTGACAAGACTTGTTTACGATTGCCTATTATGAAAATTGGTATTTACAAACATGACTTACACCACATTTTCTGCACTGAGTAAAAAGGCAAAGAAATGTCTTCAAGCAAGATCTGGCAAAGAAACACCTGACATTAAATAAACCAATTGTAAAATGCCAATACACACACACACACACACACACACACACACACACACACACACACACAAATATATATATATATATATATATATATATATATATATATATATATATATATATTATAACGTTGTGTCTTGAAAACATGCACATTAAATTATCCTTGTTCTGTAAACTATTTTCCAATATGTAAAAAAGCCCTAGTTATTGTCACAAATTTTAAACGTGGTTCTTTACACAAGTAATTTCAACACATTTAAAGTGGGCCGCGGTGATGTAGTGGTCAGACCTACTCGCCCCCCACCTAAGCTAACCGGATTCGATTCCTGGCCGGTCACTTCCGTATTTTCCCATGTAAGAATTGTGCGGACAATGCCTCTGGTGTGCGGGTTTTCTCGGGGATCTCCCGTTTACCCTGTCTTTGCATTAGGCTATAGCGCTGTTCCTACTCACTTCAAGGGTCACAGTGGCTGAGCGGTTAGCCTGCTCGCCTACTACCAAGGCAAAACGGGTTCAATCCCTGGCCGGGTCCTTCCCGGATTTTCGCATATGGGAATCGTGCTGTACGATGCCGCTGGTTGGCGGGTTTTCTCGGGGATCTCCTGTTTACACCACCCTTTGTTTCCGGCGTTGTTCCATAGTCCCCTCAATCGCCCTCAGCGGCTCTCAAGACATAGCTGTTAAGAGCCGCACAAATTTATACACTCCACGCTACACTGAAAATTTCTTTGTCTTTGAAAACATTTCGGGAACGGTTACTGAGTCATTATTCTTGTACTATTTAATAAACGCTTACGAAAACAGCCAAATCCAGCGCCCGATTTTTTCGATTTTTTTTTTTGGTTGTAACTACACAAGCACACGAATGATTGTAAATACTCACTCAATAAAATCTATTTTATCGGGGGCAAAGGAAACGCGGTACACCATTGGCTGATGATAAGTTGAGAAAGGTGTTTTTCGCGAAAATATTTATGATCATGCTAGACTTCAATATCCTACGTCCACAACTAATTCTTCCACTGGTTATTGGTAGAGACACCCGAATTTCGCGAAAAGATTTCACGACCAGTTGTACTTCACAGAGTTTTGGCTCAGACCCACTTTCGTGATTGGATGGTTTCCGTGTTACACCTCTCATGTGTGCGCTCGTGAATCACATACGTACAGTATTGAAGTTACCTAATTCTGATTGGCCAGCCGAGAAGGAAAATGTTTCCTCACAAAGACACGCCTCCAATAAGGTAAAAAAAAAACCGCTGGTACGGCCGTATGGGTATTGAAATATAGCACGTGCGGAATTCTTTTCGCGAAACTTGGGTGTCCCTAGTTATTGGCCAAGTGTCCACGTGGGAAGACATGTTGTTATTTGACTGGGCCAATCGTAATAAAGCACTCCGATATGGAACGTCAGTGATTCGCGTAAAGGCAGTTGAGGCACGTGATATTTAAACTCATCCAACCACAAATGTGCATATTAACTAAAGTGTTTTGGAGTACAACTGGTCCGGAAATTTTTTCGCGGAAATCACATATCTCTAATGATGAGCCAGTAATGAACATGGTACAATAACGTGTAGTTTCTGGGTAGCGTGAACAGTAGGGAGGTGATGAGTGTAAAAAGGGACTGAAAGACATAGCCGGTGTTGTAGTGTTGGATATAAAACACTCACTTCTACCTTATCTTCGGTGGAGTATAATGCAAGAGCGGAAGGAATCGGAGATCTCCGAGTAAACCCATCAACCAGCGGCATCATCCGGAACGATTCCCACGGGCGAAAAACCGGGAGCGACCCCGCCGGGAATCGAAACCGGTTCGCCTAGGTGGGAGGCGAGTAGTCTAACCACTACAGCACCGCGGCCCCCTCTTTCATGGATGATGGTCATTATATTGGACGTTTCACACGAAGAGGACTTAATCATGTAAACCGAACACAGCAGAACATATAGTCCGATAACGTAAGTTCCTTATGTCCAAGAGAAATGATTCACCATCTCAGCCAGCAGGGAAACCTTCAGTAATACGCGATAGCCAGTCAGGCACGAGGCCCCTTTCTAGAACCTTGTAGACCTTGATAGCAAAGCTGATAAACAAATGAGTGCCTTTTACAATGATACCAAAGCAACAGCAAGTCATCATTGGGGCCGAGCCACTGACTAGTGTTGTTTCTCCTTACAGCGATATTTTCATCACCTTCGCTATAGTGGAATACGGCTTGTGACTCAAGTCTCTTCCCCGTGGAACATGCATCTACGTTCAGAGAATCGATATCTGCCATAATATAATTTTGTCGAAAAACATGACTTATGTCGTTTCTCAGACGACCGGTTCATTCAGTAAACAACCGAGCACGCCCTACAGGGGTTGATTCTTCAGAAGTTTGATTAACAAAGTGTGAAGAAACCGGGAATTGAATATAACTCTAAAGAAATACATAGTTTTCTTTACGGCAAACAACCCCATTTATTTAAGGCTGTTAGAATTACAGCAACACTGCGTAGCTTTAATTCAAAGACAAAGTCACATAAACATAGGTTTGCTGTTGATAAATGTGTTCTTTATACGCTTTTGTTTTATGGTTACATTAACTACCTTTATTAAAAAGAAATAAGCATTCTTTGAACTGTTTTTGTACACAGTAAAGAAATATTACTTCTTACGAACGGTAATGATTTAAAGATTTTTCTGTCGTACATTGCAGTTTTCAATTCGCAACTGTTCACCAGACGTAAAGATCCATAACCCAATATATTCTGCAGTTACGAAACTGCAGTTGAGAAAATGTGCAGTCCTTGTGCAGACGTTTAGTGTAATTTTGAAGTGCAGTGCAGTGATCCTCTAAGTCACTAACCCCAATTCTTCCTAGGAGGTGGCATTGTAGTCTGGCCCATGGTACTACTTCACGTAACCTACGTATCAAAAGTAACCTAAACGCAGCAAGACGAAGTGGTCGTGGAGTGCAGGTACTAGGCTGGTAACAAAGGACTTACGGGTTCGAGTCCTGGAGCCACCCTATTTCTTTCAGTAAATGTAATTTGGAAATATTCTTTACATCTGTCTTATTTACAAATTACGGTTTTTTCACCAAGCTAACATTTTTTAACAGTGCAACTAACATAACCACAAAACATTTGCTGAACTACTTTAACGACAATGGAAGGTAATCGTAGTCATTACTATATACAGGATGTTCCGCTACTCAATCGACATACTTCCGCAGCGTGTTGTACAGTTCATTGGCAATAAAAAATGTCATATATCACAAGTAGGCTGTGCATCCCCATTTCAGAATTGTAAAAAAAAAAAAAAAAAAAAAAAAAAAAAAAAAAAAAAAAAAAAAAAAAACGTTGTAGCCTATCATAGCATGTTGCCACTTCATGCTTGCAAGTTCACTTCTGTGTAGATTAGTGGCGTAAGTTATCGCCTGTAACAACTGGTCACGTGTGTCTGATCGCCGTCCGCTGTAAGCCCTACTCTTCAGGCAGCCCCAGAATGAAAATTCCAAAGGGGAGAGATCTAGAGAGTGCGTCGGCCATGGGACTGGCCCACCACTCCCAATCCACCTGCGTGGATAACCAGGTACACTGCACATATTTACTGATACTGAGGACAATATTGAAGTGCGCTGCTTATATTTATCACTTCAGCAATATCAATGTGTGTTGGTAGGTGTATTTTCACATACCATCGTCCTATTGGTCCTGGCTACACCGGGAATGCTTACCGTGCCCTGCAAAGTTTATTATTGGCTGGCCGTCGGCCAATTAAGTCGCGCGTTGACTGTGTGCCAGTTAATGTGTTACGGAGTTAACGTGGTTTACAATCCATCGTGTTCATTTGAGAAATTATGATAAGTAACACATTTATTCTTACGAAATTAAATTTTAACTAATTGTAAAATTTTAAATTTGATTCCGAAATAGACCAGTGGATAGGTAAAACAATAAAAGTGTGAGTTTTGTCTCAAAGAGCAAAGAATTCTCCACATGTACGTGGTTCCGTATACATAGGTGCATACTCCTCAAAGGGTTAATAAATAATTAATTTTTTTGTAATGTCACTGTGCTCACGGTTTGACGGCATCGATATCTTAATGACGAAGAGGTCAAGGACTCGAAAAAGGGGAATGGGTACAGTGCAATCATCGCTGAAATTTCGTACTGGCAATTTTCGCACCATTAACTACAGGAGATATGTGAGGTCGGCAGTGATTCAAATCTAATATCCCGCCCAACTCACGACTGCCTTCCACGAACACCCGTAGGCGTCTCATTAAAGCTGCATTTATAAAGTTGTACTGCTTACACAGTTGTTTCATGGTTAGTAAAAACTTAAAAAGGCATGCTTTGATTCTTTTATATGCACATTCGTTTTACATAATTTAATTATATCACTACAAATCTTGCTCCGTTTTCTCTAAAACAAAATTAAACACATTTATTTTGCAAACAATTTCGACAATTATTCGTCCAAACCTCCTAGGCAAGCTTTTAATTTATGGGCTGATGTGTTGCAGGCAAGAAAAATCTTAATTCGTGCTGTACTTAAGGAGTCCGCCTACCTTCAGCTGTTCTCGGAATTTGCAGCCGAGAAACGTGAGAACATAAGGGCGACTCTGCCACGCACATCAAGTGCGCCATCACCACTGAGCGCAAGGCTCTGAAATGGAGTGCAGTATTCTCTTCGTGTTGCGTGTACGTACGGGAGTTTCAGCAGAGACCCTATTACTTTATTGGCAGAACGTCTGTACCGACGTCTATTACAGGGCCCATGAGCATTTTGACGTGAATACGTCTTTAAATTTGCGACCATAGTAGGAGGCAATCCAGAAAATCCGATGATAACAAATACGGGGGATAGAGTTTCGCATTGCAGCTCCGAATATATCATCTACATTCAAAATTCAATTACACCACTCGATTCCAAAAGGACCAAAGAATATGTTACGTGTGAAAAAAAGGGGGGGGGGAAGGGTAGTGCACCGCAATTTCAAGTTCATTTCGCCGCTTCTCATAAATTCCGCGTAGTATAACTTTTGACTTGGAGAAGCAACGACGCTCGCTTGAGTTTCAATCGACAGCTCTCGCCAGGATCAATCGATTGTGCGTATAAAAAAATTTGCGTGGCGTGGTTATGGTGAAATCGCATGAGTTTAAAGTAAAAAATTAAGAAAACTTAACACAATGTCTGCATATACTCGTCAAAAAGTCAAGTCAAAATACAGAAATCGTATACGGTTGGAAAGACCATCTCAAAAGCAATCCAGTGAAACCCATAAACTCCCATATGATCGAGTGAAGCGATGCCGGGGACGTAAGATATACGCCAAGGCTTCCGTCAAAGCCGTGTCCCCAACACAGCTACACCCAATTTTTCTTTATATATCTGTCGCTTATATTCTGAGCTACAGAGATTTTGAAAAGGACGTTTTTAGCTTTGCTCGAGTGCTCTGCAATGATGTTTCTAATGTGTATGACGTCTTTAAAGCACGCAACAACCCTCGCATGAGATGTGTGTTCTTTTCGTAGACGAGCTCATAGGAAAATGGCGCATTTCACACACCCGGCCACGCAGTTTAAGCGGCGGGTATGCGGGTGCTCTACGTCGACACATTATTTGTTCCGTTTTTTATATCCAGTAAGTAATAGGCTCGAGTTCGGCTCTAGTAATACGACGAGTTCACAACCCAGGCCAATAGCAGTTTGCAAACCATTTACCCAAGGTAAGACTATTGGTTATAGAGCTTAATAGTCCATAGCACTGGCCAGAAAATAATAACTTTCCCTAGTGTTATGCACACAGCTATGTACACCTCGCCTAAATGAGTTATTGCTTTCTTAACGATCTGATTGCTGTACATATTTACAGAAACTCAAGACAGGCTAGAAACAAGAGATTGTTGGCAGTACTTTGACATTTTTTTAAAACAAACTTTGTAAACATCACCCCGTGCATGATGAGTTTGAATGTTACCTAAATATGCCATACTGTTATTGTCAAATAACGCCAAAATTCCGAGCGGCTGAGCGGGCAGGACCTCTCGTTAAGGGAAGGGGGGGGGGGCTGGAGCGTGGTCAGACTATATAAGAACGGACCGAGCAAATACTAAAGCACCCCGCTTCAGCCTGTAGAGAAGATTGATTTTATACCGTCCTTCTAACAGAAGAATAATAATTGTGTCCAGAGAAATACTATAAAAAACTCTTAATTTGTCTACTTTGGTTACTATCTTATTTCTTACCCTATAAGTATAACCAGAATAATATATATATATATATATATATATATATATATATATATATATATATATATATATATATATATAAGCGAGTAGAACAATACAACACAAACGTTTTATACTTCTGTCAACATAGAGTATCTTATTTTTGGTTAGATTAAACTTTTACTTGTATTTAATTAATAAATTATAATGTTTCATTTATTATCAATACATATAAATACTGTGTGGTAACATGTTTGTTCGTAATGCCTAGTAAGAAATCGTTCTCATGCAAAATATTACTAAGCTGGGTGCGCAAGTATTCGGTGTGCTTTCACACTGGTGCGATGTTTTTGACTTAGTTAAGCTATGTTTGCATCAGGTGGAGGAATACTTAGTCTGAAAGTAGAACTTTTTCAGGGCATCAGAAAAGTTGGAAGTAACCGTGAATAAACTGTACCAGTTATTTTTATGTCTGTATAGTTCCAATTACTACTGGCGTATTGATGCGCATAACACCATACATACTTGCTATATAGTATTACTGACCAAATGTTAAACAATATAAGTTTAATGTGTTCCAATTTTAATATTTGCTACGTGACATAAAACACATATATCATGCTCATTTAAGTTGTTTACACATTGAGTATTCCCAAAATAATATTGTGTTGGTCTGAAATTAATGAAAAATGATGTCTACAAAATGTTACTGTGCCCCTACAGGAAAGATTGGTCTGAACCACTCTCGTGGCTACCACACATGTCACCATGGAGCTGTATGGTTGTAAATAATATGTTTATTAATAGTAAAATAGCACAATAGTACATACATTTACAAACGTCTATTATAATATATCTATATAGCATTAAATAATCAAACATACTCGTATACATAATAGCTAAATACGTTACCAATAACTGACACGAGATACAAACCCTAATCAAATCAGATATCGGTACAACCGACAAAGCCCACGCAACGAAGATAATCATAAACGAGGAATATTTAGCCTTAGAAGCATTTTGCTTAAATCATGACTGCCATATATCAATTAAAAATTGAACTCAAGGTGGAAGGACATACAAATAAAATTAAATCAACATGTATCGACCCCATTTAAATTGCGAAATTGTCATTTCTACAAACAACTCCAAACCACACTACCACCCCATTTATATTCATGACCAAGAATATATCAAGGTCGAAGATGACACACGTTTATTCCTTGCACCCATTTCACACGTACAATCATCGTAATATTTATCAGAATACGCGAATGATCCTCACATCCCACAACTTAAAACTGCCCTCACAGATCCGCAAAACACAGATTCAAAATATATATGACTAGCAAGGCGATATGGCGTCACTGGAAACTGCGAAATATATTACAAAGTTCACACCCCAATGGGGAAAATCTTCTAACTTTAGTACCGCAGTACTATATACCAGAAATTATTACAGCCCACCACGACATGTTACTAGGCAGAGGGCATTTCGGCCAGTTTAAAACATTTAAAAAAATTAAAAATCAATACCATTGGGACACAATGGCCAAGGACGTTAAAAACTGCATCAGAACTTCCCTACTTGCCAAAAGGTCAAACACAGTAACCAGAAACCCATAGGCCTTATGACCCCCATGGAAGCCCCTCCCTTATTCCATTCTTGGGGCCTCGATGCCAAAGGCCCACTGCAAACAGCGGCATCTGGAAATAAATGCATCCCAGTGATGACAGAGTTTTTCACGCGATATGTGGTAACCAAACTTGAAAAAACAATATATGCTAAAATTTGTGCTAATTTTATCAAGGATGTCATTATACATTATGGATGTCCCAAATCCATTTTAACAGATCAGGGCACATCCTTTAGCAATGAGCTTATCGCTGAGTTATTACAAAAATTACAAATAAAGGAATTGCAAACGACAGTGCATAATCCTGTGTGTAACGGGCTGACCAAATAGGTTAATAAGGTTCTGTCCCAACAACTCACAGCATGTGCAAATGAGGACCAGGCACAGTGGGACGAGTACGTCCAATATGTTGTTTTGAACTTTAATTCTATTACAAATAGGAGTACGAATTTCTCCCTGTTTTTCCTACTACACTGCGTTGAAGAAGTCCAGCCATGTCACATAGTCGCCCATACGTTTTAGCAGCATGCAGCAGACTGGTGTGAGCAACTCCACCAAGTTTGTGAAGAGGCTCCCGTGAACCTACTTGAATATTAAAAGCAACAAAAGGAATTTTTGACAAAAAATTTCGTACCGAGGAATTTAAAATAGGACAACTCGTTTGGGTGAAAAATCATGTGAGACAGAAGAAGGCTCTCAACTTCAAATATCACGGCCCGTACCAGGTCCATGACATATTGGGCCCATCGACATTTGCAATCGAAATCAAGAAACGAGGGCAAACAAAAATTGACACAGTCAATACCAGAAACATTAAAATTCATAATATAAGGCATTAGTATAATCATATATGTTACATATAATGTGACTCCGCAATGGGAAAGACGAGTGTGGGGTTGCTGCTGTTGATCATGTGCCACACAGTGTCAGCATCCACAGGAGGTCACTTATTCAAGACACACAGTGGGGTCTATTTCCAAGAACTTACCCCAGATATTGCATACGAAGAGACCATCCCCCTGGTCTAGACTCTACCGCTGCACCAACCTGCCGCTCCCACCACCGTTGATGTGTGGTATCACTATGCATGTATCACCAGAAACTCTACTGTCTGAAAAAACGCAGAGCATTTGAGTCAGTTTTTCAGCGATACAACTCAAAATATTGTACAAGAATTTATGTCCACGGTGTCCTTGTCAAATAAATGAAAATGTGGTATTACCTTCCTTGGAGATATCACAACATGGTGTTGCAACATTTTCACAACCCGTCACCTAAAATCCCTCCTTACTAATGAAGAATCCTTAGCTTTACAACTAAACGAGTTGGAAAATAATGTTATCACATCTAAAAACCTTAATATTACGATACATAGCATTTCAAAAATAAAGGGTCAAGTCGAAAATAAGGTGATTAATCTGAGTAGAAACATAGGGACGATGTCACGTCCAATGAATAATCAAAATATAGAAATACAGTCCTCGTTAATTCAATCTCAATTACTCTCTAGTATTGTGCTGGGAATAATAAATAATGTTATTAACGAAGAGACATAGTACGTATATACAGCAATGTCAACATAAATTTTTGCCACTTGAAGCAGTGTCGAAAGAAATATTAAAGTCAGACCTCCTTAAGTTACAGGAGCAAATCTATGCCTTAGGCTTAGAATTAAGTATCCCAACCAAAGATATGTTGAAATACTACACACCACCATTAGCTGAATGCATGCTATCACCTACACAAATGATAATAAAAATACAGGTCCCTCTGAAAAATAATAAAAGCACGTGGCAATTCTTTCGTTCTACGAACATCCATTACCAATATAATATTGAGACATGTATTGTAGGAACCCCTTCCAATGTAATAGCAATTGACATTAACACTCAAGATATGCCAGAACAAACTAAGGGTATCTGTTTACTCTCTAAACAATTAGTTGACAATCCACAATCAAATTGTTTGAAGGCCGCAATTTATCTTAATGATCTTCAAAGTTTGTCCCAAAACTGTAAATTTCAATGCGAGCCAGGAAATTCATTATTTGTCCACCCACCACTACGTGATAACAAATGCACCTAGCAAACTAGTACTTAGATGTAACAACAAGATGCTCAGTAAAGCTATCCACAACCCTAAGGTAGGGACTATAGAAATTCATGTACTTTGTGGCTGCGAAATTACATCAAATAAAATATCTATTGTTAAAGCCACTTTTATTTGTGATATTAAGAGCCCTAAATTAGGAATTTCACACACGATCTTGCCAGTACAATGGTTACATAACAACGATTTTGAGGCACAGCAGTTGGAAGCAAGCGACGGCATTTCTTTTTATTCAGTAAATGATACTATTAATGATAAGTGGCAGATCACTCATCCAGACCTCCCCACTATAAAGTACTCCGAGAATAGGTCCGTTTTTTCGCCAGGCAGATGTGTTATTTGTCTTATCTCAGCAACACTATAATTATATCGGCTTTCTACTTTTATCATTCTGACGATAGCGTTAGCATGTATACACTACAAGCTGATTAAAATTGCAATATTGATGAATAATATGGCACAAGCATCACAGCAGTGAAATTTTAGGTAGTTCTACACAAAGGCAGGCAGCTTAGTGATATCAGTGGACTCTTTCACTTTGTAATCAAGAATGTGAGGAAAATTAAATGTGATTATTTACGGAGAATATTTAACTGTGCTCAGAGATACATATGACTTACGCTGCATGTGTACACACGGCATCAGAACTCAACACACAGGTGCTTCAAGGCGTCTAGATGGTTAATTAAGACGAAAGAGGCACATCAAATTAGGTGATATTAGTCATTCACACATGTCATGCGCAGAAGTCCTGTTTTAAAGATATTAGTTCGGTAGTACGGTGCAGAGTTCTGGAAGGGCGCCCAAAGCTTTTAACGCAGCAGGCAATTACGTAACTAAGCGCTACCTAGTTAATAGGATTAAAAGCACTGAGAACAATGTTGCAACGGCACGCAAATTAGAGCAGCAAAGAAAATGTAGAGTGCAGCAGTTATGCACTCAGATTACTACAGTGCCTTTTTTGCACGCTAGAATGCGCTCGACGGCAAATTCAAGCTGTGCTACGAGAATCGCTATAATCTAAGTTCGGGGACCCCAATAATATAAGTATTTCCTGTTCTTACAACTATTACATAAGGATAAGGTCGCAAAATGTTTATACTCAGAATTTCAAATACATGTTTGTAAATATAAATGCCACTTAAGCACAATTATGTAGTAAAACACCACATTGTAAGTGGTAAAGGCTCATATATATATATATATATATATATATATATATATATATATATATATATATATATATACTTCTCAAGACTGACATGAAATCACGAAGCTATTGTGTTCTTAATTAGTGCTCTACTTACATTACAACCTGATGTGTTGGGCGCCAGGTTAAATATTTTAATTTTCAATTTCCAAGGGGATTATAATTTCAAAGCGGAGTCTAGCACTTCCTTCCTTATCCTGTGGAACCAACATGAAAATAATAGCGGCCGCCAACTAAGTTAGGGGCCGGCAAAACTCATTTAAGAATTTAGTGATTTATTAAATTTCATATCAGGGCTACCTTGTTATTGTATAATATTGATACTGTTGAGATGTCCTGCCAGTAGCACAGAACATGTATATGTGCAGAACCGTACAAGGATACGATGAAATGTATTATAATAGGAATAAACATAACTGTATACCAGGTGATGAAACCTTTTTCATATGTTGGCAATCTAGAAATATATTTCAACAGATGTAAGTAAAACAAAAATTTATTTTGTACAGAAATATTGCCATATAAACAGCACCTAGACTGAGAAAGTATCGACAAACCGAAACTGTCTTCGGATTAAAAAATTGCTAGTTCCTTAGCTTTTGAGATGTTTAAAATTCTTATATTATAATATAATGTCCTACTACGTAACTTATGTATAATTAATAACTTCTGCCACATTGTTCTTAAAGAAACACAAATGGTTTAGCATTGCCATTCCTTAGGCTTCCAATTATGCAACGCAAGCCCGACCCTGTGTGCCTGACACCGCCTTAGGGAATCCACGAATTGGGGGTAAGGAAATTACTCACTTAGTAAAACGTCCATCATGTCACTACACTTACTCAAAAAGCTATTTCCGGCGCGCTCCACGACTTCAACAGGGCTTGGCCGCCCAATGTACTGCAACGTCAAATCTTGGACCGATCGCCTGACCTGACCCAGCCAACCCCCAACAACGTTTCACCACATGCTCCAGTCGAGGGCGCCTGGATGCTCGTGAGAGAGGGGGCCTTGCTGTGGCTGGCTCCTGCGAGGGTTGCTCAGCGTCGCGCTGAGGCAAGGCGCAGAGCGACCTCGGTCAGTTGAGCCATGTTTTAAATAACACATACCGGGGGGATTGGGCACGACGTCAGGAAGGTACTATATAAGCTCAGAGCGATGGCAGCTCTGGGCGCCATTTTGCTTGTGGCTGCGGGAGGCTCTGCGCGAGGACAACGAGAAGAGAGGACCGCAGCCCGTGGCCCGCCTTCGACATCCGCAGAGCCCGCCATCGAGAGACCTACTGCGAGACAGCGACAGAAAAGTGACTAGTTATCAAATAGGGCGCGGGAATTGTGATGGCATTATGCTCCCTCTGAGCATAGTTCGTCTTATTAATGTTACGCTACCGTGAGATAGATTAAGGGCGTCAGCGCCCCATTTGAGACACTAATTGTAGAGATATAGCTGCTGCTTGTAGCTGATTGTTTGAAGAATCAGATCATAGATTGAGACGCCTATTTGAGGCGGAACTGTAAAGCTAGAGTTTAATAAAAGTAGTATTTTGTATCTGAGTGCTTATCCTTTGAGCTACCCTTGTTCCCCCTTGTTAATGCGTGGCCTGTTCCCGCAGGAGAGGCCACAGCAATGGCCAATGTACAGGACGGCTTCCAACACCCCTTAGTAATGCGAAGGCTACAAGTCACATCCAGTGCTAATTGAAACTACCTGCAAGCTACCGATATGCCTCCAGCCAGGCTTGGAAGTGAAGTTACTTCTGTACGAACTTCCAACAAGATGAATATCTGACTCGAATTAATTCTGAAATAACACAATCGCTCTAAAACTGAAATTATATGACAATCACCCTAACCTGTCCAAAATACTGACACAAAGACAAAAAATCAAAATGTACAGAGTTGGGTAAATATCCCAAAACTTTGGGAAAATTTGACGCCTGAAGAACGCGGATGCAGTTATATTAAAGAAAACTTCACACAACTCGATTAAATTAATGAGACATTATACAACACAGTGTGGTAAAATACAGAATTGAATTTCATAATTTGCTGTCAACATGCCGTAGTTGTTCCTAGGGATGTGAAAAGTCTGCTGATGCGTTTCCAGAAATGCTAGACTTCAAAAATTCTTAATTCGCGTACACAATAAATAAAATGAGCTATATCTTCACTGTGCCTATGAGTGGTTGGCATCTGTCCGTGAATACGAACGACTATGATGCCAAACTTGCAGGTGACTCAAACCCTGAATTTTTCTTTTCTCTACTTACGCCAGTAGAGATTCCAGTAAAGGCACCTGTTTTTAGTAAAAATTATACCACTACTAGCTGTGCTCCAAAACACTTATTCTAAGACCTACTTTCAAGATTGGATGTTTTTAATGGTCGTACGTTAAGGCGTCTGCCCGCAGATCACGAACTGCCAGTATCGATCAACATAATCTTGATAGGCTCCCTCGTGCAAGGAAACGTCTTCTCAAAAATACACGAGGCCAAAGTAGAATAAAAAGGTATTTTCTGCCACTGGGATATGGGTGGGGAATGAGGATGCCACAGTGCGCGGCGACCATACTGCATCGGCCATATTGGATGTGGGTACCTTGACCTTGACATAAGTGACCTTGGCTTTAACCTAGGGATTTTATTGAGGATAAAAAAAATATTAAAAAATATAAAAATAATAATTAATAACAAAAAGTAATAAAAATGAAACATTAAATAATTAAGGATAGTTTTGAAAAAAATTTTAGACTTCTGTATTTGGTGTTAAAAAAGGCAGAGCGCACATCCTTCCAGCATGACGACCAGCAGACTACTGACCGCATAACAACTGTCGCCAATTTTTACTGGCTGTTTAGTCGGCTCCCCTACACCCCCTACACTAATTATTCGCTTCCGCTTAACTCCACCAATATATTTTATTGGCTTTACATCACCTTCGCCCCTCAACCTCCCTCATATTTCTCACCATTTAATAACACCCTTTCCCCTCTCCCAAAAATCAATTTATCTGTTTCTTAATTGGATGTTTACTGTGACAATGAGTCAGCTCCCATCCTCCCTCTACATTAATTATTCACTATAGTTCGACCACTGACTCGCATTCGCTCAAACCAACACTCAAATTCTCATTTCCTCCTCTCCAACAATTATTCCCCTTCATTCCTATTACTCGCCTAAATGTCGACTCCTACCACTATATTTTCATTGATTATTCATTGGAAAACTTCGAATCAAAAGTATCGTAATTATTCAGTCGATTTAAATCACACTTTGGAGGACGGGCGCAAGGGCAAGACCGAGTTTTTATTCAGCAGAGAAAGTATGCATGTTGCCCGAGTAGACGGGAAATCATTTCCACTATCTTGGTCTACAACCATCTCAAGTCTCGACCGCGCTGGACACACGCGAAGAATTGCCGTAACTGACCGAACAATTTCTTCTCCTCTACGCTCTTCACGAAATTACTTCGGTTTCCAAGCACTTGCCGACGTACCTACAACTCGACAAATATGTGCGGGTCTTTATCAGTGCATCGAATGCTACGAGGGGTGCATGTTGCATCGTAGGGGTTGTTGCAATGCCCGCCAAGCTTCTGCCTAGGGGTTCGAAGCGTCGATTCCACAGAGGGATTGCCGACTGAGAGTGCCCGCCACCAGGGATATTGCCATCGTGTGCTCTGGCAGCGACCAGCTGTAACACATGTCACGAGCTGACGAACGTTTTTTTTGTGGACTGTAAAGTAGCTAACCTGATTCACCCTTCCTGTATTTGCGTACCGAAAAAATTGGGTTCGATTGTGTTGGGAACACGGCCGTTTGTTTTGCGTGAATACGTCTGCGTTGACACGCTCAGCGGCCTTGATGATTATTTTACGTTCCCGGCACCGCCTCAATGGATCATATGGGGCTTTATGGGTATCACCGGATGACGTTTGATATGCTCTTTCCAACCGTATACGATTTATGTATTTCGACTTGGCTTTTTGACGAGTATAGGCCGAAATTGTGTTAAGTTTTCTTAATTTTTTACATTAAACGCATGCTATTTCACCATAACCACGTCACACAAATGATTTTATACATTAATCGATTGAAATTGACGAGAGCTGTCGATTGTAATCCAAAAGAGCGTCGTAGTTTCTCCTAGTCAAAAGTTATACTACGCGGAAACTATGAGACGAGGCGACAAGAACTCAAAAATACGTCCCACCCAACTCCCACCCCCCTCTCCCTTTTTCCTGCTTCGTGCGATGCTTCGCAGTCCTCACTCAGCGTTCCACATCCTTTGATCTTTTGGAAATCGAGTGGTGTAATTGAATTTTGAATGTAGACGATAGATTCGGAGCTGCAATGCCAAAGTGTTTCCCCCGATTTTGTTATCATCGGATTTTGTGGATTGCCTCCAACTATGGATGCAAATTTAAAGACGTTTTCACGTCAAAAAATGGTTTTGTAAAATCTAGATATTCAACATCCTGGAAACGTTCACATTCAAGCAAATTTATATCTCATACACCCCCTCCCCTGTTTTTCCTATTAATTCTGGTAGCACTCAACATACATACCATCTACAGTCCTTCAAAATGCATGACTTGTGGTGGGATTCAGGAGATATTCCTTACGATATGATTTCCGTCGTATTACAGGACACTATCATCGATGACTACCAAGCGTTAGTGAACGGAAGTTGCCAAAAATTGGTGCTACGCAACTCGTGTCCAAACGAAGTGGACATCTTCGACCTACGAACACATTGTACTTGCCCACCGTTTGACCAACACTTAAGAGACACACAGCGAAAGACTTCACGAGTGTGAAAATAGGCCATTTTGCAGTCAACAGCACGTTAGTATAACACAGAAGCTTTAAGATGCAAGTGTTACAGTAGCCCATCGTATGTTTAATTATGGAAGAATCTCAAGCGCGTGTGGTGGGAAGAAACTATTAATTAACTGAGAAAATATAATTAAATAAACACGTATTTTTTTGGCCTAGAAGATGATGTTGTTGTGTGTCTGCTTCGTAAGCACGTTCCATGTGAAAATAAAGAAGGCGAGCTTAAAGAAAATATTGCTATTTTAAGTATTTCTCCAAGTGTGGGTAGGAATTAATAAAAAGAACCTTTAAATATAGTTTTTCATAATTAAACAAGAAATTACATATATAACTAATGAGCCTACATTCCTATACACAAGAGTAATTTTTTCAAGGAATCCGAAAAGCTTAGATTGCAGGTAGGCCATGCCGTCTCGTTGACAGCAGTATCGTTAGAGATGGATCCAGAAACACATACAATAGTAGTGAGACAATTACAAATACAGACATGCCTTACACGTGACATGAACCCATAAAACCTTGTACCATGAGCTAGCATGCAACCGACTGCCCTAGGGAGGTAGGATTCGTAGCATCAACACCAGATGCAATCAGTATAATGTTTCGCTAGATAGAGTTTACTAACCGGAAAACCATTTTAGGGCTGCCATTTCGAAAATAAGTGTCTGAGACTCTTAGATCATGTAAGTTTACGCATACAAAGTTTGGTTGAAATTTGTTGATATTTTGAA
Organism: Dryococelus australis; assembly: GCA_029891345.1. NCBI lineage: Eukaryota > Metazoa > Arthropoda > Insecta > Phasmatodea > Phasmatidae > Dryococelus > Dryococelus australis. Next base: position 21,616,878 of record CM057004.1, read on the forward strand.
CGGATATTACTGAGCAATAATTTTTTTTTTTTATATAAGCACAATTTAAAATATTTGTAAGTTTACACAGCCGGCCGTTGTACTACTTGCGCTTAAAATGTTGGTGTCAGTAGGTTTTAGGGTTCACGGACTTATCGCATACAACATCAGCTTTTATCATGCAGCGGTTTTCATATATTGCAGGAAAAAAATATCTGCATTAGCACAGTCGATGAAACCTATAGGAAGCACAAGTATATAAAGTTCGATTAAAATTGTGTTGGATACAAAAGAAAAATATTTATGTTACTGTAATTTTAAAATACGTGACTACCTCCTTAAACGTGTTCGGTCACACATTAATTACTGAATGAGAGTGTTGCATTCACGTAATTTTTTGGTATGTGCTCACCACTTTTCTTGCAAGTATTGCACCGAGAAAAATTGTTTTGTTAATTAAAAGAAGATTTGTTTGGTGCAACAAAATTATTTGTTTGTGCAGGGGCAGTAAAATATTTTGTTGCTGAAACCAAATTATTTTGTTGTTCTCATTTGGTTGCCCCAAACAGTAAGATCAGGTTGGTGCAACTAAGTATTTATTTGGCTACACGTATATTAAACAGTTTAGACCTGTGTCTGGGCGCTACGCCTGACGTGACAACTGGCGACACCGGAAAGTTTTTAACAGGAATACTGCGAATACTGAGCAACGTGTGCTAACAAATAAGTAGAATGATTTGGGTAAGGCTAGCGCTAGCGCAGGATTCTAGGATTCGGATTGGCGGATTTTGGCTTCAATTTGGATTGCGCCATTTTAGAATATTTCGTTCAGAATCACCTGTTTTTAGCGAAAATAGCTTGTTTTTACACAAAAATCACTTGTTTTTTCCCAAAAAATCACCTAAAAATTTCCTATTTTGCCCAGCTGCAAATAAGAGCTCCCCCAGAAAAATCCTTCAGGGGATTCTGGCTACCATATTGAATTTCCCTTTCTTCCCTCAAAATAAACAAAATTTACTCTAAAATTACCCTTTTACCTACAATTTTCTCTATTTCCGTAAAAAAAAACAGCCATTTTCACCTTGCAATCAATATTTTTCCTTAAAAATTCACAAGTTTCCCTAAAAGTTTCCCTCAATTTATTATTTAAAAAATTCTTAAAATGTTCCAAAAATTCTCTAAACATACCAATAATAATAATAATAATAATAATTCCAATAAATCCCTAAAAATAAAATAAAAATGCAAAAATGCAAATAAAATCTAAAATATGAAGAACATATCACGTTAACGTAACACTCATACCAACAATCTAAACATCAACCCCTACCCTTACCTGCCCACATAATAATATTACAAAACAAAGAAAAATTAACAAAAATTGAGATAAAATATTCCAAAAATCATAACTCCAGCATGTTTGCCATGTCACCATTACCATCAGAAACCAGTCAAATATCATACACCCATCAAATAGACCACCTGATTATACTAACCATCCATACAATTAAAAATGCTGATCACCACACATCAGACATATAAAATAAAAAAATACAAAAATAAAAAAAAAATCTAAAAATTAAAACAACATTCCACATTAACCTCGCTCTCATATCACCACCCTAAACATCAACCCCTAACCCTAACCTACCCACTTTCCAATACTACAAAACAGAGATAATCACAAAAATTGAGAAAAAATATACCAAAAATAGTAACTCCAGCGTGTCTATCGTGTCATCATCGCCATCAGACACCAACCATCACATACAAGGAGACAATCCCTTCTGCATACCAACATACTATACCATCCGAATATACTATCAACGAACCACCACAGCAGATAACCTTACCAACCAAAACATACAGCCCAAATCATATCATTCGCTTTAACCCAAGAATACCTCAGTCATGCTATTAACAATACAGGCCGTGTCAACCACCATACCTCAGACTTACTGATCAATGATATCATTCAACTATATTGACTACCATTTAAACCCATCTAACTTCACCAGTTACACATATAAACAAAAGATACAAGGCCACTGTATCTCATGCATGCCATATGTTCTACCAACCAACACTAGACGAAATATACTCATAGTTCATACCTCAGCTCAAACATACCTTAACAATTCAGTACACACTGACTTACAAAAATTTATTTACTGCTCAAACGTTATGGTCTACTGGACGACACCAGCCAAATATTTACTAGTCACCATACCAAAAAACCATCCATTATAACCCAAGCCGAATCCATGCCAAACAGCATACCATCTATAACCAAAGAATAATTCAGTCATACTAAACAATCGCACCACCTAATATACCAATCACAATCTTCATCATAACTCAAGTGTACCAAGCAACTTTACAGCTGAGGCCAATCTGTAACCTAACAGCATTTCTACTTGTTCTACCTACCAACACCGCTTAGACCCACCAACCATACTACCCACTATATCTATAGCACAGCTCAACCATTCATCCACACAGATCATACAAAGCAAAACATACAACCCATACCAGTGACAATCAACTTCTTCTCATACCATCCACCAAGCCGACTGACACCAGTCAAAATACACTGGCTACCCATACCAAACACTTTAACTCAAGCATACCTTACCATTACAGGACTCACTGACACACACATACTGTTCACACCATTCGATATACACCAAAAACCGCAAGACAGATATACTGGAAAAACATATCACCCAACATAACAATCATACCATCCATGTTAACCCAAGTGTAACAAGCAAATTTATAGTCCAGACCAACCCACAACACAAACATTCCTACTATCAGTCAAACTAATATAACTTAACTTACTAAAACCAAACAAAAATCCTAACATAACGTAATCTTCCAAAGTCCATAAAAATAAGAAATAACCTAACATAACCTAGCCTACCATACTCCAGTTAAAAATTATACTTATTATAAGTACATTTTTTATTCTACATATCTAGCATTATTTCAGCTGACCAATCGTGTGAAGGCACTGAGACATCATGTGAGGAGGAGGAGGAGGAGGAGGAGGATGCGGGGGCGGAGGCGGAGATGATTGTGGAGCTTATTGCGGAGCTGATTGCGTAGTCATTTGTAGTTGCAGAGAACCAATCCTACAAGTTTCAGAAAGTCTCTTCCAAATATCACTCCGTGTAAACTGCTTGTGGTAGAAATAGCATTCAATTGACACATGCGTAGCTTTCATCTTGCAGTTCGTTATTTCATGTCATCTTAAATTCCCCAAATATGTATGAGGTATTATCTCTATTAGTCACTTTCCTTCCACCTTCTGTAGGATTTAGGATACATTTTCATATTGTGTATGGCTCGGAATATTTTTTTAACTTAGTCACATACATCCCACCTCATGCCAGGACTTGTAAATTTTACCTCTGGCGTAGGATTCAACCATTCATGTAGGACTTAAGTGAACGATGATGAAGGTTGTGGGTCCATGATCGTAGAGGTCATAGGAAGACCTTCGTATTTGCAATTCATCTTCGTGGTGTGTGAACACTCTAAGAAAACCCAAACACTCGTCCGTCCTGTAAGAAAACACGCAGGTACTTACATTTTGATATGCTATTTAAATATGTTTGTAGGCATATGTGTATAAAAATAATGAAATTTAAATTAATTTTGTATTCTTTTTTTTATATACATAATTATATATAAAATAAATCGAGAAAAAATTATATTTACATATTTATATAACTATATAAAATTTGAAATAAGTTTATATTGACTAATTTATTCTCCTATACTTAAACGTAATTATGCATGAGGTAAATTGAAAATAATTGTATATTTAAATACTTAAATGTACATGGCTATATATACAAATAAAATTAAAAATAATTTTATGTTGACATTCTTATATGTACTGCATAACTATATATTATATATATATATATATATATATATATCAAATTGAAAAATATTATATATTTACATACTTATATGTACACAACTATATATATATAATTTAAATTAAAAATTATTTTATATTTTCCTACATACATGTACGTAAATATATAAATATAAATATATTTATATATAAATTCAATTGGAAATAATTATATATATTAATAATTACACCTATACATAATTATGTATATTCTTATCGTATACATATATATATATTCCTCTCATATATATTTACATAACCCTATCTTATATATAAACCTATCATATATATTTAAATATAAATATTCCTTTCTTATATGAATAATAGTACCTGCGTGTTTTATTTTGGGGCGAACGAGTGTTTGGGTTTTCTTAGAGTGCTCTCACACCGCGAAGATGAATTGAGAATATGAAGGTCTGCCTATGACCTCTACGATCATATATAAAAATATTTTTAATATTTTAATATTTTAAGATTTACAGCTGTAGTTGTCAGTTTCTTGTTGCATTGATTTACTAATGTGTTTATACAATTATTAAGCTTCAATAGATACAATAACAAACACGGTTACTATCTTAACTGTCACAAAAAATACAATCAAACCCTCAAGCTGTATCTTAAAACGAAGGCAATCAAATGAGAAGCGAAACAAATATATACACATGATTGAACAAAATATTTAGTGGAGAGTCTAATTTTATTTTGGCTCAACACGGAGTTTTTGTTTACCCAAACATATATTTTGTTAGACGAACATAAGTATTTTTGTTGCTTTTCAAATTTCGTTTGCTCAACAATATATTTTGTTAGGGAAACTAAATACATATTTTGCAGTATACAAACAAATATTTTGTTCGATTTTCTCAGTGCTTGCTCGACGATACTGCCGATGACCATTCCTGTCAAATATGCGCAGAAAAATCCACAAATAATATTAACCACAAGAAAAGACTGGACACTGGAGCCTTGCTGTGCACAGTACTCGTCATTAATACCATTCACCCACAACATTTCCATGATTATGGACATGCTCACTGAACTGTTTAAAGCCATAAAAATTTAGATGGACTACAGAAATGTAATTTTTGGCCTGAATTTTTTATAATAGTTAATTATTTCACATGATAGGACATTCAATTTTAAATACCAAAATGACAGAACAAAGAGTTTATCTATTTGCTCATTCGATGCAGCACAGACACTGTCAGTACACAAAGTTAAGTTGAAATCGGTTGCATGGTTTCATTGATATACATACTCGGCTAAAAATTTTATATGGTCACTATTTTGAAAATAAATTGCTGGACCTCTTAAAACATTTCAGTTTGCGTGGCCTATTACTACTTGTACAAAAGATTTTATATTATTCCATCAATTTTAAAAAAAATATATTATGTAAAAACTTTATTTGTGCATGGGAAGCTGGCTTCCAAAATGGCGAAAAAGGAGGCTATGCGAAGAAGTATTTTAAGGTTGCAATAGATACTGTCAGCAAGAAAATGTTTGGCCGAATCGGCCATAGTGTACTGTACATTAAACCGTAAATTCATTAAGGCCACCATTTTGAAACAAATGACATCTGTTTAGTTAACAATTGTTTTTCACAGCCTACCATACATGCAAAATTTGGCGAGAGTCAGTTTGAGTAGTCTTACAGATATAACATAAAAGCTGAATTTAATAATTTATTTTTCTAAATTGGCGCACCAACAACAACATTAATTTCTAAACTGAATGCTTACATTGTGTACTCTCACCAGAAATAATTTGGCTTAAATTAGTTAAATGGTTCCCGAGATATACCAAAGCACCTTAAATTATATAATGGTGGACATTAAGAAAATAAGCCCCGGCGGGGTCGAAAACTATAAAAATCGGATATGCTTACTAAGTACTATATATGTACCAAGTTTGGTAAAATTCGGTTCAAACCATTTTAGAGGGTTGACGCACAAATACACACAAACAGGAAAGTGATTTCATAAGCCTATCATTTCTTCGGAATTTATGCTATAAATGGAGTAATGGCCATTTTCATACTTCTGCCATGAGTGAAATTAACTACCCATAAATATAAGTGCAAGACATTGGAAAACAATCCAAAATGGGACAGAGCCCAAGTAAATGTTCACAAAAAATATGTCCTGCATATGATACATAATGTTTACAGGATTACCCCACAACCAGCAAAACTTCTAGCCGGCACTAACCGAAAATAAATCAAGAAATTACTGACAAATATTGAGCCTACTTTCCTTTACATGGGTACAAATAAATCTTAGTGAAATTCTTGAAAGTTTAGATGTCAGGTAGGTGTTGACGTCTCATTCACAGCAATATCACTAGAGATGAAACCAGAAACATGTGAAACAGTACCAAGACAATTAAAATACACGAGTGACTTACCCGGGATTCGAATTCGGAAAAATTTGTAAAATTAAGCTAGCTTGCAATCAACAGCACCATGGAGGTAGAATTTGCAGCATCTACTTCGGATATATCAGTATAATGTTTTGAATGATAGGGTTCACTAACCTGAAATATTTACATGGTAATCAATTTGAAAATAAGTGTCGGAGACACTAAAACCCATAAGTTTACATGACCTATGATAACGCTTCTTGTGTGAAAAATTTGGTGAAAATCGATTGATTGGTCTCTGAGATATGGCATAAAAAATTTATTCTTTAAACAGCGATATCCTATAAAAAATTGCCCACAAAGAGTTTCTATATAGGATATTTCTGATGCATACTATCAGCATAAAGTGTTCGACTGAATTCTGTTAAATTGTTCAATAGATATGCAGAGTATATATAAAAATTTATATGACCACCGTTTCTATAATCAATATCTGGTCCTATTTAAATAATGCAACTTTGCTGTAGTTGTGCAAAATTTGGGGGGAATAAGTTGCGTTTTCCGGAAATATGGCAAAATGTTTCATTTAATAACACTATTTTGCAAAAAAAAAAAAAATCCGGAGACAAGAGGATCTGTGTGCGCATAGATAATGAATCTTATTAATACTGTTAGAGTACAAAATTTGGTTGAATTTTCTTGGAATATTTTATAGATATATCAAATTAGTCTTAATTATTCATATTAACCAGATTAAAACACGCTTGCCGCACATAACACGTGATAACTTACATAACCTACTTTAGAAACACTTGGGTGAAATTTTATGAATCGATATGTTTATTGGTCCTCGATGTATGGCATACAACCTTCATTGTTCACTTGCCGTTCTTCATAAATGGAGGAAAAAAAGGTTTATGTATTATCATATTTGATGAATGTTGTAGATTCAATATAGAAATTAAAATGTAAATTTGTTACATACTTTCGTAGATATAGTACACCAAACCTAAAATATTTGTATACGCGCCATTTGGAAAATAAGAGACCTACACACATAAAACACATAAATTAATATGGCCTACCACAGTGCAACTTCTTCGCCAAATTTGAAAGAAATCGTTTGATTGTTTCCTGAGATACGACTTAAAAATGGCATTATTTCATGTGGGGCTGTCTTACAAAAAGGCGGAGAAATGTGGCTTTCGTATACAATTTTGATGGATATAATTGATACCGTCATCATACAAAGCGTTTCGTAGATAAAAATGCAAGCTAAAATGTTTGTATGGTCGCCATTTTGAAAATATGTTTGTCTGACCTTCTCAACGTTTATCAGTTTACATGGTTTGCTACAGTAGTAGTAGGATTTGCTATGTTGACGCGCAACGGCACAGGGACTCGAAGCGCCGTAGTCGTCCACCACCGTGATGGAATTTCCCTTTTTCCCCTAAAAATTTCTCCTTTTCCCTCAGAATTTCCCTTTTTTCCCCTCAAAATTTCCCTCTTTTCCCTCAAAATCAACCAAATCTCCCTTTTCCTCATAATCTTTGTCTTTTTCCCTAACTTTTCCCTAAAAAATGCTTATTTTTCCCAGAGCAGGAGAGGCTGGTCAGCTACCCAGGGTTAGATCAGGGAGGTAGATCAGAGACCCAGGGTTAGAGCAGGAGAGGGTGATCAGCGACCCAGGGTTAGAGCAGGAGAGGCTGATCAGCGACCCAGGGTTAGAGCAGGGAGGTAGATCAGAGACCCAGTGTTAGAGCAGGAGAGGCTGATCAGCGACCCAGAGTTAGAGCAGGGAGGTAGATCAGAGACCCAGTGTTAGAGCAGGAGAGGCTGATCAGCGACCCAGGGTTAGAACAGGGAGGTAGATCAGAGACCCTTGTGACCACTGGTCATGGCAAGCGGACAAGTCAGGTCCATTGAACTTTGACCATGACCTTTAATCTCGAAAATCGAAAAAAAAAATACAAAATATATCTATTATAAATCCATTTTAGTAACATTTATTAAAACTTATTAAAAATAATTATTAAAAGCGAAATTTATCGAGGTTCCCCCACCATCCCTCACCTAACAAATTAGTTGGCAGGACTCCACCACCTCGCCCATACCCAGTCAGTCATCTTGGTAGACGACCACCATCTTGGTAGACATCACCGATCCGCCATATTAGATGCATGCTACTTAAATCATGGAGTGAAAAAACGTTATATTTGCTTTATATTTCAGATAATATCTATGCAACAAGTCGAACAGTGTTTGCATGGTTAAAAAGTATTTTGTTTTTTCTTTGAGTAGAAGTGAAAAATGCGACCGAGGTACAGAACGGAAATCTTTTTTATTTTCTGTACCAGCCGCTGCCGTCCACAACTTGAACTCCACTTATTCGCCTGCCGGCGTGTTTGGCTCTCGCGGGTGCAATCCGGAACGATTAAGAATTCATGAACTCCTACGTTCATGTTACTTACTTTCGTAACTGGTCCACCCGTTATTTCATGCCTCCTGGGTAAACTAAACCATTTATACACGCGCAATAAAAGGCAAGCCTTATAATCGCTTTCCACTGTGACTACAAGCTGCCACCTATAGGATGTCCATGGTAAACTGAGCACACTTGAAAGCTTTGCTTAGGACCTACTTCTATTCTCATTGTGTAGCCTTCAGCCATGCACCGAGAGAAAGATTTGTTGAATCAAACAAGATTTGTTTGGTGCAACCAAATTTTTTGTCTGTATAGGGCCAATGAAATATTTTGTTGCTGAGACAAAAATTATTTTGTTGTTCTCATTTGGTTGCCCCAAACGGTAAGATGTTTGGCTATACGTACATTAAACTGTTTGGGCCAATATAAAAAAATTACAAGCTTGACCGAGTTTCGAACCTAGATCATCTGCGCGCGAGCGCTACGCCTTAGTAATCTCAGTTAATACTCAAAATATTGGGCAACGTGAGCAAACAAATATTTCAAATTTTACAGCTTTACTTGTCAGTTTCTTGTTGCATTGTTTTATTAATGTGTTTTTACGATTGCTAAGCATCAATAGATGCACTAACAAACACGCTTACTATCCTAACTGCGGCAAAAAATACAAACAAACTCTCGAGCTGTATTTTCGAACGAAGGCAGGCAAATGAGTGGCCAAACAAAAGTTGATTCAATAAAATATTTAGTCGATAGTCGATTTTTTTTTTGGCCCAATACAGAGATTTTGTTTATATCAAACGTATATTTTTGTTAGACCAACAAAAGTAATTTTGTGGCTTTTCAAATTTTGTTTGCTCAAAAATATATTTTGTTAGGGAAACTGAATATATATTTGGCCCTATACAAACAACTATTTTGTCAGATTTTCTCTGAGTGTATGTGAAATTATCGTTGCCACTGACCTGATCACATTATTCATACTACATACAACTGAAACTACGGAATAGTTAGCGATATAAAAGTTTTACCAATATGCAAATTCATATTCTCGTGTGTTTAAACCAAGGAACTCTAATTCCAATAACCTCATTGACTATAGGCACATTTAAACCTCACTTTCACAATTAAACGGCGAGTATTATGAACTATTTTTCACTATAGTCCATTCGCGGTTATTTCCAACTCTCCTGAAGCCGTGATAAAGTTAAATTTTGTATGATATTCCTACGCGCTCCAACTCATGCTGACTAAACTTAACCGAGCCTGGGAAATTACACCAAAGGAACGAAGCACCGCATTCCTGAGCACTCAGTTTAATAATATTTTCCGGAAGAACTAGTTCTTGCTAGGCGTTACCAACGTACCTATTTTATCTGTTCTAATTCATATTATATAAATTAAATATTGTAATTTATAAATATGATATATGCAAACGTTAAATTTAACTAAAATTAATATACTTTTATGTTAATACAACTATAAAACGTTTCTCGGTATATTTATGTATTTAGGAAACAACCAAACATGTCATACATGCTGTGATATTTCAAAGGTTTATTCACTAAGTTTGAAGCCGGCACGAATAGACTATAATTCGCTGCCAAATTAAATGGGAGACTGCATGCCAGTGTGTACTGTAACATTTATGTAGCTATGGGAGGTGATTTTTTTTTTAAATTTCAAATGTTGGCTACAAATGTGCTCACTTTTACGCGCGCAGCATTTAACTGTTGATATTTTAATGTTCAAATATAATACCGCGAAGTCTAACTTGCAGGTCAATGAATTTGCGAATTTTTCAGGTCTGTACTTTCGCCAAGAGAGATCTGATTTCCACGATATAAAATATTTGAGTTGCGAAGAAAATTATTGGTAAAACTTCAAGGAGTTTCCTTGTAAATTCTGCAAAACATATAGGCCTATTTGTATTACTCATTACAAATTATATCCTTGTATTAAAACTTACGTTGGTGAGTAGGGTACATAATATAATTTTTTTCAAGAAAACAAATGTGATAAATTATTAAAAGAGAATTACTAAAAATGTATATTAAAAAATATAGTTTACAAAAATAATACTACACTTGGCCAACACGGGGACTATAATCGGAGCCTTAACAACAAGACTAAATTGACTTACGAATGAAACTCTTATTTTTATAATAAATATTTATGCAAGAACCTACGAAATATTAAGAGAGATCATTTCATTAAGAAGAATACATTGATTTAGTTTTAAGAGTTATACGGTCACGTTTTATGAAAATTATCGTTTTATTACGATTATTTGATATTTTTAAAGTGTTTTACGTTATTCAAACTTGCAATGCATTTATTTTTACACGCAACTACACTTTACATCACCTATAGTTTTGGCATACAAGATCTATATAAGGTTTTACGTTGTTGAGTGTCCGCCATTTTGCTGAAGGTCGTGGATAAGGATCAGTATGGTACAAACATTTCTTGAGGTCTAATACAAACACGGCCCTTGAGGTTCTACAAACAATTAGTCTCACAAGAGAAATATTTGTACTATTAAAAGCATTTATGAAATAACAAAGACTTTCTCAGGAAAAATTACAAAATTTTTTTAGAGTGCAAGGAAGAACTTCAATTACCTAAATGCACACTTCCAGTTTTCCTTCGGTTTATTGGCCACGTGTCTTCGTATGTATATTTTGTGGTATTTTCTTGGCCAGCCATATTTAGGTTACTACGGAACTGAACATCTGCGTTCAGCGCACAGGCATCTAAAAAATGGGGTGTGGCTGTGTTGGGGACACGGCCGTTTGTTTTATGTGAATACGTCTACGTTGACGCACTGTATTCGTGCGCACTCGGTGTATATGCTATTCACGGTAAAGTGAGCACTTTTGAAAACCCTCTCATTTGGAATAATAGTCAATTAATATAATTTATTTTAGCCTTCGATATTAACTCCCTAGTGTGATGGAATCTACACACTGTGTTCATTACTTACATTGCAATATTTATTTGAAAAAAGTTAGTAAAAGTATAAAAATTGATTAAACATAAAGTACTCACTTTACCGTGAACAGTCTATAAATCGTTTACAACAGGAACACTTACAAGGCATTACTAACATTCCGGTTTTCTCCTTTTTTATTCATATTAATTATAAATTAATTGTTATAATTTATAGTACTTTATGTTAACACAAGTATAAAGCGCCTAATACGCGACATACTTAGGAAACAACCAAACACATCATATACTGGGTGATTTTGCAAAGGCTTTATTTCAAAAGTGTGAAGAAACCGCGAATAGACTACGAGTATTCTGCGCTACCGGCAGGAAAAATAACCGGCCTGAGATGAGGTTTGTGGATGGAGAGACGACGGAACGGTACATCAGGTGAGAACAGGAGTACACTGAGAAAACCCTGCTGCCAACGACAGTGTCCACCAAGTTTCGCAGCGCGAGAAGTATGTTCTGGCTTCCCTCTACACTAGTTGGCACACTATGAATGGAAAATATATTGCAATTAACGTATCATAAACAACAAAACTGAACATATATTGTTTTATTCCTTTTTTTGCCTATGCTAACACAACAAATCCATGGTTATAGAACAACTAAGCTTTATAAAAGTATTTTGCTTACATTTAAATATATTTAATATATTTTTACCACCATGAAATAACTGTCCAGAATTAAAATGAATGTTTTAACAAAGCAAAAACTCTGAAAATGATTGAGAATCATTTCGATTCTTTAAGAACTGGCTTTTGTTTAGGGGATCTCGGGCAACTATGAGCATATTAAGGAACATTTATTTAAATAGTGAATTTTAAACATTAAAAAAAAATCATAATGCACTAAATGATACCCTGTTGTGTTAACTGTCTTATACCAAAAGCATTTTTGATTTAATCACGTCATGTCGTGGTACCAATTAAAAATGAACAACAACATGCTCATACTACCCGGTAGTAGGGGTAATATGAGCACGTAGTTAGGCAAATATGAACAGGCACATTTAACTCGACAGAAAGTCATCTACATCAAATAATCATCACTTAAGCACTCTCAGTGCTCTAGAACAGGATACATAAAGACGGAAGATTGTTTCTACTATTTGCAGTTCTCACAAAAAAAAAAAAACATTCTGAGACGAAATAACTGGCACAGTCTTCATGGGACCACTCACTACATTGTTCACAATGACCCAGTGTTCGCCATGGTGATCGTCTGTGAATTTTCCACCACACACAGGACACATGCAGTCAGAATCACTCAATTTCTTCTTTTCAGTAGGAAGAGCTGTCTTGGACTTTCCTGAACGCATTTTATGAAGTTTAACTTTTGAAATCGAGTCAAATGCTGTCAGCTCTCTTGCTTTGCCACGCTTTCTGCCTCTAGAAGAACTTGGACGGTTAAGCATTGTAAGGGGAGAAAGTGCTATAATAGCTCTTCTAGGCGTTGAAGGTTCATCGGCATGCTGGCTGAACTTCGTTGGAGTAATCTGGTTGCCAGTAGAGGGAAGTTTGGGAGCTGTAGTTGTTGGATTTGGTTTTGATGATTGAGGAAGGTCTCGAGTAGGCTTACTTGACTGTGGATTCTGGCAAGTGCTAGAGTCTTGTGCTGTGCCTGCAATCACTTCTGAAATGAAAGCATGATCAGGAATGTCATTTCGATTGATAGGCGACATACCTGTAGCGCGGAACGAATTGGATGCTAGGCCAACTGTTGCAACTCTCTCCCAAGCTTCCTTTATCAGGTCTCCGAATTCCACCTTGGTAAAAGCTCTGCTGTGATTCCTCACGAAACGACTGCAGGCATCGTAATAAGCTCGTTTCAAGGGTGCAAATAACCCTTTGTCTTCAGGCTGAAACCAATTAGTGGGGTGGGGTGGTAAACACAACAAACAAAGTCCATTTTCCACAGCAAAGTCGAGAAGATCAGGGTTAGAACAATGCGAATCATGCCCATCCAAAATCAATATGGCTGGCGATTCCTTGCTGATGTGGAAATAATCGACGAACTTCTTAATGACAACAAAGAAGAGTTGTGCATTAATGTACGCAGACATATAGCAACATTTGTGCCCAACCAACCATGGTCCTGTATTTACAAAATGCGATTAGGCCTATCCATTCAGTATTACGTTTCACAGACTACGTTAATTTAAGGTACACTTTGAACAGTGTTGTGTCTGGAATATTTGAAAATGTTGACCTACACATGTGATTTATAAGATGATATGGTAGCTATTTATTACTTGCTCATATTACCCACAGCGAAAAAAAGTTGGCCATATTACCCAGACTGGTGCATGATATATTTTTGTCCCTTTTTTATTTACACTAAACATAACTAACAGCACTAAGATAAACAATAAAATAAAACAGACTAACCTTTCACTGCCAGAAAAACTGATTTCTAGGCGAGCTGGCGTCCTACAACTCACAAAACAAAAGCATGTAATGGAGCAGTGCTGCCACTAGTTGTTGGCTGTAACAAAAAATCCTTTGGAAACTTTGCTGCCAAAGGGGTTATAGTTGTTCATATTACTCGACTGCTCATATTTGCCCGAGGTCCCATATAGTTTGACTCTTTCAAGCTTACATGAAAACAGCACTATTTGAAATTACTTTTTTTATATCAGGATTGTCGAATAAAATCACTCAATTGAAACACTTGATGAAAAATCTGTCTGAGATTTTATTAACGGGAACGGAAAAATTGTTCATTTAAGAGTTCATGTTGTAGCAGCCACCAAGGAGCCGCGCACATTAGGTTAAGGTGCTACAGGGCATAGCACCAAGAGCGAAGCACTTATTTATTAAACACGATGCTCGTGACCCACTGCCAAAGGAGTATATAAGTTGAGCGCATAGCGCCACCCTCCCCCCTCCCTCCCCCAGGTGCACCAGTGTGATCAGAGTATTACGACGTATCGCTGTTGGAGCCGACAAAGCTGAAGACGAGGGCAACAACTCCCATCCAGGCCTAGAGGAGCTCTTGGCCAGTCTACAGTACTTCATTTATGGTGAGCATAATCCGGATAGGTTGTAGGCGCAAGGCTATTTATCGGGACCCCATTATCCAGCGAAACTTAAGAAATTAATCGATGGTAAGGTTAGGCAGATAAATATTAACTTGTAACATATTGTAAGTGAATGCGAACTTGTGTCAAGGAATCAGAAGAGTTATGTTTCAGTTTGAACCGTTTAATGTAGCTCGTGTAATTCACATGGATGTAATTAATGTTTTAATAAAATGTATGTGTTTTGTGAACTACATGTTTATTAGATTCTATTCAGTCAGTCTACCCCCCAATGAGCGTTACCCCTTCTTACAGTAATCACGTAACTTACATTGGACCCAGTATTAACAGTAAGGGTAAATGTTGTAACCAGCTGTGAGAGATAGGAGGAAGGGGAACACTACACTGGTGGAACCGCCGATCGTTTCACCTCGTGCTTATGCGAGTATGCTTATACTCAGGGATTCTTCCACTAGATTACACATCACGCTGCTCTATTGCACGCTACAGGAAACTATAAAAATAAGTGAGCAACACAACACTGTCTCACGCAAACCACAGCGTGCTTACACATAGTAGTTCAGCTATAGTCCACTTATTAAATCATTATTTCTGTGTTCAAGTATATTTAACTTCACTGCAGCAGTGAATATAAACTTCACATTTGTTTCAGTGTGCCAGTATAAAAGTTTCACTGTCTGTAAAAGTAACGCATTTACCTCAGCATATCTGACAGCTGTTTCCCTCCCACAAGGTCAGGGCGAGCGCAGCAAGCGATAGTGTGTAAGGTTATTTCGCAACGTGCATAAGTTAGCAAACGGTGCAGAAGGCCTTGCCAGCCTAGCAGCTTGACATCACGTCGCCCCGCCCAAGAACCTAAATTCTGCTTCTCTTTTCCGGTGGATGCTTACAGCTTGTTCCGTTGTAGGCCAGAAAATCACCATTTGTTTTGTGCGTGTTTTCGGAGATATTTATAATTCTTTATTCTTCTATTTATGAGTAACCTTGATTCACACAGTGCGTGTTTTCCTACAACACCACTTACTCTGATTTCATATACTGTATGCACAGTAAGCGTAAACCTTCCTCAGTCACTAAACTCATTAAATGTGGGCTTACTGACAAAACTGAGTTAGAAAGAGCATTAGACGAGCGCGATAGGCAGCGAACATTGCTACAGAACACAGAACAGAGCACTTCCACTACGATACAGAATCAAAATTTTGACCTATCATTTAACACTAGTCCAGTACATTACCAGAACGACACACCACCACGCACATAACAACACGAACAAACCAGCCAAGATCGCTAAGCCCACAGTCAGATTTTCTTGGATTTCACACATACGATGAAGTAGCGTTCGAACAAAAAATATCAAACACATTTTCACCCCCACCCACCACCTGCCACTACATAAATACCACCACACAAACACCACAACCAACACAAGGCAATATGGCAAACCCTCAACCGCAATAGCCTCTTCAAATTGTCATCAAACAACCGGAAATACCGCCATCTTATTCTTGGCACAACGTGAAAATATTGCAGAATTTATTTAAACCTACGAGGCGGTAACGGACATTAACCAATCGTGTGACGCGGAAAAATGCAGACGTTTAAAATTCCATCCCCTTGGAACAGCTAAACATGTGGTTGAGAATTTCATAAGAACCCACCCTCAGGAAATAACCTAGCATAGCACACGGACAGCATTATAATACACATTCACAACCACTGCGGACACAGAACAGTACAAACACTTACTATATACAAAGAGACAAGGGGTAGGTGAGAACACAATGCGTCATATTGAGACCATGAAATATTATAGGAATAAATACAAAACACATATTTCTGATCAAGAATTTTTAAATGTTCTATGAAAATCAATGTTGCCGTCCATTGCTGACAAACTGATAGGGATGTCTAACGAGACCTTGCCGCAGATGATAAAGAACCTTAAAAGAATTGAGATTAGCATTTACCGCTATCATCAAGCACTCACACAAACCCTCCGTAACCCTGAATCGGAACACGTGGAGTCACAGATCACTAAATTAAAAGAAGAGATTGCCCAACTCTCATTGTAAAATGTGCACACCAGGCTTAACACTGGCAACAACTATAAAAAAAACCAACAAAATAACTTACATTACAACCCGCGGCATGCACAAGCATTACCACAGCCACGGTTATTTCAATTACCATCAACCACATCAGGGAAATCAAAGAAATGGATCACGGAAACAACAATTTCAAAGAGGCAGATCTAGCTTCCACAGAGGGTCATACCTAGGTAACAATTCGCGACACGACAATTACAACACACCACAGTACACCACAAACAGGCAGTACAATACACGAGGAAGAGACTACAGTAGTGTACGACCAGGATATAGCCAGCTGACAAAAACCTTCAATACAAGGGGGTAAAATGCATCTCCTCCACAGAAAAAAAGAACATCCAGGATTGTAATCGTGCAGGGCGATATTTACTAAGGTGGTGCCCATTCAACGCGTATAGCAACAAGACAGAATCAACTAAATCAGAACTATTAAAGTCTACTGGAGGCCCAACAAATAGTTTGCAACCTCCAGATCCGCAATACATTACACGCTGCAGGCGCAACAAGCTACCGCAAACTAGTCCACATAAAGTTTAGCCTCAGAAAACTTTGCATGCGCTGCCGGCCGAGCACGAGAAACACAAACACGTCAATGCACTCCCCTGCGCGATCCAGGGCAGCGTTGCCAAACCGCCGCCACGCGACCAACATTTCGATGTTGCCACGTCACCACAAATTGCCGTGAATAAACAAATAGTCGCTGGACCGCATAGTCTCGCCCAGGACACATGCATACTCTGCTTTTACATGAGTCATAAAGCACGTCAGTGTAGCTTATTTTCTAAACGAAATTTTGAGTTCGCGACACACATAGGTGACAGATTGAAGAAGTAAAAAACAAATTCGGGCTGTTACCAAAAACTATTCATCTTCAACACAAGCCCAGAAACAGTGCTGTTGCCTCTAGTAATTGTTTTGAAAAGACAAGGAGCGAGGCCCGCGATGATAACCCAAATGTTTAACAACATACAGAGCATGCCTGCACTTCAATCTAGTTCATGTCAGCATTCATGCCCCGCAACAGAAGTGGAATGTCAGCACGCCGGACTTCGCACTGCGACACCGCACGTTCTTGTTATGATCAAGGGAAGAAAATTTTATGCAATGCTTGATACCAGGTGCTCTCGCAGTAGCACAGCAACTACACTAATTTCCACACAGTACCTTCAACATTTAAATGAACAAATTACTTTAGTTGGTGTTACATATGTTCTGACATCATCCAAATTTAAAGCCAGAATTAATTTGGGCAAAACTGGTCACACTTACCCTCAAGACTTTCTAGTTGTAGATAACCTAAAGCAAAATTTAATATTAGGGGTAGACTTCATTAAGAAGTATGATGTCATTCCTATATTAAAACATAACATTCGCTTTCTCCATTCTCACAACCCTGATAAGATAGTAGAAATACCGGTACACTCAGCTACGACGGCTCAGGGTAATTCTACTTCCATTGAGCATTATTTCAATGCCTTAGATAGTTTGAAGGTGAACAAAGCAAGCTACCGAGTATCAACCAGAAGTTACATGCTGAACAGACAGCGGCAATCACCAGTATTATTGATAAATATCAAGGTAGATTTGCTAATTCTATATTGGAATTAACTGAGGCGAAAAATTTTAAAATTAAATAGTTGACCACAGCCAGTAGCAACCGGACCATACAATATTAGTCCGAAAATTCGTGACGAGCTGTTAATACAAATTAATGAAATGGTACAGGCGGGATTTATCAAGGAAGCTGACTCACCTTATTCTGCACCAAGTTTAATAGTCTCAAAGAAAAATGGCAGGTTAAGGCTTTTAACTGATTTCAGAAAATTAAATTTATATTTAACTAGAGTACAATACCCATTGCCTCGCACAGAATACATTTTGAATGCTCTACAGAACTCCCACTATATTACCAGTTTAGATCACTTTTCAGGCTTTTACAGTATTCCTGTTAGACCACAAGACAGTTTTAAATTTACCATCTATGGAGTGGGATTGTTCCAATGTTAAAGAATGCCAAAAATGTGCATCGCCTCAGTACTTTCAGATGTTTATAAACTCTCTATTAGGGCCCCTACGATGGACAGCAGCCATTGCTTATATCGATGATATTTTTATTTTATATAACTCATTTGAGGAACATTAAAATAACATAGAGAAAGTTATCGAGCAACTGTGTATGTTAAATGTCAAAGTAAATACAAAAAAATTTACGTTCACAGAGCAGACAGAAAAGGTACTTGGTCACATCAGTAGTATATGGGTAACCTGAGGACAATCCATTTTAGGCTCAAATTTCATGTTTTTTTTACACCAAATATCAATCTTTTTGCCCCAAATATCAAACTTTTTTTTATCAATGTTCAAACTTTTTGCCTCCCAAATTTCATGCATTTTACCCCCCAAAATTGATGTTTTTACTCCAAATTTCATGTTTTTACTTCGAATTTTACATTTAAATTTTAGGCCCCACAAAAACTCCGGTATGAATCGAGCACGCAAGATTTAGAACCAAAATAAAGCAAATGTAAGCTAAAATCAATCAAATTTCTCGACTTTCAAGCAAATTGTAATGTTTTCTAGAAAACATTAATATTGCAGGCGAGCAATCTAAATCAAGCAAATTTAACCCAAAATCAAGTTTAAACTCGAAGCTCTACTAACTTTTTAAAAACTTCTTCTATCTTCTCTAATTCGCTCCCTATTTCATGAAGTTCATATTAATCGTTAATGTTTTTGAAGAGTGTTAATTGTAAACTTTGTAGATTTCGATGAAATTTGTAAACTAATTGTCTGAGTTCGTCGGAAGCATTATTTAATTTATAGGAAGGCGTAGTTGATTTACAACCACCTTTAAAAAGATTTGTCATACTGTAAGGTAACACAGGCATTTTTATTTATAAAAGCAAAAATTTATTAAGAGAAAGAAAAAAACACATTCAGGTTTAACAAAAAGATTTTTATTCGATCAAACAACATAACAATACATGTAACAAATTTTATAAAAATATCGAAACGTTTTCTTGTTTCTGTAAAATCTCTTACATTCCTCATTCAATAATATTTAAAATTTATATATCTTCAGTAATTCTTTCTTTCAAATAATCGTAAGTTAGATTTCTTTTAATAATTAACACAACATTACACACTATTTTTGCATCAACATTCTTATCAAAATCTTCAAAAATTTTGATTTTTGTTCTATCTGTAACTACATTAGTTTTTCTATATAAACAGTCAATAACATGTAAAGATTGTCGACCCCAAAATTAATAATAATTGACACCACCATCAAAGTCTAGAGTCGGCTCATAATAAAGTTCGTTATTTCTATACATAGTATCTAGTTTTCTTTTTGAATTTCTAAAATCACTATAAGCAAGAAACATTTTATCACAAAAACCATTTGCAATATCTAGATTCCAATTTTCTTTTGGAATAATTACATTTCTTCCGTTCTTAACACAAATGTTTCTTACATAACAGTGATCAAAAATATTTCCGTTTACATAGTGTTCTGAACGATTTTTTTTTTAAATTTGAAAGACCACAGTAACCAAAATCGGGCATATCAAATTGTAAACATAATTAAACTGATCTTCTATATCAAAGATAAAAACAGGTGAATCAGTAGGAACTTCTTTTTCTAAAAATGCCAATAACCAAAACTAATAGGAATGTATGTTCTTTATATATTTTTTCTTTAATTGCAATGACTGTGTTAGATTCATATTCAACAATATGACACATAATTTATAATTTTTAAAATAACAATTTTGCCTGGGTCAGCATTATCATCACCAAGTGGTATCATCTGCTTTCTTAGGTGAATAAACAAATAAACAATTGTCATCAATTGTATTACGAATAATTGTAATTTTATATCCACCTTTCCAGTAAATGTAATTGTTATCTCTAATAAAACCAAACAGATATCGCAATGGATAGATTATTTAATTTTTTAAATTACTATAAACAGATTTTTTTCCGTAATTTGTTAACACCAGTAATTTCTAAATAATTGTATTCACTTGGTGATATTAACAAAATATTCATCATTGTCGATGTTATTCCAGGATTATCAACAGCTTCAATAATACGACCATGTTTGGAGATTTCTACTATAGAAAACTGAAAAGGAAAAAAAAAAAAAAAATAGAACAAACATCATAGTATCTGTTTCACCTTATTTTGCATCATTATCCCTTTTTCGTAATTCATATTGTTCAAAAACATAAGCATCTTTTGGAAAAGAAAAGCCAGCGACTATAGGAATATCAAACTCAATTGTATTATTGTAAACATTTTTATTCCCCCTGGTTTGATCAGTCGGGGGAAAAGTTTGTCTCTCAAAGCTCTCAATACTTTTATAGCTCATTTATAAGAAAAAAAAATGCATAAATGATGGAATCGAAGGGAGTTTCTCGAGTTAAATTACTCATTGAAAGATATAAAAGCATCATGAAAAAGAATATGAAAAAAATAAGAAGAATGATCAACCATTAATCGATGAATTACGAAATGTTGGTTAAAAAAGTAGAAAAAGTAAGTGAAGAAAACCAGAATTTATATAAACACATTAGTTTATGTAGCAGCAAAAAATTTAGATTATCCACCTACTCCTGAAGAAACATCATTTGAAAAAGAATTATTCTCAAAATCTCCTGATATGAAGAGCAAAAGGGAATTGTACCACTGACAAATTTATCACATGCAGCTTCTGAATCTACTATAAATCTCGGAACAGAAATAGCAAAATGAATAAATGTTTTTAATGTAACATTTGGCTTACATGGAGTTGGGCAAGATTTTTACATTGGTGATACACAAGTGACGATAAATAATGATACACTATTTGTTATGGATAAAAGAATAAAAATTAACACCAG
The DNA here is from genome assembly GCA_029891345.1 of Dryococelus australis. Lineage (NCBI taxonomy): Eukaryota > Metazoa > Arthropoda > Insecta > Phasmatodea > Phasmatidae > Dryococelus > Dryococelus australis. The sequence continues at coordinate 21,638,608 of CM057004.1, forward strand.
GACTTTGTAATTTGCTAACGGAAAATTTACCAGAAGCACTAGAGGATAAATACACTGATAATGACTATGAAAATTATGCATAAATTGCTAAAACAACCAATGCTGCATTCCAACAATATAATCCTAATAAAAAATGTGGCTTCGAGTGGAGGTTGGAAGTATATTCATATAATAGGCCCGATTTATGAATCGTATATAAGACCATATTAAAGATTAGAACCAAATACACCTGAAAGAAAAACTTCTCCGAGAACTCCTAGATCTGGAGAAAAAAAAAAAAAAAAAAAAAAAAAAAAAAAAAAAAAAAAAAAAAAAAAAAAAAAAAAAAAAAAAAAAAAAATTTGCCGAAGAATATGTTTGGATGGATAACGTTAGAAAATGGATAGATTATTAGTTATTCATGGTGAAGAAAATGCTGGAAATAAAAATTTTTACAATGAAAAAGTAAACATAATGAATATGATAAACAATACATATTCTGGTTTTGTTGTTAATAATCCAAAAGGAATTACTTATCTTATAAGCATTTTAAATGTAATTCCACACTCTTTTTGGAATTCTGAACACCATGGCAAAGGCATGGTTGGGCATTAAATAATTTAAATTTGCCCGAAATGCATTTGCCTGGTTATAATTATTGTGTGCGCTCAGGGCCAGCCACATTTCGCAACCATGCAGGGCTGTACCGGACCCTTGCCGACGTAAGATTTGTGTATGAGGATAGCATCCCCATTGTTTATAATATTCCACTACATTCCCCTACCCTGCCTGCAGCACTTGATAAATATTTACATATAGCATGTGCAGATCACACTACAACCTCATGTCAGAATGGAAAATTAATATACGCGTATTTAAAAGTAGTATAACGCGGAATATTACGAGAATTTCTTGTTGATGTAAGTACGCAATTCCGCCCAAGGCACGGCATCGATTTCCTGGGCGACGTGAGTACACGGTGTTGCAGTGTACTCACGAATAAACACCTATGTGCATTACTTGATAATGATACACAACTTGACGGCCAGCTCAACACGCTTTCCAGTAACATACAAACTACAAACAAGGCTCTCAGTGTGACCTTTACGATCATTAATGACATCCAAAACCAAGTGGATGGTAAAATAAATTCACTCGCAGCAACAATTAATGGAATCTCTCAAGTTTCGCAAACACAACACTCCACTGTCAGCAAAATATGTAACATTGAGGCTCAATTGCAATTGCTATCCACTAGCCTTCTGCAAATGATTAATAATATAATTCTTGAAGATCTTGTTCTAAGTTACATCCACTCATTTCAACTGTTCTTAAAATATTACATAAGTTGAGTATTTTAGTTCACACAGTCAAAATAACTACACAACTATTTATTATGAATCTTATTCTGCTATGTGTATTATTTCTTCGGACACTATAATTACACAACGCGTTACTTTCTTTCAATCGTCGGTGTCGTGTATCTAGAACTAAAATCGCATGTCTCACACACACTGAAGTTATATATATATATATATATATATATATATATATATATAACAAGGCACAACCGATATTCACGACAAAAAAATTTCCTGTCCAGATTTATTTCAAAACACTTCAGCTCAGATGGACTTTCGTGGTCGAATTGTTTAAACCGATCCGCGACTTAGATGCCTGCTTCCGATGCACAGGCATTAAATACTGTAGTAACCTAATTCTGACTGGCCAGTCAAGTACCGCAAAGTCTTATCGCAAAAACACACAGCTAATAGCCAAAGTATGGTTTATTCTGCTAGCGTTGGGAAGCTCCCTACTTTCAGGTCAGAATCTAAACATTTTCGCCGCCAGGGTTCACTGGGGTCGGATGTATACTGGATTTTTCTGGTTTGTATGTAGGTAACTGTGGCAAAATTGCAGTTTTCGTGAAATAGATATCATTTTGTAAGATATTCCTAAAGGCTGTCCGATATAAAGTGAGCACTTTTGAAATCAGCCTTAGAAAAATGTCACTGCTCTTTCCTTCATATATTTTAACTGGCGCACTGAGTGACATTCGCCCAGTTAAGTTGTTAACGATGGATGGGAAGTAGTTGAAGATCTTAACGTCGAATAAAAAATGTTAGGTAACCATTTTTATAATTCAAATTAATTATTTCGTTTTCTGTATTAAATTAATAAATCGAAGAGTAAAAATAAGCAGATTTGTAAAATATTTACTTTTATAATAATTATACGGTTTCACTTAACCGACGCATGAATGAAGATATGAAGCCCATGACAAAGTTAATTTTACAAAGGTGGAAGAACACACAACGTAAATGCAAGTAGATCTTAAGTAGGGCTTTCGAAAGTACTCATTTTGCCGTGAACACCCTATAATTGTATTGTGTCAGGTCTTAGGTAAAAGATAAATGTTGTTCTTAGCACTTGAGTGGAAATATAACAAGATATATCTAAACGCCCTATAATAATGTCGTAAAACTAGGTTTAGCAAAATGTTGGTTTGCCCAATAATATATATTTAAATATGTGACCAAATGAAAAATAATAAAAAATTGTTTTAAAAATATAATTTTTATGGTTTTTCTGGACAGTTTCTTTAAATTAAACGAGAAAAGTAGAAAGTCTCTATTAATGACAAGTATATTTATTTCGTACTTATATTAGTAATGTTTTCCGTTGAAATAAGTTAGCCTATAAACGCTCAGAGCCACACCGAGTTGTATTTTGTTTGCTCATGTAAACACGAATGGGAGAAGTGAGTGATAGTTACAAAATAAACATAACACTTTGAGATCTGGGCATATTCACAGGGAATCACAGCCCAGGCTCCCACAAGGGGGGAAGGGGTGTCCAAGTGTACCTCCAGGTCCCGGGCCTGGACCATGTAGGGGCCCGAGTTCGGCCTGGAATTGTTTTTAATATGCTATATGCTGGAAATATTTTTTTTGTTCCAAAAATGTTATACTTCATTTTGTCAGACACTTGTCTTAACAGCACTGTACCATCAGGATAATAGGAACACAGATATACATCAGCAGGTATACAGCCATTTCGGATGCATCACAAAATCCAATTAACTCACACTGGCAGGGGTTTGGAAATACGAAAAATCTGTCAATTCAGATATTGTTCAATAAGGAAACTTCACTGCTAAATTGTTCCCAAGCTGCAGAAAAATCTCCAAGAAGAGGATCATCCCAATCAAGAGAGAGTTCCCAGACTGACTGAAGTAAAATCTTTGCTCGAATGGTCACAGGAGAGAGCCACCCTAAAGGATCGAACACATTGGCAATCTCCGATAGGAGTCGTCGCTTAGATATGGGAGCCTCAGGCCTTGATGACGTGCAGGTAAATACAAACTGGTCCACTGTAGGGTGCCACTCGAGTCCCAAAGTCTTAATCATACTGTCTTTGCTGAACCCCGATGGTAAAGTTGAACACCACATGTCCAAGGGTACAGCTTCAAGTATTTCTGGGGCATTTGATGACCATTTGCACAGCTGAAAACCACCACATACCAACAAGCTGATCAGCACTGTTTGCAATTTCAAAGCTGCTGGGATGCTGTCTGCTCCAGACAAAAGGTCATCAACATAAAAATTATTCATGATGACACGAGATGCCAATGGAAATTTAGCTTCTTCATTGGTAGCAAGTTGTTTTAGACACCTAATTGCAAGATATGATGCACAGCTTTCCCCATGGGTCATTGTCAGTAGACGATACTCTAGGATAAGCTCTGTTGAGAAAGATCTCCGCCCAATACTTTGAAATTCAGTGCCAGTCTTGTTCACCCGAATCTGATGATACATCTTAGCCACATCTGCAACCAATGGAATTTAGTGTTTCCTAAATCGTGTTAAAAGGGACCAATTATAATCATACAGTTTTGGACCAACCAGCATTTTATCGTTTAATGATACCCTGAGGCAGTCTCTGCTGAGGCATCATACACCACCCTAAGTTTCGTGGCAGCACTACTCTCCTTTAAAACTGATATGTGATGAATGTAATGTGTTTCATATGGTGGCTGCTGCAGTTGCCCTGGTGGAATCAACTCTATATTCTCTAATGAAATATATTCATTCATGAAGTCTATGTACTTCTGATGCTTGTCAGGCTGGTGCTTTAACTGATGTTCTATTCTGTGCAATCGGGCTACTGCATTGACACGTGATTCTCCTAGTTCCAAGTTGTTGTCTCGAAAAGGAAGCCTTACCACGTACTTACATCAGCACCTCTCTCATGGTTGATGTTGAAGTGATGCTCACATAAAGCCTCTCCTTTAGTGAGCATACTGTCAGAAGGAATCTCTTCTAACTCTCAAAACGTACACAAAACTTGAGTAACATCATCACACTGAACATGGAGAGACATCACTGCTGGTATTGATGAAGTGTTGGAAATGCTACCAGACAGAACCCAGCCGAGACCAGTTTAAATAGCAACTGGAGAACCACCAACTGCTATGCAGCGACCTGCTCTGAGTAGCCAGGGGCAGATATCACCACCAAGAAGAATGTCCACCTTGCCAGGAACATCATGCAGTGGATCGGCCAGTCTCAATCTGGTGATGCATGACCTTGACTTCTCAGGAATAATGGACTCTTTTGGAAGATACCCAGTTAGCTTAGACATCATGAGGGCCTTTACAGTGAACACAGGAGCACTGCAGTATGTAGGCTGATATTTCAATTGAACAAAGCTAGAGCACTGTCCTATGTTGTTTGGTACTAAACCTCATACAGTAAAATTCAGCCATTGTTTCTTTAACCCCAATTTTTGTACACAGCTCTCTGTCACAAAACTAGCCTCTGAACCAGAATCAAGGAGTGCTCGAACTGAAATGAAGATTCCTCTGCAATCCTGGACACTGACTAATGCCATATACAACAACACTCATGATGATACACACTACACTGAGTAATGAGATGCAATTTATGTCTGTCTGGGTTCATCAGAGGGTTCACTCACACTTTCAAAATGAAATAATGTGTGATGATGCCCCTAACATACCTTACATTTTGAGGATGTGCATTGTTTAGACATATGATCAACACCTAAACAGTTAAAACACAGCTATTTACTTTTGACGAATGCATATCTTTCTTGCAGTGGAGAGACCAGAAACTCAGGGCACTTGTATAACACGTGAGATCCAACACATTTCATGCGTCTATTGTCTTGTATGGTGCCATGCAAGGCTGAAAGGCTCCTGTTACAGTGAAATCTACTAGCAATGACAGTGGTGGAAGTCTTGGGTTTGGTAACATTTGCTGCAGCTAATGTAAGTGTGCGGTGTTCCAGAAATTCTACAAGTTTTTTCAAACTTTGGCAATTCATCATCAGTTAATGACAACTGCGATTCTTTTCTTGAAGCACAGTCTAGCCTTTCGGTCGCACGAAACACGTGTATCGAGTCCCAGTGTCCAACTGGCTGTCCAAGAAATTTTAGTAACCTAGTACATTCGACAACATTATCTAGTAGACAACGCAACATCACTACAGATTCCTGCTGAACAACTGGTTGTGTGATCTTACATAGATCTGGTCCGAAGGACCAAATGTGTTCCGTGAATTTTACTGACTAAATTAGGATGTATCTCTCACTTTTTTTAATGCTCAACGCAGAATATTCAATTCATACAATAATGACAACAACAGTTACACACACTACATCCAGAGAACAACAACACTCCATAGAGACAGGCACAAGACATTTCACTTGAAGTGTAAACATTGAATAGAACACACATTCAGTGGTCATCAGTTAGCTGATGGTCACAATTACTCTATGACATGGAAAAACACAATTAATCAAAGACATAGAAAAAATGAAAAAATGAAAATTAATTTGAGTTTATAACGGAAAACACAACAACAAGCTATTCAAGGTTCCCAACATATATTAATGCGTTTTTGTTTTCGAAAAATATTTTAATGGAAAAAAGGCGGTATTCAACTGTGTGTTTTATGAAATTGAATTTAAAAATTATGAAACCACTTAGCAGACTCGCGAGGCGCTTGTCATAACAGTTGTACATATAGACGTCATTGTGGGGAAAAGAAGGGGTCGACCTCTGAACCAAAAGCACGTGCGAGAGATGCATCCCGTGCGAATAAACCTGGTAGTATCCGGTTATAACCGACTGTATTCAAGGTCAGGGCCGCAGTTGTTCGCCATGGCTTTCGTGGTGGTGAGGGATGGGGGCGGATGGGAATGGGTAGGGGGAGTCCATTGTTAGCATTTTCACAGGTCGGTACCTGCATGACATCAGGTAACTGCACGTGTGCAAGCATAAATGCTTCCAAATCGTTTTGCCACATCTGCAACTGCAGAGTGTCAAGGAACTGGACATGTTTAAGCACATGTGCTTCAAATTCGTTTTCGCACTTGCATGGTGTCGGATGACCATGAAGTCAGCAAATAACAATGACAGCATTTTCACAAGTCTGCACCTGCATGGCATCAGGTAACTGCATATGTGCTTCCAAGTCGTTTTCACACCAGCTCGGTGTCAGATAGACTAAGTCAGCACCTGTACATGCATAGGAAGAGGTATGTTAGCTTTGTTTCACAGAGATAGCTATCTTCATCAATCCCTATAACATGGCATATTAGGACAGGTAAGAATAAAGTTAATGTTAATTAACGTAAAGCATTGTTTAAAAAAAAATACATGATGTAGTGGAGAGTAAGGAGTGATGAAAGAAAAAAATTATTTTAATGTAAAATGACGATAGTGTGAAAACATATTACAAAGGCGAATTTACAACTAAATAAAATGGTTACCAATGTTGTATGCGAACTACCTTTTACAATTCCGTAGAGTAGTTGTGACAGTAGGCTTTGTAGACAATGCCACGCGGTTTGAAGATGCACACAAGGTCACCGATTCTGGCATTAGGATTGTGTGTGTCCCCCTTTAGATTTAGGTTGGATTACACGTTCCGAAGCAGAGAGTCGTCCTTGACAGCTTTAGGCTTCATACTCATGGTCGAGTTTCGGCAGTAGCTCAAGCCACTTGTAGTTTATATTCGCTGTGAAATGTCTGCACAAATTGGCTTTCAGGACCCAGTGAAAATGCTCGATGATACTAGCCCTGAGTACAGAGTACGTGGGGTAGTGATTTATGCCGTACCTTTACATCAGTGCATGGAAAGTAGCATTAAAATATTCATTACCATGCATCGTCAGTGTGCAAATTTTTTTAACGCGTCCTTGTTTCAACACATCCGCCATGGCCTCGGTGACGTCACGTGCAGAAAGTTAAATGTGTGCATGTGCGTACATGCAACTATCAATCCCCCGGACCAGTGGTGTATTCAAAACTTCCAGAACGATCTTGGGCATCTTGGCCAAAATCCCAAACAGTTTCTGTGACGTTGCATTTAGGATCTTGGCAAAGCGTCCTTAAACGTCGTTACCACATGTACTACGGGAAAGGGATATGGCGAATAAGATGGGATAGGTAGGGAGGGGGGGCACACTGACCCACAGCTAATTACGTTCAGTTTTCTTCCCACGTCGACATGCCTCATATTTCGACATCTTCAAACTGGGCTCCAGCTACGTCGCCATACACTTTCATCGACAAAACCCACGTAAGCATACGTGTGTGTACCTAGAACTATAATGAACATTTGCCGTTGTAACAAACACGATACGCCACACCGTCAAAACATGAAACATAAACACATTTTTATTGGTCCAAGTACACAACAGAGTGTTTTATTGGCAGAAGTACAGTTAGTCACATTAAATTTGTGCATTTTGACTCCTCAAAATACAATTATACATGCCTGTAAATTTAAACTTTCTCAAACGAGATTCGCCACTCTTAGGTTGGATTATTTATTTTTGGCTCATAGTTATTTAGGGCTCGCCACGAAAATTGTCCGTCTATGCCAGAAGTAAAATGTGCTTATCAAATTTTGCAGTTTATTCTACTGCCAAAAATATCAATATGGATTTTTCATGTCCCTAATTATTGCTCAGTGCTGGTCTGCAGTAAAGGAAGATGAGCATCATCTCCAACGGGTTGGTGTGTCGGGCGAGGTGAAACTCCCAGCTAGACACGAGTGTAGCAGGCGTACTGTACTCATCGGTGCTGAGATCCGTAACTCTTCGCCGCCGGAACAGCTGCTTGACGCGAACGCTGCTGGCCGGCGATAACTACGCAGCTCACGTCAGAGACGCGACACTTCCGTTAAGCTCCTGTCTTGCTACGTGGTCTACAGTAAGACAAAAGGACCTGTCATCAACACATTACACGGGCACGAGAGAAAAGTACGCGTTTTCGGGTGTCTTTCAACAGCTGGGAACTCAGACCCACCAAGAAAAATTCCGGGGCCCCTGAGCAATGCGTGCTGTAGGCCCCTCTAAACCCTTCTTGCCAACAATCGACAATTTATAAGAACATAAATAGTCGTGTCCTTCATGCAAAAAAATTAATAAGTTTTGAGTATCGATATTAGAATTTTACGTAATACTTCGTTTCATAAATCAACATTTACGAGTCGGACCCGACCCGGGCCCCTGAACATTGCACCTCCAAGCCCCCTCCCCCCACCTAATCCTTCCTCATAATGGGCCTGGGGATGTAAGGCAAACAATCCCGGAATATGTTATTAGCTTCTGGGTTTTTTCCACGTCACTTTCTACGTTTCAGACTAAGGCCTATCAAGCTTGCAGCCAGAGACCTTGAAAAAGTAATAAGCGTTACAGAAGTCCTTTCTAAAACCATCCATTTTAAAGATAACTTTCAAATATTAAAAAAAGTTGGACTCAACATTCCAAGAGAATACTGCAGCATTAAGAAATTATCAGAAAACAAATCTTTGTTCATTCATGTTTATTTTTATAACACCTAAATTTAGTATTAATTTTAGAAAAAAAATAGTAAACAGAAAAAAAAATTACAAGGATAATTATGACAGTACTCCTTGAGAAATGTCTCGTGGATAAAATTTTCATTGAAATAGTTTTCTTTAAAATTTTAAAGTGCCGTATTTCAGAATATGCGCATCAGATACATACAAAATTACTCAAGGGTGCTACATTGAATCTTCCTACAGACTTCCCATTAATAAAACAATAGCGTCACCGCTGAAAGTCCCATAGGTACACACAGTTCGACGAGAACACTGCACGCCAGTTCAGAGCCTTGAGATTAGCGTCGATGGAGGACTTGATGTGCGTGGAAGTGTCGTCCTTATGGTCCCCGCGCTTCTCAGCCTCAAGCGCGAAAAAAAAAAAAAAAAACAGCTCTAGTTAGGCGGGAACCTTAATGTGGCAACCACAGTAACTGTATTTCAGAAGCCAATACGCACCACATTAGGCTGGTTGCATTGTGATCCGTTTACTCCCGGAGTAGGTGTATGAAACCAGTGCTGCTGACAATCATGTTGGCGAAGAAGTTCCGTGTCATAATTCAACATTGCGGGATTTTTCTTACGACCGGTAGTCGCAAACACGTAAATCGCACACGCAACAAGTTACGGAAACGTCGCACTTAATTCGCTTTTTTACGATTTCCTTGCGTACGGTAAGATTACGTTTTTGACGTGAATAGGTCTTTAAATTTGCGATCATAGTGGAGGCAATCTAGAGAATCCGATGATTACAAAATCGGGGGATACAGTCTGGCTTTGCAGCTCCGAATTTATTGTCTACATTCAAAATTCAATTACACTAATCAATTACCAAAGGATCGAAGAATATGTTATGTCGAGTAAGAACTCCGAAACACAGGGCGCAACGGGCGTCTGGGTTGGGGGGGGGGGGGGGGCGCCGCAATATTGAGTTCGTTTCGCCGCGTATCATATCTTCCGCGTAGTATAACTTTTCAATAGCAGAAGCTACGACGCTCGTTTAGGTTTCAATCGATAGCTCTCGTCAAGATCAATCGATTGCTTGTATAAAAACATTTGTGTGGCGTGGTTATGGTGAAATTGTATGAGTTTAATGTAATAAATTAAGAAAACTGAACACAATTTGGGATTATACCCGTGAAAAAGCCAAGTCGAAATACAGAAATCGTATACGGTTGGAAAGAGCATCTCAAAAGCAATCTAGTGATTCCCATGAAATCCTATATGATGGAGTGAAGCGGTGCCGGGAACGTAAAATAAACATCAAGGCGTCCGAGCGCGTCAACGTAGACGTATTCACGCAAAGAAATAGACCGTGTCCTCAACACAGCCACACCCCATTTTTTTTATTTCCAGTCTCGCTTTGTTTAGTTTATGGTTTCCATGTATGGGATTTTCCACCGCTTTGTACGTAAATTTTTCTCCAGAGTGCGGTAATTATACCGTACATATAAACAGCCATGTTGGAAATTTTGTACGACTCAACAATAAAATATTAATTTTTAAGGTAGAAAATAGGCCTATATTAAATGCAATTATCATATAGTTACAAACGGAAGAGAAGATCCACAGATCGTAAGGAAATTTTCCCATCCATGTATGGGATTTTCCACTACCATTTACGTGAATTATATTCTAGAGTGCGGTAATTTTACCTTACCCACAAGGAAAATTATGTTTCCCACACAAGATTGCGAATATTACTTTATATTTGTCAGGTAATTTTCCCATTATTTTTTACAGTGTCGACAACAAAGCGGGCAGAAGAAATTGGTCATTCCCCCAGCCGCCCTTTTATCTTTCTGTTACCAGCCCGAATCTACAGGAGACGAAAGTAAATATAGGCTGTTCACGATCAAATGAGAACTTTTGAAAGCCCTACTTAAGATCTACTTGTATACACGCTGTGTGTTCTTCCGCCGTATGTAAAATTAACATTGTCATGGGCCTCATCACGTTATTCATGCGTCGGTCAAGTGAACCTGTGAAATTATTAGAAAAGAAAACACTGTACAAATATGCTTATTTTGACACTTCGATGTATTAAAAAACACATAAAGCGATAAAAATAATTTTAAGTTATCACAAATGGTTGCCTAACATTTTTTATTCGACGTTAATATATGGAGCTACTTTTCCCTCCATAGGCCTAGTTACCAACTTTAATGGGCACATGTCACTCATTGCGGCCGGTAAAATATATGCAGATAGGAGTAGTGACATTTTTCTAACGTTTATTTCACAAGTGCTTTCGTTATCGTGAACAGCTTATACTTGAAGGACACGCACTGAACCTTGCTACAGATTTTCGAACAGTAAAATTACAGGGTCACCGCTTGAAGTCCTATAGCTGCACGCAACACGACGAGAACACTGCACGCCAGTTCAGAGCCCTGCGCGTAGAGGCGACGGAGCATTTGTAGCACATGCCAGGGCAGGCCTTATAGCTCCCGCGCTTCTCGCCCGCGTAAGCCGGATAAAAGCTCCAACCGGGCGGGGCCCTTAACAGGATCGAAAAACACTACCCTCGCACATATTGGGCGGAAGCGAAAAAGGGGCTGGGAGGGCGCGCACAGAAGGAACAATAGAATTCGCGCAACATCCCCCTCGACAACAGCATGCTAGGGGAGGAGAGGAGGGTGAGAATATTTCACAGACTTCCTCAGCAACACAAACACAATGGGGCGTGGCTGTGTTGGGGACATGGCAATTTGTTTTGCGTGAATACGTCTACGTTGACACACTCGGACGACTTGACGTTATTTTTTACGTTCCCGGCACCTCCTCACGCGATCATGTGGGGTTTTATGGGTATCACTGGATTGCTTTTGAGATGCTTTTTCCAACCGTATACGATATACGTATTTCGACTTGGCTTTTTGAAGAGTATAGGCCAAAATTGTTTTAAGTTTTATAAATTTTTTACATTACACTCCTACAATTTCACCATAACCACACCGCACAAATGTTTTTATACAATCAATCGATTGATCTTGATGAGAGCTGCCGTTTGAAACTCAAACGAGCGTCGTAGCTTCTCCTAGTCAAAGGTTATACTACGTGGAAGTTATGAGACGCGGAGAAACCAACTCAACATTGCGCCCCCCCCCCCCCCAAACCCACTTTCAGACGCGTGCGATGTTTCGCAGTCCTCACTCAAACGTAACATATTCTTCGATCCTTTGGTAATTGATAAGTGTAATTGAATTTCGAATGTAGACAATAGATTCGGAGCTGAATGCCAAACTTTATCCCCCGATTTTGTTATCAACGGATTTTCTGGATTACCTCTTACTATGTTTGCAAATGTAAAAACGTATTCACATCAAAAAAGATACTACAGGAATACAACCTGCATTGAAAGTTTTTTATCATCGCCCGGCACAACGTAGGGGATTTCCCGACGGAACTGTCGGGAGTGAAATTGCGTCCACGTGTTTCCCCAACGATGTGCCTGGTGTGATCACCATAGTGAAAGTAATGTCTCTTAGCGACATAAAAGAGCCTATATTGATTAATACGCGTATCCTTGTTTCAAGGACTGATTGTTCTTCTGGTATGCAGAGGTTTTACAGTGTTGAAAGCAATAAATGAATAAATAAACGACTCGTTCATGTTTATGAATGCTCTTTGAAGGCTCAGTAAGCAAAACAAAATTGTTATACTCACAACCAAAAATAAAAGCGATCGTGTTCTTAAGTTATATGGCTAATTATCAATAACTATATAAATATAATGCAATATCAAATAAAGAAAGATTTTGAGTTACTGATAAGGTAGTTTAAGGATGCTCGTCGCCATTAAAAATGAGGAAAAACTCCCAAATGTAAACGAACCATACACTCACAGCCCCAGGCAAGACAGCTGATAATAGAGCCGAATGCTAATTAAAATTAGATGGATTAATGGCGTTTTGACACGACGTCTCTGCGTGCAGAAACATAATCTGGCAAGTCCATTGAAGACACGCTGGAACTTCGCTAAACTCGGGTGAAGTTTGCTCGCATGAAAACTTAGCACTTTTGAAATCCCTGCTGAGTTCTACTTGTACCCACATCGCATATTATTCCACCACATGTATATACAATTAATGTTACCATGGACCTAATCACTTGATTCGTGTTTCGGCCAGGGGCAACTGTAACATTTTTAGAAAATTAAATATTCTACAAATATTTTAATTCTTACCCTTGTATGCATAAAAAAAGTGAAGTAAAATATTTTACTACTCACAGATGTTTACTTAACACTTGTAAGTTAATGTTAACACATTGAACTATTTTCCGTCGTTGCCAACTTGACTGGGTGCTTGACAGTCAGTGTGTTAGTTACAATATATGCAGGTAGGGGCAGTGACATTTTTCAAATGTTAATTTCAAAAGCGTTCACTTTCCCGTGAACAGCCTTTAGTCAAGTTGGCAGAAAATTAATAAAAAATAGCTCTTAGACGAAATAATCTATTAGGAGTGTAATACGTAAATTTATGGCTGTCGAAAAAAGAAAAAATTTGTTCTGTATACATTAGAGCACGAACTTGCTTGTTATTGCACGTTTACTTTTCTACAAACTTCACTGTGATCAATTCAATGACATTTGACTCGGGATAGTATGTATCTTAGACATAGCGGAAGGATACAAAACTGTAAGACAACTAGAACCTAAGCAGGGTTTTCAAACGTAATCAGTTAATCGTGAACAGCCTATATTTAAATTGCTGAGAGCAGAGCGTACTATCTTGTATTGCCACGGACCTCTTAGAACTCTTCATACAAATATTAAGGGGGGCGCTGATCAATCCGTGATCTTAAAAATGAGGATATCTATATCTTAAGTACGAAGCTACAAAATTCGAGGTGTTATTCGGTGGCAGACTGAACTGTTACTGCTTGTTTGATAATATATCTGTCAAAAGATGGCAATATTTCTGGCACACCTCAAGAGGACTCTTGAGAAAATTAAGAACAGCGAAGTACAGCGGTGAAGTGGTCTATCTCCTTTAACAACGTGGAACAAGCAGGCCTCAATGACTTCGATTAAAGGGCAGTAGCCCGCAAAATTACAAACCCTGCTCACTTATGTATAGGGCAGTCTAGATTCAAATTTGATCCATCTAGTAAAACGTGTGTCATAACCTTCAAATTTAAAGTACGAGATTTGCTTTTTTTTAAAATGCTACTTGTAAATCAGATGGAGATATTCCACTTTTTTTTCCTTAGTAATGCAATACCTCTCGCATATTCACTGGCTAAAACAGCAAGTAAAATCCTGAGATGCTTATTCTGTAGGATACGTCGACCAATGTACTGAAAGAGTCTGAAAGCACCAAAGTGTTCCTGCTCGTCTCATGTCGTCCTTTAAAAGTAATATTTAAAACCTATGTTTGGGACACTACAGTGAAGATTTGCAATTCAACTGGTTTAGTTGAGATTCGTTCACTGCACCTACACCTATCCCCCTTTCTTCCAAAGGAACTCGAGCTGACATTAGAACACAGCCCAATATTGCAGACAACATACACAAAGAAATGTGTTGGGAAGATAAGAGTCAAGTGTTCGTTAATGGCGCGTACCCACTAGCGAGCTGTTTCACCTAACGTGACAGTTACTGTAACCAGATTAGGCTAGTGGAGACGCCTTAGGAAACACGCTCGCGAACCTACAGCGAGCCTCTAGCAGTCGGTTTTTCTGAGAACACAAAAGAGGCTCGCTGAAGGCTCGCAGACCTCATTCGGCATTGTTCGTCAGCGTGTACGTGTCCTGCGCGCAGTAGCGTTGCAGAAACTGCATGTAGTGGGACGATGCGAAGTGTCTCGAATTAATTGAAACATACATAAAGAAACCGACACTATGGAACCCCGAAGGATATGAATATAAGAAGCATTCGAAGGATGATGCATGGACAGAAATAGGTGTTGCGTTGAATACGATTGGTCATGGCTGCAAGAAAAAATGGTGACTTTTACTGCATCCATATAGTACATAAGATGTTGTTCTTAGCATTCCTGCTCACGCTCCTTTTGTCCTCTTTCTATGTAGAGAAGGATGATGTGTACGAAAGTAAGTGGTTTGCGTACAGCGCCCTGGAATTTTCCAGGGATCTGATGTACCAAGGAAAGGACTAACCATTGATTGTGAGAATACGGTGAGTAACTATCTACTTATGATTACTTTTCATCTTGGAAATTGTAACTAGTTAAAAAAATGTCATACAATCATCTGAAAACTATTCAAAAAGGGAGTCCGAAAAACAAATTCCATCCTGCCATAGAACGTCCAAAGATATCAGACCAACTCCTTCAACACTGAAGCTCGCGTATCTTCTAAAGGAGAGGGCATTTCACATACATCGAAAAACAAAACACAATCTCCTGTAACTTGTTCCAAAAAAAGTTGGAAAACAAAGTTCGCCTTCGAGCCAATTAGTGGGAAAGCTTTCAATGCCAAAACCTGATGAAAAAATTATAAGACCTACTTAGCCAAAACGAGTAGACATTAAGTGGGAAAACCTTCCCTTTCATAGGCAAGATAAGTATGAACCAAGAGAAAAAGTGTTGGCCATGCCTAGTAAAATAAAATCTCCCTTAAAGTACTTCATGTATTTTATTCCAGAGGAAATTTTTGATATTATTGTTAAGTAAACAAATCTGTGTTCCACACAAGTCACACAAGCTAAATGAGGAACTGCTGTTACAGTAATGAAAGATGACATTGCAGACTTTATAGCTATTGAGATTCTAATGGGGTTGTAGACATGCCATGTTACCTTGATTATTGGTCAAATAGTTTTGAGGTACAACAAGACAGCTAGTCTCATGTCACTCAAAAAGTACCAACAAATAAGGTGTTTCATTCACTTCATAAACAACGATGATGAAAATGATGACAGATATTTTAAATAAGACCTTTACTGGATGTTATTAGAGTACGATGCTTACAACTGGATCACGAGCCTCAATTTTCTATTGACGAGATGATGATCCCACACAAAGGGAGAAAGGCAGGAAGCAGGGGACAGTATATTCCTAGTAATCAAAAAGTTGGCATTCAAGGTCTTTGTCCGTGCTGGAGTCTCTGGTATAATTTATGATTTCCTTCCTTATGGGGGTGATGATACTTTTTGTAATCGCTTGTTCACTGGAGAAGAATAACTCTTTGGACTTGGTCCAAAAGTTGTCATAGCTCTGTGCAAATCCATTCCCAACTCTGCAACTTCAGTTGTCTATTTTGACAATTATTTGAACTCTTCCTTTAGTTCATTAACTGGGAAATGAGTTTGGCATCTTCATTTAGGTACCATTAGGACAAACAGAATTCCTTGTTGTGATACTCTAGCTGATGACATCACTGGAGAAGAAAAATCGAGGAAGTTTCTTTAATGTTGTTTCAGACGAAATTAAAATTTCTGTTGTCAGGTGGGTCGACAACAAGACACTAACTCTTGGTTGCTCCTTTGCTGATTCATATCCAGTAACAAGTGTGAAGAGGTACTGCAAAGATACTAGAGAAAAAATTTATGTTGGATGCCATATGTTGTGAAGGAATATAACACATATGGAAGGTGTCGATTTGACAGTTATGCCAATCGCCCCCTACAGGACACCACTAAAAACCAGTAGGTGGTACCTTGCAATTTTTGCACCACCACTAGATATTTGTGTGAACAACGCGTGTCTTCTAATGAGACGAGAACATCAGGTGAGAAAAATGAAACATAAAATGTCACTCGAAGACTTCCGAATTCAACTTTTTGAAAGTGTGATTTTGAAGAAAAGCGTTCGTGGTAGACCTAGCAAAACTACAAGCATTGCCACTATTCAGAGGATTAAAACACCGATGAAGCCTCGACTGTCAGATGAAGTGAGGCTTGATACGGTTGGACATTTTCCAGTGTTTGCATCACGCGGGAGATGCAAGCTGTGAGTCAAGGGCAAGACATTTAAGGAACTCACTAAATGCAAGCTTAGATGTTGTCTGGAAGGAAAACAGCAATTATTTTGTAGACTTTCATACTCCAAAAAAAGTTAACCTGAATCAGGAAGGAGACATGAGGAAAACAGCAAAGTGTGTGTCGAGAGAACATCATTGTTTTCAAGTTGTACTGTATAATATATATATATATATATATATATATATATAATATATATATAATATATAATTCAGAATGTTTCAAATAACTATCAAAAATTGTACATTCTGATTTTGTGACTGATGATAGTATATTTTTATGATGTTTAGTTATTTCATGCAAAGTTTTATTTTACTTTTTTATATTTCATTTTTTGTCATTCCCTGTATTATAACTTTCAATTTGAATATTTCATAAATTGCTAAGGCCGAGATATTTACCATTGTAATCACTAATTAAGATTTTGTATCTAAGGACAGTAAATGATTCTATTTAATTATTTCATACTCTTCACTATGTTATTAATTTCTATTAAATACCAACTATATAGTTAATCTAGTTTTTGGCAGTGTATCGTATGTGATACATAACAAAAGCATTACTAAGTTGTGCATATTTGGCAATGTACCAATTATGATATGTATATTATTTTATACTTTTAATATAAAAAATATGTTCACAACATTTTTTTCATAGCCTTTAACACTTGAAGCATGCAAAAAAACTAATATAATAATTTTTATTTTCATTTGGTTTTTCTGCCAAATTAAGGGTTAAGTAAAGTCGATAAGATTAAAAAAGCTCAAAGTAATCGACCTACTACATCAGTTAGAAAAGCATCGACATAATTAATATATAAATGGATTGAATTTAATGTAATATAATAAAAACATATCTGACTCTGCTTCGGAATTTCAAAACGTTATATCTGCTGTGAAAGAGAAATATTTGCAAGTAAAACGAGCTCGTATGGAATGGGATGTTTTAAATGAAGAAATATTTAAACCCGTCACCAGCAGATTGGATACATTGCATTCTATGTTGAACAAACCTAAAGAAGCAGCTTTGGAAAATAAAACAGAAAATTAAGCTTTAACAAAGAAAAAGAAATCCCATTCTCAATTAACACAATGTTATTTAGCTTTAAAACTATATATGTCTACGCGCGATACGACTTTTGGTGTTTATCGACATTAAAACAACTGGTTTCTGGGAAATTCATTAATTAAATTTGTGTGTGTGAAATATTGATAAAATAAAACAATAGTAATTTGATAGCGATTTAATACATAACACTATTTAAACTTACATTCTGGGATTCAAAAATCTTATGTTTAAAAAATGTACATTTAACACCTTCTACAATTCAGACATATTGTGTTTAAAACGAATAATGTAATCGAATTGCTTCCTGGATTTGCCTATAACTACCTATAAAATTCTTGCAGTTTCATTCTAATCTTTGAATAGTACAGAAGAAGTTATGTCATTGCTGTGCCGTTTCTGCGGTAAAGAATTTACAGTTCTGCGTAACCTATGACGACATGAAAGAACTAGCTGTGGAATCAAATCTTTAAAATCAGTTTCAGTGTGAATTCTGCAAGAAACTATTTTCTCGGAGTGATGCTTTAGATATACATTGTAAAACTTGCAACACTGGTTCTCCACCTCCACAACCTGCTCCTCAGGTTGCTCCACAATCTGCATCTCAGTTAGATCCACAATATTCTCGACATCCTAAGGCAGCACAACAGTTAGCTCCAAAGTTAACATGTCCAGCTCCACCCACTGTATTACCTCCAAACATTCGAATTGTTAGTTCAAGGTTAACAAGTTATTTGATTACCGACTCTCCAGCTTCAGTGAAACATTCATCATCCAATCTCAGATACGAGATACTGGCTAGCACGTTCGCCGGCAGGCTAACTGACGCGCCGATATTAAACGATAGGCTTTACAGTAATGAGGAATTTTCTCGTTTTTTCCAGAGGTGTATGGTCCCTTTATTAAGCTTAATAATGGTATCACTCCAACCAGTTAGAATTAGCATAACAGTAACGTGTAAGTACTTGAAATCCCTCACGGCAGAGGAAAACGTTAAGCAAACCTTTTATTTTCAAAGTGATTCCCTCCCTGTCCTCCATTCATCCGGTGAGGGTTTAATCTATGATGATGACATCGTTCCTTATCTCACAAACAGACTTGAAGAATTTAGTGCTCGTGGAAGCGGGTGGACTTTACAACTGATATCAAAAATTGATGTCAATCTGAGTCAATACCGGCCGTTCACAACTGGTAGTAAATCATCCAAGTTTATTAGCCATACTAGTCTCGCTCACCCTCATCGGCTCTCAGGACCCTGGTTTCGAGACCTGTTAAAATCTCTTCACTCACTCCAATGTATAGATAAAAAAATTTTGCTACAGGGTTTTAATGCAATTCAAAATACATAAATTTTTCCTGTTCCACGAAACCCAGAATATGTGTAGAGTCTCTGAACTGTGAGCCTTGCTTCATGTCAGTACGATGTGTATGTCAAATTTCCTGCCCAAACTTTACACTTCTTGTATTTCAGCACCTCATTCAGTTGGCTGGTGTATGCCTGTATGATATATAATTCATGTTTACATTTTGTTTTCCGCAACACTACACTGAATACCATAATAAATTCAACTCTGCTATATGCAATACCACCAATGGGGTATTTAAATGACATAATAGCATCTACAAGTAAATTAAACTGCCAGTCGTATCAAGAGTGAACCAATCAACTGACAGATAGTGTGTTAAAATAACTAATCTGAAATTCTAACAACCAACGCCTCATCTATAATCCGCTGTGAATAACAACTTCACACAGATTTGAGAGCAACGAGTTCGTCTTCCTGTAACATCAACCAAATGTTAGCAACCTCATTCCCAGAAAAGAAGATTGAGTGATTTTTTCTGTATATAAATAAATATTTTAAAGAAGAATGTGATTTTTGTATATGTAAATAAATATTAAATGTGTATTTCAAAGTGAATGTGTGTTTGAATTATCTCCAAGATCTGGCAGTTTATAATCATATATCTTAAAGAAAGCATGAGTCAATGTTTTTGTAAAAAAATATATATATTTTATTACTTCATCCACCAGGGTTTGTAGCTTTACAGTTTGTTTGTGTGAAGAGCATTTATTTATTCGTGGATGTCACCTTTTTTACACACACACACACATGCACACACACACACACACAAATATATATATATATATATATATATATATATATATATATATATATATATATATATATATATATATATATATATATATATTATATATATATATATATATCAACATAACAAAACAAAAATTCCCTGGTTAAATGTTATGTTTTCAGTAATCAGGAATATTTGGATGTGAACTGAATATGTACTTTTTTCTTCAGTCGGTTTAACGAGTGCGTGCTTGTTCGCAACAGTTGGCGAATCACTTCTTCGTCTGAGCACTTTCCATAACAGTGAACAATACTGTCTAGCTGTGAAATGAGTTTGCATGAATATCACTTTAAAATTGTGAAATCGTTAAAATCGTTAGTATTTAACACTGTAAAGACTATGGAGATTAGCAGTGAGTAAAGTATTTTGTGTCTTAACAGAAAACAAGACGAACTAAATAATTTACTTATAGTAAATGAGTTTTAAAGACAAATGTAAAATGCAGTTAATGTGTATCAAACAACACTGACTATTTTCACGAGATATTTAAAATACATAAAAATGTAATTTATTCAATATCTGCATTTATTGTGTAAATAAGTTAATTTTATGTAGACACTTTGCATGAAGCTTGTAGGACTCCTGCAACTGGAACATATTCAGGACACGTATAAAACTAAAACATTTCTAGCACTCCTTGTCCCAAGCGAGACATGCACGATGCTTGGAGACAGTTCGCCAGGGACTTGCATTCCCTTGACAAAGGAGCGAGGTCGTACTTCATCGGCTAGCGGTCTTTTACAGGATAGAAAAAAAATTGACAAAATCGCTGCAGTCTACAGTGGTGATCCCTCCTCTTTACGAACTCGCAATGACCCCGTGCTTCGCCTAGCTGCTCCTCAACCCGCATGCTTCTTAGGTAATATCATCATCTATCTACTCTTGTACACAGTCTTCATAGTATTTTTTTTTCGAATTATGTCTATTTTTCGCGTATTTAACTTTCGTAAGATAAAATACAATAGGAGTTAGAATATTTTTACGTGTGTTAATAAATTTATTTCTTTTTTAATAATCGTTGATTAACATTTGAATTCAGTTTCTCTACAGGTGTTAATTACGGGTGTTAGAAAGATTTTATTTCGATAGCTTATAGTGTAGAAATATTTTATGTTATTTTTAATTTTGCACGTGTCTATTATTTCCTTTAAATAATCTGTATCTCATTCAGCTAGGATTCGTAAATATGGTTTTCCGACGCTACTCTATGTGTGTTCACTATGAGAATTTTTTTAAACTTTCTCTGCGATATGTTTTCGACACAGTTTTTGTAAAAATTATTTCGGATCGATAAACTCCATTTGTGTTAAGTAACTTTGTATTGATTTCATCATTTTTCTTCCACGAAGTTGCAGGGACTCGAAATTTTCCTAGATTTATTCTTTTTCTTCCCAATTTTTATGGATTATTCATTCACCTAGATCATGATTAGGTAGCATTTGTACATTTTCTCACAAATTATGTACAATAGTAGGAGTTTTTAAAGTATATTAGTCTGCAGCAAACATTCGAACACTTCAGAGTATATATGCAAAAATATTTCAAACATCCCCTGCACACAAAGGTTTGAAGGTTGTTGACCAGATCCAGGTATGGCGAGTCGTGGGTGGGGGAATGACTAGTCCTCTGATAGAAGCGGACAGGGCAGATTTTCGGGTTTTTGTAAACAAATAAACATTTTGGAAAAGTCTACAACTTGGTGTCTTGAGGGGTGTCCAGCAGTTGGAGAGTCCCTGAAGTAGTTGTTGGACAAAACATGTGTTCTGGGCTGATGGTGAATTGAGGGAGGCCTGGGGTGCATGTTCTTGGATCGACAGTGAGGGTGTGTGACTTTGGATAGAGCATCCCTCTGGAAACGAATGCTGTGTTGGTGGGGACGTAGACTGGGGCTGCGTGGGGTGGTCATTTCTCTGGAAACACGTTCTGGGCTGACGATGAAGGGAGAGGGTCGGGGTGCTTGGACTTGGATCGACCACAAGGGTGAATGACCTTGGAAAAGAACTCTATTCGCATAAAGTCATCATCTTTTGGGCAAAAGGTGGAGCGTAGAGGTGCCTGAAGGCAAGTGTAGCCGATGTGAAGCCCTCTAGCCAGTCATCACCATTTTGTTACATTGCCGAAAAAATTGACAACCTAGGGCAGGAGGATGTGTGAAGTCAAGGACAGAGCAGCGTGCTCTGGCTAGGGGTGTGGGAGGTCAGGAGCCATCCACACTCCTGTATCCAGTCGCCGCCATATTCAGTTGCTCATAGAAGCTTGGACTAGATGGATGTATACCTCAATAGCTCATTAATTTACACAGGGCTTTGGAGTGTGTTTGCTGCGATTCTCGTTAAACAATATTATATGCTCTGGGGTTCAGATCTCATTCACAGTATTCGTAAACTATGGTGTGAAACATTATAAGTTTATTTTAACGAAAAATAAATTTTTTTTGTGATAACCCGATGTAGTGCGTTCGCTATTTTTATAATCATCTGAAATAAAATTCTGAGCTCGATCGAGGAAACTTCGTTCCATTTTCAACTCGCGTTTGTGTTAACAAGTGCGCTCTATTTACCAGACTTTATGGGAATTTGTAGTATGTACGTTATTTTCAAATAATTCACTTCTGTACATTCACATACTTATAGGACAAATCAAGTTGTCAATAGTAGCTTGGTAGGGAAATAGGTTCTATCAGTCATAAATTTCAACTCAGTTGTCTTTAAGATGCCGGCTGTGCTACACGTATATAAGCAGGTGCATGTCATATGATCCACTCATTTATCGCGTGACCTCCGAGGTGGATGGATGTGTTGTCGGGGGCTCCTGGTACCATTTCATTACATGTTTTTTTCTAAATTTATTTGGAAACATTCCTTTTGTTTAAAATTTCAGAGTTGAAGTATATAATCAAACAGTGCTTCACTGATCTTGCAGCCAGACAGATGTGTTTTGGGAGAAGTGCAATTTTATAATGCATTTTAATCAATTAATTTCTTTTTATGTGATGATTACGTTTTTAAAGTTCCTCCTCGCCAGTCTCACAGACAGACGGACGTGTAAGGTACGTGCGAGAGGCGTCATAAATACCTTGTTATTGTGTTTGTTTTATTTATAGGGACATTATGTTGTAGATCGTTAATTCCATACTCTCATAACTGTGTTCGTTCATTGTACTTCTTTCTCGTGTAAATTATACTTCTAACATACAGATCAGGGTAGTAAATTCACACTACATTTAATTCCATACTGGAGAGTCATGTAATTGCATATGTTTCTTTATGAGACCAGGTAGTTATACTTCTCTCTCTCTCTCTCTCTCTCTCTCTCACACATGTTATTTATTCATACATAGAAATAGTTTAAACACTTTGAATTTCTCTCGTGTGTTAATATACTCGTAAAAATCACCTCTCTACCATCTACGAGCAATATCACACTCCAAACCCCCAAAAATACACTTAGTCCACTATTGCACTAAACTCAACACCTATACAACACAAAATGCCATCCATCACTCTGGTCAGTCGACTCCAGACCACCACACCATCAACATTGTACATAGTTCCTGCTACACATAAGAGATAATAAATAAAGAAAGAAGTACAACAAAATTAAGAAAAAATAAATAAAAAATAGAAAATTAACCCTTTCAATAAATTTAACCCTTTTGGTGAACCCTTTTTGATTAGCCCTTTCAATTTTGACTAACTCTTTTAATTTGTGATTGTATTAAGTTCGGATTAAGGACTAACCCTTTCAATCAAATAGCTAATCCATCAATTAATCCCAGGTGAAGTGAAACCCGCCCGCTCCTACTACTGTGATCATATAAATATTTTTGGATGTTCGGTATATACCGTATGCCGTCAAGGCGATCCAGGTTCAATCCCCGACCAGGTCGCTTCGGATTTTCGCATGTAGGAATCGTGCCAGACGATGCCATTGGTCGGCAGGTTTTCTCTGGGATCTTCCGATTACCCCACCATTTCATTCCGGCGCTGTTCCATACTCATCTCAATCATCCTTATCGGCTCTCAAGACCTCGATGCTAAGAGCCAACAAATCTCTTCATTCAGTATTGCAAGCATCAAATACGCCAATTCATAGCCTCCTTTAGAAGCTATTTTGTAAGATAACATCACCTAAAAACAATATGTTGCTATGTATAATCTCTTGAAAAAATCAAACGATTCCTAGCGAATTTCGAAAAATTGCAGTTCTATGTTAAGCATGTAAACTGGCCGGTTTTAAATAAAGAAGGCACTAATTATCAAAATGGTGGCCATGTAAAATCTTATCTTAATATGCTTTACAATGTGTGGTCAAAAACTTTATAAATGTCAGGTGTTCTTACTAATAACTATATGTGTTCCGAGTTTGAAAAAAAATTGGTTCACAGGTTCAAATTTTTTAAGTGATATGCATGACGAGGGTCGGTGAGCTGATGGGTGAATATCTTCTCGGCCACAAAATATCAGACATCAGGGGCGAAGATGGAGGAGAAGTTTATATCTTCAGCTTTGTCAGAGATGTATCTGAGATCTTGTGGATATTTTTTGGCGCAGAGCAATACACACATCGGTCATCAGGCATGGCTTCATAACTCGTGTCTTGTGCCAGGACATGGTCCATGACATACTTTGAGGAATATTTCGTTACACGCATAATATTTCGCGACGTAACTCGCAACGAGCTTAGCATCTTGTTCCTTTAACTACTACTCAGATCGCTGGATGATCACGGTGGCTGAGTTGTTTTCGGTGTTTTGTGCAAAAAGGTTAGCAATAAGATTCGTATAAGTCAACATGTTTCGAGATTTGTTGTGTTCAAATGTTGGTATGCATGATCAGTATGGGCGGTTGGTCTGCCTGGATTAACTAGACGTTGTTCTAGTCAAGGCACGAGTAGGTTTTTTTTTTTTAGGATTTAGCCTCGGCAGAAGTCAGTCTTGAGTGGAGTCAGTCTTGGGTAGTGTCATTCATTGGCAAGTATGGTTTGCTCATATGTTCTGTAGGTTGGTCTTAATGACTGGCATGGTCGTTAGACATGATCTCTTAGTAATAGAATCTGTATGGTTGGTCGGCTGGTGTGGTTGTCATGATCAAATGGTATAGTAGGCTGGTCTCGATAGTCGTTAGACTAGTCGTCTGGTATGGTCATTTGGTATTGTGGGTCAATATTTGCTGGTATAGTTGTTATTGTTGGTTTGTGTGGTTAACTCAAGATCATTTATTATGGCCAGCTAGTATGGTCTGTTCGTAAGGCTTGCCGATATGGTTGGTTTGTATTGCAGTTCATATGGTTAGCTGATATGGAGGGCTTTTTGGTTGGCTGGAATGAATGGTTCGTATGGTTGGTTTTGTGTTTCTGGGTGGTATAATTGTTGGTATGTTCGGTTAGTATGGCAGACTTGGTCGGATAGTATGGTTCGTTGGTTTTATTAGTTCGTATGTTCAGCTCGTTTAGATGACTCGTGTGGTAGGTAGATACAGTCGGTTTTTATGGCTGGAGTTGTCTATTGAAATGCACAGTTGGTTTTGCTGGGTTGTTAGCTTGTATGAGTGTTTGGTATGGAAGGTTCGTATGGTTGGTTCATATGGATGGTTTGTATGATTGGTTTGTATGGTCGGTCCATATGGCTGGGATTATTGCCAGTTCATATGGTCGAATGGTAAGGGAAGTTCATATTGTCGTCTGGTTGGTTCGTATGGCTGGCCGGTATGGTTGGCTTGTATGGTCGCCTGATATGAGCAGTTCTTATTGCGAGTTCGTATTGTTGGCTGATCTTGATGTTTTGTATGGCTGGTTTGTATGGTTGTGCCGTATGGTCGTGTGGTACGGAAATTTCGTACTTTCATCTGGTCCATTCGTATGTTCGGGTGGTGTGTTTGTTTCGTAAAGTTGGTTGATATGGATGTTTCGTATGTTTTGCTGGTATTGTTGGTTCGTATGGCCAGCTGGTATGGTTGGTTCAAATAGATGACTGGTATGGTCAACTAGTATAGTTTACTGGTTCGTGTGGCCGGTTCGTTGTTTCGTTGGTGTTGGTTGGTCTGGACGCTCTCAGAATGGTCGTTTTGTATGGTCGGTTCATTTGGCTATCTGATATGGTTGCCTGATATATGTGATTGTTATGATTTGTTTTTGCTGTTGTTAATGGTTTGTACAGTTGGCCTGTATAGTTGGTTCGTATGATTGGTTTGTATGATTGTGCTGTATTGCCATTTCATATAGTCGGATGATATATGACCATACTGATATATGACATGGTTGCTTGATCTTAACAGTTAGTATAGTTGACAAGTCGTCATCGTTATTATATTTGTTGGTTGGTATAATCATTTGGTATGTCTAGATGGTATGTTGACTGGTATCGTTAGTATGCATTTTTAGCTGGCATTGTTTGACCATTTGGTTGACCATTACGGGTGGTCTTGCCCAGGTGGCCACATTGAATGTTGGCCTGGATGGTTCGTAGGGACAATATGTATGTTTGACTTAGACTGACAGTTGGTTTGTCGGTGCTGGTTAGTCTGGTCGGCCGGCATGGGCATTTAGTTTGATCGGATAGTTAAGTTGGTATTGCTTACTAGTATGTTCAGTCGGCCTTGATGGCAGCTGGCCTGGTTGGCTGGTATGGGTAATTTTTTGGTCAACTGGTATGGACAGTCTGTATGGTTGACTCTTACACATGCTTGGCTCGTATGATTGCATGAGGTGGTTGGTTCGTATAGTTGGGTGGAATTGTCTGTTCGTTTGGTTGCTCTTGACCATTGGTATGTTCAGTCGATCGTGTTGTATGGTTGACATGAGTAATAGAGGTGTATGGAATACTCACCTGGTATGGACAGCCTGTACTAATGAATAATCGATCATGTCTGGTCAATAGGTATGGACATTTGGTATGAATTGTTGATTTTGGTTGGTGTTGTTCATTTCCACGTGCAGTCTACTTTCAATGCTGGTTGGCCTGGTTGGTATAGGAGTTTGGTATGGTCAGTTGGTGAAAACAGTCTGTATGGTTGATCGGTAATAGTGGTTCATCGGCCAGTCTTGTTAGTTAGTCCAGTCGGCCTAGTTGGCCTGTTGGCCCGATCGTCATATATAGCTTTTTGGCCTTGTAAATTGGTGGTAGCAGTTGGTATTGTTCTTTGGTCTTGGCAGTTGGTCGATCTTGTCAGTTGATATGTCCAGTCAGTCTTGATGACTTGATGGTCGGTTGGTCTGTTTGGTTAGTGGCGCTATCGCCAATGATTCTAAAATAATGACCAACCATTATAGTAAATTGCCTAGGCAAATTGGAATATTGCAAGGTAATTCACATTATGCTGACTTTGAACATTCCAAGTTTTAATGACCGAAAAATGTTTGTTTGCTAACTATAACGCCATCAACATAAGAAGACTGGTTGGAGTCATCGATGGTACCACCAAAGACAAAGTAGAGACAGCTGTGTTCACAGGCATGCCATTGAACAAATGCTTCATATTGATCTCTACTCTCCGGTAGCTCGTTGGTCAGCACTGTACTTTAAATTTGAGCAGATTTTCACTTATGTGAGAAAATACGTAATTATGAGACGACCGATGTTAACATGCACACTGTGTTGGAAGAGTCGAACACAATATAAATTACCAGAATGACAGCTATGAAGGTCCGACGAAGAACTGTGACTTGGCCATGACTTTGGACACATTATTTATCTGCCAAGGTCACGATATCGGTTGACTAATGTGTCGCCTTGGTAGCCCATGCCTCCAAATTTGTTCAATTCCTGTTTTTGTGTGAGTCTGTGACTCGGATTCCGCTTTTGGAATCGGTAAAACCGCAGAATTCAGTTTCAGTTGTTCCATTTTCTGTCAAAGTATTGGTTAAGTATAAAGTACTTGTCAAGTAGTAGTTACTGTGGCTTAATTCGTTAACGATTTTATTTAGTTAATTGTATTTGTTTTATTGCTCTGGGTCATGTGTATATTTCAGTTTTGTTCAGAAAAACATTTAATTATTTTGGAAACTTATTTTGAATTTTATGTAAATCAACTTCATAATAGTTATGTCATCAACTATATTTTTGGATCAATAAGTAAATGATGTATTAACTATCACCAATATTCTTTGTATTTTAAAGATTTTATTATTTTGTTTACCGATATATCTTTTATCTGAGGTTAAAATTTCCGTTTGTTGATAAAATTCTTTTCCAAGCTATACCAACCAGTATGTCAGAGATTTGACATGTATCAGAAAATCGAGTACTTTACTCTTTGTAAAATTATTATTTCGTGTAATGTGGTGAATATGAAAATTAATAACTAATTATGTTACCTTTATAATTCTATTTTACTTTAAATGTAATATTTGTGAACTATGTTTACAAAGTCGCGAAATGTAAGTCGATTTATGTTGGTACTCGTCCTCTCGAATCGATCTTACTCTGTGACAACTTCCGGTAAATCACTTCCTTCTTCTTCGTCGACATGATCTGAATGTGACATCTTACTTTCTACTGCAATTCTGCAATCTTTCCATCCTGATGTGAGAACATCACTTTAACCGCGAAAGGTAGGTTTATTGTGTAACTAATTTTCCGTGTCACATTTTGTTCTTTGTGGTTGTCACGGCATTCGCTAATTTTCCCCTTTAAATTGTGATTTAGCGGTTCACCAGAATTAGGCCTAAGATGACGACCTGAATTATGTGGCTTCGGAGTTGAGGCGTGGTAGTTATCGGAGGATTTTCCTCGCCGCCCTTTTTCCATTCATTTAACTTCTCGATCAGAGATGTGTTCCTGATCTGCTGTTCGGGCATCACCAGGCCAAAGTGATTTTCATTTTATTTCGCATGAGCATACTACGCTACTAACTATCGCATTGGACTGACCTTTGAAAATTTAACTGATTTTGGAACAATTCAAACTTTTTTTTTTTTTTTTTTTTTTGGACGATTCCTGAGTGACAGTACCATACTAAATTTAAATTAATTTTTATTTGAAAGCCTAAGAAAAGAAAGGCAATGTAGTGTGTGTGATAATTGTCTCGGCCAAAATGGC
This sequence comes from Dryococelus australis, assembly GCA_029891345.1. NCBI lineage: Eukaryota > Metazoa > Arthropoda > Insecta > Phasmatodea > Phasmatidae > Dryococelus > Dryococelus australis. The sequence goes on from CM057004.1 coordinate 21,667,670, forward strand.
CACTTACGATAAATCATTTTAGTAATTTTAATTTCACACGGGATCCCGAAGTAGTAATGTGAAAGTAATATAAAATTAAAAATAAATACGTGAAACTAAAACTACTCAATTTAAATTATATAAAACATATATATATATATATATATATATATATGTGTGTGTGTGTGTGTGTGTTTGTTTGTGTGTGTGTTTGTTTGTGTGTTAATGTGTATGTGTGTGTCTGTTATAGTCTTTGTTGTTCTCAAAAATTTTGGTTGCTTTTTGGAAATGATAAGATCTTTTAAATAAAATAAAAGTAATGATGTCACCAGAGATGAAATTTTTATGAATATGGTAGCTATACATAGCACCTCAGTTGCATAAAACTTAATTTTCTACAGGTGCTTACCGAGTGACTATTGTTTTGTTTAGTGATATAAGTTGTAAGAAACTGAATTTTGGGTTAGGTGTTTTACTATTATTTACAAAGATCAACTTATGCACAAACGCACCGCAACCTGGCCCTCTGGCGTTTCCTTTCTTGTGGTGCTGTTGAGGGGACAATGCTATTGGTACGTCAACCCCTGCCAAATGTCTTGCCCCATAAATACCGCCACACTAAGAACCAGTCACGAGAAAATTCGAGGGGGTGAGGATATGGAGAGTCGGGTCGTTGTGGCTAGGATGATTGGTGAGGGGGGAGGGGATCAAACTATGGGGGGGGGGGGGTGAATTTTGAAGGGGTGAAGAGAAGAGTGGAGTGATGGTGGTGTGGGTGGAGGGACCTTGTGTTAAGTAAAGTCAATGATTATTAAGTGGGAGGTGTGTAAATTGAACGACTGAATAGCCAATGATTAATTGACGCGAGTCAGTCGCCTGCTGGTCGTCCTAGCGGTATGGGCTCTGTGCTAAGTCATACTTACGAGAATCGAACTGTGGAGTAAGAAGGGCGAGGCCGGCAACCACTACATAAGTCTGTTAAAATGATTCTTATGTTTTTTGAAAATTTAAATTTTTTTTAGTTATATATATATATATATAAATTTGTTAGAAATTACTTGTTTTAATTTCATGTTTTATAAATACAGCCTTTATTTTTTTGGAATTTTTTAAAACAATTGGATTATCCCAATTTTTATTATTTTTTTTGGATAAAGGTTACTTGGGGACAGGGTCAAGGTCACCTACATCCAACATGGTGCCTCCATTTTTGTAGTTGTTTGTATTGTGAGGGGAAGGGATTGGTTTAGGTGGCGGAGGGGAGTGGGTAAGTAGTGGGTAGAGGTTGAAGTGGGAGGGTGGCGAGGAGGTAGCTGTGGGGTTGGAGGGTGAGATGGGATGGGGAAAGTGGTGGCCGAGTAGTGGAAAGGGAAGGTATGCAGCATAGTTTTTGGCGAAGGATTCATGACCGCTGACCCCTCCCCTTCGCCTGACCTGCTTGACCTGACATGGAGCCAATTAGCCCGCCTTGAGTACCATATGGCTTGTATAACGGCGAGCCTGGAATCTGCTGTGTCGCTCTGAGAACTATTCGGCTCTTACATGGAGAAGCCTCGATTCTTGGTTGTGTTGAAGACTTTTTGGCTCTCTTATCGAGGAGCCTGGGGTGCTTTTCTCACGTGAGTATTCGATTTGTACATATTTTCATGTGGGGGGGGGGGGGGGAGCGACTTTGGGAAGAAATCAACTATTTCTGAAGGGAATTTTTTTAAATTAAAAGAGGCAATTTGGCCATCGGCGGTGATGAAATCTCAGATGGCAGACGGCTTCGGCTCCGATCTCAGATATCGTTCAACAACAGTTCCACAAATCCCACTTCTCATGCACTGTCATGTTGTGCTACCTGCCACAAAACACGTCACGTGGCTTGGAACGGGTGGTGCAAAGTTGGAACAACCAATGACTCGCCGTAATTTCCTGTAACGCTCATGGCCTTGCCCTTCTACAGTACACAGCTCTTCTTTCCAACCGTATACCATTATTCACTCCCCCTCATTATTCACTCCCCCTCATTATTCACTCCCCCTCTTTGAGATACCATGCTGGTGCATTTATCACAAGATCTTTACATTGGTGGAACATATATAACGTAACCACTTTTATTACCGCATTAAGAATTCTACAATGTCAACGCAGCTGTATTTTAAATGTGTCCTTGGGTGTACTAAAGTATATGTTGTTTATGAAACTTGCTGTATGTTTAAGATCTACACGGGTTTGTTCATTCTCCGTTTATAAAGTTATCTTGCAATTTTATGTACACGTTACTACCCTTATGTACTGAGAAACATAATTTAAAAATATCTCCTGGCCATTACTTTTTGTATTTAAGCGTCAATGATTTATCCAATATTATTAACGTGTTATTCAGAAATATACGATATCAATACATACATAGTAACTAGAAATGAAATAAAGCACCACAGATGCTTTGTTTCAGGAACTGGTAATTTTATTCATAAACAATATAGGCATGTAAAATAAGTACGTATTGGATAGTAGAGACCACGTTTCCAAACTGTGAAACCATTTAAAGTACACTTATAATCATAAAAATTTGCGTCACTTATAACATCAAAACGTTTAACTAGTAGTTCGGCCCCTGTGTCCACAATAGAGCACATGTTGCACATTAAGGGCACTTATGGCCTGTACTGTGTTCATCAAGAAGTCAGTTTTCTGTGTTTTGTGCAGATTCTTTATGAGTATTCAATTTTCTACAATTGTGTGACTTTTTCTTTTACTGCGGTGAATGCAGATAACACCGAGTATATTGCACTTAGTGCAACATTTGCTAGAAACGAGCTCGACATAAGCACAGCACGCACAAAATATTACATGGTTGCGTCACCTGTGTTTGTAAATAAAATCGGGAATAAATGGTTTGAAATCCCACGCAATAGCACATGCAAACATTACGTATGATGACAATGACATCACTGCTTGTGTGGCGTATATTTTACAGTGCTCCTGAACAACCTATGATGAGATGTGACATATAAACTACCTGAGGGATAAACATACGGACGTGCGAAAAAAACTGCATGGACGTCTAACGAAGTTTGAGAGAGTGGAGTATTGTGAAGAGATTTACGCGGTCATTAACAACGCGGTATTAAGAGCCGATTTGGGTGAATATAGGTGGAAATTAAAGGCTGCCGGAATGCAAGGGCTGCCGGAATGCAAGGGCTGCCGGAATGCAAGGGCTGCCGGAATGCAAGGGCTGCAGGAATGCAAGGGCTGCCGGAATGCAAGGGCTGCAGGAATGCAAGGGCTGCAGGAATGCAAGGGCTGCAGGAATGCAAGGGCTGCAGGAATGCAAGGGCTGCAGGAATGCAAGGGCTGCCGGAATGCAAGGGCTGCAGGAATGCAAGAGCTGCCGGAATGCAAGGGCTGCCGGAATGCAAGAGCTGCCGGAATGCAAGGGCTGCAGGAATGCAAGGGCTGCCGGAATGCAAGGGCTGCAGGAATGCAAGGGCTGCCGGAATGCAAGGGCTGCAGGAATGCAAGGGCTGCCGGAATGCAAGGGCTGCCGGAATGCAAGGACGGGTGCAAAAGGAGAAAATCGAAAAACCAGCTGACCAGTAGCATCGTCCGACAAGTTTCTCACATGTGAAAATCTGGGAGTGACCCGGCAGGGATTCTAACCCTGTTCTCCTTGTTAGTAGGCGAGCGCCCTAGCCGCTAAGTCACCGTGGCCCCATTTTTGAGAGAGACCAGACAATAGGGCTTCCAGTGTAAGGTGTGGATGGTGCATCATATATCCTGTCATTTGGAATATTCGGACTTCGTAGTTGTAAAGAAAAATGCACACAAAGACGTGCCCATTTACAACGTATTTAATCTGGGCCACCTTGATAGATCACCACGAGGTACGACCTTTTGACTGTCAGACATGAAAAGAGCACAATCGAGCGACATGTCTCAGATACATGAGATAACCATACCTCTACCAGAAGCATCTCCAGCGGTCTAGCAAATCCTTTATTCAAGTCCGACGACCTTTAAATGGTTTGCACGAAGGAACTTGGGTAGAATCCTGGTTTGTGATACTTTCGCGTAGGTATTATCTAGAGTAATCCTCTCCCACAAGACAGCCACATGCTCAAGGGGGGAGATAATGCTGGATACTGCTACGTCTTCATGTCCGTCTCACTATAGTCCGTCTCACGCTTAGATTGCAGTACAGGGCTTAAGGCGCTCACTGTTGCCAGATAGCTTCAACTTTGTGACGTAACTGGCAAGCTGAGAAACAAATGGGTAGTGATTAAAATAATTTTTATCTGCTTACCTCTCTGCCAACTCGTGAAGGAATCCAACCACTGTCCTATATCACGATTGGCCGATGCGCTATCTGTTACGTCACGATGACAGCGCGACAGCTTCTGTAAATATTAGCGTGTTATAGGATCGTTTCTTCCGCCCGTCCCCCTACATAGGTGTTGAGACGATGCTGAAGAGATGCACGAGTCGTAAGGTAATTTTCCCATCCATGTATGGGATTTTCCACAACCATGTACGTTAATTTTACTTCAGAGTGCGGTAATTTTACCTTATCTGTAAGGAAAACTTTGTTTCTCCCACAAGTTTGGGAATATTACCTTACTCTTCTCAGGTGATTCTCCCATTATTATTTTTTTCAGTGTAGCAACATCATGAGCTCCGACATTATTTGATTGATTTGTGGTACAGCGCACATGAGCAGCTTAACATTGTCGACTTCAACAATGTATTATTGTGATAGGATAAATTTTTAGCCTTCATGTGTGCCGGCGAGGGGGAACTTTTCGGTGAGTTGTGGACGTATGGCGCCTTTTACTGTAGGACATTTTATTATTGTGTTTGGTGATTAGCTTCTGTAGTAGAGCTAATTTTGGAGGGCGTGCAGTATTAATTATTGTTCCCAAATATGGTTGGTAAAGGCTATTCACGATAAAGTGAGCACATTTAAAATCAACCTTAGAAAATGTGTCTGATCCTACCTGCATATATTTTAACGGGCGCACTGAGTGGCATGCGCCTAGTAAAGTTGGTAACGATGGATGGGAGGTAGTTCCGTATCTTAACATCGAACAAAAAGTGTTAGGTAATCATTAGTGATAACTTAAATTATTTCTTTCGTTTTCTGGTTTTTATGCATCGACGTATAAAAATGAGCAGATTTGTAAAATATTTACTTTTGGACTTTTGACTGTAACATGCGGCTATAGATGGTAAAATGTGGCTAATTGAAAGAGAAGGAATATTGACCGATCTTCGCCACAGTAATAAAGACGTTATTCCAGTCTAATCCAACAGCCACTGGACAAGTTACCGAGGCTCAAGTACACGTTATATGAGAGCGTCTTACTTGTTGCAGGATGAATCCGTGAAATTTCCGTGTCGCTAGCTATTGTGCCTAAATAAGCATTTTACTTCTACTATAAGGCGAAGCGCTCAGTGGAGCACACAAAAAAGTCACTGTTTAAGGAGCATGCATGCATGACGTCACAGGAGATGCTTGCCATTTTCTGCGCAGGGGGTGCGACGTTCCAACTCTTATATGTACCTGAAAAAAAAAGTAAACATGAAAACGATATAACGAGACATCATCAAGAATAATGCATTTTGTTACATGCACAGAATTAAAGTTTTCAAATTGTTATTACACTGCAAAATTCTTGACAATGCTTCCAATAAATAACTTAAAACTATCCTCAAGATAGCTGTAATTGTTAATATATACTTATGTACCCTGATGCGCCATATTAAAATTTTCTAACCGTAAATACAATTACAGGGAGACCACAATTATAAAACAATTAAATAGGGCCGAAAATGAAATACTGAAACGTTAGTTATGATGATTAATTTATTTCATGATTTTATTCATAAATTAGTGTAAATTATGTCATTATGTCACAATATCTGGGAGTTTGTTTCCCTCAATTGCATCCCCTCCCACGATTATATCGCACAGACTAAATATCTGTTAAAAATTGATATCGAAATCAGAAAATGCATAATGAAGAATTTACCATGAGGAACTTAAGGGATTTGTTTGTGATGTGAATTATTTTTCAGGTATTATTAATATTTAATATTAATCTCATTTAATTATGGGATTTTAAGTTTTATTTTTCCTATGGGAAATATTAGAATACAGCTAAAAATCTTATTTTTAAATGTAGGAACAATAGTATGCCAATGCGAAATTTTTCGTAACGTTTATTTGTTAACGATTTCATTAGAGAAAATTTATTATCTCTTACTATGATCATTTAAACACCAAGGCAACATTTGAGATGTTGAGATGATAAATACGTTTAGGTATCGTCGTTTATTAATTCAAGGATCAAGACGGCTGCGAAATCTTGAAAAAAAAAAAAAAAAAAAAATGTTGTGATTACATTTCCAAATGAAAATGGCCGAAGATCCGTTAGAGATATTTAGATAAATATAACACTTGTATTGCTTCATGTTTCAATTATTTCACAATTTCATAGTATTGTGTAGTCTGATTTAGGCATATAAATTATGCAATAAAATTGAATTTTTCAATAAAAAGAATGCCTGTAAATTGAGAAAATTCTTCTAAGCAATAAATTTGTATAAGTGAGATTACAGTGTTTGAAAAGGACGATTTAGTCCTGCGCAGGTAAAACGGACATCGCATTGTTGGCGAGCCCGTGACCTCATTTCACGTGTTGTTGGTTCCCATGCAGATGCCACATCGTGTGTTTGGAAGTTCGAGTATATTGTCTGGTTCCGGAACATCTGAGTGTCATGACCGTGTCCCTGAACACTAGTAAGTGGTGCAGATTTCCCTAAGAAAAGAATAAAAAAAAATAATTAAGAAATTAATTTAAGATATTAACTGCAAATGTTTTAAGTGAGAAACCATGCGCAAAGCTTGCCTGAACGTACCACGAGCCGAGAAACTCTATGCACTTAGCGACAAAAGAACATATTTTATGTTAAATGTTCATTTCATCATTAAGTAAGTATACTGCTTTCTTATTAGATTTGCTTTGGATTAGTTTGTAATACAAATATATTATTTTAATACTTTTAATGTGGCACCTGTACGACCGTCTATAGACTGATTTTTCGAATTACAAGAACTTAGATTATAGTCGTCACCATAACACAGATATTGATATATTTTTCGAATTACAAGAACTAAGATTATAGTCGTCACCATAACACAGATATTGATATATTTTTCGAATTACAAGAACTTAGATTATAGTCGTCACCATAACACAGATATTGATATATTTTTCGAATTACAAGAACTTAGATTATAGTCGTCACCATAACACAGATATTGATATATTTTTCTGCTTTTTAACTCAATGCGAAAACTATTCATTCTCTCAGATGCAAATATAAACGCTGATAAAGATTTTTTTCAAAGCTACTTTCCATGTTTGTGACTTTCTGCAATTGATTAGGCTTATTTCTTAGTGTTAAAATATTTATTTAATAATAAAACCATACAGTACTAAATTAGTCGATAGAGGCGAAAACGAATAATTAGTATTTTCGGATTTATTTATATTTATCAGGATACCAAACTATTATATTTTAACAATATCTGTACAAAATAAATTTATTCCAGTGTGCCTAAATAAGGATACATTTTTTGGAAGAAAATATTTAAATAAAGTGGGCCTTTAATGGCAAGAATCTAAATCAGCGATGAATAATATTGCTAAACAGTTGTGACTCTTCTGAATAAAATTCCTGAATAAAATAATTTGAAGTTGTAAATTCGTTTTCCAATGCTGCAGAAACATTGTGTTTTGAAACACCGACATCTCAAATTTCTGAAATGAGTGCCGCGAAAATTAAAACGAAATCAAGTTTATAATTAAAGTAAATTTTGCAAAATAAAAAATAATATAACTTTCCAAATAGGTACAGTTTCTCCGTTTCCACATTTAAACGTTTCTCTCCTATTCAAGGCAACCAACGGAATACATGTTCTAAAGCTGAAGCGAAGATAGCTTAACCAAAATATTTAATATGACATAGTACACGGCAGCCAATAATAAACTGTCTACGTTGTTAACAAAGGGATAAAATTACACTCTAATTCCGAATCAGTGATATTAATCATTGAATTAACGTTGATTAGCTAATACTGACCGGCGAATCAAGCAATTTAACCTGGAACAAGTGGCGAGGAGAGATTTGGGCGGCTCTTAACCTCGATGTCTTCAGAGCCGATGAAGGCGATTGACGTGAGTATGGAGCAGCGCCGGAATGAAGGGGGGGGGGGGGGGAAACGAGCGATCCCCGAGCAAAAAACCCGCCGACCAACAGCATCGTCTGGCACGATTCCCACATGCGAAAATCCGGAGTGACCCGGCCGGGGATCCAGGAACAAGTGATTTATACAAGTGGATTTCTTGACAATCAGTGGGAAATCACAAATAAATCAGTGAAATTCAACGACTTCATTATTTACTTATAGGGCACTGATTGCCAATAGCTCAGTTATCAATGTTTTCACTGATTTGGCTCAATTATCACTGATTCAAGTTTAGAGTGTAAAAAACATTGCTTTCAATGAGCGTGAAAATTTGAAAATTAAGTTCTGTTAGGAACTTAGGTTCAAGCCCTGTTTTGAGATACGCAGTCACTTTGACTGATTTGAGTATTGCTTAACTTCTGGGCAAAACTTGGTTTCAGTTTTATAGTTTTTTGACTTCGTGATATAGTGATAAATTAATTTCCCAGAAAACACACAAATAAGCTTAGCGAAAAAAACTGAATGAAAACTACAAGAGAAAACCGGAGTAGTTAAGTAAAGTTCTCTGATAGCAATATCCGGTTTTGCAGTGGCCGTTCTTACTTATCGAATTCGACTTGGAAAATGCTGATAAGTTTACTTTATCTGGGGTATGGTAAGAAGCCCAAAAACACGTCTCGTACTCTGTGTTTAAGGCTGCTGGCTACGGAGGAGAGAACCGCCAAACTAGCTTTACATTTGTGCATTTCTTTGCATGGTTGATAGGCCCATCTTCCACTATGAGTCCCAAGGGCAGGCCGTGTGACATACAATACGCGCGCGTGAGATAATGGCGCAAGGAACAAGAGAAAATGGTCCTGTCGATAATAGACTCTTTCCTTACAAGACAATTCACTTATAGTGAAGACTGCATACCCTGCAAGCGTAGAATTCCAAGATGTTTCAGTGATGAACTAAATATTTAGTTTTTATGTACGATGTCGCAAAAAAAAACGTTGGTCTACGTTTAAACCTTCTGCCAGAAGAGCGTTAAAAAAAGAAAATTGCACGTGCTTTGTGGGAGAATTAGAAGGCAACACCGAACTAAGTACACTGTTAGAATATTTGTGTTCTATAACACGTAGCCTGGTTTGTATTATTTGTTGTTGGCAATGTTAAATAAGAGATTGTATGAGCAAGTGAATAAATTATTCAGTGAACTAGATCTGATGTGAAACGCGCGTAGCGAGAGAGCTCGTACAGCTCGAGTCATATGCAAGATGGCTGTCCTTATCTCTAACCACCCACGAGTTGCTAATATGCTTACATCATCTTCACAAAAGGAAAGTGGCAAGCGAGTGTGATCGAGTTTTACTTTATCATATTGCCATGCATAAGAGAAAGATTCTTGAATCTTGAGCACTACAGTGGATTACAGGCCGCACTCACAGCGTCCTGTTGCCATTTTTTAATTCATGTTTGTACTTGGATTTTTACTGTATTTAAGTCATCGAAATAATGAAACTAACACAGGGTGCAACGAAAGACGAATCGTGTAAAAAGTGTTTAATGTTCAACATCCTTCAACACAGTCACATTGAAAAACGCAGAACTGGCAAATTATAACTTGCGAATGAAAGATCTTAGTCATATTATGTGTACCTTTCTCTTTCCCTGTGTTAGACCCACGTCTACCTACTCATTTACCCTGGGAACTTTACTGTTTAACTTACAAGATTTTTTTCTGCTACATCACAGATAATGTGTAAAAGTACTTTCTGTATGGATGGCGATTAAATGTTTTCACAATAAAATTATCGCTATGTTCACTCTTAATTAGAAACAGCGGAATTTCAACTGATTCAGTAACTTTACTGCCGAATCTTTTTTTCTTTCGATTCTGACTAATGAAAAAGTGATAAAACAACAGATTTGGCATAAGACAACATTAGTCCGTTTATTACACTAAAAAAGTACAATTTTGACTAATGAATCCTTCCTACGAAAGCTACAGTTTTATTCTGTAATAGAAATTTTATTACACATCCATAACCATTTCACATGAGCTTAACCTACATTGTACTAGTTTGCCACCATTTCCGAAGTAAGTTTTCTACTAATTGTTGCTTGATCGTGTATTTTACGTGATTTATGTATTTTGGCAACTTATACTTCTATGTAGAGTATGTAAGTTTGTGTATGTATTCAATACGATTCTTCGATTGTTGTGTGATATTTGGTTTGTAGTAGTTTTCATTTCCACTCTATTCCTCTCTATGAAGTTACTGTAAGTTAAAAAAAGACTCACTTAATTCTAACCACTTATTTCTGAAAGCGATGGGCAAAATTTATCCGCAAACGCAAGTTAACAATAATAATTACTTTAAAATCAATTGTGGACGTCATTTACCGTGGTCCAGTGGTTAGGATCTTAGTGTAACGTTTCAAATGTAGTCGGTTCGAGTCTCACTTGAGTATTCGTTTATTTAATTTTCGTAAAACATTTTCTTGATGTTAGGACATGTTGTGAAAGCAAAATTACATTATGTGCAAAATTACACAATATTTTGTACATCTGGGTACACATTTCTTCCTTACTTTTTCAATTTGTGAATTTCATAGCTTCAACTAGTGAATTTAGCTCACTGATACAATCTGTAGTTATCTACATATTCTTGTTGGAGCAGTTTCAATAAATTAAAATCTGTGAAATCTCACTTTCAGTCAGTGAATAGCCACTGCTCCCATTTTAGAGTGAAAGTCATTAAAATGTTTCTATAGTGATGTGAAAGTTATTAGAAATAATTTCCAGCGGTGGAGATTTTTAAACATGCCCAGTAATGTTATATTTTCCTTACGAAAGTAAATAATACAAAAATATGGAAAGTTATTTTCGCCAAGTTTGTTACTGTAAATACTGGGGAAAAAATGGTTACACGCGTACAGAATATTGCATTAATTAAGTTAGTTACTTAAGTTAAAACAAGTATGTAACCCTTGCTTAAGTTTATTATAATCAAACAAAACAGTACCTTAGTTCCTTTTTTTTTTTGGGAAACAAAAATGTACGAGTTCATTGGTTAACAAAATTATAAATGACAGCTGAACAAAATGACAACATATTTAATTACCCATGCTCCACCAAAGTGAGTTGTTCGTGAATCAACTCTACATTTTTTTGCCGATATCGTTCTATGACAGAGTTGCAGGAGCATAAGAAACCACTATTTTTAATGCATTGAATTCACTAAAATGGGGTTAATGCCTTACACGAAATATAAAATAAAACTAATATTTAACTTTCAGGTGCAAAACTAATGAAAAACTTCTAACTGCAGTCTCGCACTTCCTAGACCCAAATAATACAGCGCCGTGTTGTGTCGAGAGCTGTCGTGAAGATGACGTACCTGGAAAAATATCTTTCAAGTAAACACATTTGATAAACAAAGCTCATACCAGAAAATATAAAATGTGAATCTTTTAAAAAAAAAAAAAAAAAAAAAAAAAAATTCTTCTTAATTTTTGTGCAGCCCTGTTAAAGCTGCTTTCAATGCTCTGCAAGCGGTATATGAAATACCCCAGAAAATCAACGAGGAGCAACACAATATTAATTTTTGTGCTCTGTAAGTATTTACAACGAAATATTTTGTAATAAAGAAATATGCTTACATATAATCTGCGTTAGGCAATACAGCCAACACTGAAAGTTACATATTCCAAGATAGTTAAAGATAAATAACTTACTAACAAATGAAATAGTTAAGTTGTACTTCTTAAAATACGTGTCTTCGCAAAGTTGAAATTTTTATAAAGATGCTACGTAAATATTCCTAATACAAGAATTATTATGTACAGTACATGATAAACTGTATTTTCATTTCCAGTAGCAATGATCCAGACACTACCTCAAATAGTCCATTGATACCACTTTCAGACATTTGGGAGGAGTGTGCTTTTCAAGAAGCTGGTGGCAGTGCGCAACCACATTCACTGTAAGTATTTTATCAACATTCTTATACACCGGTCTTATTCCTTTACCTTCATGACAGATTCATAAATAACGTAGGCCTATAATACTTTTAAAGACATGTATTTTCTCCATTGTGGCAAACGTAAGATATTTTGGAACACTGTTCCATCGAAGCGACGCGACGCGACGTACAGGAAAGAACTCAAGGTTCACGAACACATTCTTTTGTGAGTGGAAAATCATAATAACTTCATCTGTATATTTAACCTTTTACGCTAAACCCTAACCGTATTTTTTTTAAATATGTAGGCCTATGCATGTTATACATAATGTAATGTGCATTATTAATTTTATGATGTGATTTAATATTAATTTCCAGGTAGGGAGATAACATTTCCATTGACAGTCATCTATGTATGTTTTCAAACAGTCGATTGCGATACATTTAAAACATTTCGCCAGGGTGTAATTTTGAAGAAACAGGCTGCAGCACAGTACCGCATACCCATTAAGCTACTTCAAATTGACATTTTTGAACCAGTATAAATTTCTTAAATTATAATTCTAAAATATTTTTCTCAGTGACATAGCAACAGTTTTGTAATGCTCCGGAAGACTGACGCAAAAGTGAGCGGTAACAGTATTATTTTATGGTTAATTGCCATTCTGGTTTTCGGCCTTGAACGTAGAGGTACAATTTCCTATGAGGGGCTACCAGAATGACGCAACAATCGTATTCATTTGTACTAAAAACTCATTTCTTGAACGTCTGTTACTGCATCTAATCACCTATGTGTTCTTGTCTTAGTATAGTTGAAATGCTTTTTGCTACCGAGTTATGAGTACATTATAAAACTCCTCACAGCCTTGCTGAAACCAGTTCTACATTTTATTATACCGGTACGCAATACATTTTCTATCTTCTACCGCAGGATTACTGGCGACATGTCAAAGGAAGAGAACTCTAGTGTGTTCGTACGCCAGTATTGGTTAATGTCTTATCTGGGCGAAGAATTGTTGATATAGTATATCTGTTCACGCAAATTCAGAATGAGAAACTTCATGGAGGCACGGGTTGTTCATTTATGGGTATGGATTTTGTTAAAGAGAAAGTGAATGGATTTCACTGTACATGGATTTTTAAATGCAGAATGTGTAATATTGTTTTTGAAATAATGTCTGAAAATCGAGAAAATAAAGATACATACATGCCAGTAAACGAAACTGCTGTACACAGTATACTAGCGACAGGAGGAGGATATTCTCAACTGAGGGCATTTTCTGCTAGGGTTGATATGCACTGCATGAGTAACAAAACTTTCTTAAAGCACATGAAGAAGGTTTCGGAAGCCATTGGCGATGTAGCATTATAATCTATGCTAGATGCTGCTGAGGAATAAAAAGCCATTGCCATTCGGGATGGAAACGCAGATAGTGATGGAGTTCTAATGTGTACAGTGTTGGCCGATGGAGCGTGGTGTAAGCGCAGCTACAAACCTAATTACGACTCTCTATCGGGCGTGGTAATTTAAGTTACATATAAACGTACTATAGTTTTTCTACAGTATCTTCTACAGAATTTATTGTATTTTTGTATGTATCATTTATTCTTTCAGGCATCGATTGTTGGTTTTAAGACAAGAAAGGTGTTATATATAGGTGTTAGAAATCGGTCCTGTTCTCTTTGTGTGTCATGTCAAATTGCAAAGCAAACAATACCAAGCTACACGTGATTTCTTAACTGGAAAAAAAGTGCTACTAGAATGGAAGCAGATATAGCGGACGGTTTCCTTCAAAGCGAAAAATTACTTGGCCTTAAATTCAACAAACTTATCGGTGAGATACTTACTGTTTGTAAACCGGTTGACTACGTTAATAAACTTGTGTATTAGCTGTGATTATATTTGTAAACATATTTATTTAACATGTTTTTTGCAGACTAATTTTGTATTAATGTTGACAGTTGATGGAGATAGCTCTGTGCATAGGAAACTGCTTGAGACAATGCCCTATGGTCCTAATCTGATGGTGGAACAGGTGGAATTCAAGAATCACGTTCTTCGCAACTACTGCCATAAGCTAAGCGATATTACCAAAAACACAAAGTTCCCGGTGACCTCCAGAAATATTTTGAAGCAACAAATACCGAGATTCCGAACTGCTGTAGAAAAGGCAATAAAATACAGAGCCGCGGGAAATGAACCACTGAACACACGGTTATGTATGCTGAAAGCATCTGTCCATATTCGGTGACCATGAGCATTGCTATGTATATTTCTGCAATGGTAACAAAGCGGGAGAGATAAACCACGTTCCTGAGCTGAAATCATGTGGTTTACTGCAAGAAATAATGAAGATTATTTTTGGAATTATTTCCAGGCATGTTTCAAGTCTCAGAGCAGACCAGAACAACAATTTGTTGGAATTATCCAATAGTATCGTAAACAAACTTGTTGCAGGAAAATGCATAAATTATGCTCTTAGAGGACAGTACAAAACGCGTTCTGCTGCTGCTGTATCATTCTACAATGTGGGTGAATATAAGAGAGTAATCCATAAAACAATGATGGGTGGTAACAGTCCAGGTGAGAGCACTGTAAGAAAGACGTTATGGCAGCCATGAAGTGTTTTGTGCCAAATGTTTTATGTGGTGTATTCAAAATAATGGAAATGTTCTTACAAAAAATTTGTGGCGAATATCTAATTATTTTGCGCACAACCCAAAAAAAAAATTCGGCGCGGTGACCTGCTTATAAAATATTTGTCATTGTAAAGTACTAAATTTAATGGAGGCAAATTAAAAAAAAAAAAACCAGCACATACATGTTTTTCTTATTTATGTTATAAGAATGAACATAAGAAATTTGTCGACCAGCAGAAACGAGCAAGGGAAAACAGGAAACATCAAAGGAAGTGAAAGTAGGAATAAAATCCCTACGCTGCAGATGAGCACCATGGTTTGGTACAGACAGAACAAAATGAACCAGAGAGTGCAATAATAGCATCAAAGCTTGACGAAAAAAATTATAATTTTCTCGCTGGCCTCGTGCTGACTGTGTTGCAATCAAGCTGTCACCTGTGGAATAGAGAGAGGAGGAAGTTACTAACTGCTTCAAATTTTGGCAGTGTATGTAAAATGAGGGCAACGACATTTTGCAAAAACTTAGTTCACTCCATATTGTATGGTAACTTCAGTACAAAAAGCACGCGGTACGGCATTGCTAACGAACCTGTAGCAAAGCGCAACATGGCTGAGGAACATGGAATAGTGACAATAGAATGCGACTTAAGCCTGTTCGTAGATTCTGAGTATCCTGTTCTCGGTGCAACTCCAGGTAGCTACATTTTCTTAAGAACCACTTTTCTTAACTTTAATAGTATTATTTATGTAGTCCGATTAATTCTTATACAGTCAAGTAAAATTCTGTCATTATATATGGTTTGGTGGGTGATGATGCCATCATGGAAGTAAAGTGCCCTCTTGCTGCAGATAAGTACGGAAGTCCGAAAGAAGCTGTCGATAATGGCCAGGTAAATACGTTCAGTCATATCTATGTTATGTATAGCACTTTTGTATTGCCAAGTAAAATCATCACTTAGCCAAACAAGAATTTAGGTAATATTTTGTATAATATTTGTGCTATATTTTTATTATAATTATTACTTATTTACTGATTTCAGATGAGTTACTGCGCAGTTGTGAACGGGAAACCACTACTGATGCATAATTCTAATTATTATTATTATTAAGTGCAAGGGCAGTTGCACATGACTGGCAGAAAGTATTGTTACTTTGTAGTCTACGCTTCCCGTTGGATGACGTATGAAGTCATCGAAAAGGATGACGAATTCTGGAGTGACAGAATGGCACAATCTTTCTGGAGTGACAGAATGGCACAATCTTTGTGGAGGCAGATATCTTATAACTACACACACAAAGTAACATTTATAGTTCATATTATGGTGTTACCTAGGTACAGCTCACACGTAGAAGCCTCAGCAGACTTAATTTTCCTCATTCATCTTTAACAGCAATTGGGATTTTTGTACCAGAAATAACACAAATTACAATTAATCTCAGCTCTCGAAAAATAACAATATGAGGTATTGCATGATAAATTTTAAAAAAATTTAAAGAGAATAAAGCTACGTCACATGAAAAAAAAAGGGTTAGAAATAAATCTAGTAAAATTTGTACTATATACATCTAGCGACAAAATATGTAGCTTGTCTAGTCGAGCTGAATACGCTTTTAGTTTACAGAAACACAACGAAAATACAGTCGAGCCTAATACACTTTACTTATTATACTTCAATGCATTTCTTTAAGTAGCATTGGATTAGATAATACACAAGGGTATCGTCAATCTATACGACATCAAGTACAGATATTACAAATGTTTTTAAATACTCGCTTATCGCTTCAAGTAAAATATTTAAATTACCACTATTACTGTAGAGCCTAGGTATATATTGTGTGTCGTATGTTTGAGTATAGGAAAGTTCGGCTGGAAAATTGAAATCACCCATTTACCAGAAAAAAAAAACCACGCAGAACATGTCCCGAAAATTACAAAAATTTCAACAAGTGAAATTTGTAACGTATCTATTCTAGAAATGCCCACACCTCGTATTGACGTGTAGGAAAATGCCAGACAGAATGCGATTTGGACTACTTAATAGATATACTTGTGCCAGTTTGACCTGAGTGGATGTAAAATAACCGAACATATCTTCATTGCAACCAATTTAAAAAAATGTGTATAATTCAAAGAGAGATAAAATACATATAAATATAAATGCTGTTTTAAGTTTCGACATCACCAGACGTAACAGATGTAGGTAAATGTTCCAACGATGATACGGAAGTTGCGATATCGCAGAAACCGTATTGGACTCCAACCAGTCTTACTTTATCGTAGCCTGTAGTCGACAGATTACAGTCGCTGAGGCAGTGCTGCCACTCGTTTTGCCAATTCCTGACGAATCACAACATGATGTAACATCTGTTATCACCTGAGATAATGTTTCCACGTCTCGGAAAATTTTCAACTTCTAAATTGCATTCTGGGAGGGTTTTGCTCTTAACGAGTGATTTCGATAAAACACACGCACACACGCGCACACACGGACGTAATGACGCAAATATGTGTTCTTATCGCTAGCTTCGTTTCACTAGTGTCTGATTAGCATGAACCATTAAAAAAAACGCGAACACGGATAATTATTTATAATCACTTTATACGTAAGTACAATATATTTACAGATAATGTTTACACATATACAATACACATTAGAGAATATTTAATGTTTTTTGTTACCTGCAGGTTCTACAAGGAATGTCTGCTTGAGGAACTAGTAAACCCCCAGTTTTCGAAGAGGTTCGTCAAGGCGGATATAAAGGACCCCATCTACATAACAACAGCCCAACAAAAAGCCAAATCAGCCACAAGAAAGAGACCTGATATATGAAGAACGTTTGAAAAAAAAAAAACATTTAGCTGAAACAATTAATTGAAAGAATTTTCCATAATACTGTTAACTACAATCATAAATATATTTTTATAGGCTAACTTTTATTTACTCAAGGACAATTATGAAATACTACGTATAAATAAAATCGATCTTAAACGTAATTTTTTAGGTTTTTATACACAGAATGATTCGAAATTCGTGTTAAAACGCACTTTGGCTTGTAGTAAATGGCAAGTGGAACAACACAGTTAAAAATATGGTGTCGGAAACGTGTAATTACATTGCTACAATGCAGGGCGTGAAAGTAAGTTTCACTTCGCTTCCTCCACAAGACACTGCTTGAACTCATGGAAGAGGTATTTGTGGGTATCCGCCGCCACATGTGGTTCCAACATGATGGTGCACCAGCCCATTTCACACTGGCGCGGCGGAGCGCGAGTTTCTGTCACACACTTGGACATCTCTGGATTGGACGGGGCGGGCCAGTACCACCTTCCACTGATCTCACCAAGATGGACTTTTATCTCTGGGGCTACGTGAAGTGGCTGGTGTACGAGACTCCCGTGGGTTCATTTATAAGCCTCGTCGCGCGCATCCATGCCGCTGCCGCTCACGTTCAGGCCCCTCAGAACGTCATAGCGGCGACTGAAGACAGCATGATCAGTCGTTGTAGATTGTGCATCCGTGAAGGTGGCCACCATTTGGAGAAGTTCCTTGAACTTTGTGGCCAACTGCTGTTCGGCATTAACTGCAAGGTCAGCCCATATCACGTGTTTTGCGTGTTGCCTACCTACATACTTTGACGCCTTGTAGCAACGTAAGGACTTGTTTCCGGCCCCGTGTTTATTAGCGAATTGTTGTTCCACTGGCCATGTACTACCAACCCTGCTGCGTAGTAATACGAATTTTTAATCATTCTGTATAACATAGAAGAAATTGTTCATAAAAAAAAATACAAAACTAAAAAAAAAAAAAAAAACCACAGTGCGATTTGTTATCTACAGTCACGTACATGTCCACTAATGCCCAGAAATTACACGCTATATATAGGCCTAGGTGTGAAAACTGAGTTTTAGCTCTGTAACATTGGAGCTGTGTTCCAAACAACCAATTTTCTTACCAAAATGGACTCACCGCTGTTACGTAAACAATAATAATGATAAACGCTAAAACAATTAGAGTCAAGGTAGTCTCCAAACCTCTGCGGTTTCATTGCAGATGTCATATAAGCGGCTGTGCACAGTTCGCCTAGTACCAAAGTAATTCGGGTTCGATTCGCGGAGAGATCTTCCTGGATTTTCTCGTGTGGAAGAGTTGGTAGCCGTTTCCGCTGGCCGGGGGGATTTCTGGAAGTACTTTTTTTTTTTCTAACCATTATATGCCGTCGCTTGCTCTCCAGGCTGTAGTGTCCGGGTAAACCAGTCCTCTGCTACAACCAGCTCCGGTTAGCGCCAGTCTTTCCTCATCGTAACCGTGGAACTTGTGCTTTCTCTATCGGTAATGTCTAAAGTGGGAACAATAACTGGTTGTTACTCTTTTTTAATCAACTTTGCTTGGACAGTCTGGTTCCGTTGCAAGTGTAACAATCCCTAAGAATGGGCCAAACATTAAATTATTAATTAAATATTATTTTAAAAAACGCATTTTTTTGCGTAGTTCCAAGTCAGCGTAGCAGTAGCAATACTGGCCGAGTTATATAACTTCTTAATACATGTCGTAGACACTTGAAACATTTCTCTTTTTTTTTTTAATTTTTATGCAGTAAACTGGAAACTGTGTGTATGTGTGTGTGTGTGTGTGTGTGTATATATATATATATATATATATATATATATATATATATATATATATATATATATATATATATATATATATATATATATATATATATTTGAAATCTGAGTTTGCACAAACAAACCGCATATACACTAGTAATGGTAAAGAGAGCACTTTGTGCCAACTTCTCATTCTCAAAAGGAAAATTTATTAAAAATATGGTAACCCTAAGGCCTAATTTTTAATTGAGGTGAAATATACTACATACATTGCATCTATTCAGATGAAAATGTTTGTGTAAAAAATTTATTTTGCACTTTCCGCGAATAGCCTAAAAGTTATTAAATATATTACAAGTTCTTGGAAACATGGCCTGTCACTTCTTAATCACTCCCCTGACTCCTCGCGCAAACACACGCGGTACTGGAGATAGAAATGACACATCTCCACAAATAGATGTCCAGTTGTAGAGGGAAATGTATGAATTCTTGTGTTTTTAAAAGTGTTTTACAGAATAATTATTACTCCAGCAATGTTCAGGCTGCATCATACTATAGATCATGGTGAGATACAAGTCTAATATCTGGCTATATGTTCTATTTATGCTAGATTACTGTACTACGCTGTACGAAATAACTTAAAATACGCTCCATTACCAGCATTTTTTCTTATAGAGTTAAAATGATTTTTATACTTATCATATACAACAGCCCATTCTTCAACATTCTAAAATACATTGGCGAAAACCCGCATCATTTTAACTTACTTCATTCCCTCAAAAACATCCTTAACTGTACATATGTTTTCCACTCGTCAGCATAGCTTACCCAGCCCCCTTAAGCTATAAGAAAGCTGATATTGTTGTTTTCTTCCTTCAGTTTTTCTGATCAAGCGAGATTGTGAATCTAAAAGGTTGAATTATTCCGAGCGAAAGTGACATTGAAATAACTGCAAAAATGTTTGCCGAGGCCGGAGTTCAATTTCATTAATTGAGTCCTGATGGTGTTTAAAATGGGCAACCAAATCACTCTACTTCAAAAAAATATTATGGAAGCTTAAGTAAAGATACTGAAGTACCTGGCCTCAAGTATACCGTGGAGCAACGACTTGTGTTATTTAACATATTAATATTTTAATATATTTCTTTAAAAAAAATTTCTCATCTTGATTAGTTAATAGTTTATGAAGTCAAGGCTTTACAATAAATTAATATTTATCGATGAAAGACACATTGCTTAACTTAAGCTGTTATCTTTTATAGGGAAACTACTTGTCTTTTCTGCATAGCGAGAAATCCTTACCGTTACGATTTGGCTACATGAAGATGGTACTCGTGTTATGTTTTAATACACATGGGGTCTAATTCTAAATCACACACGCGATTACGAGCATTGCGTCCAAGCGCGTTTCGTTATCCTGTTGTTCATCTTGCTCGTGTTCGATAAACCGCAAAGTTGATCTCGGCCTATTTCAGCGCGGTTGATTTTCTGTCCCAAGCGGCATTAAACACTCCACCACCATCAAATCTTGAACACGAGCCTTCCTAATCCGTCGCCTGTTAGGTGAGGATTCGGACAACCTTAATTTCTTAAAAGGAAATAACGTGTATATTTCTCGTTTCACATTTTTTACTGCCGCAGCGTAGGAAACGTGTTAGCGCCTTCGCAATATCGCGCTCGTAATTCTCGGGCCTTGAGACAGGGCGGAGGAGAAGAATTTTATGCTCTCGATGAAAACTGAGAGAGGTCGTATAGTTTTCTCTCAGATATTTATTTCAACTCGTTTATAGCTGTGGTGTTATTACATCTGCGTGTCTGGATGTACTGGGAGGTATCAGCGACCACAGTCGGCTTATAAGATTTCCTGCTGTAACCATTGCGTGTGCTGCAGCTATATTTCTCTAACTTTGCGTTCTGCAAAGTTCTGCGTTTTGGCACGTCGTTTATTCCGCTGTACTAATTTTACTGCCCGGCATTGAATTCTTAATTATGTAACCTTATAGGCCAATTATGCGCGAACATAAAAAACGCTTTCGTAAGTTGTTAAAATATGGGCCCGTTTTCTTTCACCCCATATTTTCTCATTTTTATTGCCTGCAGTGCTGGTTCTTATTGAGGGTCCTATGTACTGAAACGTTTAATGCGAAGTCGCTGTTTGCGCATAAACGCGTGTCTCGCTAAATAAATGTTCTGGAAATACAAAGTTTAGCCAAAAATGATAAAAAAAACTATTGTCTATATCGCTATCTTTTTACTTTTATCATATTAAGTGTATTAACGGAGGAATAAAATCGCGAAAGTGGTCAAATATCGCATATTTAAAGCTTGCCTATGAAGTTTCTTTACGCGGTACGAGAAAACTACGATTATACGCAGGTAATTCGATCTGTGTACTTTCATCCCGTGTAATAAAACCCCACAGTTACAGATCTATAGTCCATTCCCCACTGGAAGCGACTTTCTCGGAGACCTGCTAAATATCTACTTGCAGGCCCGTTTCGTATCCTTCCGCCAAATGCAAACAAACATTACCATGTGACTGCCATGTAGCATCTGTCAAAATCAATGTTTACATGCAATTGCTTGTGTACATGTGTTCGTATACTTTCTCTACACCTAAACATAAACATTAAAATGTGACTTCTACTTTTATACCTGAAGTGTGTTGTTTACTGTTTACAGCTTTTCAATGAATTCTGCCATATTCTAAAAACCATTCCGTATTAATATTCACAGTTTAGGCCTCCAACATTATTTAGGTCAGCTTTATGACGTTTTATAAATGCCTGAATTGACGACAGTTCTTACGGTTATTTTACATAAATATATTTGTTTTTTTACGACATAGCACATGACATGTAATGCACGTTAGTATTTTGCCGCGGCTGTGTTTAACACTGTTACAACTGCGGGGTAATGAACTATCGTAACTTATTTAACTTTTTGTTATTGATATGTCTTGGGTCATTTCTTTAAATGGACGGCCTCTGTTCGAATAACGAAGGAATTACCAGTCCAACGAAAAAGACATTAAAATCAAGCACGCAACTCGTGGCGCTCATTTTTGTCATACAAACTTAAAAAATATAGCGGTGAACATACATACAAATAAACCTACAGTAACTTTTATTCCGCTCATATTTATATGTATTGCTACTTACTGTGTAATAGGTTTATTGAAATTTATTGGGGCTGGGCTTGGTTATTTTGTTGGGATTGGTGGTAAATCACGTTACACGACTGTGTTTCAAGCACCCAGGGCAAAGGTACAACGTTGTGATAAATAAACAGACGTGGATGTAAATAAATAACTTCGCCATAAAAACAGTTCACATTTAAAACGTACAGATAGTTCACATCAAATATTTTAAATCACGCACACACACAGATACAGCGTAACGATCACCACGCAGCCACGCCACGCTATTTCACACGCAGCGATTAACGAAACACCGTAACAGTTTATTTTATTACTGCCGACTTATCACAACATCGTAACTTGCTTAGGTAGGTTTAATAAACACAACGTCTACAAACGTGATGTGGTCATTTGAAGTATTTTTTGGAGTAAGAATAATTTTCGCTTCGTTTCGTAAAACAGCAACACGCCATGTCATGGCGGGCCACGTCTGCCGACTTCACTTTGTTTCTGCCCCGACATCATATCTAAATATATTAAAATAAGTATCCTAACATTAAAATCTCTTTTCAGTTGTAAATTACAAAATTCAAAAATCGTTATTTTTCTGTAATAAGTATCAAATATGCTACAATTGAAAACATGTATAATATTATTGATACTAGCGAAGTAATATTTGACGAGTGTGAAAGAGACAAGAAGAGAGAGAGAGAGAGAGAGAGAGAGAGAGAGAGAGAGAGAGAGAGAGAGAGAGAGAGAACAAACCTCGTTCAACAAACACTTGCTTCCTCGCTCGATAAAACAACACCGTGCCATTACGGCCTACTCGCGATATTTTCCGCTGTTATTTCAAGTGTAAAAATGAAATATGTTGCCATCGGGGCTACGTTAATATTTAAATATTTCAATAAGCACCGTTTAATTTACAAATAGTATACTAAAAAACTAGGTTAAAATAATATTTTGACTGTGAACTGTTTCTTACCAGTCGTTGCCAACACACCTCTGCTCTCGCTGTTGTTAATTCATATTTAAAAATAAATAAATATTACAAGTATATAAGATATTAAGATATAGTTTCATTTATTCAATAAAACAGTTCTCTTAAAGTTAACCACAGTGTTATATATTTGTGGAATACAGGTTAAGGAAATAACAGGTTGACATGTTATTCCTAGAGTGTTTTTTCAAAGGTTGATTTTCATAAGTTGCTTCCAAACGGGAATGGACTATAGTTTACAAAGTAAAGCGTTAGGACGGAAACACTGCACGCCTTGCGCGTAGGAGTGACGAGGCGCCAGGCGTGCGTGTTAATGTCGCCCGTATCGCTTCTCAGCTTCTTGACCGTGAACGCACGAGGTGGAGCGGAGAGATTTGGGAGGCTCGTAACATTGTGATATCGCGAGCAAATGGTTTGGGGAAGGATGGGTGGGGTGAGGATGGAGCAGCGCCGGAATGTAAGAACGGGGGAGATGGGAGATCCTCCGAGACCAGCGGCATATCGTCCATGATTCCCGCGCAAGAAAGTCCGGCAGCGGAGCCACCGAGAATCTGCTTGGTGGGAGGCGAGTAGTATAACCACTACTACCCCACAAACCCGCTTTCCTAAAGTCCTCTGATTATTTTCTTAGTTACTATACAATATTCATATCCCGGGGTCGTGTATTGAAAACAAGTGCTTACACTATAGTATTTTTCTGTATTTTTGTTAACAAAATATTATTTGAAATCTAGTTGCCTGGATTATTTTCGTAAAACTACAGATAAATTAAGGCATATTTTATAGCGCTCTACTGTGGAAAGTCTAAACTAGTAATGAATTTCAGCACACAAGTTCAATAAATTTCATATGTTTTACAAGAACGGGGATATATAAACAATTTTATATATTTCTTAAATCATCATGCGAACCGTGCGTTCTATATATACCAAACATCAACCATGGACAAACATCAGTTTACAGCCCCAACCAAGAATATAAATGTATGTCTTAGATGGAGTTTCACCAAACTCCATGTATAGCAGCAGACATCCCCATGTTGACTTACAGCCGTAGACAACTTTTATACTAAATTTATATTATGTGTTCAATTGGACAACACTCGATGTGACGAATGATTGATAATTACGTGTTTAACTTTGTTAAACCCTATCGTGTCCCCATATATTTAATGCTCTAACTTATAACATATTTTTCCTTTTGTGTGTTTGGAAATTGATACATAAGATATTATTTATTTATTTGGATAAAGAGCGAGCTAACAAATTTTATTTTGAAAAATATAAACACCTAACCAATAAATGTAACTATGAAACCAGCACAGCGAGTATTGTATTTAAACTCTTTGTATTTTTGTAATGTATAACATAAATTCAGTTTTGCTGTGGGTTGTTTAAAATACATAAACATTAGCTTCATCCCTCAAACACATCATCGCTCATTCTCTGCACCTTTGATTCACTTCACCTTTCACTCACTTCATCATTCACAGAGTTGGAGTACACACATTAATATACTTACGTGAGAAAGCACTAATACACCTAAATGACATAAGGTATATTCTTTTATACTGCTGGGTTGCCGACTAACCCTGGTCGCTGGTATCGCCGTGTTTTGGTATAACGAGTAATTTCCAGACATGGGTAAGTTAATAAAATATTTTCCATTTCATCTCATGTACCACCCATATTAATTTGTAACACTTATTGATTGACATCCAGTATATTACTCTATTTAACCAAATTCATCGAAAAAAAAATTATGTAGACAGGAAGATATACATTAGAAGCATCGTGTATAGAGCCATTTTTTTCTGTCATGTTTGTACAATAGCCTCAAACAAGAAAATTAAGTTTTTTATACCATATCTAAGGAACCACACAACCGATTTCCATCAAATTCTTCACACAAGTAGCGCTAGAGTTGAAAATGTAAACTTACGTGCCACTTATTTTTAAAATAAAGGCACTGTAAATATTTTATGTTAATAAACCCTATAACTCGAAACATTGGACTGATTAAATCCGAAGATAATGTTCCGAATCCGACCTCCGTAATGCAGTGGATTTCACAAAAGCTTATAGTAAGAGGTTTTCTGGGTTCAAGTCCAGGTAGGACATGTGTGTGTTTGTGATTGTCTCACTACTGTTGCATAAGTTTCTGGCTTCATGTCTAATGTTATTGCTTTCAAGGAGAAGTCAGTTGCTTCCTACCAACAAAGCGTTTAAGAAATTATTTAAAAAAGTTATTGTATCTGTGGAGATTATGCTCATTAGTTACATTAGTAACTTATTGTTTATTAGGCGATTGAAATTGATTCTAATTGCCCAAAACCTACACACATGTATAGCATCAAGCGAAATTGAAACCAAGTTATGTTTTTTTTTTAAGCCTACTTTCCGAAGGAAAGAAAGTTATGTGATATCACTTTCCTGTTTTTGTGCCTGTGTGTTTATGCATGTGTGTATATGTAAGTTGGTGTGTCTGTGTGTGTCTAGGCATGTGTGAGTCCCCTCATTTCACTTTTTGAATACTTAAAACCAATTTCACCAACCTTAGTAAGCATATAGTACTATGTAAAGATTCCTGACGTATATAGTTTTTGACCACGCCTGGTGCTTACTTTCAAAATGGCTACAATTTTAAAATTTTGGGTTATATGTAATATCTTGGAAACCATTCAACTGATTTAAACCTTATTTAATTCTCTGACAAAACAATTTGTAAGTATTGAATTCAGAGGTATATATTGCTGTTGGTCAGCCATTTTGGAAGATAACTCGACATGAAAAATATTATTTTTACATTATATCTCGAAAACTACTCAACCAATTTTCGTCAAATTTGGCACATATGTAATAATACGATAGGCCAGAAAAATATAAGTAATTGAACTTGTTTCGCACTTATTTTAAAAATGGCTGCCATACAAATATATTAGGTTTATTTGGTATAACTACTATAACGTTTTACTAATTTCAACAAATCTTTGAACACTGACAGTATTTACTACAAGCATAATAAAAGCCAAAAACAACCATTTTTTTTCCGCCAATTTGTAAAATAGCACTGTAAGAATTAATAAACTTTTTGCGTAATATCTCTGTAAACAATTGACAGATTGCTACCAAATTTGGCAAACAACTAGTAATGCGGCACTTTATTAGTACAAATATGTTTCAAATATTTCAAGAACTTATTTTTAAAATGGGGCCCATCTAGCTATTTTAGCATAGTATACAATATCTTCGAAACCATAAAATCAATTCCAACTTAACTTCGTATAATGAAAGTATTTACAATAAACATCAATTTTGTCTAGATGGAGTCTCTATTGTCCTTCATTTGCTAAGATAGTGCCACATAAATAAATAAAATTTTTATGCCGTATTTTGGGAAACAATTGACCGATTCCTTCACAATATGGCAAACAAGTACTACGCTACCTACTGTAGAGTAGGTGATGTTAATGATGTGTTTTAGATATGTCAGACACTTATTTTCTAAATGGCGGCCATATAGCTACTTTAGTTTTTTATGTTGTATCGTCGAAACCATATAATTAATTCCAATGAAATTTTGTGTGCTTCCTGTATATATTACGCTTATCAAACGTGACCGCAAAAAAATCTCTTTAGTCTACTATTTTGTAAAATTGTATTACATGACAAATTAAAATATATATGAAAAACTACCGATTTATACCAAAGTTGGCAAATAAGTAGCATTATGGCACGCCGTGTGAAATTATAATCTTTGTGAGGTTCAGGCACACATAATTTTCAAAACAGCGGCTATTTGAAAATTTTAGCTATGAATTTTTTATCTACGAAACTATAAAACAAAATACAACTTAACTTTGTATGCTGACAGTATCAATTATATCCCTCACAATCGTCTATGCAAAATCTAATTTCTCTGATATTTTAAGATAGCTCCACATTAAATAATACAATTATTATGCCGTATCTCGGGAAAAAATCAACCGATTTGTTTCAAATTTGGCGAAGTATTATTACTGTGGCAGGCCGTATTCATTTACTCATATATTTTAAGTGGATATTTCTTTTATTTTCCGAATGGCGCCTATACAAACAATTTTGGTTTAGTGTGCTATATCTACAAAACTATGTTACATATTTACATTTAACTTTGTATATTATATCTATGACGATTAAAGAATGTGTTAAAAGATAAACTTTTACTCCTCCATTTTAAAGATCTCCAGATGAACAATTGAGGTTTTATGCCATATCTCGAGGACCATTCAACCGATTCATACAAAAATGTGAAGCAAGTATTGGTACAGTACGGTATATAAATTAACATTTGTTATTTGGAGCAGACGTGATTTAATGGTGTTTTCATAAATAAATTAGATTCATTTGTAAAATCTATGAACCTTTTCCAAAAATTCAACCAAATTTTGTACACAAAAAGTGTAAATAATATACATAATTTATGCATACAGAAATCCTCTTTTCCGTATTTTTCAGAATAGTGTTGTGTGAATAAATGGAACATTGTGCGATGTTTTTGGACAATTAAACTAATTTACACCAAATTTTGCACAATTTCAGAAGGTTTAAGTTACATGATTTAAATAGGGCCAGAAAATGATTTTCGAAATGGCGGCCATGTAAATGTTTAGATATGTTTGGCGTATATATTTAACAATTTAATCAAATTTAATCAAACGTTTTATGCTGATAGTATATATAGAAACATCCTATACAGGAACTTTTTAAAAGCAGTTTCAATAAGTTATTGATGTTTAAAAAAAAATGTATGAAATATATTTGAGACCAATCAACCGATTTCCTGCAAATTTTTCATACAAAAAGCGTTATGATATAGGCCATGTAAACTTATGTGATTTAGTGGCTCAGACATTTATTTTCAAAGTCGTGGTAGTATAAATATTTCACGTTAGTGAACCCCATCATTCAAAACATTGCACTAATTATATCCAATGTTGATGCTCTGAATCCTACCTTTGTGAACCAGTCAATTGCACTCTAGCTTAAATTTGCGATATTTTCTGAATTCGAATCACGGGTAAATCACTCGTGTATTTTAATTGCCGTGGTACTGTTTCACATCTTTCTGGTTTCATCACTATTGATATCGCTCTCAACGAGAGATCAACCCCTACCTGCCATTTAAGCTTTCAAGAACTTCGCTAAAATCTATTTGCGCCCATGTAGAGGAAAATAGGTTCATTAGTTATCAGTAACTTCTTGCTCGTATTTTTGCTAACTGCAATGCTTCATTTCCGTTTGTCTCATTGAATTGCGTGTACTTCAGTTATTGTGGGTCTCGCACCGTATTTAGTTAGTAAATGATGCTTTTGTTATAGTGCCCAGGCGTTTAATTTAATTTAATTTAATTGGCAGTACGTGTCACAGATAAATTATATAGATACATTTTTGCCTAAAATTTAAGTTACTGATAAGGACAATATTGTTACTGTACTGAATACTTTAGAAAATCCCGTGTAAACAGTTCCTTCCTCTCTGTTTGTTATGTCTCCTCCTGACGTACATCGTTGTCACAATAAAAAATAACCCACGAGCGGAGCCTCATTACTTCGGCAACCCGTTCACAGGCCAGGTACATTACACACATTTACTCTTTTGTTTGTACTTTTTGAGAGAACCGCATACCATCATACTTGCCTTGTGTAACAGCAAGTCAGTAATTCACAGGAATTAAGTGTCTAGGAGTTGTAAACAAGAAAGTACGAGCAGCAGCGTGTAAACAAAAAAAAAACAAAGAACGCAGTGTAGAGTTCACGAAAATACTTGACGTACTAAAAGAGGTAGGAGTTGTAAACAAGAAAGTACGAGCAGCAGCGTGTAAACCAAAAAAACAAAGAACGCAGTGTAGAGTTCACGAAAATACTTGACGTACTAAAAGAGGTTTATGTGGCGATTAAATAGCATAGTTTAATTTTTTTTTTATTAGTAATGCACGCAATTGTTTTAAAGGAGTTGTCAGCGTGTGTAAAACAGAACGAAAAGAAACCATCTTCCACGGCCACGACTACACATTTAGACGACCTTAAAAATATTAATAACCACTTTTTTTTTTTTCATTTGCTGCCATCATCACTCTTGAATGCAGATTTTTTTCTTTTTCTTTTTTTTTTTTCTGTAGTGGCCACACTTACGGCAGGATATATTTCTCAAAGCTTGGTTTCCGAGATTCTTATTTTAACGGCGCAGTAACTGTATAGCTATAGCATATTTCCTTTTCTAACGGTCATATACACAAATTACTCTCAAATATACCACATCAGTGCATACGAATACCGAGAATGCGGGAATGGTAATTTTTTTTCCCTATAAATAGATGATAGCATGCCAACGATTGCTCAGGGTAGATTTAAACGCGTAGGTACGTTCCGAAATTTGCTGAACATTGGTTTCCTCACTTGTATAGATTATAGACCACCAGTAAAGTTTTAGCAACCTTATAGCCTATTCACTGTTTCTAAACACTTTTGGAATCACACCATTGAAAAATTCTCCACGTATGATTATTTGATTGTTTCCTAATTATGCTATATATAAAAATGTTTCATACTCATGTTAACATACTTAAAAATAATACAAAGCACCTTAATGCTAATTAAATTGAAATAGTATTTATATTTTAATAACAAATGTAAACCATTTTATTTATTTTTAATGTGAATAAAATCAGTGAGAACATGTCGGTAATGCCTCGTAGGAAATAGTTCATATGCCAAATATTATTAAATTGAGTGCGCACGATGTCCCTCTAGTGTAATTTTCTAGACTCGGTAAATCTTTGTTTGTATGAGGCGGAGGAATACACTTATTGTTGAACTTTAGCAGGGATTCAGAAACTTTGGAAGTAACTATAGACAGACTGCTGGAAAATGTTTTGCAGTGTAAAATAGCGCTTGGCCGGCGCACTCGTATCAGTAACTGGGTCAATGGCGGCGCAGTCTGTGACGTCTCGCTACTTTCAATCTTATTGACATTCATGTTGGCATAGACCTATACGTGCATTATTTACATATTTATTTATTAAAGTACTGATTTTAACGTAGTATTTATTTGATGAGATATTAATGTACTGCTATTTTCTGTTTTGTTTATTATTTTTTTAAGCAGCATATTTAATTTTAATAGTTTGCATTGTGTTGTTACGTATTGGTAAAGTTGGCAACGGTGCATGACGTCATAATTAAGAGGACTTTTTGCAATGTACCACTTTTTGGAATACCACCTAGTCCTATACCAGCTAGGCAATTTTAAAATTTGAATAATCAGTGGAAATTTTATCATTACAAATGGACCTGGTCTCCATATATTTTTTTTTTCTGTAAGACGTCGTGTAGGGCAGCCAGGGTTCTTCACTCCTCGTGTGGAATCAGTCAAATTATTGGTGAAAAGACGGCATCGATTTCAAATATGTTGCTCAGTCAGTGGATTATAGCCGCAGCGGTGAGCGAGAGCTCCACAGAAGATGACTGTCAAGTAAATAAGTTGTAAAAACTGCTAATATATGGTACATATAGTCAGTACTTTCTTTTTATTTACCACGGATAACCTCAGATAATGATTCTTGCATTCTCTACCCACACACATATTTGCATAAAGCTAGGCTATAGTATAAACATGGTGTTGTGTGTTAAGATTAATTCAGAGTTACATGTTGTTAAAGAACACTTTAGTTTGGCACTTTTAGGATTTTTAGCTGTCAACTGCCCGATAACTTGTTATTTCACAACATGCTATGGTGTAGATTACACTGTAACAAGTCAAGCATTTCCCACCAAATGGTTTGCTTCACCTATGGGCAGTCTCTTATTTGTAGAGTTGCTGGTAGTATTGGATTCCTATTGGTCTGAAGTGAGAGTTTTCTCTTGTATGCTGTTTAGAGCAAGGGAAGTCGCCCTTTATATTGGCGCCCAGATCTTCTAAACTACAGGCCGTTCATGGTAAAATGAGCACTTTTTGAGACCGTTTTATCGGACATAATAGCCAATAAATACATTTCATTGTAGCATCGGACATTTGGTTTTGTGTATGGTGAATGTATACACTGTGTTTATTACTCACATGGCAGGGTTCACATCAACAAGTGGTGGAAGAGTATAAACTCGATGAAAGAAAATAGTAACTAGGGTTTCAAAAGTGCTCACTTTACCGTGAATGGCCTATACAGGATAAGGCTTCCCACAAAGGTAAAATGCGTTGTTCTGCACGTACTCTCTAGTCTGTCTCTTACTCACGAACGTATGATCCAAGTGCGGCATTTATATAAGCTATCTATCTAAAGGCTTTTGAAATAAACCTTTAAAAAAAGTCACTGCCACTACCTACATGTTTTTTTTTTAACGGACGCAGTGAGTGATATACGCCCAGTAAAGTTGGTAACGATGGACGGTAAGTAGTTCCGTATGATAACATCGAATAAAAAGTGTTAGGCAACCATTTTTGATAACTTAAATAACTTATTTTAGCGTTCTGTTTTTTTATACATCGAAGTGTAAAAATGAGCAGATTTTTTAAATATTTACTTTTATAATAATTTCATAATTTCACTTGACCGACGCACGACTAAAGTGATGAGGCCCATGGCAACGTTAATCTTACATCAAGCGGAAGAATACACAACGTGTATGCAAGTATATCGTAAGCAGGATTTTCAAAAGTGCTCATTTTACCGTGAACATCCTATAGCTATATATTATACAGAACGCCAACAATTATTTCAAGACTTTTACGAGTACGGCGGGAGGATATACTGAAGTGGTCCGCCTACTAGGCGCTTGAAACGTGTTGCAGTATGTTGGGAAATCCGTTTTTTTTTTTTAAGAAACTATTCCACTGTCGCCCAATGTGTTTATTTACGAAAAGAAAACCCAGTTCAGGTGATGGCGCCATGTCTCTTTCAATTCACTACGCATGTTAGAACCATTATTTTCAAACCCTTCAACATAGCGAGAAGCAGTATTTTCAGACTGTCGTATGTAAAAATGTACTTAATGGATGTACGTGAAACTCAGATATAATCCTGCACTGAATTTTGCATCAGACTTTCCATCGATAAAATAATATGGTCACCGCTTGAAGTCCCATACAAAAAACGGTTCGACAAGAAGCTTACGCGCTAGTTTAGTGATTCGCGCATAATGGCGATGCGGCACTTGATGCGCGTGCCAGTGTCGCCCTTAGCGTTCGCTCGCTCCTATGCCATGTCGCGTCAGGTAGGCGGCCCTCTTAAAAGGATTGTGAAATGATACTTTTTTTTTTTTGAGAAATCGTTGTTTGCGCGTATTCGCTTATCTCGGTAAATATAGGTTTTGTAAACGCGACCTTTTGCTAGAAAAAGTAAAAAATTATTATCTCTGACTCTATGTTTTTACTTTTAACATATTAAGTACATACACGGAGAAAAAAATTTCGTAAAAATGGTCAAATACCGCATTTTTGAAGCTTGCCTATGCAGTTTCCTTAAGCGACAGGAGAACAGTAGAAACATACGGACGTAGTTTAAGCTGTCGTCTTCCATTGCATGTAATGAACCACGACGGAAACACTGCCCGCCATGCACCTAGGGGTAATAAGGCACTGGGAGTGCGTGTTAGTGTCGCCCGTATCGCCCCCTCGCTTCTTGACCTTTGACGCGCAGGTTCACACTCCTCTTAAGCGAGCAAGGCTTTCGAAATGCGCTGGAAATGGGCGCCGCCGCCGTCTGTCGACCTTGGACACGCAGGAGACCTTAACTTCGGGTCAGCCCTGTCGCAGCCGCCCGATGATCGCGTTTCATCGGCGACGCAGGCACACACGAGCTGGAGCGACCCACTAAGCCGACCGACCAAGTGCGCCTCGACAAGGTCGCTCGGCATGATGAGACTGTGACCAAGTCTGCTCGCTCCTAAGTACTTTACCCACGCCTGCATCCCGGCACAGGCTGTTCACGTTAAGGGCGCCGCCTTCTTGGATGTCTTTAGCGCGTTTTGAGGAAGGGAATCGCTGCACCGATTAGGACGATATTGACACGCGCGGCTGAGCTACAGCAGTGTGAAATAAACCGTTTTGAGCTATGTTTGAGGGCTTGGGAATAGCATTTGTAATGTGCGCGATGTATTGATAGTATTATACGTACCTCGCCCGAAATGTGTTTTCTTTTGGTACATTGATATTACGGGGACACGTTTAATGGTTTAGAAATAAAAAAAAAAAAAAAAACGCGGATTTCAAACACACTGCACCGCGTTTCCACCGCCAGGTAGGCGGCGCCCCTAAGGCCGTATTTCACGATAAACTTTTATTTCTTTATCTGAAAGAAATTTATACAGAATGTTGCAAAATTGCATGTCAATACTTCGGGGAAACATTCCTCGCATCTGGAGGATGAAAAGAATGCTATATGAACATAGGCCCGTTAAAACCTTTGTTTCTTCACTACAGCCCGTAACACATAACCTACAGTGTACGGTCTGCGGGCTGGATCATGTTTTCATCCTCCAGATGTGAGGAATTTTCCCCCGAAGTACTGACGTGCAAATTTGCAACCTTCTGCATAAGAACGGTATAAATGTAAATATTTGTAGTCAAATGATTATAGTTTTCAAAACGTAGCACTGAAAAGTCAAAGATTTCGGAATTAAGAGCCTATGTTTCTACGCTCCCAATTTGTGATGTGTATCATTGACACAACATATTAACTCGACACCAAGGACATATGATATACTTGTATACACGTTGTGTATTCCTCCGCCTTAAGTAAAACTAGCATTACCATGGGCAATGAAATTTATTCATGCGTCGGTCATGTGAGACTGTCGATATATTAGAAAAGTAAATATGTTAGATATCTGATATTTTTTACACTTCGATGCACTAAAAAACCAGAAAGTTAAAGGAACTATTTAATTTATAACCTGTGGTTACCTGACACTTTTTATTTGACGTTAAAATATGGAACTACTTTCCATCCGTCATAACTAACTTTACTGGGCGCATGTCACTCAGTGCGGTCGTTAAAATTTATGCTTTAAGATACGGCACTACTTTCCATCTATTGTTACCAACTTGACCGGGCGCATGAAACCAGTGCACCCGTTTAAGTACGTGCAGGCATGGGCAGTGACGTTTTTCTAAGGTTGATTTCAAAAGTGCTCACTTTATCGTGAACAGCCTTTAGTAGCCATGACACTGACGTTGTCTTGACATTACTAAAACGAAAACCTGACACCATCCCTTAATGACATGTGTTGAATCGCATTGGTCGTCAGGTATTGTAAATGTAAACTATGCTGACAGAAACATCATGCAAATAAAAAATAATATAGAGCTGTCTCTAGCGGAGTGGCAATCGCACATAAGCCTCCTTTTCCTTTCCCAGGGCACTTTTTTTTTTTTTTTTCTGTTCCTGGAACCTCTCCGTTCTCCTCACAGCAGACGCTGCTGTGTACAACACGGCCAGATGGCAGTAGACCACTTGACGCGTCCAGCGAAGGTGCGATACGGACAGGTGGCGCGAGCGTTTCTTTTGGCGTTTAGGCTTTTTTTTTTCTTTTATTCTGGATGCCCTTTTAGCTAAGGGGACACACTCCAGCTCTCGATCCTATTGGTCGAAGAATGTGAGAAACCGTTTCCTCCCAGTCATTAAAAAAAACCTCACTGGATTCGTCAAGAGAAAAGCATGCGTGGAAAGTAACTTGCTCGTTGTTGGCCACTACCTTTCCCTGGGACGTGGTTTGGAAACTTACGGTCATTTGTCGCTACGAGGACATGGCGTGCCACCCTACAGGGATTTATGGCACACTTCCTGCAGGAATGGAGAAACGAGTGTAAGACTGATAGAAAGTGCCTAGAAAAGACTTCGACATAGTTCCAACCCAGTTTCTGACGTGATCGCTTTTGAATGTTCCTTTTTAGGAGAGCTTCTGTGAGACTGGCATATAAGCCTCGCCCATTACAAGCCGAAATTCTTTAAAATGAGTTAGAGCATGTTGTTCATTCATTACTTAATTTGAACATTTTCAGGAAGCCACACTTGAAAATGGCTGCCCACTAAATTCAGTGAGGTGTTCCGGGTTCAATCCCCGGCCGGGTCACTCCGGATTTTCGCATGTGGGAATCGTGCCGGATGATGTCGTTGTTCGGCGGGTTCTATCGGGGATCTCCCGTTTCCCCCGGCTCTTTCATTCCGGCGCTGGTCCATACTCACCTCAATCATCCTCATCGGCTCTCAAGACCTCGCTGTTAAGAGACGCTCAGATTTATCCACTCAGTCAGTCGCGAAAGTGAATCTGAGGTAGGTAGGTAAGTGCACTTAAATCTCGTCGGCAGCAAGGTCATTAGAGACGGTGCAATTTACACACAGAAGAGGGACTGGAGAAGGAATGGGCCATGGCTTTTGTTTGGGAACCATCCCAGGACCCATCCCAGCATTCGCCTGGAGTGGTTTAGTGAAACCATGGAAAACCGAAATCAGGATGGCTGGACCGGGAATCGAAGCCGGGTCCTCCGAATGCGAGTCCAGTGAGTTACCATTGCGCCACCTCGCTCGGTAAAGTGAATCTGAGACAGAGTGTTTTGGAGTACAGTTAGTTGTGGAACCTTTCAGCACTTTGCGGTCGGTACACGGTACAGATGTACAACAATCTAAGATAAGCTAGAACTTAGTTACTTATGTTCAACACTGCATGAACACAGCTATTTAGTCTATTAGCAATTTACGGTCGGTACACGGTTCAGATGTACAACACTCTAAGATAAGATAGAACTAAGTTACTTATGTTCAACACTGCATGAACACAGCTATATAATCTATTAGCACTGTACGGTCGGTACACGGTACAGATGTACAATAATCTAAGATAAGCTAGAACTAAGTTACTTATGTTCAACACTGCATGAACACAGCTATATAGTCTATTAGCACTTTGCGGTCGGTACACGGTACAGATGTACAACAATCTAAGATAAGCTAGAACTTAGTTACTTATGTTCAACACTGCATGAACACAGCTATATAGTCTATTAGCACTTTGCGGTCAGTACACGGTACAGATGTACAACAATCTAAGATAAGCTAGAACTAAGTTACTTATGTTCAACACTGCATGAACACAGCTATATAGTCTATTAGCAATTTACGGTCAGTACACGGTACAGATGTACAACAATCTAAGATAAGCTAGAACTAAGTTACTTATGTTCAACACTGCATGAACAAAGCTATATAGTCTATTAGCACTTTGCGGTCGGTACACAGTACAGATGTACAACAATCTAAGATAAGCTAGAACTAAGTTACTTATGTTCAACACTGCATGAACACAGCTATATAGTCTATTAGCAATTTACGGTCAGTACACGGTACAGATGTACAACAATCTAAGATAAGCTAGAACTAAGTTACTTATGTTCAACACTGCATGAACACAGCTATATAGTATATTAGCAATTTACGGTCAGTACACGGTACAGATGTACAACAATCTAAGATAAGCTAGAACTAAGTTACTTATGTTCAACACTGCATGAACACAGCTATTTAGTCTATTAGCACTTTACGGTCAGTACACGGTACAGATGTACAACAATCTAAGATAAGCTAGAACTTAGTTACTTATGTTCAACACTGCATGAACACAGCTATATAGTCTATTAGCACTTTGCGGTCAGTACACGGTACAGATGTACAACAATCTAAGATAAGCTAGAACTAAGTTACTTATGTTCAACACTGCATGAACACAGCTATATAGTATATTAGCAATTTACGGTCAGTACACGGTACAGATGTACAACAATCTAAGATAAGCTAGAACTAAGTTACTTATGTTCAACACTGCATGAACAAAGCTATATAGTCTATTAGCACTTTGCGGTCGGTACACAGTACAGATGTACAACAATCTAAGATAAGCTAGAACTAAGTTACTTATGTTCAACACTGCATGAACACAGCTATATAGTCTATTAGCAATTTACGGTCAGTACACGGTACAGATGTACAACAATCTAAGATAAGCTAGAACTAAGTTACTTATGTTCAACACTGCATGAACACAGCTATATAGTATATTAGCAATTTACGGTCAGTACACGGTACAGATGTACAACAATCTAAGATAAGCTAGAACTAAGTTACTTATGTTCAACACTGCATGAACACAGCTATATAGTCTATTAGCAATTTACGGTCAGTACACGGTACAGATGTACAACAATCTAAGATAAGCTAGAACTAAGTTACTTATGTTCAACACTGCATGAACACAGCTATATAGTCTATTAGCAATTTACGGTCAGTACACGGTACAGATGTACAACAATCTAAGATAAGCTAGAACTAAGTTACTTATGTTCAACACTGCATGAACACAGCTATATAGTATATTAGCAATTTACGGTCAGTACACGGTACAGATGTACAACAATCTAAGATAAGCTAGAACTAAGTTACTTATGTTCAACACTGCATGAACACAGCTATATAGTCTATTAGCACTTTACGGTCGGTACACTGTACAGATGTACAACAATCTAAGATAAGCTAGAACTATGTTACTTATGTTCAACACTCCATGAACACAGCAATATAGTATATTCGCGGTTTCTTCACACTTTCTATTCAAACCTTTGAAAAACCACTCCGGCTACGATGCCTTTGGTTATCCCTTAAATAATGCCATGTAAATTATTTATTTCATACAATATTCTTTGTGTTTCTTCTCTGTTTTATTTTTCAAAAGGATTATTGTTGAAAAGCACTGTTGAAGCAAGAATAGTTTTATAAAGTAGTCATTGATATAATACGTATCATAGAAAGTTTTACATTAGTTTTTGGAAAAATATAGTAAAATAACATATTATAAAACAACTAATACTAACGCGACGATAAAACTATTTTCGATAATAAAGTAACAAACTTTCAAACAAATTATACAGGTATGTTGATGACTAACTTCATAAAATCTGAGCAAAACGATGGTGGACTGTATTTTAATAACTGCATAAAACCAAAGCGAAGCGAAATTTCTATTCTAAACGTATACTAAATTCCATGCGAACGAAGTCGCAGGCACCGCATTAATTTCCATTTATACAAAAAAATACTTTCATAATTTCTATTTGATTATTATTTAAAACTTTAAAATTACTTATTTTGTTTCAATTATATAAATTATTATGTATAAATTTTGATTGGCGCAATTCCCGCCTTATATCTATTTTCTATTTCTATTTTTAAAATATGTAAATAAATCCAAGCCCACGCGGAGGAAGTCGTGGCTACGGCTACTTTAAAATAGATTCGTTCTATTTGTGCAATATTCGTGTCATATCGGAAATTTAAAGCATAATTTGTGAACTTGCTGTTTTTTTTTTTTTTTTTTTTTTTCGTGTCGAACCGCAGCCATTGCTTGTAGGTGTTATCCATTCTTGTTGGTGACTGATTTTATATCGGTCAATTTTCGCATTGTTCGAAAATTTGAAGAGCAGGTGGATGTGCAATAATTATTTAACTTCACCAACATAACTCGAGATATTACTGCAAGATCCCGAAATTTGAGAGCAACATGTTTATTTGAAACGAAACACTCAAAGCACACTGAATATATAACTAGAAATCTAGTCACTCTAGTAGTGCAGTTTTGCATTTACCGTTAAATATTTCTGTAACGAACAATGTTCACTGACAGGACAGAGGCGGCCACTATTTTTTAAAATAATAATAACATGTAAGGATTTATGCACATTTTTGAAACTATTCAGTGCCTTATTTTAGGCAATATTGAGTTTCAATACTGTTTATGGCCATTGTGGAACGGTACAGATTTTCGTCCAAGGATAGTACGCTAGTTGTATTTTTAGAATAAAGCATCGGACAAAAATTATTCCTGCGCACTGGCGGAAAAGAACAAAATATTTGTTAGTTTTTGTTTTAAGTGCTACTGTTAAAATAGTAACAGTAACAAACTAATGACGATCTATCCTAACTAAGATGCACTTTTTATCACTAGACACGACCAATTTGGTTCTCGTAAATACTGAATAATACTAGGGATTTGGTTCTAATCTTTAACAAACTAAACAAATAAAGCAGCCATTCCAAAATTTTTCCAATTTAAACGGTAGTTGACTTTTTAAGGACATGTGCAAACACGCGGGGATAATCCCAGCTAATAGACACTGCGAAAACGAACACAAGAGGAATCAACGACAGCCCGTGGTCTAAAACAAGAGAAAGAGTGAGTGAGTGAAGAGATTTGGGCGGCTCTTAACATTGGGGGTCTTAAGAGCCGATGGGGGTTAAGTGAGGTGCGAAATGAAGAAGCGCCGGAATGTGACAGGGCGGAGGAAATGTGAGATCCCCGAGAAGACCCGCCGACCAGCAGCATCGTCCGGCACGAGTTCCACTTGAGAAAATCCGGAGTGGACCGTCCCGGGGATTGAACCCGGTTCGTCTTGGTGGGAGGCGAGTAGTCTAACCGCGCAGCCACCATGGCCCCACAAAAGACAGAGCTTCAAATAACTCGCAACAGAAAAATTAATAGAGAAAAAAAAAACTGAAATTGAAAGAATAACAGTAATGACGAATAAAAAGAACCAGAGTGCAAAGAAATGCGAAAATAACAGATCCTCAGAGATATGAAATAAGGAAGTATGAGGAAATATAAGAAAAACACGAAGTAGGAGCTTGTAAAAAAAATTATGGACGGATAGATGTTTCACTATGGATTTTCGATGGACAGCAGAAATATCTCCAGTAACGATGTTACAAAAGTTAGTTGGCGAAAACACAGAATAAATATCTTCACCTCACCTAAAGTATAAAAATATTTTTTAGGATTTTTTACCCTATAAAATGGAATTTTCTTGGGAATGCTTTCGGAACTACTACATTTGAAAGCTATACGCAATACATTATTTACCGTCCAAATGTTCTAGCATATTGAACATTGTATACAACCCTTTCCTGATTTCTTCCAGCTCTCCTGCAACCCTGCGAAAATTACACTCTCGGGTTATACCTCTACCTTGCAAGGATTCTAAGCTAGGGGTAGGTGTACTACGAGCAGATCCGTCAAATGAGACAAAAAGAGACAGAACATGTATTTGTGATGGTAACCAACTGTTTACTTTAGGTAGAACACCTCGTAGACACGGGAACTCTGCAATGCTTAGGAAATACAAACTCACGCACATAGAAACTGTGGTAATGCATTTCAATGAAAACAAACCAGTGGGATAAACTGATTTTAATTAACGAAGGATTGAATCAGAAAATAATCATCAATTATTCAACTGAACTTGTAATAAAATACTCTAATGAAAGTAAAGATTGTGTTTGTGTCAAAAATTAAATAAGTGTGACAAAATCAATTGAATATCGTGTAAGCAAGTAGATTTTACTGCGTATCAGATTTTAGATCACCATCCTTTCAAGGATGGAAAAAATATATATACTGAAAGTTCAAATAAAATCAATTAAAACAAAAATATTTAAATATGCCACAAAAATAAAATAACTTGCAAAATAAAATAACTTAAAATTATAGTTTCTCAGAACCAGTTATCATTTAGTGCTTTCTTTCCTAACATGATGTTAAAGAGCTATATATCAGTTCAATGCAAATTACTAACAAGTCTCGTAGACACTGTAGCTTTAAACTGATTATTCGTGAACACGTCTAATCTCAAATAAAAGTTAATACTTTAGAAAGTTCACTACTGTTTAAAAACGTATTGGGTTCGTCAAATCATAAATTACCTTTCTTTGCTCTATTGCTAAACTGATCAGTAGGGCAGCGATACTGGGCACTACGTCTCAATAAAACATGAAAAATCTCAAACGAACAAGTCTGTAGTTAATTCTGTACGAAAGTTGAGTTAATTTATTCTCTGCAGAATATCTCAATATGTAATAAAATAAAAAGTACACCTCAGAAATAATAACGAAGCGTCACCTGGACGTAAGCCAAACCTTAAGCCTTTAACATGGCATCGAAGAAATCTTAGCATCTCTTCTTAGGCCTAACTCACTCATAAATATACAAGAGGCTCATCCCTCGTCTTAACTTGGCTGGCTCCTAAATTCTAACTGGAGCCTCTGGGTAGTAAAATATGGTCTACCCTTATGCAGATGCTGGGGATTTCCCTTATTAAAATTCCAGCGAAATATCACGTCACTGGACCTTCAAAGGTCACAAACAGGAGCAAACTATTCCAGCAACTTTCATAAGACGTGACGTGATAGGAGCTTAACTACTTCCGGTAACAAAACGAATAAAATAATTATAGCTTAAGTTGCTTTGAAAACAACAAACAAGAGAAATAAAAACGTATTGCAAACATGTAAATATTTATTAAATAAATATGGTGCTATGTAGCCAGTTCTACCACACTTGCTCATGCGATCTTCCCTTTACCGGACACTGACTCAACTTTTGTTCATTGCACAGGCACAATACTGCAGACGATCGTTTTTTTTTTGTTGCGTTTCCCTGCTTGCTGACTGCTTTGTCATTTTCTTCTGCTATACCAATCAATTTACGTTTTTAACGGCCTGATTATAAACCAGCCTTTAGTGTCCTAATAAAAACAGCGTAGGCGGCCAACATGAGCTAAAGCGCCACATCGGGCCCAAAATCGGGATCTTGTATCTAAATTGTATGACGCTCGACGGATCTGGACAGAAACTTGCATAGGGGTCCTTCAGGACACTAATTAACATCCTATGAAGTCCAAATTCCCACGCCCCTCCTAATTTTTTGATTGTAACGGAAACCCCTCAAAAATGGCGTGTATCTTTCGCGCCCTCCTAAATCCGGTTAACAAAAGCCAGTTCTGCTAATACGAAATATTTAATTACATTAATATTTCAAAGACTGGTGTTAAAATTATCTTCTTAACAGGTAGCTTTTTGTGTAGTTCCTGATACGTATCCAAGAACTTTATATTTACATATATACGTACTTATAGAGCTTGGTCGGAGTTCTTTTATCTTGCAACAACGATCAAAAGGAAAATTAAGTCTAGAAAGAGCTCTTGTATTTGTGGTACTCAGAATCTGTTCGCGCTCCGAAATTACTTATATTTACATCTTCAAATTTTGCTCATATATGAAGCTTTCCAAAAGATTGACTTTGGTACTTTATTGTCCCAGCGTGACGCCTAAGCGATCTTGGGCGCGGACCTTGCATAGCAAGGAATGGCTGATAAACTGCATTTAAAACATGGATCCAGTTATGCTAATTGTTGTACCTAAATTGATATCGAGAGATCATTGTATATAGTACGTAAACCTTTTAACACATGCAAAAGACAGGTCCGTTTATCAAGGTGAGAAGTTCAGATAAACATATTTCCATTAAAAACTTTGAGTGTAGATCCAAGCTAATTAACAAGGCTGATCTGGAAAGCTCTCTGCTGAACCCGAGCAATACTTTTGAAGTGTGCCAGTTATTTTAGAAATGGTGAATTTATTCAAAACTTTATGTTAGTGGCGAGTTCCATACGAGTGTGGAGAAGACATAAAAAGCGTATTTTTTCTCAAAATAAATTTACTTTCAGGAAATTACTTAATGAAAGAATTTTCGAGTTTTTTTTTTTTTTTTTTTTTTAGTAACATGACGATTTCTCGTATCTTTACTTGTTAACATTAGCCGACCAGCGCCATGAAACAAGAACCCGTTAGACATACGAGTTACGCAAAACAAAGTTGTTTTTCTCCAGTCGCCATTCGTTTCAGCACCTACTTGACACCTCATTACAGAACACCGGGTGGTCAGATTGGAAACCACTTTTGTACGCCCCCCCCCCCCCCTTGGGAGACTTGTTTTACACTGTATCTCTCACGACATTTCGTTTGCGCTGTACAACGACAAATAAGACTCCAGAAAATTAGTGTCACGTAATCATTAAAGGAAGTTCACGAAAAAGCGAGCACATTAGAAATGAGTCTTACAGAAATGTCACTGCCCCTGAATGCATATATTGTAATATGCGCAGTGAGTGACATTTGCCCATTAAAGTTGGTAACGATGGATGGAAAATAGTTCCATATCTTAACCTCGAATAAAATGTGTTAGGTAACCATTGGTGATAGGAAAATTTCGCGAATTCATTTCGGGACAAGATAGACGTCAAACACATAAATAGTGAAGTCACCTTCGCAATTGGATCACAGTTTATTAGACCCGCCCTGCACGCCTCTGAGCCAATAGCACACTTGCAGGGAAACACCTTGCGAATCCCAGAACTGCCAGGTGCGGGGCAACAGCCAATGAACACACAGCTGAGTCTCCAGTTTGCAGAGGAGCAGTCCAGCCTACAGGTCATTGAACTCGCGAAATTTTCCTATCCCTAGTGATAACTTAAATTATTACTTTCGTTTTCTTTTTTTTTTTATGCATCTAAGTGTAAACATGAGTAGATTTGCATAATATTTACTTTCCTAATTATTTCAATTTTTACTTGAACGACATATGAATAAGTGATGAGGCCCATGAAAATATTAATTTTACATAAGGTGGAAGAATACACAACGTGCATTCAAGTAGATCTTTATCAGGGCTTTTAGAAGTGCTCATCTTTCTGTGAATAGCATATAGTCGATAATAGGCTGTTCGCGAAAAATTATCGCTTTAGATAGCACTGGTTAAGATTTACTTGTCCGCATGGTTAGTGCCCCTTCCCCTTATTTAACAGCGCCATTTACGTGAATTCCAATACGTTATTAACGCCCCGAGCAGGTGACTATTGTGAAAATCGATATGTTCAACACAAGGCGGTTTTAACTCTTGCATGAATTAAGCAAACATTAACTAAGTTAAATAAGTTCAGTGTCCCCAAATTTAAAATTTTCGTTTGTATCACAGCTTGGAAATACAGAACTACTTCCCCTTACTCTCCACCAAGCTAACTGGAGACATGTGTGTCCGTTACAATATATGCAGTTAGTAGCAGGGACTGTATTCAAAGGTTGATT
Organism: Dryococelus australis; assembly: GCA_029891345.1. NCBI lineage: Eukaryota > Metazoa > Arthropoda > Insecta > Phasmatodea > Phasmatidae > Dryococelus > Dryococelus australis. Next base: position 21,712,220 of record CM057004.1, read on the forward strand.
CCAAGAGTGCTCACTTTACCGTGAAAAGTCTTTAAAGGCTGTTCACGATAAAGTGAGCACTTTTGAAATCAACCTTGGAAAAAAGTCACTATCCCTAAGTGCATATATTTAAACGGGCGAACTGAGTGACAGTGCGCCCAGTAAAGCTGGTAACGATGAATGGAAAGTAGTTCCATATCTTATCTTCGAATAAAAAGTGCTAGGTAACCATTTGTGAAAATTTAAATAGTTTTCTTCACTTTTCGTTTTTTTTTTTAATGCATCGAAGTGTAAAAATGAGCATATTTGCATAACATTTTCTTTTGTAATAAATTTACAGTTGCACTAGACCGACGCGTGAATAAAGTGACGAGGCACATGGCAATGTTATTTTTGCATGAGGCGGAAGAATACACAAAATACATACAAGTAGATCTTAAGCAGGGCTTTCAAAAGGGCTAATTTTACCGTGAACAGCCTATAGAAGAATGTAGTGTAATAAACAGTTGGAAATTGGAATTTCCGCAAGAAAGTGGTTTCCAGACTTTGCATTTCTGAATTAGCACGTAAGTGTGTCCTGTATTTTGATATGTAGTACTTAATTTAAGCCAGTGAGATAGACTTGCATGGCGTTGCTAATGATCATCCTTACAACTCATGCTGGATGCAGACCTTCGAAATACAACTTTCTATATCATCCGTAGCCACTAAGTCGTTATTCGGACTACACTGTAAAAATACTTTGTGTAATTTTACACTAATGTTGGTGGCAGCACGAATCTCCAGAACTGTTGGCGTATTTGTACACCAACACGTGTAGATGTATTAAAACAGCTACAGTAGAGGGAAACACAATAATACTGTTTGTGTAAAAATAGCCTATGAGATAGTTGTTTTACACGATCAAATATAAAATAACACCAACTTCGCCAGTGTCAAAAGAGAGTTCCATTTCGTATTTCAACACATACAGTGTGTAAAATTCCACAGACGCTTTCCGGGTTAATTAACATTTACCCAGACATTGTAAATGTAAATGTGCCACATCAATTTGCATTTTTACACATACATTAAGTAAAATCACACCAACACTATCAGTATGAATAATACTTACGTTTTGTGGTATAAAACCTACATCATATATAAGTACACAGACACTCTATGTGTAAATAAGTGACATTATTTTGTATTTTTACACATACGTTAAGTAAAATTACACAAACCCTGCCTGTGTGAATTAGGACTTCGGTTTTTTTTTTTAACACCTACATCAAGTGTAAGTACACAGACACTGTATGTGTAAACATATCATTACATTGTACTTTTACACATACATGAAGTAAAATCACACTAACACTGTCTGTGTGAATAATTGTTGCGTTTTGTGGTATAACATAGTTATAAAACGTTATCTCCAAAATATAGGTAACAACTGATATACAAAAACCAGCATATTCAATCAGCGGGAGTTATGATTTCCTTTTGAACACACTAAAGGATATCGAAGTAGTTTTACTTCCTGTCGCTAGATCACATATTTAAACAAATACGTGTAGTTATATTTGAATTTACAGGAACAGTAGTGTAAAATTACAAATACTGTATTTGTTTTAGCAAATTACACATAAAAATGTAAACTTACAGAAAACTGGTTTGTGTAAAATTATGGTCACAGATACTCCCGAATGTAATGCAAGTTTACATTCACCTGGTCACTGTAAATGTATACAATTAAATATGTACAACTATATTGACATTTGCCACTTGACTTGTTCGCTGGACTTCAGGCGGACAGCATTGTCTTCCGTTTTCTTCTCGGCGGACTGTGCGGCCTTCGTTCTGTAGTTTTCGCGACTTCACTGGGAAACAACTGCCGACCCGTTGCTCTGGACAACAGGTCACTTCGAGCATAGCCTGTTTAGGTCAGCGGTGGTTGTTTCCTGCAGCGGTTAGGAACACCGAACAACACAAACATTTTACACGCATCCATTCCAATAAACCTCCCTTCTAATTCCACGATCCTGGCTGACTCGACCCCGGGGGACTGGGATGTGGGCTCGTTGGTTAGAGACAGAAAACCTGGTACCTACAAACACACCATCCGGCGCAGTTTTAGCCACAATCTGAGAAGGGGGATAAGTAATCTTTCGCCAACCACAAAACCAATCACCGGATCCCCAGGAAGCCATCATGGACACCACAGAACAACACGATTCAGCACAAAAAACCCTCATGCCACTCGACCTCACTGCAGAACAACAAAAGTCTTGGCTGCTGGCAAAACACAATCGCCGTAAGGCGATGTTGGATCAACAGTTTGAGAATGAAACCTGCATTCTGGAAACAAATCGCAGGAAAATCTCCCGAGCCACCCGAGAACCGCAGCCCAAGTCACTCGCGGTTCAAAACCGCTTCGAACCATTTGCCAACATGGCAAATACACAAACAGCTACACTTACTAACACTCAAAATAGCGCATCTGTCCCGTCAACCTCTCACACTTAGCACCCAACCACAAAACCAATTCCGAAACCCATGAGACTGATCGTGCCTGACCCCTCCACATACAACCATTTAATCACAAAAATCCGCTCAATGAACATTACAGTTACTCAAATTTCCCTTGTTCAAGCCGGCCTCCAGATCACATGCACCCACGAACATGCGTATCACGCACTCAAATACTTCCTCAAAATTGCCAACGTCCATTTTTGCACATTCAGTATCGCAGCAGAACACCCTCAAAAAGTGGTAGTCAGGCTCCCACGAACAACCCCAACTGCAGACATCAAAGAGGACCTTGAGGCGCGCCTCTACACTGTCATCGATGTCTATCAATTCAGAAAAACCATCTCAGACCCCAACAACCCTTCACACACTTGGGAAGAACCACAAAATTTTTTCTGCATAACAGCTGCAAGAAACGACACCCTCACCCCCCTTCTCAACCACACTTGCATAAACATGACGGCAGTACAACCCCGCCCGTACAAAAAGAGGATTGGGGACATCCTCCAGTGCCAAAATTGCTGGCTTTACCACCGCACGAAAAACTTCTGTGCCCTCCGAACTGTCTGCCGTCACTGCGCCGGCCCCCACCCCCACACAGCCTGTGAGAACCTGAACAAAAACCCCAACTGCGTGAACTGCAAGGGGAGAGGAGTGCACGGAGCCAACTCAAGGCTCTGACCAGAACACATCCGCCTGGTGCAACTTCGTCAGGAGGCCGCGGTAAAACGTGAATGAAACCCAACGCCCCACACTTCGTGCACCTCCACATTTTCCATCTCCAACTCCAACTAGGCACATTGTTACGGAAAATGTTTCTTACTCACAGGCAATGCGCTCACAAACACAGCACCGCAACACAGAACAGTCTTCCTCTCCGATCTCAACCCAAAAACCAACCAAGCAACAACTCATTCCTCCCCTCACCACGTCAAACCATCCCTCCTTAGATGGCCCCCCCCCGATATCGGCGATATCAGTTCCACACTCACCGACCTCCGCGACCTGATGCGCTTCCTCCGGGAAGCGAACTTCCTTCAATTCATGACCCACATGAAATCCTACATCCTCCTGGGCAATTCCACACCTGACCCCACAGATGAAAACCCTCCTGCTCCTGCAGGCCCTGACTACCTACTCCGGGTTCGATTAGTCATGGATCACACCCACACAGATAGTCCCTGTGTACTCTCCCTTCTCTACTGGAATGGCAACAGTATATTTTATCAAATCTATGCATTAGAAAGAGTACTAGAAACTTACGGCGTAGGAATTGCATTAATTGGTGAAACACATTTAAAACCAAGAAAAATATTTAACATAAAAAATTACACGGCATATCGAACTGACAGAAAATCTAAAGGAGGTGGTACATCAATACTAGTTCATAACCGCATACAGCACCGTTTAAATAATGTGCCAGTCTTGGAAAATTTAGAATACACATCCATAAACATTCGCACCCATGTATGTCACATCACTCTAGCTGCTATTTATAATTCCCCCAATAAACAGCTACTCCCAGCTGACTTAGATAAAATTACAACACAGCCTTACCCATTTTTTTTAGCAGGAGATCTAGATGCAAATCACACTTCCTAGAATAGTAGAGAAAATAATCAAAGAGGCAGAATTCTTCAAAAACATTCTAATCAATATAATTATTTAGTTACAGGCCCAACAGAACTGACATTTTATCCTGCTTGTACAAAATACCAATCAGATGTTTTATATATTGCACTTACCAATTTAGAAAATGTGAATATTTCATTTGAAGTCATCACAGAATTAGATTCAGACCACTTACCTATCTTTTGTCAGTTGGAAGCAAACATACTTAAACAACCCAACGCCACTCTTCTAAAAACACCGGTAAATAACTGGGAGGATTTTAAACTAGACAAAGCAGAAAAAGAAAAATATTATAAATTAAAGAAAGAACTCCATAATTAATTCATTACCTTAAAAATCAATAAATGGGAAAACTTTTATGACTGACATAAACAATATTTACAATGAATTCTGGCGTACAGCAAAAACCTTGCGAGGCCAAACTAAAAAATCAATCTCCCAGCCCATCATAAACACAACAGGAACCCTCTTATACGTCCCAGAGGACAAAGCAAATGCAATAGCTGATTGTTATCAGGACCAGTTCTCACCCAATGCTGATCTAGGAAATCCAAATTTTTCCAGAGATGTTCAAACCAATATCACAGCTTTTTTTTTAACAGCACCATAACTGCAAAACCAGAAGTAATAACACTTAAAGAATTAATCGTACTAATTAAAAAACTTAATGTCAAAAAATCTCCAGGGCACAACAAAATTACTTATAAAATTATTAAAAACCTCCCAGATAATGCACTATTTGCATTCCTTAACCTGTTTAATGCAGTATTAAATTTCAATTATTTTCCTATAGCATGGCGAACAGCTAAAGTTATCACTATCCCCAAACCAGGCAAAAATTACTCTATCCCTGAAAATAGACGGAGTATTCCCCTACTCAACTACCTTAGTAAAGTCTTCGGAAAACTCCTTTTAACTAGATTATTAGTACATGCAGAATTACAACAAATTATCCCAGCAACACAATTCGGATTAATGGGCCCAACACTCCACCACTCACGCCCTCTCCAAATTCCCCACAGACACTTTAACTGCAATGCAAAAACATGAAGTCACAATAGCCATTTTCCTGGACATTGCAAAAGCAATTGGTAAGGTGTGGATACCTGGACTCCTACAAAAATTAATTACTTTTAATTTTCCCGACTGCTACATACATTTACTTGCCTCATACTTTCAAAACAGAGCATTCTTTGTTAGTGTTAGTAATGCTAACTCAACTACTCGCGAAATTACAGCAGGTGTCCCATAAGACTCAGCAATTTTCCCATTTCTGTATAATATTTTTACCTCAGACATCCCCATAACCCATGCCTCAGTACAAATGTACGCGGACGATACTATAATTTACACCCACGATAAAAAAACTGCCATATGCTATCCTCCTAACTCAACTTCAAATAAACGATTTAGAACACTGATTTGAAAAATGGGAAATTAAAACTATTCCTACTAAATCACAAGCATTATTGCTAACTCAACGTAGAATCCAGCCTTCACGTCAAATAACTCTAAATAATATTCCAATCCCCTTCACACAAACCGCGAAATACCTAGGTTTAACAATTGACTCTAAACTAATCTGGACCAATCACATTTCAACAGTTAAAAAGGCAGCACTGAGTAAACTACCGCAACTATTTCCAATGTTAAAAAGCACTAATCTACCCGGACGATTAAAACTATTAATTTACACAGCAATAGTTAGAACAGCCCTTTTGTATGGTAACGAAGTCTGGGGAAACTTAAATAAATTCCTATTAAACTCCCTTCAAGTCATTCAAAATAAGTACTTAAAAATCATAATAAACGCAGCGCCCTTCACTACCAACCTATCGATCCACGAACGTGTATAAATTCCAACTATAAAACACAGTTACTAAACCGCAATATAAATTACTACAATAAACTACTCTCACATTCAAATCCCGCCATTAAACGGCTAGGAGACTACGAACCCGATAAAAACAGAAGAATAAAACGCCCTAAAATGCTTGCCGCATTATAACTAACATATCCTAAACCTTTACACCCGGCCGAAATTCTCCGATCGGTCCGGGACAAAACTACAGTCAGTTTAACAAAACTACCTGGCGCTAGCATCGTGCACATCACTCCGCCCGCTACTCTCACAGCGAACACACCTCTCTCTACTTCCCTAGAAACTCTTCAAGGAGCTGACCGATTGAATACTTTAACCCTAATTATGCCCCTCGAGTTTCTAACAACACTAGATCACCAAACACTTGTTATTTAAATCGCAGTGCTGCCCTTCTCTCATCTGAAGACAGAAGCCCCGCCCTCGGCTGAGATACAGCCAATCAGAAAATTCCTTTAGTATGAAGCCCCACCCACTGGCAAATACTCATAAAATTAATTATTATTTAAACTACGAACCATGAAAATGCTAATTAGTAGCAAAAACAGTTCTCTAATACACTTTCCCACACCCCGTACAAAACAAAACGTTATTTATTAACATTTAACACCCAAATACACACACCAAACACAGTACCACCTCAAATACACACACCAAACACAGTACCACCTCAAATACACATACCAAACACAGTTCCACCTCAAATACACACACCAAACACAGTATCACCTCAAATACACACACCAAACACAGTACCACCTCAAATACACACACCAAACACAGTACCACCTCAAATACACACACCAAACACAGTACCACCTCAAATACACACACCAAACACAGTACCACCTCAAATACACACACCAAACACAGTACCACCTCAAATGACACGACTCGGTTTATTAAATGATATAGTTAGAGGAAGGCCCTGCTTCCTCTGTCTCTTCCTGAAATTTTGCTTAACTTCACGGGCATATTTAATAAAATTCAACTAACCAACTTTTTATAGATTTTACCAAACTTTTAAAATACCTACATTTTTGATTTTCCAAATTCCGTGCCAGTAGGGACCGGAACTCCACCGCCTTTCCCCTTACTTCTGTAGGCAAAAGCGAGGGGAATAAAGATTGGAACAGCCGTAGCCCAGGGGCTATACAGGATCACTAAAACCACACTCCTGACATGCGAGCGCCGCGCGTGCCAGGTTAAAGTGCCTATATTATGGGAGGGGAGCAGGGCGGGGTGGGTTAGCTGCCCCTAACCCTGGTCCAATTTAATAATTACCGCTTGGGAAGACAAGGCCGTCGGTCTATACTCCCCCCGCGCTGAGAGGCTTAGCCTCGGTGATGATGAATCGGCGTTGACATTTGTGTAATTTTACTAATTGCGTGTGGTTATTTACCTGATTATGGTGTAATTTCACACATACATCTAGTTCTCCAAAATATAGCAACACTCCTGGTAAAAATTCACAGCGGTGATGTTAATTTACACACGGAGAGTTTTTCAGTTATAATGTTCTCCTACATGTGAGTAAAATTTCTCTAAATATAAGTGTTATTATTCACAGAAAGTCGGTGTTAAATAACACCTTCAATGTATGTGTATATTTTACCATATATTTATGTATTATTGCAAGATGTCATTTATATTTACTCCTACATAGTTGTGTATATACTAATTACGTGTGTTTATTTACACGATTATGGTGTAATTTCACACAAATGCATCTAGTTTTTCAATGTATACCAACTATATCACATGAGGTGTCTTCAAGATGGCATAATAGCCACACATGAGTAAAATTACCCTAAATATGTATTGTTTTTCACGTTAGGTTATTGGTTAAATACATTTACTTTGCAGCGGTTTTTATGCTGGAACTGTCGTGTTTTTTTTCCTATGTGGGTGTGAGTTTTATTACAAGTACACAATGTGTGTAATACTCTCACACACATATATGTTTTAATACATAGTGTTTATGTCTTTATGCATGTACCTAGTGTTTTTCTTCTGCGCACCTAATTCTTGTGTAATAATACACTTTGTTGATGTGTTTAAACGTATGAAACGTCGCTTTTAAGAAGAAATTTAGGTATACTTTTGCGTAAAACTACATCAACTGTCGGTAGTTTTTTTTTTCGGATTACACGACGAAAATGTAAAAAAAACACCAACACTGGCAATTCGCCATAACTTCTTTCCCCCCTCCCCTACTAAGGACAGGACGTCTCATTGGCAAGTTTCGCTTGTTGTGTAACGGATCCGCGAAATTTACGGGCCTCTATATACAGGATATATCAAAATACTTAATTACGTACTTAAACGTACAAAAAGTTTAATTTACGAGCTGGAAGTTTAAACGTCACCTTTTAAGAAAGCTGCGGCAGTTATTTTCTCAGTTCGGCGGATGGAATCCGTTAAGTGGCACTTCTTGTGCTGTCAGAACTTCTCCGAAGAGATACGTAATTTTTATGAGAAAAACTTATTCCAAAATATCTCCATTAGTTCGATACCGAACAAATTAAAATATTTCTCTAGATGCCTTCTTACAATGTGAGTGAGTGGAGAGATTTGGGCGGCTCTTAACATCGTGGTCTTGAGAGCCGATGAGGGTGATTGAGGTGAGTATGAATTACGCCGGAACGGGAGGGCGGGGTAAACGGGAGATCCCCGAGAAAAACCACCGACCAACGGCATCGTCCGGCACGATTCACACTTGTGAAAATCCGGTGACCCGGCCGGGGATTGAACCCGGTTCGCCATGGTTGGAGGTGAGCTGGCTAACCACTCAGCCTTTTTACAATGTGGCATAATCCCACACATTTTCTGCACCAAAAAGTTGTTGGTAAATGGCAAGTAAGTGCACGAGTTTTACTACACAAGTACGGGTATGCATATCTTTGGCACCCAACGTACTTAATTAAAGAACGTAATGTTGTTTACCAGGAGCAGGTTGCTCCGAGTGTCTAAAAGCAAAATGATCCGGAACTTAAAATGTGTTCTGCCTGCACCCTGTTGTTGGACACGGCTCTCTGCAGACAGCGATGAGCTTGACCTCCCGTTGGACGCATACACTATAAAAGAGATAGACTGATTATCGTATTTTGTATACGCCCTCAGCATTGCCTCATGATTTGCCACTACATTAAATAATCAGATGACGTCTGTTTCCATTTAGTTTCCGAACAGAGTATGCTGTTGTAAATGTGTTTCCCGTAAGTAAAATCTAATAATTATTATTTTCACTTCCCTTAAATTTGGCCAGAATAATTATTGAAATTTTTTTTAATGTATTTCTGTTGATAGCTGTGTGGTAACCATGAGTTAAAGCCTTTTTTTTTTACACGTTTAGGGAGGAAATTATATGCTAAATATAAGGTAGAGCGATTATCAATTTCTGCACATGTACTCAACATTGTCCTACCCCATACCACTACAGCTATCAAAGCCACGTGTTCAACTGCGATGAACGTATTTGTTTGTGTCTTAATTATGAAAATACAAGTCCTTTTATATCAATAAATGTCTTTTACTAATTACGATTTAATCAAGTTGCAGTAAAATTTGATCAGAGGAAGCATAGAATGTTATCGAAAGAACTTGTTTAAATAACCAGCGACTTAACTTCCAATTCTAACCACGTCGTTGATGATATATTGGCAGAAAAGCAGTTGAATGTCGGGACACGGAGTAGCCACTATGCTCTTTGCGCACGCATTCTAATGTATTTTCCTTGTACAGGAAAAAAAAAACTGCACAGTTTTGGGACCAAGGACATGATTAACGTGCTGGTGGCGGGTTCTCTGCACCTTGCATGTCCTCTACAGTTAAAGCACATCAGCCCGGTACAACAGCCCAGCTCGCATAGCATGCATCTGTTGCGACTGCAGAGTGAATGCAGGTTACAGTGCGCATCTTAGCTGCGCAGCGACCAAGCTCCGCGTCCCAATGTTGGACATCTTTTCTTCGTTCGCAACTTTAATACGAGGTTTCTGCTACTGTTTTACCTCGTGGTTTATATAAGTCAATGTTGTGGTATCCTAGCAGACTACACTGGCAATGCTGTAACGCAAGTACTATGTAACCAATTTATCCAGAAAGGTTTTTTTTCTCTCTCTCGCCAAAGCGTGGATTTGCTGTGCAACCCAATGTAAACCAAATGATTTCTGAACTCTTCCTCTGTTACATAACATTGTTCTCACCACTAATTTTAAATAATATAAAGTATGCCCCATCAAGGCTAGTTTGCAGTCTCATTATAAGCTCAAGAATTTTATAAGGGGCTTTTCTCGAATTCATTCAGTTACTTAATAAAGAATATAATGTTGCCCTAGGTGTATACAAACATTCATTGGTGAAAGTAATTTAAATGTTATACCTCAAGACTATGGTTATGTGATAGTATCTTTTATCTTTCATGTTACATTCAAGATACTGTAATGCCAAACGTCCAAACATGTCGATATCTCTTAAACAGTTACTTATAAAGATAATGCTCTTTCTTTACGATTTCATATTATATTTTACAAATATATTTATAAAACTACACTTGAGCACACCACAATTAACAAGTTTCATTTATTTAACTTAATATGCTTTCACATCTGGACATACATCTTAGTTCATACAAGCAAGTATTGACGTTTCATCATCTTTTGTGCATTATATGATAACCCAGCACATTTGTTTTGTACTTACACCACTTCTATATATTTGTATGTGATTTCATATTAATTCCTTAGGCTATTTTATGATAAATATTTCAGTAGCCTCTTTATTGAAAATATTTGTGGTAATTTTCTTTCCAAGGGTTGATTCTCTCTTTATGAAGTGGATTTATATAATATATATATTTTATTATAATCACACGATGGCACACAACGGAACGTCGTAGTTTGGACACACGATTTGGAGAGTTATATTGAGAACGATTGAACTAGTTTTAACAGAAACGAGCAGAAAATTAAAGTGGCTCTACGTCATCATTAGTCAATCTGTACGTTTATACTGTCACCCGAAACCTCAGTTTCGGAAACCCAACTTCCGAAACTAAGTTTTCAGTGAAATGTCTATACCTTTACACGAAACTCAGTTCTAGAAACTTTGTTTCGCTTGTTATTGCATGCCGGAAATCACTGGACTCAAAATAACTATAAATATTAATTTATTTCTTTGATGCTTGCACCAAAAAGGGGTACATTTTAGAGCAAAATCATAAATATGACCAAAAAGTTATTTAAAGTCGTAGACATTACTTTATAAAGCATAATAGGGGAAAGTGGCCGAAATCATACCACCACCTAATTCGTACCACAGTTGGTTTTCTATAAAGCAGGACTAGTGGAGCGCTCTCACGGTGAATACTTGAACTACTAGATGTATTGAGCTGTCCGTGAAAATAGCTCGTCAGTGTATGTATGTGTTGCGTTTTTATTACAGTTATATTGTTTGAGTGTTTGATGATGTAGTTTTTCTACTCCATATGTAAGATAATACAGTACGTCAAGGTAAGTGTAATTAGATTAAATGCACTTATCATTGTGGTGTAAGTAATATTGAACGTAATGGGTGGTCGCTCTGTAGCGAGGCACCTGTTTTAGGTTAGAAATCACGTAAAGAGCGAAGTTGTGCGCAGTTGCCTAAATCGTACCACAGGTTGGGTTCCTAATTCGTACCGATACGAATTGGGGTATCATATTATTTGCAATGCAAAAATGCATATAATCTGCAATTTATTTGCACCAACTAAATAAATTTTAAATAAACACAAGTAACACACGTGTTAATTCTGTACTATAGAATGGCGGAAAGGAAATATGGTGCCTGGAGTGAATCAGACATGGAAAGGGCTCTGGCAGCGTACAGAAATGGAGACATGGGGTTCAACGAGTGCTGCCGCCAGTACGGCATTCCAAAACCAACGCTAAAACGCCACTTGGACTGTAGAAACGTAATTGCTAACGACGGCACAAAGGCGCTTGGACGGACAGCTACCTTGCCATTTGAAATGGAAAATCAACTTGTAAAGCATATTTTAAAATTGGGAGAACTACTTTTTGGAGTCACGATAAACGAAGAACTCAATCTGGCATATCAGATAGCAGAGCACAACACATTCCACATAACTTTAATCGAGATACTCAAATTACGGGTTAAAAGTAGTTTTACGCTTTCCGAGCTCGTCATAAAGAGTTTACATTACGTGAACCAGAATCAAGATCCATGACTACATGTTTTGCATTACCCAGTAATGCCTGATTGTACGCCCCCCCCCCCCCTTGTGACTGATCCCTTTAGGGTATAACAGCGGGTACGATTTCCAGAGCATATTATAAGAAAATGACTTGCCAGGACATCCTTTTGCCAGACTTTTGATAGCACTGACCTTTGAACAGCCATCACGCTATTTAATTGATTGCAGTTGAATACAACCAATAGAAGGAGTTACGCTCCTTCTAATCGCGGCGGGTGGAAGTGCAACCACCTCACCTATCAACAGTGTTTGCCGGGTTTGCCGACACGCACCACCTTGATGGGACCGAGGCCTATCCAACCTCTACTCACTCACTGAGTAAATGTGTCCTCTTCTTGGCGGACCAGACCTGCGCCCCTTCGTTGGAAAGTATCCTTGCCTTTCCCAGGACTGGAAGGATCGCTGCCTGGTTCCAGTAAGGGCTTTCCTCCAGGACGTCTCCCCCAAGCATTAGGGTATTCAACCATTGCCACCCAGAGTCCAGCCCTTGATCAGCACGGCCAAGGCCGGGGCTAATACCGCTGATCCCCTGGGTACCCACGATTTATTCTGCACATTGCTGTGCGCTGCACACCGAGTTTTCACCCAAGAGAAGCCCAACACCTCCGGGACGCCAGACAATCCCTTCATTAGTGCTCCGCCACCTCGAGATCCACTACAAGCCTCGGTTTTGGGACGTGCAGCCGCCTCGCGGGTCATCACCGCTGGCGAGAAATACAAGTCACCTCTGGAAGCAGCATGTACTCTCGCCGTGACCGATCACCAGTGCACTGGTGGGGCCGTCACTCGCCCAGCGCTTCGTCCTCACTCCGTCAGCCACAGCGTTGTCCACTGTGTTTCCAGCCCTTACCATCGTGGAGGTGGAGATGGACTTGAGCAAGAGAGGCTATATAATCGCATCTTACCCCATTTCAAGGGGATGGGGATTGACCTGCTTCTCTGGCTACACTTGCGGCCGGACCACGCTCATGCAGCCAAGTGCCAGATCTCCACCGGAGGGATGAACGAGAAGGAACAACCGCTCCGCATGGGTCGCGTGTTGCCCCACCAGGCGGAGCTTTACACCCGTTACAGGTTGGTTACTCAATTCACCCGTCTGGCTCCACCCCGGCCCCCGGGGCCATCCATGACTACAGCAAAAGGGTTCAATAGGGAATATGCTGGCGAATTTTTGAACCTATTAAAGAAAGTCATTGATGAAAATAAGATTGATGCGACCCGCCTATTTGATGTGGATGAAAGACGCTTTAGTACTGTTCAAAACCAATGCCAAAATATTTTAGTTAAGAAAGCAAAACGCCAGGTGGGTTCAGTCTCTAGTGGAGAGAGAGGTGTAAACACGACAGTGGTGTGTTGCACAAGTTCGTCAGGGTCAAACGTTCAGTCGAGTATCTTAAGCAAACAGATGATCCCATACAAGTCAGTGAAGATACTGATCTGTGTGCATCTTCAAGGCCCACTGAAGATGCCACTAATGAGTCACCTAACTCAGATGAAAACAATGTCCTTTTGATTGAAAAACCAAGTGATGCACTGGCCCTAATGTAACATAAACCACTTCTTATAATCTCTGCGTTTCTATTGAATCACTTTCACCGATTCCTAGATCCAACAAAATATTTAGGTTGGCAAAGGCCCTAACGGGCACGTGTTTTGACAAGCAGTCCATACAAAAACGATTTGGAGTTGGCGAAGGCGTTGCAAGTGGCACAGTCAAAAGTAAAAGAGTTAAACATGAAAATCGCAAAGGACTTGCCATATGACCTACACTTATCACAGAGAAAGACTAACGGACTTGGGCCTACAACGAAGAAACAATCTAAATCTGCAGGAAGAAACCAAGGCCTAGATCATAATTTACACCAGTCATCCGCTTCATTACAGCGTGATATTCCGATCGACATAGAAAGTGTCTTCCAACGTGACGACTGGTATTGTTCTGTATGTGAAGAAACATTTGTGGAAGATATGGTTTAGTGTTTAGTGTGCGCATCCTGGGTTCATGAGAGTTGTGCTGTTGTTAAGTCAGAACTGAAACATTTTGTCTGTGTAGCCTGTAAATAATTGAATATTTCTTGCATTTGCTGTAGAAAAGTAATCAAACTTTATTAGTATTTAAATACTACAATAATTCTGAGTGTTGTACACGCTGTCTTGTTTGTTTTCTCGTTTGGCTTAATTTATAACTTTGTGGTACGATTTAGGACGTAGGGGGTTTGATATAGGACACCAATCTCTTATATCGTACCAGTTGCAGCGTGTTACGAAAAGTTATTTATTTCTCCCCCAATGCTAAATTTTGAAATGTAATCCCCATAAATGTACGCATAAATAGTCATACTTTTTGTTACAAATTCGTAAAAACTTGATATTGTTCATTTTAGATAGTTAAAATTGTAGATGCAAAAAGTGGTACAATATAGGCAACTCACCCCTAAAAGTGTGGTGCTTTGTAACATTTTAAATATATTTGATATTTAGTGTATATAAGTTATCATCGTACATACACCTACATTGTATAAAGACACTGCAATTAGACAAGTTATTTCTAACTAATTTAACATCTTGTTTTAAGTTTCAACAGATTGTAGTGGTACATTTAATACCATATTTACAAATGTTATTTCGTTGTTTATACACACACGAAACCTAACATTGCACACGAAACCTCACATTAGACCCGAAACTTGAATTTCAAACCTCGGTTTCTAGATTCGGCGAGACCTTTACGCAAGATATGTGCTTCCAATGCTTACACAAATGTGATATACGTTCTACATTGTGAATAGTTAAGAGCCTTACGCAAGATATGTGCTTACTACGCTTACGCAAATGAAGTATACGTTCTATATTGCGCCAAGCTTTTATATACTAAATATAAATGAATACAAACATATTAATTTGTAGTAAAGTTTATTAAGGCTGTTCAACCACATGTTACAAGTTCTATAAATTGTGTGACTAATATAATTATTTTTCTCTGTTTAGTGCATTTTTAAATAAAAGTTTGGTTTTAAAAGATTATTAAAAATGTATTATGTCTTTCACTTTTTTATCTCCAACCATGTGTTTGTATCACGAATATGGCTTTCCCTTGCTGAGAAAGATCTCCATGGTGTAACGTGATCGACCAGAAGTTCGCTTTCATTCAGAAACGGGACATATTGTAGGAGCAAACGATAATAATAGTTTTCAGAACCATTACCGCTACGGGTGCGGGAGGCTCTGGGTTCAAATCCTGGGTAAGGCACGAGTGTTAATTTAAATTAGGTTATAATTTAGTCTGTAAGCGGTCCCCTGCTAAGCTTTCAAGCATAAAACCTTGGAATGTTAAAAAGCCCTGTACAATACAAAATATTTGCCGCTACAAAATAGGGAACGCGCACATCAGCAGTGAAATTTCTAATATCCAATTTTCTGTTACTCGATTCTTTAAAACAAACTCGATACAGTGTTTACTGCATGTAGTTGTAGAGTTCTAATGGCCACCTTCTGCATCCATCATCAGATCAGCTCAATGGTACCTTCACATTGTATTGTCATCAGAACTACTCGTGTATGCGAAATTTCAGCTGGATTGGACAACGAGCAATGGCTTAAAATCGACTAGCAAGGTTTCACCCGAACGTACAAACAAACAAACTGATTGACTATTAAGGCAAGTTAAATAACAGCTTGTAATAAGGTTTTTATAACTCTTATAAATTATGTTGCAAAACTGCATGTGATTACTTAGGGCAAACATTCCTCACATCTCGAGGATGGAAAAACGTTATATGAACATCGGTCCGCAAACGCTTCGTTTCTTTACTACAGCGCATAATATACTACGTGCAGTGTATGTCTCGCGGACTCGGTGATGGTACTGTGGAATTCCCTCACAGCTGTAATTAGCAGCTCTATACCAGCCCCAGAGGAGGCCTGACTTGAATGCACGAGATATTTATATGTGGGGACATTAAAAGGCAAATGTGTATGCAACCCCAATGGTAGATTTGTGTACCCTCCATAACAGCATTGTGGCGGATTGCGAAATAATTAGGAATTTTCCAAGGATTCATCAACGCATCTGGGTGTCCGTGCAATGGCGGGTTGATGCATGTGTTCATGCTGACGGAGGGCATTTTGAACATTTCATTTAGTGCCAACTATAAACTTTCACACATGTGCAACTACTTCCTGTGCAAGTCCTCCTGTTATAGATGCAGTGTCGTAGTGTGAGGTGTCGTGTATCATGCGAACGAACGCTGCGATGGCATTCCACAGTAACATGATCCCGCCCGCGGACTGTGATCTGTAGTACAGAAACAAAGCGCTTGCGGACCTCTGTTCATATTACATTTTTTCATCCTCCAGACGTGGGTATTTTTCCCCCTGAAATGAATTATTGCAACATCCTGCATATGTGATTAATCCTTAAAGTCTTGACATTTTAGACGCAGATGAAATATTTATCGTAAAGATTCTGATAAGTGCATTCCCCAAGTACAAGTGCACTGATAACTGCATGGCCACTCGGAATCCCCAAGTACAAGTGCACTGATAACTGCATGGCCACTCGGAATCCCCAAGTACAAGTGCACTGATAACTGCATGGCCACTCGGAATCCCGAAGACTCCCAGGACAGTCCATTCACGGTAACTTCCAACTTTTCTGAAGCACTGATAAAGTTATTCTCTGAAGCTCATGCAAACAAAGGTGAACCGAGTCTAGGAAATTACACCAAAACGACAACTCCCGGCACTTTTGCGCACTCAATTGAATATTATTTAGCATGAGAACTATTTATTTCTAGCGGTTAACAAGTGGGTGAGTGAAGAGATTTTGGCGGCTCTTAAGAGAGGGGTATTGAAAGCCGATGAGGGTGTTTGAGGTGAGTATAGAGGAGCACCGGAACCACATGCGAATATCCGCGAGTGACCCGGCCAGGGATTGAACCCGTTTTGCCCATGTAGGAGGTGATTATGCTAACCGCTCAGCCACCGCAGCTCCAAACAACAAGCCTTTTTGCTCTCTTTTTATACACAGTAATGATAAGTGATATATCATTTATAAAAGTGTTATAACTTAAATTCCCGTTTAATAAAAAAATTAAGATACATTTATATTAACAGAAGTCTAAAACGCTTGTGATAGCTAGATAACAAATTTGCGAAACAACTAAACATGCCATACATGGGAGTATTCTCCAAACGTTTGATTGAAAATTAGCTAAGGTACCGCGAATAGATTACAATACTGCAGTATTAATAGATACATAGAGTATAGTAAGTGAAAAAAAAAAAAAACAATAAACACCTCACAAAAAGTATGGAAATACATAAAAGAAAGCACAGTAATTAGACGTCACCACCTGTATCGAAACAAAACGTGAAATTCAAAGTGGTTCGGAGAAGAAAACCTTTTTTCCATTATCACAGACAAGTAAACACTACAGAACAACAAAATTAACGCAATGGTGTCCCTGACTAGGGTGCTTTTAATTTCTTCCCACTGAAGCTTAGTAAATTACTAATTGTATGACCTCCATGTGCATTGTACAGGTTCCTAACACATCGTGGTATGCTTGTAATCCACTGTCTCCTGTCTTGCGGAAGAAGGTCCCATTCTATTTGGGCAGTTATTATGAGATCCGGAGGTGTTTCTGGAGAATGTGGGTGATTATAAACTGCTGTTCTCAACTTGTACCAGGCATGTTCAATGCGTTAGTGATCTCTACGTGTATCACAAAATAACTACATAACTCCTACTACCCTAAATGCCGTATCGCACAATATTCCAAACATTTGCGAGATGTATATTTCGACAGCGTATCTAGAAAATTACTGACATTTCTATGTAGCGCCAAAACTTTGTGCTTACACTCTAAATCTGAATCAGTGAGAAATTCACTGTTTCAATCAGTCAAACGTATCTCACTGATTCAACAGTCACTTCAGGGAATTCAACTGAAGAATCAGTGAAAAAAAAAATCAGATTTCCTTCACTTTTTGATTTAGTGAGTTTTCTCGCCGATTCATCAGTCGAATATAAATCACTGATTACTCGGTGATTTATGTTTGACTGATGGGTCGATTAAATAGCGTGTAAAAATGGCCGTTAAGCAACGCATTTCAAGTGAAATAACAACGAATAAACTAATAAAAACCAATACAAAATACTTTCAAAAATGTGTTTCTTCGCTCAAAACGCCATTTTATAAGGTAATAGGAACACACAGCCTTTCATTCAGTTTTCACGTATTTCGTTTCGTTTTCATGTAATCGTCACATCACTCTGTTTGAAGGTTTAAACTGTATATAATGTGATGAAGAGAGTGCACTCATCCTATACATTATTCGTTTGAACAATTCTAACGGCACCAATTAAACCAAAACCGAAGAGTAAGAGGATACAATTTTAATCCTCATGATTTTGTGGCGAAACTATGACACATACATTTTTCTATCGTGTTATCTACTTAGCGTAGTCGGCCTAGAATCGAAAGGTTTGTGAGTTCAATCCCAGCCACCTACGAGAGTGCTGCTACTTATTTTTGCGGTAAATTTGCGCAATACAAATAGTAAACTATCGTAAATATGTTTATTTCACGTATTTATTTGGCTACATTCAGTACAGACAACATTAAATTCCCCACTCTAATCAGGCGTCACTTATACGATCAGTGAAATAATTTCATGTCACCAATTCAATCAGTGAAATTTTTCCACTGAAACAATCAGTGGAGCCATTTTCACTGATTCGAGCAGTTGAATTTCACTGCGAATCGGTGGTTTCCCACTGATTCTAATGAAGAATTTTTCGAGGCAAGCGTGTGGTTTAATGCTGATGCACAGTGCCTCACATCTCAAGTATCTCCCCCCCCCCCCTCACCATTACTACGTCCCTAGATCCGCCAATGTCTAGAATATCCCGACAGAACGAGAACTTTGACACTAATCGAGCGTACTGTTCACGGGGCTCCTCAGATCGCCTTCGAACTGATCATTCGACGTTTGTTAACTTGCGATCTGTTAGGTTCGGATGATGTTGGCAATTACATACTCAGCATTCATAGCAACA
The DNA here is from genome assembly GCA_029891345.1 of Dryococelus australis. Taxonomy (NCBI): domain Eukaryota; kingdom Metazoa; phylum Arthropoda; class Insecta; order Phasmatodea; family Phasmatidae; genus Dryococelus; species Dryococelus australis. The sequence goes on from CM057004.1 coordinate 21,731,537, forward strand.
CGTCAAAATGTTAGTAGCTAGGAAGCATTCAAAACCGAAATGCGCTTAAATTTGGATTAATTTTTTACAATAAAAAGTATATTTTAGTAAAATTTATAATGTTACAAAATATATACATTCTTCTTTCACAGACAGATTAAATCGCACTTTTCTGACAATCTTTATGGTGCCTGTACTAATTTTTAATGAGTTATTCACGTTGTACAGTCAGCTGTAGTGCTCCATATACAGTTGCTTTACTACAGCCTTAAGAATGGCCTTTGCCCAAATCTCTTCACTCACTCATTTGAATTTTTCTCACGTTGCAAATTAAAGCTTAATTTAGTGTAACCATGTAATAAATACAGATAAGCGTAGAAATTATTACATTGCTTTTAAAATATTCAGTTGTCCTAACAGTAGTTTAATAATAATAATGTTCACACACTGCCCCGTGAAGAGAACATTATGTTAAAAGACACAGAAGTATGTCATAATGTGATTTTAATTTTAATAGCATTATTAATATGCAAAATTGAAGCAAAGCTATAGTATTTTACATTGAAAATTGTTATAAAGACGGGAAATCAAATGAAGACGAGCAGAAGAAAAACTGGCAATATAAGTTTATACAGGCGAGTTTTGCTTTATCTAAAACGAGAACTAATCAAATGACTCCAGCTACACAAATTTTATTTAAGATGTATTTACAATCTCTACACGACCATGCAAACACCTATCGCTCTTAATATGAAATAACCTCCAGGAAGCACCAAACTTTATCACAAAGTTACAATTAAACGTTCTATGAGAATAAATACTATGTGCTTCAGTCAATTTATTTACAGCGCTACCTGTGTATCGCCAGAGATGATGCAGCAATATTATACGGGGATACGATGGCTTGGCGTTTCAGTGTTCAAAGAGAAATTTATTATAACTCACATATTTTGCTTTACATCGAATAAAATAATTCGTGACATTACAAAGCAGAAGAAATAAATAATTTTCATCGACCGTGGAGATAGGTATATTTATTATTTCAAAGTATGTTAAAAAAGCATTTCCTCGCATAAATAAATAAATTACGGAAATTAATGTTTCTTTGGTGGTAGAAAAAGGAAAAGTTGTACAATGTCTGTTATAGTAAAAAATCCTACAACTCTGCATAAAAGCAATTCGGGAGTGAAAAGGCAGCAGACTACAGAACTGGTTCTCAGCTATCTTGATTGTGGAGAAGTTTGCAGATCCTACCACAAAAGAAATACGGATCTGGACAGATGTGCGCCTGTCATTCGCGAAGAGAGGAGAAGTACCCATACGCACGCAGACATAGTCGGCAGTTCTTCCTTTCTTCGCCATCTTCGTAATCCGGAGCGCTGTTGCTACCACATATGATTTCAATAATAGAATATACTTAGTCCATCCAACCACATAAAGTTTCCTCAACTAACGAAATTCATCATTACTATATAATCGTTTATTTTTCCACGAAGTTTTTTTTACCTAATGCAGGCTTATATTACAATTGAAATACATAGAATTTAGGATACTATGTACGTATGTTTTTTAAATAATTTATATCCAGTATTGTGGCAATAAATTATTTTCATACGAACTTATTTTGATGATATAAATTTGTTGTTTAATTTCCAGTTCAGTCTTATTCATTTGAAAGATCTTCCTTGTTAGTTTTGATCAGTATTAAATTAATACTGTACAAATTTACTTATTTCTATCTACTTAAGATACCTTAGTTTGTTAAAAAAATATATATATATATGCAGAAGTCTTTATAAAATCGATACTGTGGTCTATGTAAAGTTAGGTTCAGAAACTTTGCCGGTGACAGGTTCGTGTTTCAGTAAACCACAGTTGATTTGATCAGTAACGTTAAAAGGTTCCACACAAAAATTTGTTTCCAGAGACAATATTTTTACCTTTTATTTGAAGAAGGTGAAATATTTTGCACTTTCTGCAAAGGCAGCTTGCTATGGATTATCGTAAACTATGCGAAGTACTTAGTGATTGAGAGTGTTTCGGTGCCTTCTGATCTACGGCAGAAGAATTTTGACCGGAACGGAAAATATTTCTGAACATTTAGCAACACCTCCTACAGTTTCGACAGCGTATCACATGACAAGTGCATTGAATTGGCAAGAGTTATGTTGAACTTAAGCATAGTAAAAAATAAAATCCTGAGAAACAATGAGTATCATAAAACAAATTAGTGTAAAAGTGTAGTCAATTTCCAAAGCGTCCCTTGTCCACAAACATGTAAATTTGCAATAATGGTCCTTTCTAGAATTTTCTAGGAAATGACAAATGTTTGACAGGTCCAAAGCTGCGCGAAGGCCTTTATAAACACAGGTTTAAAATTCATGCCTTTTTCAGAGTAGGTATTTTCCACAATCATTAAAAAGAATTAATTTCATTGTAAACAGATTGCTTGGTTTCAGAAAGTTATAATTTCTACAATGTTCGCGACTAACAGTAACACCCAAATCAAAGTTCATACAGCCACATTAAAAATACAATCCATATACATTCTTCGCTGTTTCCCCGACATACAATGTACACGGACAAAAAACCCTTTGGAAATGGACCACTCAAAAGTACTTGAAATTTGATCTCGAAATCTATAAGCGATTTTAAGTATGTGTCATACAAAATATTCTCCTTTATACATTACATTGATGATAAATTCGTTTAAATTAATTCGAATTCATAAGTAAAATAAATTGAAATATGAACACTTACTACTCTATATTTATTAAATAAATGAGCAAGATTGTAAATGATATATTCTTGTACGTACATGAAAGTATGACGTGATCAGTCGCAGTTGTGTTTCAAATTCATATAACATACAAGTGTTGGTTTTTGCTCATAGATATGTTTTCACTCTTATCCACTTAACTGCACGTTATATTTTACTACAACAATTGGACATAGTTAACATTGGTACACCTATTGAAAGAGTAGGTACTAGTAACACTCAAAATAATTAATATCATAAAAATGGCCTCATTCGCCTGAAGTAGGGTTGGATATGTAACACCTGGCTATGTTTTGTGAAAGAGCCTTGTAGTTAGAAACAGATTTTATGAAACTAAAACCGGAAGCTCGAAATATATAATTGGTTTTATCACTCTGTTTACGAATATTCATTATCAGTTAAAGAAATGTAAAATTTAGTTTATGAAATAGATGTGTAAGTTTTTATGAACTTGGCTGGCTGTAAGTTGGAAGTAAACACAATCAGCGAGTCCATGACATTCTATACATTACATCTGTGTTTCATAAATAAGATATAATAAGCCACGAATTTTCAATGTGCTATATTTATAATTAAAACAACAAATACATACACATTTACATTATTATGATAAGAGAGGTATGTGTGTTCCTCATCCAAATTGTACGTGTGCGTATTTTTATTCATTGAATGCATGGCGTATGTGTACATAAATAAACTATACATATATGCCTATATACGCACAGGTGGGGTTAATTACACAAAATAAATCGATTTAAAAATGTGTTGCAATTATGTTGCCAAGAAAGTAAAATTATGGTATTTAATGATCTTTAACTTTTCCCATGATTAGTGTAGTGCGACACATTATTCCGCGCCCTTCTACAAAGTAGGCTGCACGACGGAACAAATAAGTATTAGAAAAGTTTTATTATCTAACATATTTGTCGCTTTTTCGCAATTTTTAAAATTCGTCGAACTGATTTTCATGCAAATAATTCCGTACTGCAGTTTGTTTGTTGTAAAACGTGTTTTGTAACATTACATCTTTTAATATGTACGTATCCGAAAGTGCGAAACTTGGTGGGAATATTTAGTACTAGCGCTATATTTACTTCCTGAAATATGTAATTCGCAATAACAGCTGAAACATGGATTGGACAAAAAAAGTTTACCTGGAAAAGATCCCTTTTTCCTTGAATAATTTGTAACGTGCATGTCTATAAAAAGTGATTTGTAATGTACAGGTATTTATGAGAGTCTCTCAGATATCTGATATTTTTTGTTGCGACTAAATATTCAAGCAATAATTAATATATTCCTTTCATACATAACTAATTAAATAATTGCTTTAATTACATTAAAACAATCATACATTCATAAGACAATTATGTAAGAAGGGATCGTAAAACGAAAGACACATACCTCTATGATGCCATTGGCTTTGACATGAATGATCCATGAGGGTGCGATAATCAAAGCCGTAAGTGATTGCAAAGTAGGCATGATGATTTTTTTTTGTATATACACACAAACACTTGTAAATAAATTTGCTGTACGAATAGGAATGATCAGCCCCTACAAATACAAGAATAGGGAGAAAAAATACTTTTGACGTACCTGATGAAGGTATCCGTTCATTCTGTAAAGCATTACAAAAAAAATCTTCAGTTGTTTTCGCCTTGCCTTCGGGTATAACTGGATCAAGTACTAAAACTATACATATTAATTCTTCTTAAAAATTCCGTATCTGACGGGAATATTATGAACAATAAAGTTCATAACATTAAACAATCACAATGAAAATTACAATTTCTGTGAAGTAAAATAAAAAAATTGCCCGCCTAGATATGTTTTATTGTAAATAATGTACAACCTTTTATAAATTAATATTTTATTACAGGCGTAATGCTCTGGTAGTATATGACATACTGATTCATGGCAAAATGCGATTTTGGGACTGTTAAGGCTGAGTTTCGTGAACAACATCTCTGTAGGCTACATAAATGACAGTGCCACTCACGAAATGTATAGTTTTTAGTGTTCATAAATTACACATTTACCACTCTGAGTGCTATTGATGCCCTATGACGTTCATTGAATGCAACTGTTGTATAGAGTTTGCTGAAATTGTATGAAGTCCGCATTCTTCGAAGACACTGACAATGTAACACTTCTCCACCAGCAGTTCTCATGACGTTCACTGTAACATTATATAACGTCGTAAGCACCCAAAGAGTACATTACGAAAATGAACACAAAGGATTTGTAAATAATGTTACCAACGAAGTGACACTTCTTAGATAACATCACTTGAATGGGACACTATCGCTCGGCGTTTCGCTGATAGCCAACCAATGATGAACGCCGTAGTAAGCGTGTCTGGTCTATGTAGTCATAGATAAGGTGAATCACGTACAGCTTGTCATAGATGTTCGCATATCTCCCCCACTCTCGAAGTGTTTAAGATAAATGTGGTGCAGATTGGGGCAGGATTACGCACGTTAACATTTGTTTAGTTGTATATAAAACAGTTATTAATACGTTAAAACCAGAGAAATTTGAGGCTCTCATATACCCTAAATTAGATATTCCAAACCCATCCTGAAATACTCTGCAATTCGCGTACAATAGTTGCAGAAAAATTTAATTTTCGTAGTTTTGGCCAGAACGGTGTGGAGTTTGCGGTGGGCGAAAGAGTGCACATATTGGAAAATCGAGAAATTAAACAATTGCTTCAAAATGTTCAAAAATAAAAGTGATAACATTGTAGGCGACAAAGATTGTAACAATAATCAGATAAAAATCGCATGGCACCAGTCTTTAAAATACCTAAACATTATCCAATTCTATCATGAGTTTCTGTGTACCACTCTCCGCGCGATGCGTATAATACGTTTTTGTTCGCATAAGTTTCATTGTTTTAATCCTCAGATGCGAGTAGTACATTTTTCGGATATAATTTAAAATTAAAGTTTTAGTTCAATAGATAATGGTTCATTTTTGTAATTATGGGGTTGTCCAATACCCTACCTCTGAAGTTACCTGAAATTATGAGTTACTATTTATTTATTTACTTTTTTTTTTGCATTTTGGAAACCCCTACAACAGTTTTGGCTGAGTTATGTGCCACATTTTCCGAAATGTACACCTTTCAGTCAGTATTCCCTCTACATTTTCTGAAAAAATAAATCAATAAAACGATGCTCGTAATTGTAACTGCTTACAGCAAAACCAAAACAGGTTCTACTATACTTATTTCGCTTCTCCATGATGAGAAAAACATGCAGTATGAAGTTTTGCCCCATCATGACATTCGAGGTTTTGCCCCACGCGACATGATTTAATTTTCTGACTCCTGCACTCTTTGCTAACGGTCAAGATTTCAAGGTTTCTTAAAGAATTCACATGAAGGTTTTAATATTTCCAGTTCTTCAATCAAAATCAAAGATATGTGGAAATTTCGTCCTTAACTAGAAACATGGTTTAAGTTCTCATTGTCTGAAATAAGTGAAATTGGGCTCTGTCAGAAATGTAAACAGTTTCCGCAAATTATTTTGATGCACCAAGCTAACGCTCAAGAACAGACCACGGGTGTTTAGAAAGGAGAGATACGTCGTAGTGAAAAGGTGAAATTAAATATTTCACAACACATCCTGTTGATGAACTAAACATATTTCCCCGCCGCTCACTACACATGATTTGAATAAGTTGAGATTGGTAGTAGGAATAAATTCTAAATTCCAACTGCTGGCCGTAGACGTAGCCTACATTTAAATACAGTTCGAACACGATAAACAGGCTTCCGTATCCTATGTGACCGCTTCGGCTGATTGCAATGATATCACGTTGCAGAACATAAGAAATAAGCGCAACCCGCAAAGGATATTAAGAATTATTGGATGTTTTCGGACTCTATGGCAACTTACAAAAAGGAAATAACGAATTGTACTACCGGCCATGGAGAATCCAGATCGCGGTAAACAGAAAGGAAAATAGATTAAGAAACGCAAATGACAAGATAATCCCTAGGGCTAGATAAGCTCACTTTTTTTTAAAGGCCCTAATGCGGGAATTCTCCCTGATCTTCTAGGACAGAGGCGGTTGCAGACGGGCTGTGGGCGATATTCCTTCACAAAGTACACCACAGAAAGGTTAATCCCATAATATAATTAACGATTTATTGGTGTTCAATTCTGATAATATAGATGCTTGAAAAGTTCTCCTTCACAAACACAAACATGCAGCTTGCCTCATAGTTGCCTTATGTATAGAGCCACGAGTATTTCGCGAATTCATTCGGTGGCGAAGTAGACTTCAAACACTTGGTATTTTCTCCTTCCATGGTGATAAGGGGGCAGTTGTTTAGACACGCTCCGTTTAACAGTGCGCCAATAATAAGCAGGATGCAGTAGTGTGAGTTAGCGTTGAACAGCACTGTACAAAGGCCTCGCTTGATTGCAGCAACCAATAAGCAAACGACAGTGTCTCTCGTGTGTTGAGGACTGTCAAGTCCAAGTCCAAAACAGTCCGTGAAATACTCTACTTGTGTATCATCCTCTATTACAACTCGTTGATCGAATATTAGTTACCCTATTACACACCGAACCAGAAATACCTAAACTGCGAACTTTCGCCCCACTCTAATCAATAGTCACAGTATAGAAATAGGTTTATATGTTTCATTCATGTCATAATTAAATTATAATTCGGTGAAAATGTTTCCGTCGTGTTGGCAGATGTCTGGAGTGGATATTACGCAGTGGCAATGAGTCACTTCTTCCACAATCAGACAACCAACTGAAAATAAAAGTTATTCGTGATGACCATGTTTGTATCGAACAATTTACGAATGCATTGAAACGTCGTTTACTGAGAACCGCTGTACCCATACTGTACGAAAATAGCCAAAACGAATCTGTTTCAAGTGAAAACTTTCCTATGGCACCACAAACCTCTACCGAAGCAGAGGAGGACACAAAGAAATCTGTGAGTACCTTGGATGTATCTGCGCCTTCATATGACACTATACCGGGAGACCAGGCATAGCTGCGAAATCAAAAGTAACTCCAAGAGCAGTAGAATTGATTAAACTGTTACGGAAAAAAAAACCAACTGGAAACCTGCACACAGTAAATGTGCTTACAGAATAAATAAATAAACACTAAATTCGATCCGGCTGATATACTGCTAGAGATGGCAATTATTACGGACAGGTGTTTCTCGCGAGAAGAATTCAAGACCAGTTGTACTCCAAAACAGTTTTTTTTCATATGCACTTTCGTGGTTGAATGATTTTAAAGTTCACGTGCCTGAAATGCCTGTCCGCGAATCATGGACGTTCAGTATCTGAGCACTTTAATACGATAGGGCCAGTCAAATAGAAACATGTCTGCTCACGTGGACACGCTGCGAATAACCAAAGGAAGTTGGGGTCGTTGACGTAGGGTATTAAGGTCTAGCATGGCCTAAAACCTTTTCGCGGAAAACGCCTGTCCCTAGTAATTATCTTGAAAAACTGCACTTTCCACTCTTAACACTTTGTAGGCTATGCTCGGACTAAATATCAGAGCAGTTGTTTGTGATCAGAGGTCCACAAATCAGAACATTTTTGAGATGTTGGGAATAACTAGATACCGGCCTTACTATATGCACAATAATTCAAAGATTTATGTTTTTTTTTATGTGCCTCATTTGATTGAAGGCATAAGAAATTTAATAGAACGCAATGATTTTTTAGTAAAAGATGAAACCATTTCTTTGAAACCCATTGAAGACCTTTTAATTACTGATTCCTCTTCTGGAATCGCAAGCGTTATTCCGAAGATCAGTGCTAAGTATAATCACCGTGGACCTTTTGACGAAATGAGCGTCAAGAACATTAATGTTCTTGAAAAAATACAGTAAAATAGCCAACGAATGTGTTTTCGACTCCGGCCTCGGATAGCTTCTGGCGAGCGATACATTTTCTGCTGGGCGAGTTTTCACGTTCCTGTCCCCATATTTCCAACAAAAAAAAAGGCATTTCTCAATAACTAGAGGAACGTTTGCTGCAAGTCACGAACCGCAGTTTTGTCAGCTGATTCCTTAAAGACTGCCACAACCACAAGTTAGTTACGTTTAGTAATATATAAAACAATACGTATCTGAAGGAAAATGACAAACCAGACAGTTTGAATACACATGTCACACTAAGAATACGTCAGTTCAGTGCGATTACCACTCAGATGCTCAGAAATTACAAAAACTTCAATTCCTGAAAAACGATACACTGTGAAAAAAATTCCTGGTGAACTTCCTAAAATGGAATGAAAGTTTTTTCACTCTATGCTAATAATACCACACATCAAGCTGCAGATATAGGGATGTCTAGCATCGCTACTATACAAAGTTCGGAACTCCGGTATGCATTTGACTGTTTCCTGAGCAAATATGGGAACACTACAATCATTGTATAAGGGAAAACATCATTCCTACTTTCTCATTAAGCGTATACACTGATATGGTAGACTGGGCACAAATATGTTTATGAAACTATAGTCTGTGAAGTGTTTTCATTTATGTTTAAAAACTTAACACATATTTGCAGTAGTAAATCTGTTTTACGCCAAATCGTTTAAACCACCCAAACTAATTTGAACAAACTATGCCAGCAGGTTATAGTAATGATCTCTTGTTTCCTATACCGTGTCGAAACCACTTAAAAGTGCCATAGCGTGTTTGTAAAAACCTACTTTGTTCAGACTTCTCAACTTCAATTTCACCTCCAGCGAGGCAGTTGGGATGTCTTAATTTTAAGACAAGAAAATATTTCCGTTTCTGTGTAGAATATTTCGTACGGTCCAGAGTTTGTGTACCTCAGTAACTTAATCTTGTAATGTCACTGTATGTTGGTATATAAAATGTTTTAGAACTAATTATTCTTTATGATTTACTGCACGGGCTCATTAAACGGCGCAGTTAAGTAAGCTGAGGCAATAAGATTTCAATGTTGTGTATCTAAACATGTTACATGCCAAGAGATATTATTCTTGTCATTACTATAAAGTAGTTCAATAAAGTAGTAAGGAATTTTAACAATGTTATAGGCTAACAATTTTGGCATTAGACAAGAATACTGTATCTGCTGAAATTTGCAGGGAAGTCAACTATTACTTGGTTTTATTTACCTAAGCGAAAATGTATTATTGGAAATGTATAACGTTCATTCTAATGAATATTACATAGGCACTGTAAATGTATTTTGTCGAATTGTTTTTAATTCTAATCGATTGTTTACTGTAGTTTAGGTATTCATGATAAAATACGAGTGCTGTTAGGACTTACAATTATCAATTTGATAATTGTATCAATCATGAATGATGTCATCATGTTCATATGTGAAATGAAATTTACAGGAAATGCGTTTTCTCTAAGACTCACGAAGGTATGCAATTTGACCCACTGATAACAGTTTGGGGTTATGATCTACTACAAATGTGTATGTTCGTACAAATAATCAGTATTTTAGATTTGTCGATTTAAGTCTCATTAAGGCAGTGTCCGAACCTAGGAATGCACTTACGTATATAATCATACTCCACTCGGCTCGATACTTGACACATTCCGACACATACTTATTTGCATCCATTACAGCAATTAGCCAGCTGATAAGATTGTGAACAGACATATTGACCGAAAACAAAAACTGAATTCATGTTGGAACGTACGAGCATAAATGTAAAATTAATAACCCATTAGCAGTTGCAACTGAAAAGTGCATGGCAATAAAATTGTTGCTATTAATCAACTACATATATTTTTTCAAGAAATTATTTGGCGCAGTAAATGGAGTTGTCTATAATTTATCAATAAAACTTGCAAAAACGAGAGGCAAATTTTATTTAACACTAATAGTTTTATGAGTACAAATTAATTCACGACTTTTGATATAAATTTTATACTCATCCATGACTTACCATGTAAAAAATTGGCAATGTTCTCACTGCCCTTCACATTAACGTCACATTCATTGCCACACCATGTTTATAACAAATCACAAAGAAAACTGGTTAATATTATCTTGGCTCATCTAGATTATTAAATGTTAAAGAGTATGCATGTACATTTATACGAACTTTTCTCGGTGGCCTTTTCCGAAAGTTAATGCTTCCATAACACTCATAAGAAAAACTAAGTATTAGGAATAACAATTATGAATTGTAAATCGCTTTTCAAAATAGTAGCCTATGCGCTGCAACGGCGCGGGACGTACACTAATTCGCTTGCCCGTGTACTAGCGTATGTCATGTCCCGAGACATGTACAAATTCGTTTGCCCGTGTACTAGCGTATGTCATTTCCCGAGACATGTACAAATTCGCTTGCCCGTGTAGTAGCGTATGTCATTTCCCGAGACATGTACAAATTCGTTTGCCCGTGTAGTAGTGTATGTCATTTCCCGAGACATGTACAAAATGTACGTACTTAGACGAGTGCGAACGCTGTATGAGAGCGCATCTCATTAACTTTTCTTTTAGCGTGATCTGAACGATAAGGGAAAACATTGAAACTAATAAATACTTACTTTCATTCAGCTAAAGTGATTTCATGCAAAGTACGCAAAGCAGAAAACTTACGTATACTGCGGGAATAAAACATTGATGATCAACTATAAGGATCAACTCTAACATAAGTTTTTGGTTTTTAAAGCGACAATACAATTATTGTCGTCTCTGTAAGATCCATGTTTAGAATAATGTTATATATATATTAATGGCTATTGTCTAAAAAGCTGGCAGCTGCGGGTGTTTATAGTTACACGAGCACACTATTTTATAGTGTACACTGAAACCTCAAACTCGTAACGGTGCGAGAAAACTTGACACTGAAGTTATTATCACTAACGATAACAGTAACGAACGCATAAAAACTATCCACAACAAAGAGAGTCGCAATGTTCTACTTCGGACTACAACGATGCATTACAAAATATAACTATTTCTACACCACAAATAGGTTGAATGCAATAACTTGGTTCCATTCGCTAATAGTTAAGCTGGGTTTAAAATAAAATAATTATGCTTTAAGAAGTATGCAGTAAGCGCTTATCTGGCATACGGAATCACATCTTCTGTATTCGCAGCTTTCCATTAATGTTTTCATTCTTAATTCCAGCCAACGGAAACAGGTGGCAAGTCTGTCATGTTTACGTTTGTTCCTAACCTAACCTCGTGTATCACAACCATATAGAAGCAGATCATACTTCAAAGCCGACATTTGCTATCAGAGAAGCTTATTATTTGTGAACAAATATAAATCGCCAACATGTGCACACACACTCCTTTATCATATTGTTTTATATTTACACTAGCTGATCCCGGCAGACGTTGCCTCCGCCTCTTTTTTTGTCCATAATGAATACGTATATAACGCCATCTGTTATAGTTAAATTGTAAATGCCAAATTTAAAACATGAAGTGTAAATGCCATGTGCATGTGTGTCATAGTGAATTAGGCGCAATTGTCATGTGTATTGTGTTTCGTAAAGATATATTTTTTACGTATAAAAGTATTATATTTTACATGCTATAATTACGTAGAATTGACATAATAAATCTGTAACTAAGCATTCAACGCCGCTTATTAATTGGTTTTTCATACGTAGTTGTTACACAATGACAAAACACATGTGTAATTATTCGATACGCATAGAAGTTTCTGCAACGCATTTTCACGTTCTATTTTGCCTTCCCAGTGCGTAATGGGCAAAATCGGCCCATAAATATAGAAGTTAGACTCCAGCTCCACCTATCGGAATGAAACATAACTAAAAACATTACTCGCCACCTCAATAACATATGGTGTGAATATCGTTTCAATTGGTCCAGTGGTTTGCCAGTGATGATGCGGTTTACTCACGCACAATGGATTATATATAAATAAATATATATATATATATATTATATATATATATATATATATATATATATATATATATATATATATATATATATATATATATATAAAACTGGAAATAGCAGCTTCCCGCGAACAACACCGTTCTGCTCTGCTCTGATTGGTCGTAGCCTCGAAATTTTTACTTAAGATATAAAATACAACTATTTATTTCAACGCTTAAGGAAATGCCACTAACGCACACAACCTAAGTATCACTGGGAACTAATACATAAGATAACACACTTTCGTTTCTTCAACAGACATCTTAATTCATAACATAACGTATAAATATTTATATTGCAAACCCAGCTTTACTTCAGATGCCGCAGATAACGCTACAATAAGATGTGCCGGTGTGTTTAAACGCAGTCGAATCAAATGATTTCTCGGTTCATAGTGTACCGCTGTTACCAAGAATAACATCTTTTTTTTTTTTTTTTTTTAATATCTTGAGTGTATCAAAAATTTTTGTTTATTCTGGAGGAAGTGAGTGAGTGAAAATATTTTAATGGCTCATATCATCGAGCCGACTGTATTCTGGAATGTTTGCCGTCTCCTAGCCCACAAATGGATAATGAAAACAATTTACGTACACAGTGTAAAAATTGAAATTATTTGTAACAGTAGGGTATCCCTGTGCGTTAACTTTGTGGCATATTTATATTATTACAATTTACTTATCCTGAAAGTAGTTATTCTGTGATGTGCCCCATGTTTTGTTAAATGAATAAATACATTTTTTCGTCAACGACCACTTATTTTGTTTGCACGATTATGCTATAGGAAAGAAATGTATTTTATCACATGTAAGATCATCTTCATGACGAGGAGTGTTAATTCATACAGCAAATGTAGTTTCGACTCGTTTAATGTGGGCATTTTCTCTTCTTTGCTAGCATTCCCTGACCACTTAGCCATGTTAATTTTAACGTGTTACTAACATGCTAGCAGTACGTAGCGTATCACATTTTTAAACAGTTTTTCTTCCGATGTTTGAAAAAAAAAAAAAAGAGAGAGAGAGAGAGAGAGAGAGAGAGAGAGAGAGAGAGAGAGAGAGAGAGAGAGAGAAGTTTTCGGTGCCTGAATCCTGTGAGAGGCTCGAGTCGTTTAAGCCGGCCTTACATGATACCCAATCTCTGCTACTTTCTGAAATACTCATGGGCACAACAGAAGCTATAAAATGTTATATAGCAGAGGAGAAGAAATAACGCATCACTTCATACCCACACGTTACCTAAAGCACTAACAGAAGATTGTAAATGGCAGGCAAAACAACTCGCAAGAGGGGAAGGGGTACAAATGCAATCAAATGTTATATTTATGATCTTTTGTGGTGCACCCAACAAGTACGACGATTGTTTCTTTCCCCCAAAAACTTAATTTATTTCGGTTTATAAGCACGAGTACTATTAATGTATGGAAAATGATGAGTAACGGCAATGCGCAGGCGTATGGAAAACAAGGAACTGTATTCACATGTGCGTGCGACGGATATTAACACCACTCATTAAAACATTAGCAAATCATTCTAAGAGGGGCGTAGCCAGGAATGTACGTCGGGGGAATGGAGGGGGAGATTTCATATTTCTATTTTTTGGAAAAAATACGAAAGCTTGATTATTATAAGTTTATAGCCACAAAATGAGTCATAATCTATGGGTTAATATACAGATATGGAACCACATAATGCCACAAACATTCTTCATGTTCAAGGGAGATCAAACATTACTTACATTAAAATAAATAAAAGTTGTAATTTTGTTTTCAAATTTTATTTTTGAATGTTTTATTTTCATTTCAGGGAGGGAGGATGGGACACGTCATGATATCTCTCCCCATCCTGGCTACGCCCCTGTATTTAAATGTTTATCTGGAACGAGCATAATATTCAATCTTGTGATTTCCGTAATAAAACAAGCTGTTACGTTTATAATGCCAAAATAAGGCAAAACTATTACAATATTAAAATTAAGGCATTCATGTGTGCCTCTTAACATTATTCGCGCTGTACACCTCAAATTATCTACTTTAAAAACCAGTCGATTTGATTAGCAAACAACCAAAGCTGGCCGGTTACATTGTGATGTTACTTGCGTGTTATTGCTTTTAGACAAAGGGATTCTGGAAACAAAAGTTTTCTAACAATAACGTAAGTTATTGACAGCAATAATGTATCACATATAAAAAAAAATTCTCTATCCGACGGAGATTTGAAGTCTAAAGCCTAAAATTATGTGTAGCAGGCCGGCGTACACAAATATACACCCATGGCTTGCCCGAGACTCGAGCATGGAAGCCCCGCGCCGTAAGCCGGCACGCAACCAACTGCGCCACGGAGGTCGGCAAGCCAAATACACAGTTTACGTGAATTCGTGTGTGTAAATGTGTGTGTGTGTGTGTGTATATATATATATATATATATATATATATATATATATATATATATATATATATATATATAACATAAATACACGGTTATCGCGTATTTCAGAAAGTTGTGTTTATAGTTATATTACGACCGCGTTAGTAATAGAAACATTTCTCGTTACTTATGCGTGGGTAAAATTTCATTTTGTACATACATAAGTTTTACAGAACCCGTAATCTTTTCGTAAAAGGATATATACACGTCTTGAGTTAGTTTCTCGGGATGTCCGCCATCTTGTCTGTCCCAGATCCGTGGGTATAACAGACAATCAGAACACTTTCTACTGTTTCGGAGTTTGGTCTGGGG
The DNA here is from genome assembly GCA_029891345.1 of Dryococelus australis. NCBI lineage: Eukaryota > Metazoa > Arthropoda > Insecta > Phasmatodea > Phasmatidae > Dryococelus > Dryococelus australis. The sequence continues at coordinate 21,746,946 of CM057004.1, forward strand.
GGCAGAAATGGAGTATGAGTGAGAGAGAGGGTAGATGTCACAGTGGCAACGCTGCTGATATCCCTAAGCAGCCGCCACGAAAATGGGCTAGCGCTACGTGGTGTTCATACCATGAACTACAAATCCTTACCTGCAGGAATGGTCAGAAAGTTTACCCTGGGATAGTTGGCTCTAGGTATAGCATTACTCAATACCACGCCTGCACATGTTTCACTGACAAATATGCGTGGCATTGACCATACATGGCGTGTCTTTGCAAGCAGCTGGAAGCTGCTAAGTGGCTTTGAAAAATCGTTGCGTCGTGTGATGCACTCCATTTACTGTTACTTCCAACTTTTCTGAAGGCTGTTAAAGTTCTACTTCCAGGATATTCCTCCTCCTCATATAAACAAAGCATAGAAAATAACGCCGGAGGGCCAGCGTATCACATTCATGAGCTCTAAATGTAATAATGTTTTTGCATAAGAACTATATCTTACCAGAATGGCCACGAGTATTTCGCGGATTGAGTTACCAGCAAGCCAGGCTGGACAGCCCTCTATACACTCGAGACATTATCGTTTGTTTATTGGTTGCTGTGATCAAGGGAGGCCTCTGCACAGGACTTTTTAGCACTCGCTCACGCTATTGCTTCCGGTTAGTTGTTGGCTCACAGTTTAGTGGGGCGTGTCTAAAGAACTGTCGTCCAATCACAACAGTAGGACAAAATAACAAGGGTTTGGAGTCTACCTCGCCTCCGAATGAATTCGCGAAATACTAGTGTGTCTACTTGCTAGGCATTATTAACATACCTATTTTGTCCACGTCTCTATTCATACTAGTTACGAATAAAAAATAAATTATTTTTAGATAAAATATAGTTAATGTAAAATTAAACAAAAATTAGTTACATTTATACAACATATTAATACAAGTAAACACTTGTGATACATGACACAGGAAACAGTCAAACACGTTATACATTGGGTGTTATTTCAATGGTTTCATTCAAAAAGGGTGGAGAAACGGAGGATACGCTATACATGTCATGTTATTACATCATATGGCATGTCTTTTTCATAGCAACATGTGCTAATCACAGTTTCACTGTTCTGGAACGGTGAAATACACCAGTCACAAAAATCTGATCAGAAAAGCTGGAACACAGTGCCTTTGTGCGCTTTAATGTTGTCGAGTGAAAGATTTTTAACGATAAATGGACTGCTCTATTGACTTTATGGGATTAAGTTGCTATTTTAACACTTCGAGTGCTGCCTACGTATTAGTACACTACGTCGCCTAAATTTAACTGAGCTGTGTGGAGTTTGCGCTATACAACACCCGCATTCTTTGAAGACACGGCCAAAAAACAGTATTATTTCTCAATTTGTTTTCATGAGGTCGTCTGCGACAAAATGGGTATAACGTTAGCAGCGCTCAAAAGTGTATAATTAAAATTAATGGCTGTCCACGGTAAAATGAGCACTTTCGAAAGCCCTGCTTAAAATCTACTTGTATGCACATTGTGTGTTCTCTCACCTTATGTAAAATTGACATTTCCATGCGCCTCATCACTTTATTCATGCTTCGGTCAAGTGAATCTTTAAAATTATTAGAAAAGTAAATACTTTACAAATCTTCTAATTTTCACACTTTGGTGCATTACAAAATACAGAAAACGAAAGAAATAATTTAAGATATCACAAATGGTTACCCAACACTTTTTGTTCAACGTTAAGATATGGAACTTCTTTCCGTCCATCGTTACCAACTTTACTGGGCGCATGTCACTCAGTACGCCCGTTAAAATATATGCAGGCAGGGGCAGTGACATTTTTCTGAGGTTGATTTCAAAAGTGCTCACTTCATGGCGAACAGCCTTTAACAGTATGTATTGCGTATTATTTTACGTAAGAAAGAACATTTGATTGGGTCACTTCCCACCCGACATCACAGAACCAGCCAGTAATAAACATTGTTCAATATTGCAAGTGTGTCTGATGTTGTGCGGTCCAATTCGACGATTGTAAATGGTAATGCAGCGACTAACAGAAGTGATGGTTATGGAGTCTTGAATATAAGCTACTCACTTCTAGCTTGTCTAATATATATATATATATGTTTACTTGCCCTAACAAAATATATTGTTGAGCAAACAAAATTTGAAAAGCAACAAAATTACTTTTGCTCACCTAACAAAATATATGTTTGAATAAACAAAATCTCTGTGGTGGGACAAAAAAAAAAAAAAAATTACACTGTCAACTAAAAATTGTGTTGGATCAACTGTATATATTGGTTTGGCAACTCATTTTACTGTCTTCGTCCGAAAATACAGCTCGAAAGATTTTTTTCTTTTTCTTGTGACAATTGGGATAACCGTGTTTGCTAGTGCTCTATTGATGCTTAATAATAGCATAAGCACACTAATAAAACCACAAACTGTAAAAATTGAAATGTTTGTTTGCACACGTCGCCCAATATTTGCAGTATATCTATTAAAAATCTTTCCGGCGTGGTCAGTTGTCGCATTAGCTGAGGTTACTAAGGCGTAGCGCTCGGACGCAGGTGACCTGGGTTTGAAACTCGGTTGAACTGGTCAAGATTTATTTATATCAGCCCAGATTGTTTAACGTACGTGTAGCCAAACAAATATTTAGCTGCGTCAACCAAGTCTTACAGTTTGGGGCAACCAAATGTGAACAACAAAATAATTTGGTTTCAGCAACAAAATATTTCACTGTTCCTATACAAACACATAATTTGGTTGCATCAAACAAATCTTGTTTGATTCAACAAAACCTATTCCTCGGTGTGTCAGTAAATCTGGGCCGCTCTCAAAGTGTTCAGTTAGCTCGAGAAATTGTCTTCATTTTCATTTATTTAGTTTTAAATGTTTATAATAGGTTTTTCCGGAAACACCAAAATCGAGACTTTTGCCTGTGACTATGAAAAAAAGATGCTTAACTTAAGAATATTTACTTTTGAAGAACAGCAATGTAAACGTACATTTTGACAACGGTTGGCATTTCGTTTGAAAGACCGGCTATATGTGGGGATGGATCACACACATTTGCTGTCACAACAGCACTACCAGATTACTAAGTGCCCGTCAGACAGTGATGCCACTAAATGAGAAAGTGCCACAACATATAACAAATTTAATTGTTTTAAGAATTAAATTTGTTGGTCGATGGTTGGTAGCACGTCGGTAAACATATATATGGTACATACCGGTGTACGAACATTTACTATGTTGGGCTAACGTTATGCAAACCACAATTTACGTCATATTGCTGAACAATCTTCTGATTGTCAATAAAGCACCTTACTTGTATTTTATAAGCTACGAAGATTTTCCAAGACCTGAGTTCCGTTCCCTTTGAAATATGTTTAGTTGGTTATATGCTATGTCAGTATTGGGAACTTAACGTTTGATTGGTGCGCATAAGTTTTCATTGTGTTTCTACGCAAACGCAAGAGAAAATTATCCTGCGGCATCGCTTTTAATTTTATACACTCCGTGGTTTGTCACAAAAAAAGTTCTAAAAGAGAGATGTGGCACTATACTGGAAAGTGTGTACGGCATAGTCTTAATTACGTCAGATATTTTGCATGGAATCATAATTGAATAAAGTTTAAAACGTTGTATGAAATAGAAGTATTAATACGATAAGTAATATAATACAGCGTAACGTACTGAAATTGATGCAAATATTTTATACTGCTTATCTGATAGTGCAGAGTTAAAGTAATGTAGTAGATAGCACAAGGGCCTGGGTACCCAATCGATGCTTGTTCGTGCCCTGATCGTACCAAGTAGAATTTTAGAGCGCGAGTTCTACTAGACAAATCGATAAATAGCCCTGGGAAGTGAACAAGTTCTTTGAAATTTGAAGTACTAGTTACATTTTATTTATAACATAATCTATGAATGCTGGCAAAACATTGTTTATTGTGTGGTATTGTGCGTGTGATAACAAGTCTTGATAAAAATATCAGTTTGTAAATGTCTGGATACTGCTTAGCGTCCATCGAGTAAAACGACGCTGGGCAAACGTAGGACCGAGTGTAATTTTGAAAATTTTCCCTACGTTGGCCCAGCCGAAAATTAACTGGTAGGGATAATTGCAGCATTAAAAATATTAATGTTGACTTTATCTCTACTACGTACGTTCCACGGGAAATATTCCACATCTAATGTCACCAGTCACCTGGATTTCCAACACGAGAACTAAACTCCCCAGATTATTTCACGAATGTAATTTATTAATGCTGTTTGTTAAATTTCTCCAATTTTTACATGTACACAATGACGCGGTTAAGTAACGAAACGTTTTTTTTCCATTCGATGACTCTTGATATAGACTATTCACGGTAAAGTGAGCACTTTTGAAAGCCTTCTCATTTTGAATAATATTCAATAAATATGTTTTATTTTAGCCTAAGACGTGCTCTTCTGAGTTTGGTGGAATCTGCACTGTGTGTTTATTTTCTTTTTAGTTTGCAATATTTACTTGAAAAGCTGGTTAAAGGATAAAAAAATGGCTGAAATAAAAAATAACTAGGCCATCAAAAGTGCTCACTTTACTGTGAACCGCATATATAACCTTAGCATTCGCATCTTCAAGTAAAACTTTTTGTGATAGTATTTCTCATTCTAGTGTTTATTCCTCGTTTCGTGTTCTTCTACCACGTGTAAAAATTATTATTGGTGGGGAACTCAAGCCTAATGACACGTGACCACGGCAGTGTAGTTGTTAGACTACTCGCCTCCCACCACAGGGTTCGATTCCTGGTGGGGGTCGCTCCCGAATTTCTGTATGTGGGGATCGTGCCGGACGATGCCGCTGGTCGGCGTGTTTTCTCGGGGTCTCCCGTTTCCCCCCGTCCTTGCACTCTATACTCACTTCACTTCGTCTTCCATCGACTCTCAGGACCTCGACGTTAAAGCTGTCCAAATCTCTCCACTCAAGGACACCTAATTTTCAACGGAGACTAGACTTTAATTTCGTACATGCTTGCCTGCCGGTTTTCCCTCGGACATAATCAATTCACGATTACTTCACACTTTTCTGAAGTCCCGCTGAAGTTCTACTTCCAGGATATTCTCCCGCCTAGTGCGAACTAAGCTTAACTAAGTATAGAAAATCACTCCAAAGGAACGACGCGACGAATTCGTGCGCATTAAGTTGTGATAATTATTCCAATGAGAACTATTTCCTACTAGGCGCCATCAGCACACATGTTTTCCTATTGTTTTCATTCATATCAGATGTGAATGGATTATTATATATTACAAGGAATACATAGTTAAACTTCAATTTTAACAAAAAAAAAAAAAAAACCAGCAGAAGTATAAAACGCTCGTGATGAATGGCATATTTAGGAAATAACTAAACACGTAGTACATGGGATTTTTTTGAAAGATTTGATTCAAAAAGTGTGAAGAAACTCAGAATATACTATATTGGCGGCACTTTTTTGCGAGAAGACATTGTGGAGTTTGACTGAGCAGTCAGACTGAAGCTACTCCTGTTCTGGACGTCTATGTTTCTCGGTGGGAGGGGGGGGGGGGGCTCCTAATGCGCAGAGGTACTGTGGGGAATTTTTTGTAAGTATGTAAGTAATATTATGGCTCGTGGCGTATTTATATACTAGAAAGTTATAGCCCCAAAACGTTAATGTATTGTGTTGTCTGAACAACTCAACACCATGAAAATATTCTGAAATTACTTTTGAATAATTAACAGAAATAAGAGTCGACCTTGTAAATGTAATGATGAGATTATGGTTACAAATCATGCAAGGCAATGCCTATATCTCTCGAAGCACACGCCAGCCAAAGAGGAAAGATTCTGATTATAATAAGAAATAAAATATGTGGGAATTCCTGTTAGGGTTTTTATAGGCTAGAGATTACTTTCATAAATTCCTTCATTATATGGAATCATTTTCCATTAATTTCTTTATGGGCATAGGTAAGGCTTTCCTTAAAACTTAACTAAATTAATACGTGTTTCAAACACACGTTCGGTGCAACTGATATCATTGAATAATTACTCAAGATAAGATTCACAGGAACACTTGAACTAAGATACTGAACTAATATCTACTCACTACACTAAAATAATGTTATCATTAACATTTTTATATGAAAATTTAATGAGAATATTCATGCCCAGACTCAAAGCTTGCAATTTACACGTAATTATACACAGTTTTCAAATGGTCAAAATTTTCTGTTGTCAGATGATAGGAAAACCTGTGGGCATTTTATATTATGGTAGTCACTTTAATTAGTTAACTACCCTCCGACATTTTACCTGAATACCACCAATGTACGTATAACACGGGTTGGTAAACTGCATCTATCATTCTCAAAGTCTGTCACAAATTAACAGTCCGTTTGCCATGTTAGTTATCTCAATTGATGAACACAAAACTTGTACTAAAATTTTAAACTGGGCTACTGGTAAGTTCTGCAGAATTTACAGAAGGTCGCATATATTAATGTTTGGTATAAAATTGTAGTTAACTGGGCAATAACATGAAATTATTTTCTAGAATTAATAACTCCTTGTCATTATTAATTAAAACTGAATTAATTTTGTACATTGTGCGTTGGATAAGTCTTACTTGAGAGCGTCTAGTCGAAGGTTGAAGGCCGCGCATATCAGATTCCCGAACATTAGGAATCGCCGGTGCATTCCCGGAATCGGAATCGCTGGATCATCACCGCACCCTGGCACATCTCTCCAAACAGCTCCAGTCGAAAACCTCGCGACTATATCTGCATTTCCTCCGGGCTCGAAAACAGACTCTTAAGCATGTCCACCCATCTCAAAATGTCCCCCGGGGTAGAAGCAAGCCTCTTCAGGGCCTACATAAGGAATCCCCTATGTCAACAAAGCATAGTATCCGTCTCCGGCGTCGTGTCCTCTGACGCAATCGGCTCAGACAAATTAGTTCAATTCACTTTTTTATGGAAAAATAACTGAAAATACTCAGGCTAAATGTACCGTCTTCCTAAATCAGTGTAACGATTAAAATTATGATCCAGTGCCCTTCTGCTGTGTGTAAATCAACCCAGAAAATTTATAAATATTAATTTAGGTCAAATAGTGAAAAGTGGTCTAGTTTAAAAATTGTAAACAAACCAAAAATTCAGAATAAATAAGTACAAGTAAATATTATAATTGCCTCGGTCTGGAAGGTGCAAAAATATTGAAATCAAAATAATAACGTACAACACCGATATAATGTAAACAAGTGTGAGTAAACGTATATTACCAATATTTTATATCATAGTACAGTATGTGAATTTCACTAATTCATTGGCAGTAGCTCAGCTTTCCTAATCCTCTACTTGCACGTGCCGCAAACTGTTTATTTACTGACCGCTGCCAAGTTTCGTTGCTATTCGACTTGCTTAATTTTTTTCCCCTTTTCATTATTTGTTAAACAATTGTTCAGGGCGTGTTAAAACCACTGCGGTCCAATTATAAGAGGAACACACACACACATATATATGTTAGAACCACCTAATCGCGAAAGTGTATTTCAGGTTTAGTACTTTGGAATATCAACTTGATAGCAACTCTGTTCGCCAGAGTTCAAGTTACGACTAATATACGTGTGTCAACTAGTAAGGAGGTAACAATTGTTACAAACATAAATGTTTCTCTGCAGCATATCAATATGTTTCTACGACACAAATGAGTGTCTTACGACACATAAATGTGTTTCTACGGCGCATTCCTGTAATTGTGGGACTGTAATATGCGTTACTAAACACACATGTCTTTGTAAGATATTTTAGTGTGTTGCTATGACACGTAAATGTATATTTGTATGACACGTTTATGTATTTTAACAACACATGAACGTGTTCCTATGACACATCAATGTATTTCTGTGACACAAACGAATTACAACAAAACAAATTTGTGTTTATAAAAAAAAATGAAACTTTTTTTCATAAAACTAGAAGAATGTAATTTTTGTTGCTTCTGATTTTGGACATTACACTTTTAGTAAGACAATCCGGTTAGCTCTTGTATCCGTGATCACGCGTTGGGCAGAATGGTGACACGTGGTTGGTATTGTAGACAGAAAGGCTCAGCACCCAGGGGCCTATAACTAGAGCCACGAGTATTTCGCGGATTGAGTTGGCAGCAAACTAGGATGGACGAGCCTCTACACACACTCGAGACATTATCGTTTGCTTATTGGTTGCTGTGATCAAGTTAGTCCTCTGCACAGAACTGTTAAACACTCATTCACGCTACTGCTTCCTGCTTGTTACTGGCTGTCAGTTAAACGGGGCGTGTCTAAACAACTGCCGTCCAATCACAGCAGCAGTAGAAAGAACAAGTGTTTGGAGTCCACCTCGCCTCTGAATGAATTCGCGACATACTCGTGGCTCTGCCTATAACTGATTAGCCGACTCTGGCTGCAGATCCGGCTTTTTTTTTTTTTTTTTTTTTTTATGGTTCATGCAAACCTGCTCGATCACCAAGTTCGGTAACTTAGCAAACACAGAGCGAGTTTACGTGCGGTAGGTAATAATTATTCTTGGCTGCAGCACTTTAAACTAAAACTAATGAGGGTTTCAGAAGGTTGATTAATATAATTACGTTCCACAATTCATTGCCAGTGTTACTGTTCATTTGTCAATAAGCTATGTACTACCATGATCTGTGGAGGTATATCTACGAGGTTGAATTGAAAAATGTTGTTCAATTAACAGAGAATCAGAAGGCGTGTATAACTTCACATGACGTCAGGATAAATCAGCCCCACCCCTATAGCCGCGGCAACCATTCCTTTGCAGGTTTAATTAATTTTCTTATGTGTCTTGCCACAAAGTTCGCTGCTGTTGCCTCGAGGCAGGCGCACGTCGCTCTGTGCTGGGGAGAAGGGTTGACAGGCAAAGTGATTTGTCGAGCTTCCTTTAGGATTTGATCACTTTGTTTAACATACGAGAGAGCTGGATTTAAAATTATAATATTTATAATAACTGCAGCGATTACAAAAACTTGTTGCAAGAAAATGTATTTCTGGCGCGGCATTTTTTTTTCCCTCCAAAATAAACCAAAACTGTATTCTGGAATATTGAATCTCCAGGTACAAGCGACTATTACGATACAATGAGCCTTTGAAAATCTTTGTTTCATGCGCCTTACTTAGAAAAAAATATTTGAAACTACTCATTCTGAAACCACCAATTTCTGAATGTAATACATTATAAGTCGGAACCAGTAAATATTATCTGATTGCATAGTTGAAACTGCGCCATCCGTAATATGTATTAAAGAAAACTGCAATCCGTCAGGCAAAAGAAAAATTCTAATACAAAAATACGAATATCGATCATTTAGGCCTATAGTTGTTTTAATAAATAGATACACAAACTATAAACAGTTCATCAGGATGTGAAATTGACAGTAAAATTATTTTCTGCAAAACGAAAATATTATCTATAAGCCGAGTGAAATGTTTGTGCATGTGGTTAAAATAGCATCTCCGTCCAAACCACGGGGCATATTCCGACCTCTATAACCAGCAGTCGGACAATCTCACCTTCTTATCACTCTGTATATTGGTCTCTTATTTTATTTTGTTTTCATAAACATACAAAGAAAACAACAATAAGTTCCGTGAAGTGCATATTATGCGCACGATAGTATTTTCCAACGTTCGAATTATAATTTAAGTTAAGATAGGTTCATATTAAACGTTAAAATATGGATAGTCCATTCACGACTGGAACAGACTTTTTTGAAGCCATGCAAAATTTCTACCTTTGGTTACTGATTACGTATCCTTCCGCTACACCTAAACATAAACACTGTCATGTGACCTACATTTATATCAAATGGGTTGTTTACTGTTTACAGCTGCGTTCAAATAATTCTGTTACTACGACGGGGCAAATCCGAACATAATAAGAAAACTGACAACACTGCAAGCAGCGAGCAGGAAGAAGACTTTGTTATCCCATTAGTAGCGAATTAGGAGTCTTGGTGTTCCGTTAGTGAAAAGTTTTCGCCGGTATCATTAAATTTGCAGTTTACAAGGATATCAATGTCAACACCAAGGTATGTTACAAAATTATTTTTTATCTCTAAATAAACGTCCATTTTTCAAAATAAGACCTCGCAGTAACAGACATTGATATTTTGCAGTATCTTGGTTTTTTATTGTAGCTTACTCATCGAAATATAATATCCATGTATTTGTTCCGATTATAAATAGTTTCCATATAACAGTTAGGCCTTCAGAGCTGGAAGTCAACAAAGTGGGATCATTCCGATCGAGACACTGGGGCTATTCCGATAATAACGAAAAACGCATTTCTGTGCACAACAGAAGATGGAATGGGCCGTAGTTACCTCCAAATCATAATAGCTGTTACTTGTTATTGTTTCATAGCCGCAGAAACTCAGCTGGTAAAGAAAAGGGTACGCCTAGTGTTTCAAGGTCAGTCCAGGCGATAAACATCACGTTAGTGCCTCCTAGCTGTCGCCCTTCGGGCAGTGGTGATGTTTATCTGTTTGACGGGGTCCATTCCTAGCGATTAATGGTTTCGCTGCTGCTAATAATACTGCGGCTGGTCGCACCCTATTCGTTCAAGAACAGACGGCTGGCTGGTCGTAGTCAGTATACGCCTAACTGATTACCATTAATATTTTTTATTCAGTAGTTACAAGAACAAATGCATCACCTATTCATAAAATATAAGAAGAGAAGCATAAAATAATACAACAACAATTTGAAGATTGGTCAACATACTGTTAAAACACTCAGCATCCCTATGGGGCCTATCATGCAGAGTTTTCAACTCTTGTCAGTGTATGTTTGGAATTACAATAACAATATCCAAATGTGGTCTGTGGGAACCATCTTGGCAGAAGATTAATCACGATGTGCATCCATTCACATTAGCTTATTAATTTGTTCTTCCTTAATTTGTACCTCAAACCCCATCTGGAATATAAGGCAAAGGCAATAGAAATCCATCCTACCCAAGTAATTAGGTTGAACATATAATCTCATGCAGTGCTTACTTATTATTTCATATATTTTACAAGAACCTTACTTGTGATGAAGAAGTCATGATTGCAAATCAATATAAACTGGTGTCTTTATGAATTTCAGATGGTAAGAAACTAGAAACGAAAATATCTCTACCCTTCAGTGGTCCAAGGAGTCGATGTCGCAGGCTATAAGCAACATCCTCCGTGGGGATACAACCATCAGAGCTCCTGCTAGCTTACATCTGATACAGTTTACCACACTTCAGAATATGATCCAAAAAGTGAAACTACATCAGTCATTTGGAGCCAAAGGGAAACAATATAAACATAGACTAGATCATGCATTTGAACTCAATGCTGAGGAAGAAGAGGAACTGTGTGAGAGACTGCTTAACTTGTCGAAGAGAGGCTTTGGTTTGACTACCATTCAGGTAAGAAATGCAGCATACGTGTACGTGGAAGTGAAACGTCGAAGTTCCCTGGAATGATTCCGAAAAATTAGCAGGTAAAGATTGGCTTGCTGGGTCCATGGGCAGACATTCTCAACTATCTTTGAGAAAACCGGAAGGTTTATCAAAAATAAGGCCAACTGCCATGAACGAAAAAGACTTCATCAGTTTTTATGAGCTCTATGGAAATTTAACAGCTGAACTAGGACTCGGTGAGAAGACAGAGAGAACTTTCAATGTGGACGAATCAGGGTTTCCTTTGAACAACAAAACATCGCAAATAATTTGCGAAAAAGGCCAAAGAGAAATCATCAAGCTGACTAGTGTAGAACGTGGTGAAAATGTGTCAGTAGTGGCTTGTTTAAGTACTAATGAGGTACACATCACACCGTTCAAGGGTGTGCAGTATCAGGAGTCATACTGTGCGAATTTGCCATTTGGCTCTGTAGCAGCTATGTCTGAATCTGGTTACATAGATGAGGACTTGTTCTTCAAATGGTTGCAACATTTTCAGGAACACCGACACCCAGGGAAATGCCTACTTATTTTGTATGGGCATGCATCGCATTGCTCACGTAAATGTCTGAATTTCTGTACAGCCAATGAAATTGAACTTCTCTGTTTGCCACCCCGTACACCACACGTTCTCCAGCCCTTAGATAGAACATTGTTTAAACCATTAAAGACTTTCTACCACTAAGAAGCAACTGCATTCAATCACAACAACCCAACACAATCAATTTCCAAGTCTGACTTTGGAAATATTTTCACAGCAGCATGGAACATGGCTGCGTCCCATGGGAATGCTACCAAAGGGTTCCAGTGCAATGGCCTCTACCCATTTAACCCTAAAGTAATCTCAGTGGATAAATTTCTACCATCTGCAGCTTTCCAAGCTAACTATTCTTCAATTCCAACAGGAAATCCTCCTACTATACCCACTGCAGGTCCATCTTCTGATGTTGCTAGTGAATGTTCTCCAGACCATGCTAAAAGTAAGTCATGTTACCATCTTTCCACATCTAAAAACACAGTTGATCACTCCATTTCTCAAGCTTCACCTACCTTGTTTGTACCAGCTTCTACCTCAAAGTCTCCCAACAAGCAGACAAATTCTCTTTTTAATGACACCATTCCAAATCCACACAAAGCTTCCAGAAATCAAAACACCCCGAAGCAAACAAGAAAGAAACAGACAACTCGACACCTGACATTGGAAGGAAACGTCAAGGAAACTGCAGAAAAAGTTAAAATTTCGACAGAGATAAAGAAACAGGTGGATGGCGCAGTGAAAATTCGTAGACTGTTTGCAGAAAAAGAAATGTGCTCAAGCAAAGAACAAACTCCCTTAATGAAAGATTCGAATGATACACCATGCGGTTTTTGCAACAGAAGATGGAGCCAGTCTGTCAACAGAGGTGATTGGATCAAGTGCCAGAAATCTGGAAGCTGGTATCACGAAATCTGTGTTGGTGCCAAAGGACGAAAGCATTTCATACGTGGTAGATGTTTGTGATCTTAATTGCCTCAAGATGATCGGATTTACCCCACTCATGATAGCAATTACCCCACCAAATTTTGCGTATCCTCTTATTTCATCATTCACTAAAAAATTTTTTGTGAGTGTTTAACATGTTATTAATATGCTAATTAATTTGTGGTAGCAAATATACATCTTGAAGTTTATGTTCATGTATTTTTATTAACTAATTCGTATTTACACTTATTTCATTTACAGCACTGTTTGAATTGATCGGAATTGTCCCACTCTGCCCTATGTAAACACAGCAATTACCGCCAGCTTCGTACGGGAATGGTGCACTGTAAAAATTAACGGAGACTTAGTACGAAAAATGTGCTGCTTACTTACGGAAGGTTTCCTGTAATACTAAACATACAACTAATTTTAGTACATAGAAAATAATGAACCCACCCGATTAAATACGATCATTTCCGCTATAATTATAAGAATAAACGCGATTCTAATGAAAATTAGGACATATTTACCGCTTTTTGAAATAAGTTCACGATACCAAGTTAGCACAGTGTGTCTGTTAATATACAGTAGTCCTTCAAAAGCAGCAGAAAGAAGAAGAATTGGAAATGTTTAGTGTTTCAGAAAATTTAAAGTAAAATTTACTCACGGAGAATTTGAACGAAGACACCGTGGAAGACCAGATACCTGTCTTGTTTGTCTTGTAGCACTTTTATTGTTCGTTTTCGAAGTTGTGTTAGGGTAACCTATTTAATTTAATTTTGTTTTGTTGTTTATGTCCAATGTAACAGCTTCGTACGAAAATTATAACAATTTTTAACCAACGCTTGAAATAAATGTAAATACGAAACAACTAATTTTTCGATATGTGTTTTAAAATTCAATATATTTGATGAAATTCTTTTTATACCGTTATTCCCGTACATTAAAGGAATTATTTTTATCTCAATAAACTAAGCGTCCGTACAATTTACAAAATATTTGGACAGTTTATTGCCTGCAATTTTCGTAAATTTGAGGAGGTGTATGAACAGCGTATGTCCATTTAATTTATTTACACATGCTACAAGTAACAATTAACTTCATGAAAAGAAAAATTCTACTTTTAAATACAATTTTTGTAGTAAAAAATTATTTATTTATATATATATATATATATATATATAATATATATATAAAGAGAGACATGGAGGGAGGGGGGGGAGAGAGAGAGAGAGAGATAGAGAGAGAGAGAGAGAAAAAGAAAATTATTTTTGGTTTAACATCTCAATATGAAGATATGTAAAATAATTATTATGCGCTTACAAAAATAAAAAAACACTTGGCAATTTCGTTTTTTGGCCCGTGAGAATAAAGCATACTCTGAAGAAATTTAAACGACAATATCAATTACATTTCTTCTCGCATACAGATGGAAGCTACATGATGTTAGTGGGCAGTATGCTTATACTTTAAATGTATCCTCTGAGCTAATATTGAAAAAAATGTGCTCTATCGTTTATGGGCATCGTGAAGATTATTACTCTCGTACTTATTTAGATATATCAGCACTTGATTTTACATTATTGTGAAACTTTTGTTAACCCGTTGACGTAATTGAATTTCAAGAAAACTTTGGCAGCAGTTGTAGAAACACCGGGCATTACAGAGCCGCAGATATCCAATGGCTGATGGCTGCTGTCATAGTTGGAAGTGTTATCGTTATTGCCGTTAAGAGGACTATGTGGCTGCGCGTCCAAGGTCAAGAAGTGATGGAGCGATACGGGCGACGCTAACACGCACGCCTAGCGCCACATCGCTCCTACGCGCAAGGCGTGCAGTGTTTCCGTCGTAACGCTGTACTGTGTAAATTAGATCTGTAACAGTGGGGATTTATTACACGCGATGAAAGCCCACCGATTAAACTACCTGCGTATAATCGTACTTTTTTCTTACCGCTTAAATAAACTGCATAGACAAGCTTTAAAAATGCTATATTTGACAACTTTCACAAAATTTCTTCTCCATTAATACACTTAATATGATAAAAGTAAAAAGATAGGGACATAGAAATTTTTTTTTTTTTTTTCCTTTCTGGCAAAACTTCTTATTTTGAGAACTTTTATTCAGCGAGATACGCGTTTAACTGCAAACAACGATTTCACAGAAAACGTTTCAGTACATAGGAACCTTAATGTTTGCACGTGATACTGTCCCAATACTACTCCATATTTATTACTGGCTAAAAAGCCGGAGAAGGCGTGTCTAAACAATTGCGACCACTCGTGAAAGGTGCACCAGACACTTTACTGATTAATAAAAAAACCAAAGCGAAATAAATATTTTATGTTATCACCAATCGTTACCTTACACGTTCTATTATACGTTAAGATATGGAACTAGTTTCCATCCATCATGACCATCTTTACTGGGGGGGGGGGGGGGTGTCTGCCCGTAAAATTTAAACGCACGAACGCGAGTGACAATTTTTTTTAGGTTGATTTTAAAAATTACTCACTTTATCGTGAACAGCCTTTAGTTGTACTGGCAACAATATTGATATTTATGTTAAGGAACCATAATTCCTTCAAACAAGGCACTAAACAGGACTTCCGAAAACGTCACGTGCGAGTGAATTATTGAAGCGAACTTCAGCAGGCGAGCTTCGCACGCCCGACTCACTAACTACGCTCCAACGCTGAGGAAACTACTTGAAGTTAATAATAAAACGCAGTCGTAAGCAATGCAGATCCACGCGATTTGACCTTTTTTCTAACGTCGGTCAGTGACAATTGGTTGAAGTTGTAATTGGAAATGTATCGAATGAGACCTTTGCTGAGTATGCAATCAAGTGGAGTTTGAAATTAATACGTAGTTCGCGGCAGAAATCAGACTGTGTTTTCTACACCACACGCGGAAATGTAATACAATTCTGCCTCTGGGATCAAAAAATATTAAAGTACGTCCCAAAGACGTTATAGATGTTTCCCTTAACAGAGGTCTAGAAGATTCTTTCGGCTGGAACAAAACTATTTTCACTCTTTAGGATGAACCTATCGCTAACAGAACCACATATATTGGGCGCGTTGTGAATTGGCGAAACGTACTTGAGTATGTTACAACATCACGTACCGTTGAATGCCGACGAATGTATTGTGTGGTGTAAGGTATACTAACCAGTACGCTAGCTAAAGTCTGTTCAAGATAAAGTGATCACTTTTGAAACCAACCTTAGAAAAATGCCACTGACCCTGGTGACATGTACCCGGTAAAGTTGGTAACGATAGATGGAAAGTAAAATAAAAAGTGTTGGGTAAACCATCTGTGTTAATTTAAATTATTTATTTCTTTTTGTGTTTTCTTTTTGTACCAGTGTTTAAAAATTAGCCGATTTATAAATGATAGCCGATTTTTAATAATTTCACAGTTTCACTTGATCGACGCATGAAGATAGTAATGAGGCTCACAGTAATATTTACGTAAGGCGGAAGAATACACAACTTGCATTCAAGTAGAGCTTAAGCAGGACTTTTCAAAAGTACTCGTTTGACCGTGAACAGCCTATAAGACCTTGGGTCTGCCACCAATATAAACGGGGAAATTTCGCGAGTGTAAGGATACCTATATACCTCAGGTATATTCAGAGACCCAGTTATGTGTATATTAGCTGGTACCTCGGCGAGTCGCCAGTGCATCCTCCCCCCCCCCCCCCCCCGGTTCAAAAGGATATATAGCACAGGATTCATTGTAGTTTCCTTGTGGCTTTGATGATTATTCAGGGCTTGTTTATTAAACCTATGTGGCTCTCGTGATTGCATAACACGTGTGACTTAAGTCGAGTGCGACGTGAAATCAATTCACAAAAGTTTTCTGCGTCTGGGAGGACCCCGAAGGCGTAGTGTTGACAGCAGTCGACTCTCGCCGATGAGAACCTGGTTCGATTCCTGGCGGGGTCGCTCGCGGATTTTCAAACGTGGGGATCTCGTGCCGGACGATGCCGCTGGTCGGCGGGTTTTCTCGGGGATATCCCGTTTCCCCCGCTTCTCCATACCCACCTCGCTTCACCTTCATCGGCTCTTAAGACCTCGTTAACTGCCCTGCCTAATGCGCCGGCAGCCGCGAACTTCAAACGAGGAATCAATGTGAAAATAAATTCCTTCTCATTGTGCCAATTTTAAAGATAACTTTATCAAACAAAAAGTATTCTACGCGGAATTTCTTAAGGAACATTGCTATGTTAAGACATTTTGCGGATTGTTTTGTTAATTTTTTTTCGAAAGTGTAATATTAAAATCTATATATCACAAGAAAACTTAAATAAATAATTGTTGAGAAATAATTATATACATCATTATTTTCTGAGAAAGTCTCTTATATATATATATATATATATATATATATATATATATATATATATATATATATATATATAGTTCTCTATAAAAGTGAAGCTATGTGAAGGAAATCCGATTAACATTGTTCCCCCATTAGAAGTTCGGGTCTGCCGTTTTGCTAGGCAAGGTCTTTAAAAGCCATACAAATCTCTTTAAATTCAGCTCACGTACAGTGGGCGTGGACCCTGCAAAGGTCATCGTAACTCTCCAGGAGGTCCGCAAAGTAAAAAATAAAATTACCGGCATGTCCTGCCGGGCATGCGCCTCCGGTCTTGTCGCGACGGGTTTTGTCTCTCCAGACCAGTTCCCCAGGGCGGCAGCCTGCAGAGAGAGAGGGACTGAGAGAGAGAGAGAGCAGCCCCTCCCCCCCCACACCCCCACACTTCACGTTGTCATGGCATGTCCTTGCGGCTGGTTGGTCGCGTGAAGCGTGGTAGGCGTGCCTTGAAGCATTGCGTGGCCGGCTACAATTACCCCTGCAGGCCTGCATGCACGCCACCTCGCAGGGAGGAAGTGGCGGTGGCAAACCTCAGATGAGACGTGGCAATTGTAATTACGTACTTGCCCCCCCCCCCCCTCGGCTACCCGTTTCCCCATACGTCTGCCCGCAGGCGACCATCTTGGTGACTTCAGTGGACGAGACGGAGACTAGAAGAAAATGTCGAACCCTCCCCCAAAAGGGGTGTGGCTGTGTTGGGGACACGGCCATTTATTTTCCGTGAATACGTCTACGCTGACGCGCTCGGACGCCTTGATGTTTATTTTACGTTCCCGGCACCGCTTCACTCGATCATATGGGGTTTTATGGGTATCACTGGATTTATTTTTGAGGTGCGCTTTCCAACCGTATGCGATTTATGTATCTCGACTTGGCTTTTTGACGAGTACAGGCCAAATTGTGTTATGTTTTCTTTATTTTTTATTTTTTTTACATTAAACGCATACAATTTCACCATAACCACGCCACACAAAAGTTTCTATACACGCGATCGATTGATCTTGACGAGAGCTGTCGATTGAAACCCAAACGAGCGTCGTAGCTTCTCCTAGTCAAAAGTTATCCTACGCGGAAGTCATGAGACGCCGTGAAACGAACTCAAAATGTCGCCCCCCCCCCCCCTCCCCATGTGGAAGACTCCGCAGTCCTCACTCAACGTAAGATAGTCTTTGAACTTTTGGCAATCGAGTGGTGTAATTGAATTTTGAATGTAGACGATAGATTCGGAGCTGCAATGCCAAAATGTATCCCCCGATTTTGTTATCATTGGATTTTTTAAATTGCCTCCTGCTATGGTTGCAAATTTAAAGCCATACTCACGTAAAAAAAAAAAAAAAAAAAAACCTTTCTTTGGCATACGTTCCATAACGAAGTGGCGTGAATTGCCTGCACTGTACACGGCAGACAATACCGTCCAATAAAAAAAGTTTAATACGCGTGGGAAATATTATTCGCTGCTTAGTCGTTTCTGTAGCCTCGCAAACCACGACTGCCAGTAACATGAATCACAGATAGATTTATATTGGTCTCGACGTAAGACATAGCATCGTCCTCATGTTAGTACTGTTCCGAACAAAATATCTGTTTGTTGCAACACATAGAGTTATAGCCTGTATTTACTTTTTACTTGAACGGCTAAGATCTATACATAGAAAAGTATAATATTAATAATAATAAAAATATCACTTTCGAAAATGCGTCCTATGGTAGACGCGTGCGTTGATCACGGTGAGCTGAGCACTTTTAATTCCATTGCTCGAGATCTACTTCTAAAGTCTGTTCACGGTGACTTACAACTTTTCTGTCGCCCTGCTGGAGTTCCACGTCCGGGATGTCCCTCCGCCTCACGCAAACAAAGCTTGACCCAGCCTAGAAAATTACACTAAACGGACAATGCACCGTGTTCGTTCGCGCTTGGTTTCATGATATTCTGCATAAAAACTATTTCTTCATAGGCGTTACCATCATGCCTATGTTATCCTTGTTTTTACTCATGACAATGAAATATTATAATTTATAGGCAACATGTAATTAAAGCTCCGTTCAACAAACATAAAGCACGTTCATGCTAAAGGAACTATAAGAGATTTGAGAAGAAACATGGCATATTTAGGAAAGGGTGGATTTCTAAACTTTGATTCAGGATGTGTGAAGAAACCGCAATTAGACTATAGGCCTTAGCACATTGCAAATACGCCCACTATACACCGTATATGCGAAAGTATGTTACAAACTTGGGGAGTTGATTTGCCACGGGAAAACAAGTGTATAAAATATGCATGCAACGTATGGCTTACAAGCGATTATTAAGGGAGAAATGCACCCTGGAAAATGCGAGGGGAATTAAAGTGCTTCTGTGTAAAAATTACCAAGACTACGTGGGATTTAGCCTTAAATTTCTCCACATTGTCTGTATTACGAACATTCCTGACAGTTTTGAAATTATTCTTATGTACAGTTGATTCGATTGGAAAATATTTTCTGTTGACACACTGGGCAGGGTTCACAGTCGGCTGAGTGTGTTTATGTAAACATCATCTGAGGCTTTGGGTGAAGGGATTAAAGATAACGCTGTTTCCACGGAAACAGCTGTAAACCGGAGTTTCTTCATAACTGTCATAGAAGTGCACTCGTTCGTGAAAAAGGCTGTAGTGTATAGTCGAACGACGATCTACTACGTCATGAAACATGGTTTGTTAAATATCATCCTCTTCGTAAATTCAGAAGGGTGTTGTGGTCATTTTAGCGCAGAAAAAACTAACCTCCAAGCGTCTGAATATATTTGATACTGTGATCAGCATATTGAAACGAGCGGTATATGTAGGTTTGTAAGGCAGATAATTGTCGAGGCAAACAGCTGACGAGACAACATTGCAGGAAAAGTTAAAAGGATGGGGCTAAGCCTGGCGGGTATGCAAAAACAAAGACGTAACTACAAAACAGGTTCATTGCGTGATTATTATTTGATTCATACATTTCGAATTGACAATATTGAAACATATTCTCTGTTGGATACCATTTTTTTTTTTTTATTGAACTGAATGCAATTTTCCATTCTTGGGGTTGTTTCGCCAGTCGCTATGAAATTTCTATATTAAAAAATATTTTGTTGTCTACACGAAATGTTTCCATTACTTTAAAATGTTTTCTATTCATTAACACAAATTTACATGCCTTCTTGTAACTTCTTAGCGGTTCCGTAATTGTCTGAAGTGGTTTAAACTGCAGCCTCTCACTGCCTAGGTCCTCAGTTCAATCCTACCTCCAAAGGGTGGGAAATATTCGGTTTGAGATTTTCCTATGGACAGAGTGGCCGACAATGACGCCGTTTGGACGTTTTCTCTGGGCGCTCCCGTTTCATCCTCCGTCTTCGTTCTGCCACTGCTCCATTCCAAAACTCCATTCGTTCTCCTGGCTGGCCGGGAACAACAGTCATGCACCACGGGTAGGGAAGCTGGTTATACTTGGTTCCAGCCTCCGCTCATCCGCAGCGTATGTGAGACTACCATGCACATCTACATTAAAATATATCATTTTTAATTCCTAGCCGAGGGACGCGGCAATAGGCCGAAATTCGTTTCAAAAATTACGCATTTCAACTACAAAGAATAATGTGCTGTCACTTATCCTAAAATGTATTTCAGTTATAGGCTATTCACGGTAAAATGAGCACTTTTGAAAGCCCTACTTAAGATCGACTTGTATGCAAGTTGTGTATTCCTCCACCTTATATAAAATTAACATTGCCATGGGCCTCATCACTTTATTCGTGCGTCGATCAGGTGAAACTATGGAATTATAAAAAAAGAAAAATATGCTACGAATCTGTTTACTTAGATGCATTAAAAAAGGGGGGGGGGGGGGGAAACAGAAAGCGAATGAAATACTTTAAGTTATCACAAACTGTCACATAAAACTTTTTATTAGACGTTTACTTAATGAACTATTTTCCGTCCATCATTACCAACTTTACTGGGCGCATGACACTCGGTGCGCCCGTTAAAGTATATGCAGGCGAGGGCAGTAATTCCTTTCTGAGGTTGAAATCAAAAGAGTTCACTTTATAGTGAACAGCCTTTACATGCCTTTGATCTTAAGTCGTTTCACTTACAAGCACTGCGCTCTAAGCACGAATCAGTGATATCAATCAGAGGAATAACTTGTAATGTAAAAAAATTTTTTTTGTACTTTTACAAGAAAAATCCTTGGAAACCCAGTTTCCAAGAAAATCCTTTGCAAAACTGCAAAGAGATGTCTTGTAAAATCTGCAAAACATTTCTTTGTAATATCACAAATGGTAGCGTTGTATTGTAACTGACATCATTGAGAAGTATAAATAAAATTACTTTTTTTTTTCTTCCAAAAAACAAATGTAATGAATTAGTAAGAGAGGAAAAAAAAAATTCAAAATATAATTTACAAAAGAAAGCTTGTACATCGCTGGCACGGGGATTAGAACTCATACCCTTGTATAACTTTCGTACACCTTTAACCACAAGACCAACTTGACTTCAGTTAACAATTTTTATTGTTTGCTTTAAATATGGGTATAAGTACATACAAAATACTATTTAAGTTATACGGTTAAGAAGAATCGCTACATTTTTTTTTTAAGATGTCAGTTGAGTTAAGAGATTCGGACGCCTCTTAACAACGGGTGTATTTAAAAGTCCCGTGTAGCTAGGAAACACTAATAAATAATGAAAAATGGGGTCACGTCTCATTGAACTTGTCGTTTTATTATGATTATTTGAGTTGTTTGAAGTGTTTTACGCAATTCAAACTTGCAATACATTTCTTTTTGCACGCTTAGTTTTTGCACGGACAGCTTCGTACGGTTTTACGTTGTTGGTCTGCCATTTCGCTGAAGCTCGTGGATACGGCTCAATATAGTACACACATGTCCTAAGATCTATTACAAACACGGACATTGTAGTTTTACAAGAAAAATCTTTGTACTTTTCAAGCATTTGTGAAATTACAAAGGATTTCTCAGTAAAAATTACAAAATTTTTTTAGAGTGTGCACTAAAAGTCAGCTGACAAGCTACCGTCGAATGGCAAACCAAGAAAATGCACTGGTAACCAGTGACTCATGGCAGAGGAATTATCAGGATTGAGGGGGGGGGGATCACAAACAGATCAGTGAAATTCAGCCCCGTATATTAATAATTTATCCGGCACTGATTATCAGTAGCGCATTCTCACTGATTTTCGCTGACTTGGCTCAATTCTCACTGTTTAAAGTTTACACGGTAGAGATGTAGAGTTCGGTTACTCCAACCGAGTACGTGTTCGCAGTTCGCCGCTTGGTGTTCACAAAAACAAGTTATTTATTGCGTTTTGGAATATTGCTACTGAAGTCACTGCAGCACGGAGTAGGTACATGGGCATGACCATCTGATGGAAATGTGAACATTCGTGTAAACAAGGTTGTTTTAAACGCTTTTTACTAGTGAACTGGACAATTCTCTGGAGTAATTTGGTTGTTTTCATAATCACACGATGCTGTCATCTGTATCTCAACGGTACCCTACAATTTAACAGATTAAATTACGCCAACATCATTTATTCATGTTTCTGTGATTTCCATTCGAAAAAAAAAATGACTTGATTTGTTGTAAGTTTTTGTCTACAGTTCCGTTGATGAAAAAACTGATTTGTAAGGAGAGATGTTACTGTTTCAACACTCACTACGTGGGAGCTGAGAGCCCGGGTCGAACATTACATGAATAGATAACTTCTAGGCCCTATGAACGGTGCATGTCAGAACTGACTCGCTCTCATAAATTTCGAGAAGAATTTTTGAACTAGGTATGCGCTAACTGGCGCGAAGACGTAATTAATTAATCAACGTTTACTTGAACATTCCGTCGCAGGTAAAAAAAAAAATCGCATTATAGGCTGTTTAAGATAAAATGAGAACTTTTGAGAGCCCTGCTTAAGATCTACTTGCATGCAAGTTGTGTACTCTTCCGCCTGATGTAAAATTAACGTTGTCATTGGCCTCATTACTTTATTCTAGCGTCGGTCAAGTGAAAGTCTGAAATAATTAGGAAAGTAAATATTTTACAAACCTGTTCATTTTCACACTTCCACGCATTAAAATACACAGAAAGCGAAAGAAATATTTTAAGCTATCACAAATGGTTACCTAATACTTTTTATTCAACGTTAACATATGGAACTACTTTCCCTCCATAGTTACCAACTTTACTGGGCGCATGTCACTCAATGCGCCCGTTACAATGTATGCAATTAGGAGCAGTGATTTTTTCTAAGGTTCATTTGTAAAATGCTCATTTTATCGTGAACAGCTTTTATATTACAGATCACTTAAACGGTTACAAAATCTGGGGCACAATGAGCACTTGACGTGGTCTAAGCACAGAGTATATGAGTACGCAGAAGCGAAACAGAGTGGTGCAATTAAAGATTTGTTTGGCTACACGTGCATTATATAGTTTGGGCCCACATAAAAATATTTGATAAGTTCGACCGAGTTTCGAACCTAGAACACATGCGTCCGAGTGCTACGCCTTAGTAACCCCAACTAACGTGACGATCTAAAGACGTCGGAAAGCTTTTATATATATATATATATATATATATGCACACGTTGCCCAGTATTTGTATTATATATAATGCAAATACTGGGCAACGTGTGCAGACAAATATTTCAAGTTTTACAGCTTTACTTGTCAGTTTCTTGTTGCATTGTTTAGTTAAAGTGTTTTTATACGATTGTTGAGCATCAATATATATACTAACAAACACGGTTACTATCATAATTGTCACAAAAAATACAAAGAAACTCTCGAGCTGTATTTTCGAATGAAGGCAGTCAAATGAGTGGCCGAACAAATATATACAGTTGATTCAACAAAATATATATTTGACAGTCTAATTTTTTTTTGGCCTAACAGAGAGATTTTGTTTATTCAAACATGCATTTTTCTAGCCGAACAAAAGTAATTTTGTTGCTTTTCAAATTTTATTTGCTCAACAATATATTTTGTTAGGGCAACTAAATATATATTTGGCCCTCATAAAATAAATGTTTTATTAGATTTCTCTCAGTGCAGGCAAGACCTGTCTAATTGTTTACTGCGTGAGTCGAAAGAGTCCCTATTGGCTGGGCTGCCGGATGGCAATTACGTTACCGGGGGCTAATTGGCGAACGTCGTCCCAACATCTTTCCGGCTAGTGACGCCATTTTGCTGGCCTGTGTTTGCGGCTACACTGTCAAAAAATGTGTTATTTTACACAACATGTATGTGACAGCAGTGTCTCCACAGACATCGGTGTAATTTTACACCTACATATGTGAATTCTTTTTTACTCTGCGTTCAAGTAGATTTATCCTATAAGTTCGTAAAATAGCATATATATTATACAACTAATTTTACATATAACTGTGTAAAATTACTATTACTACGCAGCAAAATATATACTGCAACATTGGTGTATTTTCTCTCTAATTACACAATTTCTATACATTGCTCACTGTTTTACTAAGCAATTATACCGGCAACATATGTTCTTTTACAACTGCAGCATATTAATTCACATACTTTGTAGGTGTATTTTTACAATTTTAATGTTATTTTACTACGTTTTGTAACTTGGTAGTTTAACAGAGTTATAAAAAGTTGTCTCCAAAATGTGGCGGTCGTTGTAAAAATTACACAATTGAAGATGTACAACTATATTGATATTGGATGTTCAGACAACGGTCATATAGCAGTAAAAATATACAACTTTGAGTGTTTTAATTAAACGACAATGTAGCAGTAACAACAGACAACTTTTAGTGTTCATACAACAACTGTGTAGTGATAAAAATACATAACTTAAGGTTTTAATACAAGGAGTGAGTGTATTTTTACACATACTTCACAATATGTAAAACTACAGCAACATTGTGTTTATTAGGCCATACATTCATGTATTTTTACCCAAGACGTGGAAGTAATCTTTGGATGTGTGCAAAAAAGTACTGCAGTTGTTTTTACAATAATTACACATACAAAATATAAAATCACCACAAATTCGTATGTGTAAATTTACATTTATTTTTACAGTTTATTTTTGTCATTGGTGACAGCGTAGCATGTGTTCATCTAAATATAGGCTGTTCACAGTAAAGTGAGCACTTTATAAGGCTGTTCTAAATTTTTCTTTTCTCGCAATTTTTATCTCCCAGCTGCTTTTAATATAAACCTTGCAATGTGACAAATAAACACAGTGTATACATTTCACCATTCTCAAAATTTACACCTAAGGCTGCAGTTAGTTTATTATTATATATATATATATATATATAATATATATATATATAATATTATATATATATATATATATATATATATATTCTTAATGCTAGTTGGGAGGGCCTTAAAGAGTGCTCACTTTACTGTGAACAGCCTATATTTAAAGTAGTCTGAATTAGTTTGAAACAACCACCTAAGTTCAATCAGTGTCGTGGTGTATAGGTTAGTTAGAAAGCAATTCATAGTTTAATTAAATGCTTGCTCAATAATGAAGTTTTACCAGTGGCGTAGCTTGGAGTGGGGAAGGATAAATATTGACTCGGAAACTTAAAGCATTTTGTTATTTGCATGATTCAGATGAACAAGAAAATCTGCTCATACTTAAATGTAAATGATAGGAATTCCTTATACGCAGATGTAAGGCTAAGAGCTCCACAGGGTGGTATTTGTCGTTCTAATTCACTTTCGCCAGGCTACTAATACTCAGGCATTGTGATGTAATGGAACATGCCACGACACGTGTAGCTGTTTCGTCAACTTCAGCAGAGGTAAACTTGCTCATAGATGCAGGCACATGTATGTTGTTAAAGGCTGTTCACGATAAAGTGAGCACTTTTAAAATCCACCTTAGAGAAAAGTCACTGCTCCTACCATAAAGGCGAAATCACCGCTAGCACATAGCGGACAAGAGAAGGAAGGCGATCTCACCGCTATCACGTAGCGGACAAGAGAAGGAAGGCGATCTCACCGATATCACGTAGCGGACAAGAGAAGGAAGGCGATCTCACTGCTATCACGTAGCGGACAAGAGAAGGAAGGCGATCACACCGATATCACGTAGCGGACAAGAGAAGGAAGGCGATCTCACCGCTAGCACGTAGTGGACAAGAGAAGGAAGTCGATCTCACCGCTATTACGTAGCGGACAAGAGAAGGAAGGCGATCACACCGATATCACGTAGCGGACAAGAGAAGGAAGGCGATCACACCGATATCACGTAGCGGACAAGAGAAGGAAGGCGATCACACCGCTAGCACGTAGCGGACAAGAGAAGGAAGGCGATCACACCGCTATTACGTAGCGGACAAGAGAAGGAAGGCGATCTCACCGATATCACGTAGCGGACAAGAGAAGGAAGGCAATCTCACAGCTGCAGCAGTTGAGCCTGGAGAGAGACTTCAGTCCAGCCGCCATGAAAGAACTGCAGATGTTCTCCCAGCTGGTGTTGGAGAGATTAGTCGTCTTCAGCGCCTGGGGATTCTTCACTTTGGACCGCCGTTAATTCACCTTTTGTTTCGTTGTCACAGTCAACGAGCTGTAAGCTATATGTTCAGCTACAGTTATATGAACCAATTAATACCTAGTCCAGTAAGACGGTTTGCGAATCATTTGCCAACAGGTAAGATCATTGGTCATTGAGCTTCACATTGTGTAGTAAATACGAAAAATTACCTACACGTGCGTAATCTATACCATTGTGTACATTTGGAATGAATGGGTTATTCATAGCATATTCAGTTTTCTTTTTTTTTGGAACACACTGCATTTCCTTTTTCCACTATTGATGCTACTTGAAGTAACTGGAAATATTTCTCAAGGCATTTAAGCTTAATTAAAATCGAACTATTGTTATAAAAATCATATTATTTGTATATTAACTGAATGTGTAATATGTGTATGTAATTACATGTCACAATTGTTGTATTAACACGTTCTTTTGTGAAACACTTTATTTCTTCACGCAAACAATGTGATCTTTATTAACTCATGTATGATTTGCTTGCATTTTGAGCACTAGAATAAAAGTAAAATAAGTACGTAGCCGCTTTTTTTAAAGCGATTTCACATATTTAGTAAGTAATAAGTGCGTCATTGTTAATAATATCTCGACAACCTAGATTTTAATTCGGAAATTACAGATTCACAACTCTACCGACAGTTACATTTCTTCAAATAACCGTATATATATATATATATATATATATTATATATATATATATATATATATATATATATATATAATTATATTTAAATTAAGACAGTTTTCAGCTAATCATATAAACTATTATTTACTCATTAATATATGTATGTCACCACATTTCTTTCATAATAATTATGGCTTTTTTTTATATTAGTATTATTTACTTGCCAAATTGGAGGAACATTGGTTTAGTAATTTTCGTGATATAGCATAAAAGCTTTATATTTCCATGTAGCGCTATCTTCTAAATGGCTAACAAAAGTGGCTTTTCTTTGTTTATATGATGCTTCTAATAAATATTGTCAGCATACGAAATTTGATTGAGATTGGTCAAAAGGTTAGGTAATAATACCAAATAAACCTTAACTGTTTTTCTGGATGCCATTTTGAAATTAAGTGTCTAATTGAGTTTAATTATTATATTTGTCTGACCAATCATAGCATTACTTACGTACGAAATTTGGTTAATATAGGTTGAGTAGTTTTCGAGATAACACGTAAAAGCTTAATTTTTTCATGTGGTGCTATCTCCCAAAATGATAAACCAACAACAACTTTAACCTCTGAAATTAATGCTTTCAACTTCCGCTGTCAACATACAAAATTGGTTTAAAATCTATTGAATGGTTTCCAAGGTATATCATATCGCCCCAAATTTTAAAATGACCACCATTTTGAAAGTATGTGCCTGGCGTGGTTGAACCCATTTTAAAAGTCAGGTGTCTTTATTTAGTACTATACGTGTACTGAGTTTGGTGAAATTCGATTCACGGATTCCCAAATTAAGGGAGGAACACACACACGCACATACTCACCTGCACACACACTAGCTCATACACATACACACACGGACACACAGGCAGGAAAGTGATCTCATAAGCATTTCTTTCCTTCGGAAATTAAGCTAGAAAAGAGAATACCGAGAACATTATCTGAGTTGTGCAAGTGGAGAGTGCTGACTTCTTGTCGAGAAGGTGTTTGTAGCAGATTGCCACTTTTGATGTTCTTCAGACGATAGGTATCAATCTCAGATAAAAATCATCAAGACTCTAAAGTTTCCGTCACAATAATAACTACTTTTATCTGAGTTGAGAAACTCACCATGAGACCTGAAGAACTATATCACGAGAGATACTTTTTTTCCAAATTAAGCATTGTTTTAAGATGTGTTCTTCAATTAATTCTATGGTTTCACAGAGATATTGCATTGAATAATAGATGACATTCTCTTTACATAATAAAAATTATTTTCCTCTAGCCCCTTGTTAAATCTACTTATTACTATTCATATGCCTGGATTCCTTTAGTCCAGTTAAAAAAATATATAAAGCGCTTATCCTAAGTATCTGTTTAAATTCGTGACTAACATTTTGTGTGATTAGTTTAGTGAACACAATTGTATCATTAAATTAATTAAAATAGTTGTTAATTCTACATTTGTTGTGGATTTTAAAGATTCATTGATTGTAACACATTCATAAATTACATATTTTAAACTAAATGTAAAATTTACGCCATGGTAGCACCACTTTTAGATTACGTTCCTTTTATTGCTACACATATATAACGTTATAATACATCTTCCATGGTACAATTTTACAGTTGCCATAAATAAATAAATATATGTAAAAAATCTTAGGTGAAAATATGCATCATAAAATTTTGCAGGAAATATCAGTTACGTGACTTATTCACTGGGAAAGAATTGGAACATGTTTCAATGCGCAGGAAATTTATTTGTTTATCTGCACGTTGACGCTATATTATTTCGCGTTTGTTATAAATTCACAGATAGTAAATTCATTTTGGCATGTAGGATCGCATGAATACCTTTTAAAGATTCGCATTATTATAGCTCAAATTCTGAGATAGTTTTACACTGACCTGACTCTGATTATATGCCAATTATATTCTTAAAACTTTCGAGAGAATAACAAATCCCGATATTAGTATTACCGATCTGAAATATTTTATACGCATACAGCAGAATATATCGTAATAAACATGTGAGTGTGTCAATTAGCAGCATTTCCTTCTGAACATCTGAACTTCAGAATGTTTCGATTGAAACAGTTATTGATAATGCATATTACAATAAAAAAGTAAAAATTAAATGGAACACGTCCTCAGACATGATGAGAGATGTACTGTTTGTATTGAAAACGTAAACAAATTAATTAATTAATATTAATTTAAGCATTAATTTATGCAATGTTTGTATGATTAAACCATAGCACTGAGATGTAACTAAGGGAGTCTATTATTTTTCACATTACATAATTTTTTTAGGGTAACCAATGAACAACGCAATTTTAAACACAGTACATTCCTGATTTATACCGTCTAGTTAATAATATACATATAATATAAACTGTAACGAATTTGTAGATTTCCGGAAGTGTCTTTTTCATTAGCTGACAGTACAAAGGAATTTCGTGTATGTTTTTCACTCATGCTACTGTTTCTAGAGACTTGGTCAATATTGCTTGTATTAATTACCGAAAACAAAAATTGCGAAGAATAAAAATGTGTTACGCAAACGACAGGTGAAGTACGAAAGTGTAAAGTAAGAGTCGATTACAAAAAAAAAAAAAAATAGTAATTGATTACTGAGACTAGTCTAGTACCGAATGCCTCATTATGAGCAGTCTGAGCAATTATAATTTAAAAACCGACATGCATTTATTACGATCAAGTAATAAAGTAATATCACTGGCAATCGAAAAGTAGTGGGTTCGAGTTATCTAAACGTGGGGACGCGATCCTGATTCCCACTGACCTCTGTTCGACCGTTTGTCGATCGGTGCGATAATTTAACGTACTTTATGGAACGCGGCGCCGCAGTATAAGTAAAGCTGGATTCAATACAATCCATCACATCCGTCAGTCGCCCGTCTGTCAGGCAATCATCCGTCTGTTTTTTTCCGTCCGTCGATTGAAAGCGATTCTCAACAATCCTTCGTAGTTCAATCCTTCTGTATGGCAAAATTCCTGTTTGACAACTTAACATCGTGATCTTTCTTCAGTTGGAGGTACATTTTTATTTAGAAATAAATTTATAAAAGAAAAACATGTTGAGGAGATAATTTTTTACGTGATAAGAATTTATACTAAATTATTGTTTATATTTAAAATTCCTAACTTTGCCACCGAAGATAATATACGCAGATCCTCTGCCTTGCATTTTATTTCCAAGTGCGTATTCGCATCTACGGAATGTCGAAACGTCGTGGTCAGAAGGCTATGGCCCATCCACCAGTCAGTCGAAAGTTAAAGTTTGAGAAATATTTGACGGATTAACACATAGAAAAAAAAGTTTCCCGGTGATTGGTTGAAGATCTCGTGACTGTCGGACGGACGGGCGACTTACGGGCACGACGGACGGTTGTGAGTCGACCTTAAGAATATACAGAAGCGAAACTGTCGCTGGAACCGCGAACTCCGACAACACGCGCCAGTAAACTGGCGACGCTTGACATCGGCGTGTCGGAACGCCATTCGCCAATCACTTCTTAGGGAACCTATCTTCAGTGCTGGCAGCTCATCCAATAGCTAACATTCCGCAGCATGCAGTAGTCAATCAAACACACATCATATTCCCAGAGCCTCGTGCAGCCAATCAGAGGAACCACCACGCCAGTTCGTCTCTTTGTGGGCTACTTATTTACCGCGAGGTCCTGGCATCCTTTACCACCCAGACATCGGGCACATAAAGGCGTCATGTTGTGTAGCCATGTATGTATGTAGTATCAATTGAGATGCAAATTACGTCTTCGGCATTCTTTCGGTTAGTGCCGTGTTCCAAAATTCATAATGCCAATATTTTAAGGACGTCAGTTAAATAATGCCTTACCTGTAAATAAATTTGTCGATTTTGATATGCATCACTTTGTTGTGCTCTATGGTTTTAATCAGGTCTCTTTTATAATTACCTTTGCAAGCCATAGATGCGGAAATTGTTATTGTTGGGAACCTGCTGCAAGAACAATATGGATGCAATATAACAATAATGATAAAAGCTAATTTTTTACTCAGATGCTCAGTAAATTTTTGTCATTTACTTACAAAAAACAGCAACTTAATTTATGTTTGGTTCTTATTGTTTATGTGTTTTTCTCTATTCTGTGTCCTCGTGCGACAGCACCCAAAGCCTCGGATGCCGTATTTTTATAACTGCAGTTGTATCCATGTGTCCATGAAATACCTTATGATGTAAGGCCATTCCAGATAAGTTTTTGATATTAACTTTGTACAATAACTTTCAGTAATGATGTAAACTTTTTCTTTTATGTTTCCCGGTGCGATACTGCTAGCCCATGCGCCATAGGTTTTTTTCACATGAATTTTTTCCAAGACTACGTGACTTTACCTCGTAGGGTTAAACTCAGGCCTGCTTAATGACATTCAAAAACACGGGATCCTTACATCCGCACTACTTACAACTGACTCGCTCCATATTTAACATGGGAATGCACACTCTGCGACAGCGCCCCATAGCTCTAGGTGCTTGCCACCCGCGACAGTTCTGATCTACAGACCACATCCGGTTGCAGCCCGATACCGACTTCCGGCATGGCGCTTATCAACTTCCGTTGATTGCAACACTTAGCACTTTGTTGCACGCAAGAGTGCTGCAATCAACGGAATTTGATAAGCGCTGTGCCGGAAGTCGGAAGTCGGCATCGGGCTGCAACCGGATGTGGTCTGTAGATCAGAACTGTCGCGGGTGGCAAGCACCTAGAGCTATGGGGCGCTGTCGCGGAGTGTGCATTTCCATGTTAAGTATGGAGCGAGTAGGTTGTAGAGTGTAAGTAGGACAGACTTAAGGATCACGCGTATTTGGAGTTTCGATTTTTCCAAAGTGTATTAGCGTAATGCAAGTTATTTGAAAACTATGTGTCTTTATTCTATTATGTTTTTTAATTGGTAATGTGTAATTGTTGTTGCATTATTTGTGGCCAATTGTCTGGAAGCTGTTTCAGAAAATAGTCCTATTAATCAGTATGTCATCTTACTCAACCACTGACCCTGCCTTAGTGTAAAGTGCAATGAACATATTTAAATGTTTAAAATGTCACACTGGGGGCATGGTGTGTCTCCGAATGCCTCCACACAAAAAAAAATCACTTGTTGCAACCAAAAATTTACTGTTGAGCAAATTTCGTTTAATGGTTGCATTCGTATTTAAATTCCTAATCATGGTAAAAAAAATGGTTTTAAGCATTTGCAAAGGAGTGCATTATTATAATGCAAATTTACCGATTTGAAAAATGTTAACATTGCAACTATGTTATGCTACCAAAAGCAAACCTTGCTTTACATGAAGGATAACAAGAAGAATATAATCGGTACGTCTTGTCAGAACCAGTTTATATTGACAACAATCATCTAGGACTCCTAACCTTCTCTTGTTTGAACATAATATGCACACATAATTTCTTTATCTAACAAAGTTTCATGTTAAGTTGCTATAATTTATCTCAATGTCACGATAACATTTCTCAGAATTGGGGAATTACATTAAAATATATAAGATGTGAGATTATAAACAGAAACTATATGGGACTCGTGTTCAGGGCGAAACAAAATCGCTTGTGACACAGTTACACTCGCTTTTCAACAAGGCGTAGATTGATCGCACTTTAACGAGATATTTTCAGTCATTAGTAATCTGAAGGTTAGAGATTATAAGGCATGTATTGATGTACCGTACCGCTTTCTTCTGAGATTGTAATCTACAACATATTAATAATTTTTGTCAATTAATTGTTTATTTTTTTACTTTGTTTGTCGTATCATTTCTTCCCAACTTAACTTTAAAGTGTTTATATGAGCGTTCTTTTACTAAAGGAAAGATCTATGTGTGTTAACATAAAAATACCTTTTTTATATTATATTGTACTTCTACTTATATTTCCCCTAGAAATTATATTTTATTTCTAAACAATATGAATGAAACAAGGAAAAAATAGGGTTGTTGACAGTGCCTAGTAACAAATAGTTATTATACAAATTGTTATCAAACTGAGTGCACACTAATGTAGTGCACTGCGTATCGTATAGTTTTCTAGAAAGAAATAACATTTCTTGAAAGAAATAACATTTTTTTTTTTGGAATAAAAATATCTTGTGAAGAACGTAGTCATAATATGAATATTCGGTACTTAAGTTCACAATGTAGCAAACTTGATTACGAACTACTTATATTTGCGAATAAGCAATGCTTGTTTGATTGATAATACTTCAGAAACAAGTAAAACTTATTTTGAGACCATTATATCATAATAAGTTAACTTATTTTAAGTATTACTTCATGAAGTAATTCTTCAAGCAATATTCATTTCTGGCACTATGAACTGAAAATCATCCTTAAGCACGAGTATAACCAATGTTTGTTTCAAGTATTGCTCATATGCTCATTATGAATTTCACCCTTAGCCTCTTGCTTCGAGGAGCATAGAATCTGCTTTGCTCATTTGAGGACTCGATCGGGATATTTCTGCATTTTTCGGAATTTTTTTTTATGATAAAAGTGATTTTTGGGTAAAATGATCAATTCCTGAAGTGATTTTTGTAGTGAAACAAGTCATTTTATCTATAACATGGTGGACAATATGACCGCTTGCTGACGAGAACGACAGAGCATAAACGTCTCCCCTGCTCTACTGCCCTACACCCTTATTCCAAAACCGAATTTTCCATTCTTCCAACGTGACATAAACAGAAACATTAATTGTTGACTGCTGACATTGCGAAAAATGACTATTTATCGGTAACATTATTATTGTTGCCACAATACGAGTTCTTTGTAGTGCATTTCAGCAACTATACGGTGTCTTGGAAAAGTGTGGCGGAAGGAGTGTGTTTCGGGATTATTCCCTTTCTCCGGCCCCCATATAGACCTATATAAAACTCGCATTTTTAAATTCGCCAAAACCAGAAAACTTTTACATATCTTAAGTAAGTTTTTATGTGCTTTGTTAATTTTATTGTCACTGCGACACTTTTCAGTGAGATAAACTAACTTTGAACTCTCTATCACAAACACATAAAATTATTTTCATTGCCTACACTGTGTGAATTTTCTTCGTACTTTTGCAAGAAAATCCTTGGGGACCCAGTTGCCAAGGAAATGTTTTGTGGAACTACAAAATTTTTCATGTAAAACCTACAAATTAATATTTTTATGACTCCAAACAATACACTTGTATTTAAAATTACGTTATTGAGAGGTTAATTTTTTTTGTTGTTATAGGAAAAAATTATGTATTCATCAGAGAGAAGAGGAAAAACTTTATTTCAAAATGTAATTCATGAAAAAAAAAAAAAAAAAATGGATTTTGGCCATTACAGGAATTCCAATCTCCGTATTACCTTCCCTAATCTCTAACCGTACGACCAATTTGACTCGACAGTTTCATGTCTATTTATGTGTTTAAACACATTGGAATACTGACCAAGCAAGAAGAACATATTTTCACGTCTTGGGAAGGACTGAGGTTAGCAAATTAGAACACTGTTGCGCTTCGTGCCATTAAACCACTTCAGGTGGACTGCACATTTGCACAGTTATTGTTTTATAATATGAATATCTATTCTTGCAAGGTCATGCGTCGGGACACCAGTTATAAGCAGTAAATACGTAGAAAATGTTAGTACAGTTATTCAGTTAAGAAGAACACACTTGAGATGTGTGCAGATATGAAATACTAACATTGGCTGATCATTTGTAAAAGAATCAGGTTTTTAAAAATGGTTTTCGTTGTTTTATTAAGGTTATTGAAGTTATTGAAGGTTTCTTTAAGTTATTTAAAAACTTCCATCACATTTCTCTTGGAACGCAGCTACGTTAATTATATCAGCCCTAGTGTTAGCATAAACAGCTGCGTATGGTTTTATGTTACTGAGTGTCCACCATGTTGTCTGAACTCGTGGATGCGGGCCAGAATAGTACAAACATTTCTTGAGGTCTATTAAAAACATGGGGTTTGTAATTTTACAGTGGCATTGTTTGTACTGTTTACAAAAGTTTGTAAAATGACAAGTAATTTCTCATTAACAAGTTACAATTATTTTTACAGTGTAACCTTACTGCACCAAAAAAAAAAAAATTTCTAGCTGCGCCTCAGTTTGAGAAGGCCAAAAGTAACCTACGCAGCGGAACCTCGGGCCGGAAGGAAGGCTAAGGGTGTTTGGTAAGTGGATTAGTGTTTGGCAAAAACATGTGTCAGATTCTCGTCTAACTCCGAGATGAAACCCGAGTTGCGGGCTTTTCTTTTGCTTCCAGAATTTCCAACCTTCATAACATTTCGCATCTCCTCGAACCTCACACTATCCCGCCAGATATATGTTACTCTCATTACGTCGTTACATTGCACTTTTCTTCCTCCCCAAGCAAAACCTCTTTACGATGTCGTGATTTGAAATAACTCTTAGCGACAAGCTGTGGTGAAATATTTCTAAATATACTTATTTAAATTCACTCTATTAATTCATGTTTGAAACTACCTAACTTCATGTTAATTCACATGACATGTGTATAGTTACCTTAGAATGCGTAAAATAACCA
This sequence comes from Dryococelus australis, assembly GCA_029891345.1. NCBI lineage: Eukaryota > Metazoa > Arthropoda > Insecta > Phasmatodea > Phasmatidae > Dryococelus > Dryococelus australis. Next base: position 21,783,104 of record CM057004.1, read on the forward strand.
AGAGTGCAAGTAAATATAGACACACGAAGTAACCTATGTGGCTCATGAACGGCTTCTTAATATCGAAGTACCTGCCTGTTAAATGCTTAATTGCAATACATATCTATGCACACCGAGAAAAAGGTTTCGTTGAATCAAGCAAGATTTGTTTGGTGCAAACAAATTATTTATTGAAACCAAATTATTTTGTTGCTCTCATTTGGTTGCCCCAAACTGTAAGATTTGTCTGGCTACACGTACATTAAACAGTTTGGGACAATATAATAAACCTTACAAGTTCGACTGAGTATCGAACCTTGACCTCCTGCGTCCGAGCGCTACGCGTTAGTAATCTCAGCTAACGTGACAACGCACGATGTCAGAAAGTTTTTAAATTGATGTATGCCAAATATTGGACAACTTGTGCAAGCAAATATTTCACGTTTTACAGCTTTACTTGTCAGTTTCTTGTTGCATTGTTTTATTAATGGGTTTATACGATTGTTAAGCTTCAGTAGATTCACTAAAAAACTCGGTTACTATTCTAATTGTCACAAGAAATACAAACAAACTCTCGAGCTGTATTTTCGAACGAAGGCATTCAAATGAGTGGCCAAAGAAAAATATACAGTTGATTCAACAAAATGTTTAGTTGACAGAATATATATTTTCGGCCTAACACAGAGATTTTGTTTATTCAAATATATATTTTTTAGACGAACAAAATTAATTTTGTTGCTTTTTAGATTTTGTTTGCTCAACAGTATATTTTATTAGGACAACTAAATATATATTTGGCTCTATACAATCAAAAATTTTGTTCGACTTTCTCTCAGTGTACCGTTTTACAAACTTTAGTCTGAATGTATTACAGAATTCTGTGTCGAACTACATGGGCCATGTAACTATATATTTTTACCCCAGCGTTTGTAAACCACGCCATTTCGTGTAAACTTACACCTACAGAGTAATGGGAAATATAGGTGTACACTGAAGTGGTAAAAATACTCCCTATAGCCGTATATATTCAGTGAAAAATTGTACGCAATTTTTTTTTCGGTGTATAGAAGTTAATTGCGATGTTGTGGTGTTAGTACGACAGGTTATCATGACTCTTGCTACTTTCATAGTAGGTAAGTGCTTGGGGTTGGCTTTCGGTGAAACGTGCAAAGGTTCATTTAAATGTTCGTCAATTCTGTAAGGGTGTACTGTAACTACATTAATTCCCATGAAACATGTAACCTACGACAACAGCATTGAAGTTGAAATACTCTAGACTGGATAAACGATAAACATATCCGGTGTGGTTGTGACTACTCGTTTAAAGTAGTAACTGCAGCAAATAACATTTCGTTGGCCGAGAAGTTTGTGCAACATGTTTCTGTACTGTGAAGGATTTTAGTGAAGGGGGGGGGGGGGGGGCTGAGGTTCGTCGATGTTAAGTCTTAATAGACGAAGACGAGAAATACACCTGCAAGCAAGAAACTATATTAACTCCAAACTTGTTACATACTGGCGGAAATAGAGTCCCCATATACATATCTATAACACTAACACACTAATAGCTTCTCTCTATCTGGCCTTGGGGCCTTAATTGTACATTACTGTAGCAGCGCTGTCGTAACTCTCAATGTTATCTGCACTAGCTAGTAAACAGAATATTCTACCCTGGCTATTTAACATACATGCCCCTTATGCCGACACACCTGATGATAGACGTTCTGTAACACCACAGGATTATAATTGGAAAATACTTGTAAATAATGGGTCAGCCGTTTGTCCGGTTTCAGAATAGAAATTCTGTTATATAATGTTAAGAAGGGCAATATGCAAACAAATCAAAACTGATCTTAATGCTGGGAACTCGATTGTAATTGTAGTGGGGAAATGTGAGTATTCTCCATGGTTCGGATTTACGAGCCAACGCTCAAGCAAAGAGTACTGAAGAAAACCGAGGTGTAAGAGCCGTTTGTACCACGAACTTCAACTGTACACGTCAGTTCAATGGCATCGCTGGCCAGCTAAATGTTTGCAATGCCATTCACCAATCAACTCGTGGTAACCCAATCCCCAGCCTGCAGTCGGACACTATAGGGAACCTTCCGCATCACGCAATTCCCAGAGCCTCGAGCAGCCAATCAGAGAGTGGGTACGCCCACATCAAAGGAACTACAACTCCATTTCGTCTCTGTGTAGTTACCAACTCTGTGGCTCAGCTGGTACCTCTCAAAAATTTAAGGCAAAGAACAGCGTGCCTCGTCTTGGCTCCGGAAGACCGCCATTGCACACTTGAAAATAGTACATGTCCAAGTAACAAAATTGGTAACGAAAATTGCACAGGAAGTAAAGCATCCAAAACGATTATACTGGTATACCCTGATAAAAATGGGCGAAGTAGTGAAGAGATTAAAAAGACCATTCAAGAAACGATAAATCCAGTAGAAGAAAGACCGAAGGTTAAAAATGTGTGATCAGTTAAAGGAGGTGTTGTATTGGCAAATGCTGGAGATAAAGCCATCATGAATAACATAAAGACCAGTGAGGAGCTTAAGGAACTTGGACTACAAATTGACGATCATCGGAAGAAAAACCGAAATATCATCTTGTGTGATGTCCCGAGAAAGGAGGATAATGACGATTTATTGCAGGTGTCCGAGTTAAAACCGGATGAAATAAGGAAACTGTGAATATAAAGATTGAAATACCATGTTGATTCAGAAATATTCTGATCGATAAGAAACTCCATACATTGGATATGCAGTCTGCAGAGTTCAGGATATTCTAGATCCAATGCAGTGCTACAAGTGTCAATAATATGGACACCGAAGTAAGCAGTGTAAAGGTACTGAAAAATGCTCTACATGTGGATTAGAGGGTCATAAGTTTTCTGACAAGGATAAATGCAACGGGAATAAGGATATTTGTTCATGTGCTAATTGAGCTGAAGGATAAAATAAGAGCATGCACATCGAGTAGATTCTGAAAAGTGCCCACATTGTGAAAATGCTTTCGGAATGGAACTAGAAAGTATCAATATGGAGATGAATGGTAGCACTACAGAAAATCAGAATAAGACAAATAAACCTGAACAAAATGTTGTTGCAGGATCAAAGACAGCGGTCATTGCCAACTAAATAGAAATTGGCCTGATACTAATGCAAGAACCATGCACATTAAGTTGTCAAGAGGAAAAATTATTGGATTACCTGGAAATGTAACCTTATTACGAAACAACCCTAGGTCAGTAATAGGGATTCGGTCACGACACCTGAACCGTATTCATTGGATAGCCTTATGTGAGATCATCAAATATTTTTAATGATCAGTCACAATAAAAAATTATAATATCTAGGATCTTCCTACTTTTGATACTCGCATACCAGAGTACATTCGAAAAAGTGGTATTAGTGGTTATGGATCAAGGGAAGTGAACGATTTATAACTGGTGCAGATGTGATTGTGAAGTCCAGGCAATGATATGCAACAGCAATGAATGAGCGCAGCCTGGGGATGGATCGCTATCTTTTGGAGAACGAATTCCATGTCTTCAATGGACCTGGAAGTCTCCCCGTGTACGTATCATCAGAGCACAACATGGAGTCACATGTGGGAATGGTGATTACCTCAAGAATGGCAGTCACACTGGTTATGGACTGAACAGTGACTGAAGTTTCGATCAGTGATCACAGACTGATCAAGTTTGATTTGAATTTTATTTCAGACCCAGAAGAATATCAAGTCCTAAGAACACCCTACATCCATCAGGGTTCATACTGGAAGAGATTATATCAAGTAATATTGGATAATGTCCGATGCTACCGATATTAATTCTCAGATGGTTTGCACACCTGAGCTGAATAGGTCACGAAGTTCATTCAAGATACTTGTAGTACTACCTTAAGAACTTCAAATCATGGCTTCTCACTAAAAAAGCGGCGGGGAAAACAGTTAGAATAAAGGAGGAAAAGATCCAGAGAAACTCGAAGGCCTATGAAGTACAGCAGAACACACTGAGACTTCAAATGATAGAAGAACACCATCGACAAGACTTATTGAAGACTTCAGAAGAATAATTAGAATGTTTCATCAAGGAACCTCATAACGAAAAAGGGAAATTAGTAACCTCGGGGGCTAGTATACACAATTCTTGCAAACCAGTTAAAACATAACCAGTATGTGAAGAGCCTAATACAATAGGGGAAAATAATAATTTATGATAAATAGAATGCACAAGATTTAGTTACATTTCTCCTGCCAGATGATAGTTTGTACGGAGAAAAATAGACTTATGAAGAGAAGCTATGCTGTGGTGAGTGGCAAGACACCCCACTAACAACTGATTACATGATGGAAGTGTTGTATAGGATAATTTAAAAAATGAAGAATAACAATGCACCATGTTATGATACAATCACTGTAGAGAATTTGAAAAGAGTATATTCATGGATCCATCATGATATAATTCTATCATTAAGGAAAAAACAGTTAGTCAGGCATTTAGCCTGACTAAATAATGTTTTCAATTAAAATGGAAATATGGCCTCAAGATTCTGTATAGACACGGATACAAAGACCCTTCAATAGCAAAATACTACACACTACTCACACTCCACCAAGTATTAGGGAAAGTGTTGGAAAAACTAATAAATACATATTGCTAACCTTCTTAGAGGGTACACAAGTATTATATAATAAACACCATGGTTTCGGAAAGTAAGAGGGACTGAAACAGAAGTACCAGACATCATCAGGAAAATCAAAACAACAAAGGAAACATGTTCTTGGTGATTTATTGGTTATTAGTAGAGCATTTGGTAATGCTTGGTGACTCAAGATGCTTTGGCAACTCAAGAAATAAAAAGGATCTCCCCAGAAAACTCTATAGCATGATACGATATTTCTTCGAAGAAAGTAAGAAGGTATAAAGTTAAGGAAGTCTGCAAAGAGAAACGAATGTCATAGAGTTGTCGCCACAGAGATCAGTCCTTAGGGCACTATTGTGATGCTCTCTATGACACACTGCTCCGAGTAAATATTCCAGAACTTGATGCAAAACAGAAGAAATTCTAAGAGAGATAGAGAAATGTGGGAATAAAGTGCAACTTGAGTTTTCGTTAGGGAGAACTACTGTCATTATTATAACAGGGAGTATGCAGAGATCCCCAATCATAATATTTGAGAGAAGACCTGTTAAATTGAAAAGAAAGTCAAGTAACTTGGATCAATACTTAATAGTAAGCTTCGATTTCAAAATCACATCATACACCTCATGGGTAAAACAGTGAACTTCTTAACCAGGATCAGAGCCATGTCTACAGCAAATTGGGACTTAGAATTAAAGACAATGAACACACTCTAAAAAGGCATATCCTTATGAATTGTATTATAAAGATTATCTGTCTGGTGTTCCAATGTCAGATTGGTACATATAAAGATAATTTTACAGAAAAGTTGAAGAACAACATTACTTACAATAACAAAGGCATGTATAACGATATCTTTCGAGGCCCTGTGTGTAATTGCAGATGCAATTACATTGGATATCTTAGCATAAGAAAGAGTATTACTACTAGAAGAAACAAATTGTCAGATTTTTTTGGCAGAAAGAAGGAGAAGAGAGAAGTCTCGCTATAAATCTAGCAGGAGTGACGGGAAAGGTCGGAGAATGGGAGGGTCACATAAATAATTTTTCCAGATATCAAAAAAAGACATTACTCCAATTGGATTACAACTGATCATCATCTTAGTCAGATAATAAATGAGACAGGAATTTTAAAGCAAAGTTACCTTGATTTAACTTAGTGTACTCTCTTCTTTGTGCGATGTGTAGAGTTGAACTATCACTGTCCAGCCCGTCACTCTGGAATGTCTAAAAGATTAAAAACATTAGAGTAGAGTTACGTAGAAAACTGCAAGTAGAACAAGAAGATGAGCGTAAGTTGAGAAGTATTCTATCTCGTTAAGAGACCGCTAGATATCTTGGAGAATTTGAAAAGGAAGTCATGACTAGTTTAGAGGAATTTAATTTGTGGTAGTTGAAGAATCCTCCAGAAGAGGAAACAGAGAATTCTCCTTAAATATCTTACACCAGGAAATGAGAGTAAAAATCCTCTATAGGAACCGAAAAATAGGAGTGGACCCACTTCCCGGATTTTAAAATGAGTAAAACCGCTATGTAAACATTGTAGTGGGAGCGGACCCACTACACAGCCTGAGGATAACCCCGAAGAAAATCATAGGAAACGTTAAAAGGATTTATCAGCAGGCCACTGATGAGCTTAGTGACCTTGCCCCCCTCTCTGATGAAATAAAGATAGCATATATGATTACCCGGCAAAGAACAATATAACTGATGTAATGGAATAACAAAGACCAAGGTGAGATAACAGGAAAACTAACCAGGTATTATGGAGATAATAGCAATGGAAATGGAACAACTTTTGGACATGATTCGTGACTAAAGAGCTGACTACAGGGGAAGGACGTTCGAAAAGACATCCGGAGAAACCATCTCTGCTGAATATCGATACAGAAAGAATTGTATCGGAAGTAGAATATTAGTTAATTAGTCAAGTAGTTAATGCCGCTATATAGTTGCATATATGAAAAGTAGAACAGATTCGGGGAAGTGTAAGGAACTAGGTGGATGGCAGGTTAACCGCACCATATCATTGTTCCAGACTACCTAGATGTAGAAGTAATAGAATCAAATCAAAGGGGTGTAAAAAACTGTGTGGTCCAGATAGCAAGCCACAGGCCAAATGAAAGAAAGGAGAAGATGGCAGAAATAGTAAAGAAAAATTCTTATATCCCTGCATTGCCCAGAAACGGCACAGGTGCGGGGGTGATAAATGTTGTACAGCCTTTGGTTGGCCGTAAACAAAAATGGAAGTAACCATATAGCTATAGCCTGTCTAGTGAATTTTTCCTGTGACTGGGGTAGCTGGAAGAGCCAGAAAGGATCACGAATCCATTTATCTCGCGTATCGACAAGGGGCCTGTACCGGCTGGCAGTGGCTCCATATAGTCTTTTCGCAATATCTATAAACATTTCGAATCAAAACTTTGAAAAATCATCCCATGTAACATTTGATTGATTTTTTTTCTGAATATGACATACATGACAAGCATTTCATAATTATGTTACATTAAAATGTCTTATTTTCCGTCAAATCTTGTCAATTTTATCCATAAATTATAACGCCTCACTTAAAGTTAATGCGAATACAAACAGAGAGAAAATATCGTCGTTGATAATGTCTTGCAATAAATTGTTCTCATGCAAAATGTAATTAAACTCGGTATTCAGTAATACTGTGCGTTGTCCCTTTGGTGTAGTTATCTAACCTTCATTTGCGTACGTTGTAAGAATAGTCTGAAAGTATTACTTCAGAAGCACTTCAGATACGTTGGAAGTAACCATGAAATGACTGTATTAATACTGGCTTTATTATGACATGTTACACATATTCCCGTCTTGGACGCAACCTGATGGGTGTGAACCCTTTTAAACAAATCTTCTTCTCCATATAAGTGCAAGGTTATGAACAAATCTTCTTCTCCAAATAGGTCCAAGGTTGTGAACAAATCTTCTTCTCCATATAGGTGCAAGGTTGTGAACAAATCTTCTCCATATAGGTACAAGGTTGTGAACAAATCTTCTTCTCCATATAGGTCCAAGGTTGTGAACAAATCTTCTTCTCCATATAGGTGCAAGGTTGTGAACAAATCTTCTCCGTATAGGTCCAAGGTTGTGAACAAATCATTGGAGCAGTAGTCTTGTTAGTTTGGAAACAATAATGTTATAAAGAATATATGATATTCCCTCCAACTTCAAAGTGATATAGAATTATAGATATTTTAAGGACTTTTGTGTTTATATATATTCGAAAGAGTATTTCAGAAAGCTAATCGTGTCCTTGCCATCGTTTCTACAGTGGACCTGAATGCCTATGGCATTAGATAGGTATCCTAGTTTTCTCACTCTTTTGTGTATATAAGCGTATACTCGCATGTTTTTGTTTCCGTTACTTTCAAAATACACCACAGTAATATTTAATACACTTTTTAACGGATGTAATGAATTTCAATAAATTGTACAATTTATGTAACTAGACCTTAAAAGCCTCCAGAAGTGGAAGAAAACATTACACACCTACCACGTTTAACAGTAGTAAAACTGAGTACATTTCCTTGCCTGTCATTCAAACTTTAGTAAATAGCTGCGCTTTTTCTACGTGTTTCGAGTATGTAGTATGTGCGTACAAAGCAGGGCAATTCTCTGGGTTAGCAAATACCACGTTATACGTGCGTTTCTGGCGAATCCCCAGCTCCCTCGAGATTCACATAGCAGCTTGTATTCAGATGCGAAACTGTGACTGCTTTTGCGTGCCTCCTGAATAAGTTATTACTTTTTTTGACGTATAAAAATTGCAGGCACATCACTTCACAGGCACCATCTTAACAAATATTTAACTTATTAAATAACATATCATGCGGTTTATTCACTAACTTTTCGATGTGACCTTGGCGCCTAAGATAAGATCTACAGCCGCGCTACTGACATTAACTTTCCAGGAGATATCAAGCAGTTCGATTGCCTTACCTTGCACTCTGCTGTCCTTAACCTGGTACGAAAGGTGATTTTAGCTTGCTGTTGACCTTAACATGTTTCGTAAAACGCGAGATTTTCTTGCGATTGCGGTTAATTCTTATGTTAAAATTGCAGAAAGTAGGAAAAACTCTTCTAACCGTGGTTAAATATGATTTAAAAATTACTAAGTCCTTTTTAAATTTAATAATAGATAGCTAATAATGTTTGACTATCAATATGAAGAATTAATGGCGTTGTAAATTCACATTACTGTGAACAGGATACATTAGATAGTCTGAGCTGGATTCTGCACTTCACAAAATTGTTTTCCATTGCTTACAAATAAGTACAAGTCACATATATCAGAAATACAACCATGCTTAGTAGTTTACATTTAACATAGATCGCGCAATGGTACAGATAAAATAAGTTTTTTTTTATTTAACTGGCCCAACTTTGCTTATATTTTAAATACTTCTTATTAAATAAATGGTTTCTGAAGCATTTAGTTGTGTAAAATAAAAATAAAACATACAATATCAATAAAATATAAATTTTTCTGTGTATGAAAAAAATGTTTAAGCAACTTAAGAAAAATTACATTGCCAAAGTTGTTCTCTTATTGGGTCTCTAGCGGACCCGTTGCGTTGACTCTTTGAAGATGGAAAATAAAATAACAATTCATCACTTATATTATGAAAATAATTTCTCATATATTCACTGTTTCACTGCTTTCATATACAAAAATACAGAAATCACAATCGGTTGTTATTATATGTGGAGAGAAAATGTTAATTTAGGTTGTTTGGTATACCTAAATTTTTTTAAGTATGCATTAAAAGTATCATGGCGTTATTTTAACCCTAAATGCTTTATAACATATCGTTTACGAATATATTAACCTCAGTAATGAAGTTGTTTTCGAGTGCTATTATTTATCATTAGTAAATTATGGTAAGACAATTTTAAAGCTTAATTTTTACGATACCATTTTGTTTGCAGAAAAATTTATTATAATATTTTGATAGCCAGCCGATGAAGATCATATCAAAAAATAATATTCTTCACTAAGCTAATCAATATTTATTTCAACTCGGGCTTGAGTTATATTTGTCATGAAAATGTATATTATATATTGCGTAATATGTCCCCTGATTTTTTATTTTTTATAATAAATTTATATTAGTAAATAAGGTATACGAGTTGTTATGGTACTAATAGTCTGGAGGGAGAACTTATAAAATAAACTCCGTAGTTCCAAAATTAACACTTTTGCAATTATAATAAATTAAAAATAATTTGAAAGCAAAGTATTTAAGGATAAATAAATGTGAATTAGAATTCTATGTGGAGGGAAAACACTGTGTTAGGTTTTGCTACAATAATAACGTAAAAAATGTCTTCGTTATAAAAAAATTTTTATATGCCGAACAGATTCACGAAAATAAATATTTGCTATTTCTGTCGATGTAAATACGTAAAGCATAGCCCTGGCTTTAAGAAGTACTATATTCTCTGGTGGTGAACTATCCAGCACAGCGGCCGAAACGATAGTCGGCTGAAGTTGATAAGTGGGTCGAGAGAGTGTAGGTGGAGTAGGGGCACTCACGTGACATCACGTGGGATAGCATGACCACTTCTTACCACGGGACTCATGTCCTCTCTCGCCTTTTGTCACATGACTGCCTCTCTCTCTCTCTCTCTCTTTCACACATACCACCGCCTGCTTACTTTCCCCCCCCCCCCCCCCCCGCCAGAGATTGTCGATTACAAGCCAGTTCTTTACCTTTCTTCTTTTTCGTTTCCATCCTCGGAGACCGGCGCAACTCCGGGGGAAAAAAAACTTCAAATGCCCGTCCGGTTATACGGCCGGTTGTTAGGTTTTCGGCCCTGTTCGGTGCCGATAGCTGTCGAAGGGAGCAAGTGTCCGGGTCACATCCGGTGGGCGGCCGGTCGTGTTGCTCCGTGCGCGATCGCTGATCGCCTGCATCGTGCAGGTTGTGATTTCGACGCGGCCGTCTCCGACACCCATCCCGGACATTCGCCGGCCTGTCGCTGTATATTTCCCCACGATCGAGACGCGAGACCGCAATAAGGGCTAAACTGGCGCCCGCATCAACTACCGCCTCGTCTCTACGTGCAAGCGGGTCGCGGTGGTGTCGTGGTTAGACCACTCGCCTCCAACTCCCACCTAGGCAATCAGGTTCGGTCCCGTATTTTCGCATGTGGTAATCGTGACAGGCGATGCCGCTTGTTGGCGGTATTTTCTCGGGGATGTTCCGTTTCCTCAACTCGCCCTGATCGGTTCTCAAGACGTTGATATTAAGAGCCGTCCAAATCTCTCCACTCTCTACAGGCACGGAACTGAACTCTCGTACAAGCTTTTCGTCAAGCAGCTTTTGCATAGTCTTTAAGCGTTGACCATATAATTTTATTGCTCGAAAGTCTGTTGCATGATCCTTATAGATTCTTATCCTATATTCTTTCATTTGTCCTAAATTTCTAGAGCTACAGTATTTTGAAAGGGATTATTCTATATATTTTAGAAGGGTCTGAAATTGTGTTTTGAGCGCTCATGTTGTATTTAACACACTGTTCCAATCTCGTTTGTGGAGTGTGCACTTTTCAAATAGTATTTTTTGGGAACACGCTTAGCAGTTTGGAAAAAAATAACGTGTATTTCATATACGTACACTCCTAAAAGCAGTTTAAGCTCAACGCAAGCGGATAACTTAAACGGTTACAGTCACTTATTTAGTCTCAGGGGTACCGGAAAAAAAAATTACCATGCTGTACGAGTTATGATTTAGTGCCTGCCAAATTATCACGACTACCTGATTTTCGCCAAAAGAATTCTTTCAAGACACGTTTGACGCGAATACGTCTTTAAATTTACTACCATAGTGGGAGGAAATCCAGAAATTCCGATGATAATAAAATTGGGGGATACAGTCTGGCATTGCAGCTCCGAATCTATCGTCTACATTCAAAATTAAATTACACAACTCGATTGCCAAAGGATCAAAGAATATGTTACGTTGAGTGGAGACTGCAGAGCATTACTCGTCTCATAACTTCCGCGTAGTATAACTTCTGACTAGGAGGAGCTAAGACAATCTTTTAAGTTTCAATCGACAGCTCTCGTCAAGATCACCCTATTGCGTGTATAAGAACATTTGCGTAACTTGTTTATGGTGAAATTGTATGAGTTTAACATCAGAAATTAAGAAAACTTAACACGATTTCGGCCTATACTCGCGTCAAAAAGTCAAGTCGAAATACAGAAATCGTGTACGTTTGGAAAGAGCATCTCAAAAGCAATCCAGTGATATCCACGAAACCCCATATGACGGAATGAAGCTATACTCTTCTGTTATCTAGGTCTTTCCAACGGAGGACTTTTACTCGAAAATGAGATATCCCAACCAATAAGCTATTAACGTTCTCAGTGCCCAATGTGTGTTTGCCGAATTATGAGAACTAGTAAATTAAGTGTTCGGTAGTTCCTACTCAACGAAAATAGCATGAACCATCCACATATTCATTCCCGTTGGCAAAATTTTAACAGAGACACCGAAACGTTGCAGTTCCATATGTGGACAAACTTTACTTCCAAAACGTGTGCGTGTTTGTTATTTAGTATGTGACACCTCATGCATGACTAAAATCATAACAACCATGCAACGAAAGCTAAATGCAGGCCAAACCGAGGCGTATATCTGTCGCGGTATTTACCAAACGGACCATAGGAGTCTACTTGAGTATACCAACATTCTAGCCTACAGCTGAATAAGGTCGTTATCATTATTTTTTCTGTATGGCTAAAACGAAATACGCGTATAACGGGTCTTGGAGTTTACAGTGCTGGGAGGCACATCACCTAACTGTAATATTTCTTACAGGAATATTTTTTGAAGTCTTTTCCCCTAAGATGCTGACTAAAACAATCTCCAACACTACCGAAAGGGATTTATTAAGTTGAGCTCAATTATTTGTGAAAAAAAGACATTTCTGAATCAAAACCGAGACTCCATGTCAGTGAGAAATACTGGCCATACTGTTTTGAATGGAATTTTCGTACACTATACATTCAGGCATGTGAATTTTGCAAATTATTTCGGCGCCAGTCTAGTTTTCATTCTTTCGGTCAGTGTGTTAAGAGTCTGGGACGTTTCATAGGAAGCATATTTTATAAACTTGACTGTAGACAGCAGAAAACCTAATTTACTCTAAAAAAATTGTGTAGTTTTACAAAAGAAAAAATCCTTGGGAACCCAGTTGCCAAGAAATTACTTTGTAAAACTACATACAGTTTCCTTGTAAACTCAGTAAAACACATATTTGTAATATTACAAATGATAGCCCTATATTGCAACTTACAGTATTGAAAAGTGTACATAAAATTATTTTTTATTTCTACTAGAAAACAAATGTGATGAATTAATAAAAGAGAATATCTTGAATAAAATATTTCAAAATATTATTTTTAAAATAATTACACTTCGCCAGCACAGGGACTAGAACCCACAACACTTATATTATTAACCTTCACTCTTAATATTTAGACATAATTAATTAACGTATTTAACACTAATTTTTATATTAAATACAACTCCAAGCACTTACAAAAGTTAAGGAAGTTATTTGATTAATAAGAATACATTTACCGGTACTGTATTTTATTCTAAGAGTTCCGTGTAGCTAGGAAACATTACGAGTTAATGAGTAATTCGGTCACGTTTGATTGAAATTGTGGTTTTATTATGATTGTTTGATTTCTTTAAGCATTTTACGTTATTAAAACTCGCAATAAATTTCTTTTGCACACAACTATACTTTACATTACCCATAGTTTTTTACACAAATAGGTATGTACGGTTTCAAGTTTTTGGTTGAGTGTCCGCCATTTTGCTGACGCTCGTGGACACAGGTCAGTAAAGTACAAACATATCTTGACATCATTTGCTGAAGCTCGTGGATACGGGTCAGTAAAGTACAAACATATCTTGATATCATTTGCTGAAGCTCGTGGATACGGGTCAGTAAAGTACAAACATATCTTGATATAATTTGCTGAAGCTCATGGATACGGGTCAGTAAAGTACAAACATATCTTGACATCATTTGCTGAAGCTCGTGGATACAGGTCAATAAAGTACAAACATATCTTGACATCATTTGCTGAAGCTCATGGATACGGGTCAGTAAAGTACAAACATATCTTGAAATCATTTGCTGAAGCTCATGGATATGGGTCAGTAAAGTACAAACATATCTTGACATAATTTGCTGAAGCTCGTGGATACGGGTCAGTAAAGTACAAACATATCTTGACATCATTTGCTGAAGCTCGTGGATACGGGTCAGTAAAGTACAAACATATCTTGACATCATTTGCTGAAGCTCGTGGATACGGGTCAGTAAAGTACAAACATATCTTGATATCATTTGCTGAAGCTCATGGATACAGGTCAGTAAAGTACAAACATATCTTAAAATCATTTGCTGAAGCTCGTGGATACGGGTCAGTAAAGTACAAACATATCTTGACATCATTTGCTGAAGCTCGTGGATACGGGTCAGTAAAGTACAAACATGTCTTGACAACATTCATTTGATGTTGAGACTGTATCCCCTAGTGTCCACGAGAAGTAGCTGCCAATATCATCGAAAAAAAAAAAAAATTTTTATTGGTCTCAGCTAGTGGCGGGTCGTTAAACTGATACATGTACAATTTCAAACAAAATGCGTCCTTGTTGCAACGCTTAAAATGATAAATAAATAGATTTCTGAAAGGGTTGAAATGCATATAACCCAATGTTTACTTCATGATTGGAGGTTGCGGTTTTGTCATACCCTGGAGAGTTGTTTAACCAATGACAAACAGGGCAAAATAATATCATCATATCACGTGCAACTAAGGTGAGGAAACAAATTTCCGAAATTAAATTGGTTTAAATTTCTATCAATCAATTTCAATAATTTTTTATATTCCGAAAACTATCAGGCGAGTTAGTTCTGTTTGTTGACAACAAAATCTATATGGCTGATTATCCTAGTTATAAACGTATTGGTGGTTATCCAAAAGGATATCCTTCATTTAGATGAAGAGATGAATATAAAATAAATGTTGTTTTTAATTCACATTCAGGTAAAACTTTTATCTTCTATGAAAAGTTGTATTATGCAGAAATATATGAATGTCGTTTCCAGATAAAAGAGAAAGGCCCAATTTGGGATAAATTTCCTCATTTACCAGTATTAATATACTCAGCTTTTAGATATACAAATGTTTTGCTACATTTCTTTGCTAATGAAACTTTCATGGACTATAATGAGTTTACGAACAAATTGACTACAGTTGGCATGAGTAGCATTTCATTGTTTGGTTTAGATGTGAATCTTATAATGGAATTATAAATAAAATGAACTATATTGCCAATGATTTAGAGAATTTAACTCCTTAAGAGTTATATAATTACAGAAAATTATATAAATTTTTATGTATATATAGGTGTGAACAAATAGAAATATGCAACCACACAATATTTATCAGTGAATTTGGTCCATATATTATGAAATTATATTCTTCAATTTTTTATTTCCTTTATAAAAAAGAATATATATAAAACATATTTCCCTGCGTACAAATGGCCGAATCACTAGAGAAGCAACTAGGGAACCTAAAACTAGAAAATGATAATACCGAAATGACTACATTATTTGATTTGAACAATTTAGTTTTTAAAAATAAAAAGATAGTCACTGTATTAGTTGAGAAAAACGAATCTTATTTTTTGTGGTAAAGATGTTACTGAAATTTTAGAATATCGAAATATAAAAAGGACTCTATAAAAAAAAGCGTCTCAAAAATAAAGAACATTTCTTTCAGAAATAGGTGGTATCCAAAATGGATACCACTCTCTTATAATGAAGGTGAAGCCATTTTTATATCTGAACCTGGTTTATATGAGCTTAGTTTTCGCTCAAACTGCAAGATTCCCAAAGCTTTTAAAAGAGGGATATTTGAAGATGTCATTCCTTGAATTAGAATACATAATAAATATAAAATTCGAAAAGATGTAATCCAATTATGTAAAGGCTAAATAGAGCACATTAAAAAATTAACTAAATTAAAGATGATCATATTGAAAATTTAAGAGAATCTGTTCACAAGGCATTAGACGAAATAAATCTCATAAATGAGGTAATCAGGGAAATGACCCCTCATGTTGTATCATAAACACAAAATCAAAATTTAAATCCAACTTTTACTCTTCTAAAATGATTTGATGATAATTGTGAATTTGATTACTATGTAATTAGAACTCGAAGAAAATATCCTCAAAAAAATTGTATATAATTGAAGATGGGCGTCCAAATTGTGAAGAATTAATGAGATTTAATTATATTCCATATTCTATACATTTATATCAAATAATGAAGGAAACAATGAATGATCACATTGAATGTTTTCGTACCTATTTTAATATTGTCGGAGATAATTATACTCAGCAACAATTGATTAATAATATTAATATTATTGGTCGAACTGAGTAAGAAATTATCAATTAATCTGGTGTCCATGATTCGCGAACACTTATATCTTTAAATGGTGTCAGATATTTTTCTTTGATTTTACATTTTCTTTATAAAAAAAAAAATACATATAAAAATATATATTTCCCCACATACGAAATGGCCGAATCACTAGAAAAACAACTAGAGAACCTGAACCTCATGTTTAGAAATTTTAGAATTTATTAAGAATAATAATTATATTATTAGTTTAGGAAGTTGGATAAAAAATATTTTTTGGTTCCTTTAATTGAACAGAAGAATATTTTAATTACTGGATATATTTTAAACTTTTTGGGGCTTTCTGCAGTGGATCCAAATGGATCCACTGGAGATTATAATATTCAAAAGAAGAATAATGTCAAATCTCTTTTTAAAAAAGTGGAATTCATTATATTAAAATTAAATATGATAATGTTTCAGCTTTAGAATATGAATTTGTTCAAAATTATTTTTAATTAACTGCTAATAATAATTTGAGTCGAAAAACTTGGATTTTATTAACAGTAGATAATTTAAGAGACACTGTTAAGTTAATTAACTCTAACAAAAAAAAACCCTTAAACAAGTAAGAAAATATTATCGAACTTAAGAAAAAATACTATTTGATTTTTCTAAGTATATTTACGATTATGACATGAATTTAAAGGAATTAGAAAAAGAACAACTAACTTTACAATTCCAAGAAAAAATAAATAAAGAAGTACAAGGAAAATTTAAATTACAAAAGAAAATAAAAAACTAGAGCATTTTAACATGTATATGAAAAATTTTATAGACAAAGTTAAACAGAAAACAAAGAATGGTTATAAATGTATATATAAAATATATATATATATATATATATATATATATATATATATATATATATATGATGCAACATCTAAATGATATGCTACAATTAATAGTTTTAAAGTTGGGAAAACATATAATTTAATCACCAGAAATGCAAATTTCAATTCTTTGCACAATGAACAAAATGGAAACAAATATAAATATTTGTTTCCATAAGAAAGTTTACAATGTAAACTAAAAAGAAAAGCTAATTCATGAATTACTCGACGATTTTCGTGATGAAAAGAACAAGGAATTATTTGTTTTGCATTACACTTATTTGCTTGAAATTGCAGAATCAATAATTTAAGAATGAATACACATTTCGATTACATCAATAATTTAACCAAAAATCATTTAGCAGAAATGTATATTTTGAATCCAATTATTCCAGAGCCAGTGTCTTTAAGCAATGAAGATGGATAATTGACGTCAAATCTACAAACAAAATTATTTTAAAGTATTAGATGACTTCATTGCTGAAAACAAATTTAGAATATAATGCAAAAATTTATTAGAAAAATTAGAATTGTGCAGCACAGGAAAATATTATCTTGGAGTGACACAAAAGAATTATTAAAATGGAAAGATGGTAAAAACCCAGTTACTTATAACAATACAAAAATTACAAATACATATAATTAATTTCATGGGATCTCTTAAAAATGAAATGCGTTCTCAAAATATAGATGCAATCATAATTTTAAAAAATTTATATTTTCAAAATGTATGTTTTATTAAATCAAGAATTTTGAGTGTTATTGAAACCCAATCATTTTACACAAATTTTATCATCTTTTGTTTTTAAAACTTTTTGAACCAAATATTCATCAGGATAGTTTTTTTTCATAATTTCGTATTCATAAAAATTACCTTTTATTTCTTCTCCTTTTTATATTTTAATTTGTAAGTTGGTTATTTAAAATTTTACAAATAGTAAACAATTCTGTTGACCAATTAGCAGTATAACGTTTTAAAAAATTTCCTTTAATTTGCTTACATGGACGACATCGCCAACTTGATATTTTGTTTTAGTAACCGTGTCTACAAAATTTGTTTGCATTAAATTTTTTTTCATTTTTTAAAAGATTAACTGGTTTCATGTTGATGGTTTTATATTTTGTATTAGTGTATTCTTTAACTAATTCATCCAATTAATTTATTCATTTATATTTTTGGCAGTCAAAGCCAATTTCTTCCACAATTTATTTTTCAAAGTTCGATTAAATCTTTAAATAACACTACCTTTCAATTCAGAAAATAAAGAATACTGAATGATATTGTACTTTTGCTTACATTCACTATATATTTAAATACAAAATTCTAAGCTATTGTGGTTTTGTAAATTATTTGGTTTTCATCTCATCAATATATTTTCTAAAGCATTAACAACATTTTTTGCTGTTTTATATTTAATTGGTATGGCGAATGCATATTTTGAAGGAAAAAAACATTAATAATGGTCATAATATATTTATAACCATTATTCACATACGATATCGCATTTAAATTCCATATGAAATTACTTTTCTTTTTGGAAACTTTTTTGTGTTGGTTTATATTAATTCATTGATTATTTTCTATTTGGTCAATTTTTTTTAAAGTTGATTTAATAGAATTACAAGTTTAACATTTACTTTTCTGAACTAGTCGTTCATTTTCTGTATTCTCATATTTTATATTATTATTTTTAGTAACTTTCTTGCACTTCAAACACCAGGTGTTCTACATTTAATTAAATATATATAGTTATTCTTTATGTTTTAAGAATATTGTGCTATTTTAGTCAACAATCCACCAACAAATTAATTAGATAGTTTCTATTTTATTTCAAAGTTAAAAACTCACCTCTATTAACATCTAAAGGCTTACTATAATCTATTTATGTAGTTCCCTTAATAACAGTGAGAGTATCATTAGATAAATCATCAGAAATTATTTTATAAACAGTACAATCTACCAAAAAGGACAAAAATTTACATAATCGTGTATGCGATAAACATTAATATTTTTATTCCATTTTCCACATAAATAAAATACATGAGATTTTTCTTCCTAAAATTTTTCTACTGATTAGTTTAAATGTTGTAATTTAATATCTGTTTCTTTGTCAGAATCTTCTTTGCTCTTTTCAACTTTTGTGTTAACATTATCACAATAATTCAAAACTGATTTGTTTAAATTTTGCAATTCTTTATCGAAATATCTTTTTTTTGACAACACCTTTTCCAAAAATATTTACTAAGTTGATCTCGTAAAGCGGAAAGAATTGTATTATATTGTGAATCTACATAGATTTTTTAATCAGAAACGCTAGTGTTGTATTTTTATTAAACATAGTTTTTTAATGCATGGTCAGAAAAAATAGTTTTATATTTCGAATCTGCTTCGTTTTTAAATGTCTGATTCGCATTATTTATTCGTTTTATATAATCAGCAATAGTGTTATTGAATTGTAAATTTATTTTTTCTTTAAACAATAGTTTTATATTTCAAATCTGCTTTCTTTTTTAATATCTGCTTCGCATTATTTATTTGTATTATATAATCAGCAGTAGTGTTATCTAATTGTAAATTTATATCGTCAATTAGACCATAATCAGAAACAATAGTTTTATTTTGAAACTACATCTTTTTTTAATGCATAATGTGCAATATATTTCGACATATCTTTTATTGACCGCATCTCTATTAATTATAGGTACGCCTACACTAACAATTCTTTGCCCCAGAAAAGAAATATACAATTCTGTATAATCAAAGCAGTTGGATAGTTCACTGTGTAAAGAAGAAACACTCGAATTGCATTTTGAATCTACATATGATTTGAATGCATACGCACTAGTGCCACAAATTTTATTTAAATATTTGATTAATGGTTTCCCAAATATATCTGTCATTTAATACCATAGAAATTACATAATTAAACTTAAATTCTCTCGAAAAAAGATATAAAACAATTAAACATATATGACCACAAACAATTGAATCAAAATTCCGAACTCGATCATCATTCTAATAAACATTTTTGTTTTCGAAATAATTAATTAAATTATTAGGAATATTTCCTCCAAATGAATCGAAATAGTAAACATCATGATTTTCTTTAAAATAGCAAACCAAATGAGTACCAGGATTTGTTGAAATATCGAAATTTACGACAGTACACTCAGTTTTGAGCATTCTATTTGGTAGTTTGTCAATTATATACACATTTCTGAAATTTTTAATATTAATAGTTTTGCATATTTTTCAATATCAGTGGGGATATACTCAATTTTTTTTGGCCTTCCTTTTTTTTTTAGCAACTACACCACTTCCATCTTTATTTTCCTTTGCTTAATTGTGTTTCTGTTGTTCTTCTAATTCATTTTTATTTTGTTTTTAGTTTGTTCAACATAATTATAAATTGCACTAGCTCCTCCATCCAAAGCACAGAGTGGTCCTAAAGTTGCAAATAAAATTGGTAGAAATCCTACATGATGTAAAACACTTCCTGATGTTTTCTTTTAATATTTTTTTTTTAGTTTTGGTAATAATAAAGCTAGTAAAGAACCTTTGCCTTCTTTCAATTTTTTATTTTTTGCTCAAGTTGATTTTTGCTAAAAAATTATCTAAAGCCAAATCTCTCAATTGATCAATGGGTATATCGAAAGTTAAACTCTTTGTGTTCATTTATATAAGTTATATATATATTCAATAAAATGTTTTAATGCCCCATCCTAATTTTATTTTTGTAAACACTGGTGAGACAACAGCAGCAGAAACAATTTTTTCACCAATTAGTGTATCTTTACTTAACATAATTTCTTTTGCTTCTTTTTGTAAAATTTCATCAGCTTCATGCCTAAATTCTAGATCTTTATTATTTCGATATTCAATATCGTGATATTTGCAAGTTTAATCTAATTTATTTATTCCTGAGTCTCCTCTTTCTAATCTTTCGTTTAATTTTGTAAATGGACCACAATAATTATAACTGGGCAAATTCATTTCGGACAAATTTAAATTGTTCAATGTCCAGTTCATAATGCCTTTCGCATGGTGTTCAGAATTTCAAAATGAGTGTGGAATAAAATTAAAACTCTTATTAGGTATGGAATTCCTTTTGGATTATTATTAACAAAATCATAAAATTTATTGTTTAGCATATTCATTATGTTAACTTTTTCATTGTAATATTTTTTATTTCCAGTCGTATCATTACCATGAATAACTAACAATCTATCAATTAATTTTCTAACATCTAAATCATCGTCCATCTAAATATATTCTTTTGGCAAACTATTGTATTTTTTATGCTATCTCCAAATTTAAAATCATTTATAAAATCCACAAAATCGTCTGTGCATGGTGCTGATTGAAGTTTTATATAGTCATTATAAATTGGACTAATTATATTTTTGTATTTCCAACCACTACTTGAACTTGTATTATTCATGTTCGGATTAGGAATATAATTTTTCAATAAAGCATTGGTTAATAAAACAATTTCTGTGTATTCTTTAAGGTCATTAGTAGTGTATTTACCCTCAAAATCTGATTTTTTGTAAACAAATTACAAAGTCCTGGTGTTAATTTGTATTATTTATCCTCAACAAATAGTGTATCTTTTTAACATTACTTTTGTATCACCAATAAAAAATCTTCCCCAACTCCACGTAAAGCATATTTTTCATTAATAACATTAATTCTTTTTGCAATTTATATTACGAGATTTATAGTAGATTTATCTATAGGTGGCAAATCTTTATGGAGTAACACCTAAATTAGGATATTTCCGGAATAAATCTCTTTCAAATGATGTTTCTTCTGGAGTTGACTGATAATATAATTTTTTTGCTGCAATAGGGACAAGTGTGTTTATGCAATTTTTCTTTCTTCACTTACTCGTTCTACTTTATTTGCCAATATTTCGTAATTCATCAATCAATGGCAGCTCTTTTTTTAATTATTTCTTTCATATTCGACTTCATGGTGCTTTTTAAAATTTTTGAACCTCTCAAAGAGTAATTTAACTCGAGAAATATCCTTTGATTCTTTAATTCAAATATAATTTTTTCCTTGTAAATGAGTTATAAAAGTATTGAGAATTTCGAGAGACAAAACAGACTAGGGGAAATTTGAATGTTTACAATAACAGAATTGAATTTGATATTCCTATAGGAGATGGTTTTTCTTTTCCAAATAATGCTTATGTTTATGAACAATTTAGATTACGAAAGAGAGATAAAGTTGGAGATGCGGCAAACTATAATATGTTAGATACCATCAATGTTTGTTGTAACTTTTTTCCTATCAGTTTTCTACAGTAGAAATCTCAAAACACGGACATATTACTGAGGCTATTGATAATCCGGGTATAACTTCGACAGTGATGAATACTTTGTTAAGGTTGCCAGGTGAACAAAATTATGTAGAATTATATTGTGTTGATTATTATCGAGTAAAAGCTACTCATAGTGATAAACCAAATTAAATAATTTATCCACTGAGATATCTGTTTGGTTTTATTGAGATAATAATGAAATTCATTGGAAAAGTGGTTATAAAATCACTTTTGTGCGTAATTCATCCGATAACAACTGTTTATTTGTCATTGAAAATAAGAAAGCACATGGTACACTAGACAGAGATTATGCTGATCAAAGTACAATTGTTATTGAAAAATTAGAAATGATGTGGCCTATTATTGGATACGAAGCTAACACGGCCATTACGATTAAAGAAAAACTATACAAAAACCCTGAAATACCTATTACTTTTGATTATTGGCAATTTTAAGAAAAAGAATTTCCTTCTGATACATCTGTTTTTTTACTTTGTTATAAAATATCAGTTTTATAATTTACAATTTGACATGCCCGATTTTGTATTGTTGGGTTTCAAACTAATAGAAAAAAATCGTGCTAAACAGTACGTCCACGCTTCCATGTTTGACCATTGTAATGTAAAAAATATTTGTGTTAAAAACGGTATAAATTACATTTTTCCAAAAGAAAATTGGAATCTAGATATTGGCAATAATTTCTGTGATAAAGCGTTTCTAGCTTATAACGATTTTCGAACTTCTAAAACAAAACTGGCTACTGTATATAGAAGTAATGAACTTTATTATAAGCCGGTTCTAAACTTTGATGGCAAAAACCAATTATTATTCATTTTGGGGGCGAAGACCCTTGTATACTATTGATTGCTTATATAGGAAAACAACAGTAGTTAAAGAAAATCAAATATAAAAATTAGTGTTGATTTTGATAAAGCTGTTGAAGCACATACAATTTGTAATGCTATTTTAACTAGCCAATGGAATTTGACTTATAATTATATGAAAGAACGGCTTACTGAAGATATATATATGCTTTATTTTATTAAATGGAGGATGTAAACCATTTTACTGAAACAAGACACTGTTTCGATATTTTAATAAAATTTTTAGATGTATAGTTAAGTTCCTTGAGCGAATAAAAAATCTTTTTATTAAACCTGAATGCGCTTTTTTCTTTCTCTTAATAAATTTTTTCTTTTATAAATAAAGATGCCCCTGTTGCCTTGCAGCATGACAAAAACTTTTTTAAGATGGTCGTAAAACTACGTCTTCCTATACAATAGATAATGCCTCCAACGAAATCAAAGACTTAGTTTACAAGTTTCATCGAAGTACACAAAGTTTACAGTTAACACTCTACGAAAACATTAACGATGAATTTATACTTCGTGTAATAGGGGACAATTTTGAGAATATAGAAGAAGTATTTAAAAAGTTAGTAGAACTTTGATCATAACATCTTTGTTTGTGTCAACTTTATTTGTGCCAATTTTATTTGATCATTTTTGAAAATGTTCAATTGTTTTTATATGTAAACATTATTTATAAATTCAGTAGATTTCTATTGAAGATACTAGCGCAACTCATTAATTTCACTAAAATTCAAGCAAATTTATCACGTCGAAGGAACTTTCTTCAAAATCTTCTGGAGACATAATTTATTTCTTCAAATTTACCACAAATTTGACCAAATTTTACTCTAAAATCAAGATAATTTGATCCAAATCTGCATTCTGAATCAGGTGCACTTTGTTTTAAAAACATGCTTCGTTCACTCTTTTATCAATGTCCTTCTCGGGAGTGAATGAGGCTAAATTTAGGTCAAAAAGCTAAATTTTTTTCTAAATTTTCAAGCCAAATCAATTAGTTAAAAATAATATCACAAAAAAAAATTAAAAATATTCTTGGAATTTCATTAAAAATTTGATGGAGGGAAAGTAGTTCGACGTTTTAACGTAGTCTAGAAATAAATGTGTCAGTTAACCATTTGTGATAACTTAAATTAGTTCTTTGGCTTTCTGTTTTTCTTAATGCATCGAAGTGTAAAAATGAGCATGTTTATATATAAAATATTCACAGAATGCAAAGGAGAAACAGCCTTTTACTCGGCGAACTACAGCCGCGCACGCCAACAAAATGGCGTCACTGGCCAACAAATTTGCTGTAATGCCGTTAGCCGATCAGCGCCTGGCAGAAAACGTGTCACCCAGCAACATCATGCAGTAGCCAGTCAGTTACAAGGGTCCTTTCGAGAGCATCGCGCAGCCATTCACATAATGGTCACGCCCCCTTAAAAATAAACGCTGTTCTATTTGATATATGTACACTTGTCTAAGGTGTAATCTAGTCATGAAACATTTTGGTAAAAATCAGCTCTCCTTACCTAAGAACCACAGAAGTACTCATACACTTCCCGTGAATGTATGTATCTTCATTTCCTGTTCCTAGTTTTAACATCTGGATCAACCACACATACCTTTCCAACTGTAACTGTAGGCAAATACTGTTAAATCCTTAACAACTTAATTGTACAGGAATTAATGTAAAAAAGGAATATTATCGGAAAATGTTATTGTATTAAAATTGCCTTTCACCACTTGCAACAATATTTTGCCCTTATATTACGCGTACAAGATAATGTTTTGTGAAGAATCATCCTTTCTAGTTGACTATATATGGCAAACTGCTTCCAAACAACAACCATTTCACACATTCGTTAGCAAAAAAAGAAAAATTTAGTTTCGGAAGGTGTATTTTTATAGTTATGTTGTACAACCAAGGAGCTTCATAATTTACTAGAAGCACAGATTGAGGATTAACAATGGAAATTACCGGATATCATCAAAGTTATCTGGTCTTTTTCATTTTACACAGTATTATACGGGGCAGAAATAAATAAAAATAATTAAACAAATATATAAACATATTTGATACACACATGGAACAGGACACAACCATAAAACCAACTTAACCCATTCAACCTATCCTTCACTAACAGAAAGAGAAAAATTAAAAATAAATATATGTAGTAGTATGGTGTGATATTTTCTAGGTCAGGGATCACGGACCGACTCGAATGCTCTGGCCGTCACCATCATGTTACGCAAATCTTTATGGGGTATATATTATCTTCACCTCAAGTCACTTTATTGGATGACTTTACAGCCAAAAAATTCATGAATTTTTCACAAAATTTATTTCATTTACTTTAGGAGAGTCAAAATTTCTGTAATTTGCATGAAAAATTACTCGAATTTCCCTCAAAATGCGCAAAAAATTCCGGCAAGATATTGTCTTACCATTCCACTCATGTGTTAATTTTCTTGGGCAAACATAAAAAGACCCCATCAAGTAATTTCATTCTTCTAAATAATTCCAAAAAATTCCATGAAAGAAATTTTTGATTTTATCATTTATGATAACACGGATCCGAGTCATAGACCAATAACCATATTTTCGTAGACTCCATCTTGTTTACAGTAGCCATATTTTTTCCAACTGGCATCTTGTTTCTGTTCTACCATATTGCATTTCGATTGTTCACTCTCTTTCCAGACTTCTTGGCATGCACCGTCATAAATTCCAGTTATTCTGAATTTGTGATATAAATGTTCTGGAATTTGTTATAGTCTGATAATGGTCTGTTTCTATACTTTAATATCAGGGTCACTGATAGCTCTCTGCTGCTCGACCGCCATATTTTATTTAGGGGTTGGCCACTATGGGGCACTTTAGATGCCGATTACTCGGGCTCACTTGACTGTCATTTAGGTTTTAGAGTTGTCTGCTAGAATGAGCTGGTGTTCTCTAATTTATTTGTTAATTATGTCACCAGAGATGCTGATTACTCGCTATCGCTCGATCACCATTTCGTTTTTGTATCACACTTATTTTTATGTACTGTATGTAGGCTACCATATAAGTTTTGGATTTTAAATATTTAATATCTAATAAATCCTTATGCCCTCTCATTCCACTTACACGCCAAATATCTTAGCTAACCTTTAAATCAGATTTATTTAAATTTAAAGCAGGTGAAATATTTTTAGTAACTTAAAAGTATGCCTAGTCATAATAAATGTTAAAAGCTTATCAAAAAATTGCTATAACTATAAGTATACATAATAACGACAATCTCATCCTACCACAGTCCAGAAATAAACATACCTTACACGACTTAATCTAAAATACTATAAAGATATCTCATCCTCACGCAGCCTATCAATATTTTAGCTTTTTGATGATTCGTATAGTCATGTACTTTCCTGATCTCAGACCTTGGAACTATACATTGCTCCTATACTACTCGATTCAGCACACTTTGTAGGTAACATATTTATGTAGATTCCATCAATCTATTTTAACAAAGTAAGTGTCGCAACAAGAACATTTCAAATTCAGAATCCATTTTTATACAATATACATTCATTCGCTCATGCTATACATACATTTGTAATATATTGTGTATTGAATACTGGGAAAGTATGTACGAAAAGCATTTCAAGTAAAAAAAAATGTATAATTTATTTCTTACAAAGAACGAACATATTTTTTACCATAGCACCTGCCACTAAACCGACCACCCAAAACATTACCTTCCGCATAAACTGGTTAAACCAGATATTCATATCCACACCGAGAGACATTGCAACACTTAGCTAATCTCACAACATTCGTTTCAGGACGACATATTTGCATACTGCATTAAGTACCACACATCTCAAGCCATTCAAATAAACTGATTACTTGCCTCGATGAGGATGATTTATTTGCTTCATAGGGCGAACTTCAAAACTGAATTCACATGCTGATTTAATTTTATTTTAAATTACCCACATTTTGCATACATAGGTCAGCAGTGATCAGTATGATAGGAATCGGAAAGAATCGGTAGCTAAAGACTAACTCCTTAAAAGCCAAAAAATTGCAGTACTGCATTCTGATAGTTACAGCTATACATTTAGCAGTTCGGAAGCACCTTTTCCAAGATGTGCACCCCTAAATCGGATGGAGCATATAGGGAAACTTGACGTCAACAAATATTTATCTAGTTCCCAACTAACTCAAATATATGTACAATATGATGGAAGTAACCCAAAACTGCATATTTAAGTTATTGCCATAACCGAGCAGAGTTTATAGTACGAATCCCATCGGGTACCTATAGGAACGGAACTACCACGAACCACTGGTTCCCAAGATGTACAGAGCCCGCGGCAAAGAACATATATGATGATATATCCCCACACACAGACCTGCATGATTGAACAACAGCCCACAAACACTTAACAAATGACGTTATCACAACCACATCTGCTATTAGTATCGGAAAATTTTAATTGATTCTACTGTTCAGAAAATTTGTGCTTACAAAAGCAAGGCAAATGCTACAAACAATAAATAAATTTCTTACAGCTGATGCTCAATAAATCTCACATTAGAAGCTCAGTTACCTGCATACGGATATCAAAACCGAAATATTTCACATTTCCACCTCCTACAGAAAACTGATGACTAAACAAACTAAATTTTTAGAATCGGACACTTCTCTTATCTCCAATATCAGAGAACAGGCATGATACAATATTATATTTATCGTACTAGTGAATATAATTTATATTTATACCTATGCAGATGGGAGTAATGGCTGGGCGACTCACAGTAAGAGAATGCTGTAAAAACATAGAAGTTTGCGATGGAATGAATCATGAATGCCTCTACTACACCTTGGCGTCTGCGTACAACACAGGCATCATAAATGCCGAAGGCAAGTCAAGGGTTAAGACATAATCTGGTGCTCTGGTTAAACTTACAAAGTGTGTGACTTGAAGCAGGACATAGCCCTACCATGCAGCACCGACGAACTGTTGGAGCTGAACAAGGGTGAAACCACCATCATTAAGGCCACAATCCTTCATTTCTACAGCTTTTGCGAAAATTGATTTTTTTTTGTACCCAAACGGGGGGCGATATTGTAAAATCCTCTTACAGGTTTGTTACAAATGGTTTTTGCTATGTAGTCCAATTTTTCCAACACAAAAAAAAAGTATACTTTCATCCAATAAATTAATTAAAGAAAATTTCGTTTATTTAATAATTAGTTAAAATATATTTTTTTGCTGTTTAAAAAAAAATATACTACATAATCAAAGCAATTTATAACAAAATTGTAAGAGGGTTTTAGAATATCTGCTCCCGTTTCGGTAAAAAAAAAATTAACTGTCGCAAAAGTTGTAGAAATGAAGGATCGTGGCTTAAAGAAAGCGTCCAGTGTAGGGACTACGAAACACGAAGAGGGGGTCAGGAAAAATATGCTTCACTTCAGTGAGGTATGCGATTGTGAGTCATAGACTCATACCGGATGGAAAAGAGGACACTGTCTCATTAGTCGAGCAGACGACGACTTTTCTCAGCCTGCTGTGCGAGGTAGAGACGTGCTCGCCATACTAGAACGGAGAGGAACAGTGGATGTGAAAAAAAAAAAAAACTGAAAGTGTGGAGCTTGATATTGAGGAGTGCTACAAAAGTTCGTGTTGTGGAGAACAAATTATTTTAGTATGTGCAAAGTGTAAGCACGTGGGTGACACAAAGAGTCCACAAACACATACGTATGTCCGTGTTCAAACAAAAGCAATAGGGTGGTATGAGAGAAATTATTACCAAAATACATTTATTCCGGACATAAATTTTAACTAAGTTCAATAGCCTAAAGGTGAACATGGAAATTTCTTTTTTTTTTTTATATATTTTCCGTATTGTAAGAAAATGCAGAATTAAAGATACTCGATATTGTTTAAAGTACAGATTGTAAACGAAAAAAAAAAATTGTTCAAATTTAGAAAGATATACGTATAAACTTTGATGTAAATAAGTAACCATGAAAAACACTATAATTTCTATAAAATCATTTGTGTAAACCCATTTCACAAAATAATTTAAGTGTTTATTAAAATAACTCAAGGCATTTATGAAAGGAATGCTAATGGCGAAAATAAGAAGCTAATGCACTAAAACATTCTTGTCAAAATGATACCTTACAGGTCTGCCCCTGCATGGGATCAGACAACTGGAGTCCACACACGTGCATGCGTATACGTTTCCAAGTCATATTCTCACATCCGCACCAGCAAAGTGTCGGATAACACTGAAACCTGCATGTGTGAGATCAGTGTTACCATTTTCACAGGCCTGCACCTGTGCAGCAATGGGCAACTGTAGTCCTAACACACATACACACATTCCTACATGCTTCCACAAAATTTCCTAACGTCTGTGTCTGCAAGGTGTTGGGTAACCAGAAAGCCTGCTTATGTGCATGCGTGTGAAGAGCAGCAGTGTTTTCACTTCTCAGCGACAATCCTCACGCACACTTTCAAGGAAAGAGAAAGTTTCTGTGCAGCAGCTCGCAACCATAGGCGAGCTGTTACGAAGGGCCACAACCCGAAAAGACATCGCGAAACATTAAAGGAAGTTAGTCAGTTCCCTGAAGTGAATTACAGTAGTGCGTATGTTTGCTAAAATAAAGTACAGCATGTGTACAGCTTTGTTGGGCGAAAGTGAAAGTTAGAGCACATATCCCATGCTCACAAAAGACCACGAGCGTATGCTCCGGTTCGCATGGCCAGGGGGAAAATGCGAAAATCTCCAATGCATCATACTGGTACCATCGTCACTTTCTATGTACATGTGTGGGTAGCCAATTTCCCAGTGGCAATAATCGATGATATATAGAACTGGCATCATACCGTCATAAATATTGTCATGGAGAAATGGATGAATATTTGGCCGATGTCTGGCAGCCAAACAAAGGTGGCTAGATGCCCTGGAAGCCAAACAAATTTGACGGAATGCTCTGGCTACTTTTTCTTTACACCGAATTAACAACCGGCCAGGTCACAATCATATCTCAGAACTCGAAATCAAAATTTAAGCAAACCTCGAAATAAATTGAGGTATCCCCCCTTATGGACAGTCCACTCCCCTTGCCTAGCATTATGTGAGTTTGACAGTCAAGCATCTAC
Organism: Dryococelus australis; assembly: GCA_029891345.1. NCBI lineage: Eukaryota > Metazoa > Arthropoda > Insecta > Phasmatodea > Phasmatidae > Dryococelus > Dryococelus australis. The sequence continues at coordinate 21,813,438 of CM057004.1, forward strand.
AACTGAAGAAACAGAAGGAACTTAAATTTAATTAATAAGACCTCAATTTGAGCCAGCAGACCCCATATCTAACTCATTTCGGAGTCACTGTTTTCCAACCTCGTTCATTTTAAACCTAGAACCTTGCTTTTGTGCAGTGAACAGGCAGCTCGCCCCCTACCTCGGTAGAAATCAAGTTCGATTCTCGATCGGTCACACCATTTTTACATACACGATAAACATGGAGAGTAGAATGCTAATGGCGATCCTGGCTCACCTCAATAAGTCGTCTAAAAACCAATCAAATTACATCCAAAATCAAGTAAATTTATTGTTTTTTTGGATGCATCATTTATCTCAACTCACTTTCTCTAAAACAAGCAAATTTAAGCGAAATCAAGCAGATTTAAACCAGAACCAAGCAAACTTTACAATTTTTCAATTTCCGAGCAGGGTTTCTTCCCCAAGGTATTTATTGGCCTTGCTAATTTAAGCCAAAATCCAATAATTACATTTTTGGTGATATAATATTTTATTAACATTTTTTCCATTCCTCTTAATAAATTTCATTATAGATTTATTTCTTTATAAAAAACTATGCAACTACAGAATTTCAAATTAATGAATCTAATTTTGGTAAAAAAAATATTTGTATTCTAGATGGTAAGTATAAAGTTATATTGCCAGATCAGTATGGTAAAATAATCTATAAAAATATTTTGAAAATATTAAATGAAAAACAAGTTTTTATGACATATAGAGGTTTAAAAGAAATGAAAAACGGGAAATTCATGCACGATATAGAATTGTCTCAAATTGTATCATTTTCATTGCTTTTTCATGAAATTTGTAATGCCACTTTTGTGATTCGTTTCTTGTCTGGTTTATTTTGGCTTCAATTTGCTTGATTTTTATTTTTGCTTTAATTTGCTTGATTTTGATTTTGGCTTAAATTTGCTTCATTTCGATTTTGGATTTTTTTATTTTAGCTTAAAAAATTCTAGGTAGATACCTTTCTAATTAAAACCCTGCTCGGAAATTTTTGATAAAAAGGCTAATTTGCTTAATTTTGACTCAAATTTGCTTTATTTGGCTTAAATTTGCTTGTTTTAGAGAAAGCTAGTTGACAGTATAAGTGTGGTTGCCTGTAAAAAAAATTACTTGATTTGGGATATAATTAGCTTGATTTTTGCCCAATTTATTGAGGTAAGCCAGGATCGGCGTTAGCTTTCTACTATGGAGGACATTGGTCGACGAGCTTCCTCTGTGTATTTCCCTTTCTTCCTCAGAAACATTTCGTCGCAATTCCGGAAAATACTACACACCATTCGCAGTCTGCCCAACACTTGTCATTCGTTGGTATTTCTGTTGCTGGAGGAACGTTACACCAGCTCTCTGAACCAGAAAATAATTTCATATATCTGAAAGAAATACAGGGGAAATATAGTAAGATAGGCTCCAGTACATGGTGTTACATTACATCATATTATCAACAAACCGTCAACAGAGACATGCTTGTGGTCACTCAGAAATTTATTGCAGTGTTATACTGCGAAAAATAACACAAGCCCAAAGATAGGGACTCAAAAATCCCGGGGTACAATATCCCAGGAAATGTTCGATGATACCATGCACAATGAATAAATTTACTTAGAATACAGTATTTACAAAAGTTAAAGAAATGTATAAGTTTGCCTTGACGGGTAGCAAGATTCTGCACACATGCATATGTAGCAGGTAGAGTTTTTAGCATTTGCCAGCTACACTGCCCATGCATGAGGTTATCAAAAACAAGGCTTTCACACGAAGCTGCTAGAAAACATTGGAGCTTTTATACTTACATTATGAATGACAGCACCTGAATTAATCATAGTTTGTTGAATGCAAGACATTGGAATGCTTTGAAAACCCCACTTACCAATTTCGCACAAGGAGCGGTCTTGTATACTATCCCATTTCGTGTGACAAGGGTACGTTTCTAGACAGGCGAAGGACATGGCCACAGAAACAAAATGAGACCTCAGTGTTCGTCTCCGACGAACACCAGATCCTGCACACATGCATGTGGGGGAAAAATGATGATAGCATTTTCGCTCTAAACCACCCTTTCACGATTTTGGCAAGACAAGACTTTAATACATATCTGCTAGCATCTGTGGGGCTTTTACTCCCACTCATTATGAAGAGTTACACCCGAATAAGACATGTTTTGTAAATTGAAGTAATTATCACACATTGAAAAAATCCTGCATGTCCTTTTTGTTTAAGAAGAGGTCCCAGATAACACGTCATTTGCCCGAGGGGTGAAAATATTCTCCGCAATAGAAAAAACTTGTAGATCTCAGTTGAGGTGGAGAAATTTCCTACCACAGAAAATACCTCGAGGTCTCATTTGCAACAAGCTTCAAACATAATAGAGGATCCTCCTGCTGATCATTTCCTGTGGATGTTAAATTAAGTACTCAATCGAGCACATACATCCTATATCCTTCAAAATTGATGGACAAAAAATTTAATTACGAACACTTCCATCAATCTTTTTCTCTATTTGCCAGATTAGCAGCCCCAATTATAACCAAACATGGTAATCACAGTTTTCAGCAACATTCACACCAAACCTACAGCCTTGTCATGCTGTCTTGACATGGAAACAACCCTAATATACTTTCAATGCAAGTCATTGAGTCACTCTGAAAAAATCCCTCATTCCCTGTTTGCACGAGAAGGTTGTGACCCGTCACTGATACTGAGTGAGAATTCTTGTTAAAAGATGTATTTTCAGCTCTTCATGATTCGTGATGTCTGACCCTTTGTGTCGTTTCTACCTTCCGTGCAGAGGTGTATTGCGACGGGTAGTATTGAGGAGGTACAAGGGACTAGGAAATTCGTCTTTCCTGCTATTGGCAGATTATTTTGTGAATTTAATATGTTTGCTGGTATGTATAGCAGTGGCGTGGTAAAGAGAGCGCTGCCGGTGGTCTCAGGAGAGAGGGCGTTTCTAAGTGGGGATTTAGGGGGTGCTAGGTACAGGATCCTAGAGCATCTTCGGGGCTTCGGCCCCGACAGGGGCCTGGTGACCTTCATCGTGACTCCAGCAAGTGGTTCCACTGAGAGATGGAAAGAGGAAAGTACGTCGCTGTCTGAGGACCGGGCTCGAAAGCGAGGTGGTTCCGCTGATAGCATGAGGTTGCCGGACCAGGAGGCTGTGTACACTTCTGCGAGGATAAGAGAAGATAAGTGTATTTTCAATTCGAACTTTGTTGAACTTATGCTAGTGTTGGGACTTAGTCGCTTGCGAGTGAACTGTGGACTTAGTCATTTTTCGGCAGTTCGTGGAACTTAGAATTTTCTTGTGGAGGCAGGAAGAGACCATAGAATATTTCAGGTGGTTGTGGGGACTTTGAAATTTTATGTGAATGAAGGAAGAGAACTTATAAATTTTCACTCGTGTGCTTGTGAGATTTTGGATAATTTACTTGAAGAAAGAAAATTAGGATTATTTTAAAATGAAGGCTGAGGGACTTAGCCAAAATTCTGGTGTTTAGTGAGATATAAAATTTACCAGGGTGAAAATAGACTTTGTGCATGTGGCACACAAGTGGGAAGTTAGTTTATTTTTCTCGCAGGAAATACAGTGAGTTTAAGTTTTTTTAGGAATACTGCCTGGACAGTAGTTGTGAGTTTTGGATTAAATATCAGCTGACTAAGAAGGAGCTGTGTGTTGATCCTAGGGTAGCACTGGACTGTGGAGATGTGAGTTGTAATTTGGAACTTTCTGGATCTCGAGAATGGGATGGCCCGTCATTCTTTAGCTCTGAGCGGTTAAGTGAAGGAAGACGCCGATGCTGTGGGATCGGGATGTGTTTTGCTACCAAAGTTGGGTATAACTGGATGTGGTCAAAGTACAAGGACTGTGCGTAGTGCGGTAAGTTATGGGTAAGTTTCCACACAGGATTGGAGAAGGGAACAAGTCTATGTGGCATGGAATGTGTGTTGGTGTGATGCATGTGCGCTTCGAATGGATGATAGACGAGAGCAATATCGGCACTTCTAGTGTTATGGTGGGGAGAGTATCCCTGTGTTCGTGTATATTGGTAAATTGTATGAATTGGCAGTTGCTGACTGAAATTGCTATAGCATTATGGCACTTTCGAGTGTTAAAATGGGAACAAGAACCCTAGGAACTGTGCAATTAAACTAACTGTGTGTACTCGGTTCTGAGCAATACTAGCACTTTGAGTGTTATGGTGGGAGGAGTATCCCTATGTTCGAGTGTATTGGTAAATTGTAGGAATTGGCTGCTGCTGACTGAAATTGCCAGAGCACTATGGCATATTCGAGTGTTAATGTGAGGACAATAACCCTAAGCACTGTTCAATTGAATGAACTGTGTGTACTCGGCTCTGAGCAATACCAGCACTTTGAGTGTTGTGGTTGTGAGAGTATCCCTGGGCTCTAGTCTATTGGTAAACTGTAGTAATTGGCTGTTGCTAACTGAAATCGCCAGAGCACTACTGGTACTTTCGAGTGTTAAGGAGGGGACAATATCCCTAGTCGCTGAGCAATTGAATGAACTGAGTGTACCCAGTTCTGAGCAATACCGACAAATTGAGTGTTATGTTGGGAAGAGTATACCTTTGATCGAGTCTATTGGTGAATTGTATGAATTGTCTGTTGCTGATGGATATGGCCCGAGCACTACAATATAAACTACTAACAATATAAATAAAAATCTCCGAAAAAATAATTGCGCATTTGCTGGGAAATTCGGGAAATTTCGACGGAAATTTGACTAATTTTGACATTTTTCAAGAACAATAATTAAAAACACTTCGAAAGAAACTCGAACAATTTTAGGTGGGGATGTCATCTAAGATGTTAGCTAGAGTTAAGGCCATGGGTCCTACAAAGAGTGTGGTACTAATAGTGCAATAAATGGAGCAATGTAAGTAGTCGTAACACCTGTGCCAGAACGTACCGAACTATAGTACTACGTGTATGTATGGGTACACATAGTTAAATTGATAAAAATTTATTTATTGTAATTAAACAAAAATATTTATCTGAACGAATAAGACAATGTTTACAGTGCTCATGCACTGTATCATTGCGGTATCAGAACGTAAATGAGGGTTAAGATTTCTTAAACTTTTTCCAGCTCTTAATTCTAGGTAACAACAAGACAAAAACTTCTCTCGTCCGCTCACTAGTCATACGTGCACACCTAAATGAATTTGTGTTATCTTACCCCCCCCCCCCCCCCCAACACTCCTTTTCGCCCTTTTTCAAGTTTTCTGAGCATAATTTTTACCAGTACTTTGTATAAGTAAAAAGATAATTGAAAATAAAAAAAAACTATTACAGAAGCCACAGTTAATTTATAAGAAATTAATATATTTTTATTATTATTTCTCTTCTCCAAGTCGTTCAGGCGAACCTTAAGAAAAACAACACATGCAGTAAATTACTATTATTTTTCGAGTAAATCAAATGTAATTGAATAATAACACAAATATCTGCCTGGTTTTAATTTTAAACACAAATATACATTCTAAAACTATTATATCAGTAAGTGTCAAATATTAAAATAGTATTATTTGCCGGCAAATTAGTTTGTTTTAATAATTGGGTAAGTAACATAAACAGGTTTCTACGAAGCCGATGCCCATTCATACGAAAAATACGTTTACATTGAGTAACATTAGCAATAGGAATAGATGACTCTGGGACAAGGGCATCGGGCATCGGATTCGGATTCGCCCGGCCATTATCTTGTTGCGTCACCCATCCTCCATATTGTATGCAATTGACTTTGACCTTGACCTTTGACCTTGAAAATGCAAAACATATAAAAAATTATACCAAAAAATGTATATAAAAATCGTTTAAAAATTACAAAAACCGATTAAAAAATTTATAAAAATATTCTATCAAAACATTTAATTAAAACTTTGTTTAAAAAATTTTAAAAATCGTAAAGAAATTACATTTTTATAAAATGTTGTTTAAAAAATTCTTGATTAAGAAGTCTTTAGCCCCGGCGGCCATTTCTCCTTTTTTACACCGAAATTTCCCTTTTTCCTGGAAATTTCCTTTTTCCCCTAAAAAATTCCCTTTAAAATATTTCCAAAAAATTTAATTAAAAAACTTGCATTTCCTGAGATCTCCCCCCACACCTCCAATTACTCACCTCTGTTCGAATTCAGCAGACGACTGACTTCCTCGCACACACTCCCCTCACCTATCATAATTCCGCCATCTTAATTGTTTCGTTCGCCATTTGTTTACGTGCTACTGGAGGCCGCCATATTTGTTTTTCGTTCATCATTTGTTTAAACACTATTGGAGGCCGCAATATAGGTAGACTACCACCGTCTTGGTAGGCATCTCCAATCCACCATAATGGAATCCAATGACCGTTAACTTGGCCACATGACCTTGAATGACCTTGAAAACAAAAACTCGAGAAAAAATACATAAAAGTCAGCAAGCATAATTCATTAAGGACTATCACCGTTATATTAGATGCAAACTAACTCGACCTTGACCCCATGATCTTTAATGACCTTGAAAATAAAAAACTAGAGAAATAATACATAAAAGCCAACAAGCATAATACATTGCGGACTTCCAAAACACACACACACACTCATATATATATATATATATATATATATATATATATTATATATATATATGGACATATGCCTACGAGCATATGTAAATAACATATTGTTATGATAGTACCTGCGTGTTTTCTTCCGGTGCGAAAGAATATGTGGGTTTCCTCAGAGTACTGCCATACCGAGAAGATGAATGTGCAATATGAAGGGCTGCCTTTGACCTCAACGAACATGGAGCCGTGAACCTGTATCATCGCTAACTGATTGTCACCAGTGACGATTCTGAGATCCGATTTTTACCTCTGTTTGAAAAAAATTTCAAGTCGTCATGAGACGGCGATCCGTACGTAGAGTCCATTTAATGCGACTTCGACCAATTGGGAAGCAAGTTGGTGGCCTGTCGTGGTGTGGCATTGTTCAGTACAAAGTCCATGTTGCGCATCGATCAATGGCAAAGCATGGCGGGAGCCTGCTGTAGTTCTGGTCACTTTTATTGCAAAATGTAAATACAGTTTACTCAGGGAGCGATTAAGTATATCGAGGGATATATATATATATATATATATATATATATATATATATATATATATATATATATATATATATATATATATAACGAGATTATAAAATTTATAATGTTCGCATTTCAGCTTTTGGGGGAATGACTATACTATTTTATTTTAAAATAAATGGATTGTTTTACTTGAGATCTACACACACCGCAATTAGCACTGTAGCACTGCAATCAGCACAGCAATTAGCACTACAATCAGCACCACAGCACCGCAATCGCCATCGAAATTAGCACCGCAGCACCGTAATTAGCACCGCAGCACTGTAATTAGCAGCACAGTACTGCAATTAGCACCGTAATCAGGGGCCATTATAGGATAATGAGGCCAATAGGTCAATGGATTTGGGTTCGATGGGGTCGATGGGGTCAATGGGGTCTATGGGTCAATGAGGTCAATCTTGTGAAGGGTCGGTCCGACAGCAGGAGTCAGTTGCCTACTTTAAGTGTGATCATGATTTATAGGTGAGCGAAGAACTTGTCTGCAAGAAACTGTTGAAGATTTAACTGCATGGTAATGTGATCAAAGAACTAGCATCTAAAGCCTGCCTACCTGCCTGTGTGTGATGTCTCAATGCTCGCCTGTGATTGGCTAGCTGCAATCATGTGGTAACATGGTGATTTGCTGGTCGGTGTCTGCACAAAGTATTAATGGTGCAGTACGATTGGTTCAAAGTCAATATGACGCCATAGAGCTCTCGCACTTGTATATTATAAGAAGTAGGGATGCAAGCCGAGAGGTTTAGTTTGACAGCAGCTGAGTGGAAGGTGGATCGTCTAGACTAGCTTCTTCCTCTTCACATACATTTTTTCTCGAGTTTTTGTTTTTAGGTCATTCAAGTTCATGGTGTTAAAGTCAAGGCAACCTGCATCTAATATGGTTGTTGTAGTCTGTAATGTATTATGCTTGTTGACTTTTATGTATTATTTCTCGATTTTTATTTTCCAGGTCATTAAAGATCATGGGGTCAAGGTCAAGTTAGTATGCATCTAATATGACGTGGTAGTCTTTAATGTATTATGGTTGCTGACTTTTATGAATTTTTTCTCGAGTTTTTGTTTTCAAGGTCATTCAAGGCCACGTGGCCAAGGTAACGGCCATTGGCTTCCATTATGGTGGATTGGAGATGCCTACCAAGATGGTGGTCGTCTACCAAGATTGCGGCCTCCAATAAACCAATGCTGAACGAAAAAAACAAATGTGACGGCCTTCAGTAGCATGTAAACAGATGGTGAACGAAACACTAAAGATGGCGGAATGATTATCGGTGAGGGGAGTCTGTACGAAGGAGTCAGAAGTCTGCTGGATTCGAACAGAGGAGAGTAATTGGTGGTGGGGAGAGACCTTAGGAAATGCAAGTTTTTAAATAAAATTTTTTGTACATATTTTAAAGGGAATTTCTTAAGGGAAAAAGGGGAATTTCCAGGAAAGAGGGAATTTTGAGGGAAAAGGGAAAAATGTCCGTCGGGGTAAAATACTTCATAATTTAAAAATTTTTTGAATAAAATATTACAAAAATATATTTTTTAACGATTTTTTTAAATTTTTTAAATGATTTTATTAAGTTTTTTAATAATAATTTTTTATAAATTTTTTATGTATTTTATCATTTTAAAGGATTTTAAATTAATTTTTTTGTTCCTGGGTCTGACCCTGGGTCACTCATCGCTGTCAGCGTTTCGTGAAAAAATGTGTAATTTCTGTTGTTCCTTTAATAACTTTAAAAAAAATTTGTAATAAATTTGTTAGGAATTTTTTTTAGAATTTTTGGAAATTTTGGGGATTTTTTTCTTAGAAGATTTAAAGGTTTTTTTTTTAGTGTTTTTCGGGGTCAAAGCTCCACGGGGTCAATATCAAAGCTCAAGATCAAGGTTAATGACATACAATATGGGGGACGGGTGACGTAGCAAGATGGCTGCTGGGCGAATCCGAATCCGATGTCCGATGTACTATATGCTATCCACGGTAAAATGAGCACTTTTGAAAGCCCTGTTAAAGATCTGCTTGTATGCACATTGTGTATCCTTCCGCCTTATGTAAAATCAAAATTTCCATAGACCTCATCACTTTATTTACGCGTTGGTCATTGAAACTGTGAAGTTATTAGCAAAGTAAATATTTTACCAATCTTCTCATTTTTTTTCGTTTCGATGCATAAAAAAAAGCGAATTAAATAATTTAAGTTGTCACAGATGGTTACCTAACACATTCTATTCGACGATATGATATGGATCTACTTTCAATCCATCGTTACCAACTTTACTGGGAGAATGTACCGCAGTGAGCCCGTTAAAATATGTGCAGCGAAGGACAATGAGCTTCTTCTAAGGTTGAATTCAAAAGTGCTCACTATATCGCGAACAGCCATTAACAGTTTTTTAAGATCATATAATTCACTAGCCTTATTTCAGCGGAGTAGGGAGGGGAGATTTCGGCTGCTCTTAACATCGAGGTCTTGAGAGCCGAGCCGTATTCACATTGGCACATAATTCTCAGAGTAAAATAGCTTACGGATGGTCATATCTTATAACTTACACAATTTATAATAAAATTAACAAATAACTACGAACTCAGTGTTCAGATAATAAGTCTTCTTATAACGTGAGATTACACATGAATATTAATTTTGGCATTGAAAGATAAAACAATTTCGTAAGTAAAGTAATAGAATTATTTTCTTTCTGAAGACGAATTGAAATATATAATAATCCTGCTAAAAAAAAAAACTTTACGAAACCATTGAAGTATAGAACAATATTTTATGTGTACATACTACATACAAAAATAGTTGCTGCTGTTATGGAGTAATTAGTTCCCTCGAAATTATGCCACATAGAATTTTTTTCGAATTAATTGACTGTACTTCTTTTATGAAGCGCTCATTATTCACAAATTAAAATTAAAATTATGTGCATTAGGGAGCTCGTTATTTTTTTTTTTGTAGCTAATGCCTTCCGTTTTTACTATCTACATGTTTCTTTCCCGCGGGCAGTAGACACATTATTCAAAAATATGTAAACGCTCTTGAAACATTTCCGTAATGACCGAATTAATCGACACTTCTCAACCAGGAAACTTGTTAAATGAGCCAAGTTATAAATAAAACCAGCTTCAAACATTTTGAAGAGAAGTCATGAAGATAAGTCATATACTCATAGGAGTCATAACATGACATTAAAAATACTTTGAAAAGCACATCACGTTAATCAGCGATAAAAAATGCGATAGAACAAGAAATTTTTATTGAATACAATCTCGTTTACTCATGCGAAGCGAAATCGTTTGGTAAATACAGCAACCAATATAGCGTTGCACGAAAATGGCTTCTGATTGGTCCACGTCACCGACCAGTAAGGAAACACAATGACGTCGTAACCATAAAAGTTATATGTTTGCAAACACTGTGATGGCAGTTTCCGAAGGATTTGTAAACCTAGTCAGACAATTTACCAACAATAAAACCTATTTACTATTTGCGAGTGCTTACAAAGTAACGATTTTAACACCACAGTGATATATCAAGTGTATAAGTATGCCTAAAATGCTTTTGGTTATGTTTTTAGAGCAGCTAGGGAAAACTATGGCGACGTCGCAGTTGATATGTACAGTTGAATAGAAATGGCCCAAAGAATCTGCCGAGAACATAAAGTTCGTAACACAAATTGCTCAGTATAAGCAGTAAAGGGAGAAATTTTTTAAATGGAAATCACAACGTGCAAATATTGTGCAGCTAGCCGAGATACGTAAACGCAAATTAATATTAGAAGGTACACTGAAGGTAAGTATATCATAATGTTTGTAGCTTTGGGATGCTACAAAACGTTTTATTTGCTATCGGTAACGCATATGTTAATGAAAATAAAAAGTAGTAGGAAAACATTTATTTACGAGAAAATTCAATTATGTTTCATGACGTGCCAAAAATAATTTCTGACTGAGCCAATCATGGGTCCGAGTGTAGAAATGTATACATTGATTAATTTCATCATGCAAATTTAAACTAAGGGTTTAAAAAACGTTGTATTCGGGATTTACAAAAGTTATCGTTCACAAATCTTAATTTTTGTACGCAGCCTAACCGTTAAAATAAATCAATATATTTTTCATAAATGGATTTATCTGTCTAAAGCTAAATAAATAATTGGGCGAAATCATAAGAAGTCTAAAATCCCAAAAGCTCATTTACGTATCCTTCCGCAACATTTAATATAATAGAATGAGCCATTTTCTTCAATCTATCCATCAGGCAAAACTCTTGTGATAATGGCACGCTCAATAAATGTAATCTTAATGGAATTTTTTTTTTATTTCTCTAAATATGGAAATTAATAATGTGGGATTATTTATGGATGTATATAATTAAATCAGTTATTCTGTCCCCTTAATTTTTCAACAAAGTGTTCCATTTTAATATATTTACGTAAGCTAACTTGCAATAAGGATTACAGCTTGACAGTGTAAAATAACTGAAGTAATGATGTAAATAATAGGTGAATGAATTATTTTGGTCATTTAGAATAAAATAAAGGGCCTGGAGGAATAAATAGTACATAAATTGTGGGTAAACAAGAAATGTATCTACTAGTCTGCGCACATTCTTTTCTCATTACCTTCTTTGACAACACTTTACTCACCTCACTTTTCTCATTATCTTCTTTGACAACACTTTACTCACCTCACTTCTTCTTTGACTACAAATATGAAACTCTAGTTATGGGAAACTTGGATTCCTGGTTGTGATTTGTTTTGTTAATTTGTACAGTATAACCAATAATATATTTTAAGTCACCATGCTATTTTTTTTGGCTATTTTTTTATAAATTTCGCTCGCCCAAGTTATGTTCATTAAGTTTTATTATATTTTAATATGGAACTGTGTACGATGTTTTTCTTATTCAGAAACTATGAGTACACAATTAATTAATATATTTATGGATTAACATAATGAATAAATAACATGGCAGCATCAATTAAAACATGTTACACTTGGTTAGGTATATTCATATATCCTACCTATGTTTAACTTTATGCTCATTGCGAAAGCTATGAAACAAAAGAGTGTTATTTCTAGGAAACATTGTTGTGTAACATGCAAGCATTAGGAGAAAGGGTTGGCACTCCCAGGTTAGGCCATCATTCTTGTTTGCTGACTAGATTTCGGGGTGTAAACGATTACTTACTGCCAACCACGCAACATAAAATCTATGAGTAATCATTCATTGAACTATTATTAAACATTTTGGGATCCAAATAAAATTATTTTTTAAGAAAATATATCAATGTATTACGTAAATTTGTTTTGTGAATTGTTTCTACACACAAGGACTTAAAAATGCATAATTCTGCAGTGACTCTATAGCACAACAGAATTTAATAAAATAAATAGAGCACTAAATATAACATTTTCATAAACATGCTGACAACAATCTTTATATTATGAAAATTATTGATCTCATGATCATTTATTTATTTACTTATTTATATGTTTATACACTGCACCTCTTCAAAAACAAATTTCAATGAAAAATGTACCTTATGAAAACTATTAGTTGGAATGAAGCAAACCAATTGAAGTTAATTTGTATTCGAAATAAAACACTAACACAGATGAACGAAACACTTGTCATTATCGATCAATATTTTTTTTCAAAAACAAAATTAATTTTATTTGTCTCAAAGTATCTCAAACGATGTACAATTCTTTATTAGGTAAAATAAATTAATTATATATATATATATATAGGGACAGGCGTTTTTCACGATTATATTTATGGCCACGATAGACTTCAATATCCTACTTCCACAACCACAAATTCCTTTTGCTATTGGCCAGGTGTCTGCGTGAGAAGACGTGTTCTTATTTGACTGGGCCAATCGTAATAAAGCACTCCGATATGGAACGTCGTGATTCGCGGACAGACACTTGAGGCACGGGATACTTAAAATCACCAAACCACAAAAGTGAATGTGAAGTTAAGTGTTTAGGAGTATAACCGGTTCTGAAATCTTTTCATGAAAGACACCTGTCTATAATGATATGTAATAACCACCTTATGAGACTTAGTACCGAGTTCATGTTTGCTTGAAAGTGAAACTACCCTGTGACAGAATTTGAAATGTATTGAACAGCAAATCTATAAGATGTCCTTTATTGTTTACATTATCGAATCAGGAACATCCAGCAATGGAAACAAAGTTTAAGTGTAAAATTTCTTTAGTTATTCTTTTACAGGTATTCAGAATACAATAATGTTTGAATTTCTGTGATGCTGTGATTCTGACGGGTCTTAATATTTATTGCAGGCACAATTTTCATCATGATCAGAATGTAGGTATACCTAATTAATGTAAAATGGTGGATTGAAATTACGAAACGTACTTTCTGATTTCATTATCGTTAATCTTATGTATATCACGAGAACAAAAATAAATAGTTCTTGTTCGTCTATACAACATTACTATGTACATGTATAATCCGAATGAGAAATATGGCGTGGTTTCATTTGCTTATTGTAATCCCAAAAGAACAACATTGAATACATTTAATTTTTAACCTACTGGAATAGTTTACAGCTTCAGGTTGTATGTGTTGAAAGGAAAATTATTTTAACTGTGAAAACTAGATTCACTCGTGCATAGTAAATAGATGTTATAAATGATAAAGTACTTTTATTTATTGTTCAATATATTTTTGACTTAAATTCAATAAAAGTAATACTAAATATCTGATACCGAAATTTTGCTTGACTGGAGTACAAAATGGACATTTGTTATAGAAAATGGAGGACAAAGCCATATATACCTCTCTCGATATACCGATGCGAAAAATCGTAATCCCTTCTGAATAACAAATGAGTTTGTGTCACACATTAACCAACTGAAGGGTCACAAATATTAATTATTTTACAACTATAGTACTTCCTCCAGACTTGAAATAAATGATAGAGAAAGCCTAATATTGTAATAATTTTCGTATTGAAAGATGCTTTCCACACACCAGTGTTATATTTATTGTAAAGGTGAACAACACATTAGTTTCCATTACAAGCGAAGAGCCGCAACTATGTTAAAATATTTACAAACTGCATAAAGGTCCCTATAATAAAATGATTTTTTTTGCAATGGTTTATTATTTAATGCTACATTCCATCATTGAAAAACAAATAATAAAACATAAATTTTAGTGCTTAAAGTGTGTAACACAGCCATTTCATGTAAACATTGAAGTGTACATACTACAGATTTCAGATTCCACAAAAATCATGTTTTAATGACTAATTTAACTATGTGAAAAAACGTTACGAAATGAACACACACTATCATAGTTAAAAGTTTCTTTTACAGAGGATCACTACGAAATGTACAACAATTCTCCAGAAGAATTTTTTTAAAAATATGAATGTCTTATGACTACTGACAACAGAATTTGATATTGCGTGCAGCTCTATTCCGGTTTTATAAAACATTCTTGAAATTGCAGTACACAAATTTATGAAATAAAATTGACAGATGTATAACGACTATGTATCAACGTAACTGTAATGTGTGAACTGTCGTTATTTTCTAATAACATCCGTTTCCATGAAAGTGCCGGGTACAAATAATTGCAAAAATGAGGCACCGTACAGAATACTATTACAGAGTCGCCGCTCAATTTCTGTCCGAAATTCTCTGACTTTTCTAAGTCTTCCAAGCAAAATTTGCAATTTTCCTTGGCTACTAATTTTAGGTCAGTATCTTTCTACGAAACGATTTATCGTTTAAATGTTACAATGCAATGAAAATAGTAAAAACGTTGTATTTGAGCAGCAGCCCTTGTAACTGGATTATAGTAAGCAACTTTATTTTCACAAAATTGCATCTCATGAGCACATATGTTGGATTTACATGGATATGGCTTAGTGATCATAATATACAGTTTTATGCTAAATATAAATTGTGAACTTAAAACATATTTTATTTGTAACATACCTTCCATAAAATATTACATTTACAATTACTGAATTTCCTAAGAACAATGCACAAAAGTATTGCTTACTTTGAAGTGTGCCTTGATATAGTGTAGAGATTTCTATCTCAAATTCATGCATGTGAATTTATTATACCGTTAACTCGCCAACAAATGTAACACGAGTTTATTGAATAACGAAAACAGTGGAAACAAAGTGTAAAATATATTAGGAGGCCATGAATATCTTTTGAATACAATGATACATATGCAGATCTCAACATTTCGAGCATGACTGATTTTAAAAATGTCGTTAATACAAAAATTAATGTTAGCAACTTCACAAAAAAAGCACACCATAGAAATGGTAGCAGTTTATTCATTCTATAAACGATAAATACTTACTTAACCAAAGTCAATAATTTAAAATATTTCCCTCAAGGTTCCTTTACTGAAATAAAATCCATAGTTTAAAATACAAACCTCACATTTCACTTGTTTTCTTAAAATACTTTAACTGATTTGTATTTATTTTACAAAAATTTCCTGAGTTTTCATTGGCCAATATAATTCCTTAACTTTTCCAGGTTTTCCCTGTTTTTCAGAAGAGTGGCTACCCAGGAAATATGTGATTTCATGTGGCGAACGTATTATTGTTTAATAATACGTGTCTGAAAATGGATTAAACATAAGCTATAGGCATACAATTATCAAATTATGGCAACTGTTTACTATGAACAACCACATGGGGCTTTAAAAGTTCAAATTCACAAACTTGCCTTATTGTTATTTCTGTGTTTATCATTAAGATTTTAATACTTTTCGTCTGAATGACACCTTTATAGAATGACTTCTTACCACTCAACACACTTGGAGGTTTGGTAAATTGACAAACTTTACTTGCCATGGTGTCATCAATGTGTTATAAGCCACTGCATGCCATGACTCCGCATACCAACGAAAGCTTGTCCACGTACTAACATTGGTCTAGGAGATAGGAGAAGCACACTTTCTGTACTTCCCCGCGGCCTTGGGAAACGTAGTTGATGGTGCCATTAGGAGTTGCAGATATGAGGCATTTCAAAGTACTGCCGCCTTTGTACTCAGATTAGGTAATAGTTTGTGTTATGAGGTCACATGGTTTCCCTATTTAAATTTCCAGACATTCTATAATAGAATGAACATTGCTCTACGTATACCTGGAAAATATTGGAGAAATATTCTTTTCATAACTCTTCGTTGAGTTCAATAACTAAGTTCCTTTAAGAAGTATGACAGTACTGTAACAGCGATTCGAAAAATTCTGCCTCCATTCACCGTTTACGTACCAAACTGATCCCCTAATATCTCAAATAAGTATTACTTTTATTTTCAGAAGTGTTTGCATATTTATTCCACTCAAACCACTGTGTGATTGTAGCAGTCATTATAAAGAGAGATAACACTCCTCAGGAATATCAGTGTACACTTTGGGTTCCTTTGAAATTTGCTCGTTAATGATCTGAGTTGAATTGAGAGTTTTGGACGACTCTTAACAACAGAGGTATGGTGAGCCGATGAAGGTGAAATGAGGGGAGAATGGAGCAGCGCCAGAATGCAAGGGTGGGGGAGAAGGAGATCCCCGAGAGGAAAAAAAAAACGCGACCAGCGGCATCGCCCGGCACGATTTCCACTTGCGATAATCCGGGAGCGACCCAGCCGGGGATTGAACCCCGTCCGCCCTGGTGGGAAGCTAGCAGTCTAACCGCTCAGTCACCGCGGCCCCCGAAACTTGCAGACTGCGCACAAGGTTACATTCCTGTTGTCGTATGAATGTAATGGTTCCTAATCATTGTCACTGGATACGTCAGAAAGATCGTTTTCATTGCCAAGAATTTCACCTGAGAAATCTGAATCATCTGAAGTAGAAGCGATCGTGCCTTTGGATTTGAAATGAACAGCTTTCATTAGCGATGTTACTGTGTTGTGTGGTTTTGTAAGAGTAACTTGTGCATCTAGAACTTCTGTATGTGTAGGTTTACAGTTAACACATTCACATCTGCGGTGAATGTGTATTTAGACCTCTGCATCACACAATATTTCGACTGAATTTACACCAACTGCTGAAACTTTTACATAAGCATGTGAAGATCAGAGTTCCGTATTCATGCCCTGAGAAGAAATGCAATTTTTATTCAGCTGACATGCTGGAGGTCCCAGAGAACGTCGGAAAATCCTAAAATGAACATTAAATTTCTTAAAGAAACCAACATACATTGTTTGATGAGAAAAAGACTTCTTCAGTCACTCAGCACAAAATGGGCGCCTTTTCAACTAGGTATGGGCAAAGTATTCAGAGAACTAGGTTATATTCAAAAAATATCTTAACATATCTAAAGAGAGGCCTGGATTATGCATGACCGTCAAGTTAGTGGAAGTTTATGCTGAGGAAACAGAACCGAACTTCCAGTGTTTTTGTCTTAACTTTTAAACCACGTGATTCATATACCAGGCACAAAAATAATTTTGATAATTTATATTTGCATACTGTGTAGTGATCTGTATAGTTACATTTTATTCTAAACGAAAAATTTTACACAAACAAGCCTAAAATTGTGTATGAATAAAACCTCAAATAGTTCGTAAATAAGTGTTGTTACAGCTTACAACTAAGTTGGACTTAACTCATTTAATAGTCAAATAAATATTTATACAGTTTCACCTAAGTCTAGTTTCTAGACGAAAAGTTATTTGGTTTCTTTTTTAACTAATATATCTAAAAATAAATTTTAAACTATGTAGCACTTATATATTAGTCATTGCAATACTGATCGACATCCACTTGTACATATTATCAGGAGACTTATATTACGTTATATTAACAGGAGGTGCAAATGAACTGCGGAGGGTGCCATTGGCTCACGTACCAAAAATAAATTTTTCACTAGTAAACTAGAAGTTTAAGTTATTCACAGTGAGGGAAGTGAATAATAACTATCGATCACTCAAATATATCCTTGGCTTCTTGCATATTGAGGAAATTGAGGTATAAATTACAAGTAATCAAATCTAACCTTAACTTCTTGTAGCCAATGTTATAATTGCTATCAATGAGTAATAAACAAATTAACTAATGTTAACGGTGGAAGAGACTACTGTTACTTGAATAAAAATATTCGCAAAAAGCTCAGTACTATAACTAATTACACAAAAAGTGCACTAAACCACAAAAAAACCATGTCCTCTAAAATAATACTTTATTATATAAGCAAAACCAAAAAATATTTTTAACTGATTCATAACATATTAATCCCCGCCTGGGTGGTAAACTGTTACGTATTATAGTTTTATACAAGCACCCCGTTAAAAAGCAATATTCCCTAATTGAAGTAAAAAGGAAAATTATCAACATTCCCCTAATATATATAAAGGAAATTACGTCCTGTCTTCAGTATTCACTGTTAGTAGTTCTTGTAGTGTTATGCTTACTTGTATGGGCATTCCAAACTCTTTGTGTGGTCTTTACTAGGTCTGTTTGTGCAGCAAAAGTAGCAGGATTGCATTAGTGTTTTTTTTTTCTCTGTTCGAGAGTGACTCACGTATAACTAGCCATATCTGCTTCAGAGAACAATTTAAGTAGAAACGTATGGCATCGTATTTTAAAAACAAGTGTCATTTCAGACGTTCAGAAAATTCTGCCGTTGACCTATTCTCACACTCAATCTTCACTCTTTGGTACGCTCAAGATTTCAGCCTTATACAGCCCAATTGACGTAGTAAATGTTTTATTTTGCTGTGCTTTCTTAGCCTGCCCGGTAATCGAACCTTGAACTTTGCAAATCGGATGGTATGCACATTAACGGACGGGATCACAAAGTAAATCACAACTTACTTGAGACAGCGATCGTTGAGCGAGGAAAAACAACTTTTTTTTTCTGTTATATACACTCTCTCCTGCAAGGCCATCAAGCTGCACATCTTGTGATAGCATCTCGAGTAATCACTTGCTGCTGAAAATTGCAGAATTCTTGTCACGATGTTGCAGTACTTATGTATACACCACTTTAAGGTTCATAAAATTGTAAAAAAAAATATTCTAAAATGTTCTTTGCTATAAAGTCCTTAAGCCTTGTTTGGGAACACATGTTCCTTTACGTAGTACATGGAATTAATGAGCTATGTCATGCACTTAATTTACACCACAGTGAGATATCACGTGCATGCATGGAAAGATTAACGTGTTATGCGTGCAGAACTTTTTTTGTCCACCACCTGTTCGTTGAATAAACGGGATATTTAATAAGATGTTTGATGTCATGTCGCGAAGCTTTCAAGGTAATATTTCTTAAGGTAAGGGAAAACGAAGAAAGATTTATTTCGCATGGGATGGACGTAAAATACACTCGGCAATCGTTACAGATGTACATAATGCAATGTAAACTAAGGCAATACGAAGCTATTTAGAGGCAAGAAACATGTATGATACTACTTAATGACAAAATCAAAACATTGAGGGAAGTCTGCACATTGTGTGTAAACAGTTACATTTATTTTCAGGTGTCCCAGCATTTGCTGGAATGCGAACATTTTATTTACTATTTTTTGTACGTGGGTTTAAGTTAAACGACGAAATAAAAAAATGCAATAAATATCGATATCGACAAACCAACAAAAATTACAAAATTTTAATCGCACCATAAACATGCGGAATCTCTAAATATGCGTAGACAAACTTTTCAACCAATATGTTGATGGAATGGAAAGAATAAAATATTTGGCACCAGACAAATGATTAAAGTCACTTTTTAGAGTCAAATCTTATTTATACGAAATGATGTTGACTTTTCCATTTTGTATCCGAATATTAAAATTTGAAACATGAAAACTGACAGCATACATTTTTGTGGTAATTTGAAAACAACGTGTGTGCTTTTTAGGCACATATCCTTTTTTTTAGATCTTTGAATGAATAGTGCAATAGGGGTTAGTGAATAATTTGAGATTTTTTGACATTCGCCATTGCGGTGCAGATGTCTGCCATAGAAAAACAGGACTGAACACGAAAAAATATAATTAAATAAGACAAGTAATCTAATGACGGGAAAATAAATAAATATATATATATATATAAAGTTATATATATATATATTAAGTTTTCTGCCCTTAGGTTACTTGTCCTATTTAAGTATATTTTTTTCGTGTTCAGGCCAGTTTTTCCATGACAGACATTTGCATCGCATTGGCAACTGTCCAGAAATCTCAATCTATTAATTCTTTTTGGGAGGAGTTCTATATGCAAGTATTAACACGTACTGAAGATTCAGGTTTAATCAAGAATTTGCTGTGTGGTAAGCCACAGCCAAAACAAAACTTGTACCGTTTACGAAATCAACGTGTTGCAGTGATTGGTTATAGAAAACCTACTTTTGAACTCGATAAGTGGTTGTTACCTTCAAAGCCATGGAAATACCTGCAGGTATTACGAGGAAAAGCTCATTCGCATGGAGCATTACCGTCCGGAAATATATTTACGCTTATCAGGCAATTTTCCTTAACAGTAACAAGTAATTAACTTATTCTTTATGTACGTTTACCGACATTTTGTGTTGCAGTTTCTTTAAATGTAGTGTAATTTGCTTCCTTTATACAAGTAGATTTCTTTACAAATTAGTTGACGGTATAGCGTTTCCATTTTCTTTTGTTTTATATAACATTTTCAGCATCGGTAACTGTAAAATATAGCAAAAATCCAAAACGGAGGCTGATATAGGCTATTCACGATAAAATGAGCACCTTTGAAAGCCCTGCTTTAGATCTACTTGTATGTACGTCGTGTATTATTCCGTATTATGTAAGCTGAACATGTGTCATGGGCGTCATCACTTAATTAATCCGTCGGTGAAGTGAAACTGTGAAATTATTATAAAAGTAAATATTTTACACATCTGCTAATTTTTACACTTCGATGCATTAAAATAAATGGAAAGCGAAAGAAATAATTCAAGTTAGCAGAAATGGTAACATAACACTTTTTATTCGACGTTAAGATACGGAACTACTTTCCCACCCATCGTTGCCAACTTAACAAGGCGCGTGTCACTCAGTGCACCTGTTAAAATGTATACAAGTAGGAGTAGTGTCTTTTTCTAATGTTGAATTCGAAAGTGGCCACTTTATCGTGAACAGACTTTACCAATGGTTCATATGCGTACGATTAAATTTACATTCGACGACGCAATCTCTTACGTGTCACGCAACGCGACTGCTGTCACTCATCGTGCTGTGGTGTTTACAAAAACTTATCCAAACAACAACGCATCTCGCACACATGAAATGTACATGACAAACGTAATATTGATGAGCAGGGACAACTTGACACTAGCGAAAATTATTCCTCTGCAGCTATATTTGAAAACCGTATGGCTAAAGTGCACTTAACACGATTAGTTTCACACACGCTTAGTACACGAGTAACCTAATTCTGATTTGAGGCCGCGGTGGTGCAGTAGCCAGACTACTCACCTCACACCTAGGCGAACCGGGTTCGATTCCTGGTGGGGTCGCCCCCCCCCCCCCCCGGTTTTTGTGAAGTGGGAATCGTGCCGGACGTTACCGCTGGTCGGCGGGTTTTTCTCAGGGATATCCCGTTTTCCCCTCCCTTGCATTCCGGCGCTGCTCCAAATCTCTTCACACTCCACTAATTGTGATTAGCCCAGTCAAACACTACACGGTCTTTTGGCGAAGGAACGTGGCCAGTAAAAGAGAGGAAAACAGCGAGACATGCATTTAGGTCTAGTCTCCGTGGAAATATCTTCCCGAATGACAGGTATAGGCTGTTCACGTTAAAATGAGCACTTTTGAAAGCCCTGCTTAAGATCTACTTGTATGCACGTTGTGCTTTATTCCGCGTTATGCAAATTTGACATTGTCATGGGCCTCATCTCCTTATTCATACGTCGATCGAGTGAAACTGTGAAAATAATAGAAAAGTAAATGTTTTCAAATCTGTTCATTTTTTACGGTTTGGCGCATAAAGGAAAAGAAACAATCTAAGTTATTACAAACGGTTACTTAGCACTTTTTATTCGACGTTAAGATACGGAACAACTTTCACTCCATCGCTCACTCACAACTTTACTGGGCGCATGTTACTCAGTGAGCCCGTTAAAACATATGCCACGCGGGAGTAGTCATATTTCCCTAAGGTTCATTTCAAAAGTGCTTGCTTTATCGTGAACAGCCTTTTATCATTACTCTTGAGCGTTAGGTAAGTCGTGAATACGTACTAGAAGGCCGTACTAGCAGCGGCCGACGTGTGAGAGAGGCGGCCTATAGTGGTGGTACGAAAGGCAGGGTGGACAGACCGCACCGAATAGTGCTCGTCATTTGGGCACTTCGGACATCACAGTAAGATTCTGCGAGAAGCAGTGAACACTAAGCGCGACCCATCCACACACCGTATCGAATCTTGGTTTTCCCCCCCCCCCCCCCCCCGATCAGCCACCCGCGAAGAGCGCAGTTTTATCTGTTCTTCGAACGACACTTGATGTTTCGGCAAGCTATTAATTAAAGTTTACGTCGGACATCGCCATTGCAAAGCTACGTCGTCAAGGAAACACAGAGTGCGAAGCTAACGACATACCCGGGGAAAAGCCAGGAATGAGTGATGTAAATATATACACTATCATAAATACTATCCCACAAGGGATTCAGTCAAGAGTTCCTATACGCTGTCCACGGTAAGGTGAGCACTTTTGAAAGCCGTCTCATTAAAAATAATACAGTCAATAAATATACCTATATTTTATTTTAACCTTAGGCGTTACGTTGGGAGTGCGGTAGAAAATAGCACTACGTTAATTACTTACATGGCAATATTTATTTTAAAATGTGGTTTAAAGTTTAAAAAAATGGCTGAAAGGAAAAAATAATTCGGGACTCAAAAGTGCTCACTTTACCACACTTTACGCCAAGCCTCTCTCTCAGGAGGACCCAATCGCTCTTACACAACATAATTATTCTTATAAAACATTTGAAATAATTCCCCTTGTATGACGTATTTGGTGTTCTCCTGCATATGACATGTATCACGAGCATTTTATACTTGTTTTAACATAAAAGCACCGTAAGTAGGTGCCTTATTTTCTGTTAAATTAAAATTACACTTTATTTTATTTATAAATATTATTTATTTCAAATCTAATATTAATAACATATATTATATATTATTAAACTGCTTGCGCACGAATGCGGTATGTTATCCCTCTAGTGTAATTCCCTAGACATGGTCAGGCTTTTTCGGTATGACCCGGAGGAATGTACTGAAAGTATAACTTAAGCAGCACTTCAGAAAAGTGAAGAATGATCTGGTCCAGGGCACCTGCCCTATAAACACCACCACAACCGGAGGGTCGGCCGAATGCGACGGCCATCTGGTGTGCGGAGAAGAGAATGGTGAACGAAGATTGGGACATTGAGGGGCGCTGGAGAAGAGAACCGGTCGCAATGAATGCGTGGAAAACTGCGGCAGGCGAACATTCCGGACAGGGAAGATAGCTGATATCTGGAGCAAAACTAGGGGGGACAGAATCAATGATAAATATTTGATTATAAATACTGAAACTGCCAGATACCAATTATATAATTTTTAATAGTGATTCAATACGTGATAATACACTGTTAATAGACACTGATTTTGATTAATTAATTGTATTTATTAATACATACCGGGTGACGGATGATTATGTAAATATTACCTAAAATAGAAAATGTCAAGATATTAAATTTTGGAGATTTATCGTGTGTATTGCTGATAGATTAAATTGGAATATTGTTAGCGACGCTTTTATTTATTTAAATCTATCATTCCTTAATCTGGATTTTAAGCATGTATTACGTAGGCCAGTCATATCAATTTCAGATCCAATATATGCAATTAAAAAATACAAAGATTTTGTCCAGTCATATTTTACCCTTTCGTAAACTACACAGGGTATGGAACTATACCAGCAATCTTAGTATCTTAGTTACAGCAATTGTCCACGAAATCTGAGGAATTTGTTACAGAGAAGCTAAAAGTAGGCATGAGTTAGAACTCATGCCTACATGCCTACTACCCCCAGATATTATCGTTTAAAAAGAACTTTATGTTGTTATAGACGACATCAAGAAGCAGTCTTTTTTTTTTTTTTCTAAAATACTTCCCGAGTAGTTGAACTCCAAAAAATTTTCTGTTAACATCTCCTTTCGTTGCTGAACGATTTTTAACTGTCGCGCTTCCTAGATGTTTGGTCGCGAATCACGAACGGCCAGATGAGGATGACGCAGCGCCAGAATTGAAGGGTTATGGGAAACGGAAGTCCCCTGAGGAAACCTGCCGACCAGCGCCATCGTCCGGCACGGTTCCCCGCATGAGAGAATCCGGGAGCGACCCCACCGGGAATCGGACGCGGTTCGCGAAGGTCGGAGGCGAGTAGTCTAACCACTACGCCAGCGCGGCCCCTGAGTTGAATAGGCTACAGCAGGTGAGACGTGTGCATGTCTGGTGTTAGGTTAGACGGCCTGCAGTGCGGGAGCAATGTGGGTGCATGTCCACACGTGTTGCTGACCTGTGTTATAGGATGTTCACGGTAAATTGAGCACTTTTTAAGGCCCTTAAAAATTTTCCTTTCATCAAATTGCCATCTTCCTGCTTCTTTTTAATATAAACATTGCAATGTGGCCAATAAATCCAATTTCACCAACAATCAAAATGTAATACCTGAGGCTGCAATAAGATATATTTATCAGTGGTTAATGCCTGTTGGGAGGGCCTTAAAAAGTGCTCACTTTACCGTGATCAGCCTCTAGTAAGAGTGCGGGATTTCCGGGGGGGGGGGGGGGGGAGGTCGAGTTGCTGGTCACAAGAACCGTGCCGGTGAAAGCAGAGGAACCCCAGCATGCACGAGGTGAGTGTGTGCAATGAGAATCTCATTCCGGAATGTTTGGAAAATGGAGGGGTTGATGTAGGACAGAGGGGGGGGGGGGGGGGAGTTCCCCGTACCACGTGGGCATCTCAACTGTGTCGAGGTCTCCGGATTGAGAAACAATGTGTCCCACATGAGGTAACCTTCGTCACGACTCCATACATTCGTCAAAACAGTTGGAAACACAACTTTAATAAAAAGGAAAAAGAAATATGATTCTGGTGTTTTCATGACAAGATATCGACAATAGATTCATAACAACAAAACGCCAACCATTTCGAAAATAATATCATTAATATTTTCTTAGACTAAATATGAATGCTTCAGCAAAACTTATTAATTCTTACAAATACTATATGCTATTTCAATACGAAATTTAGTTTCAGATAAAGTATTTATTTGAAGTTATAGGAATGGCGTGGTTCACATACGATAAGGGTTTGGTTAACAACTTGCTATTTTGTAGTTTCGAAATGTATTTAAAAATTTGACTGAAATACGGCGAACCGCATAAAAAATTTTTCCATTAAATATTATTTCTGAAATTTCAATAACTCGAACCATTATTTTGACCTGTAGCGTAACGCGATAATGTTGCTCGATTTTGTGCTTTGCACAAATATAGATATAAATTTATTATTCATATAGCTCGTTTCAAACGTTTTTCTAAATTAATTTTCCTCCATTTCCATATTTTTTCAGGCCATTATTACATTTCACAATTATAAAAGAATAATAGTTCGAAATTTTGAAAGACCTTAAATCTTAAAAGTCGAAACTCATCCAATGGCTCTAAAGACAAGCTTTAGCGAACCTCAAACATCTACGGTTACAGGAACACACTTATATTGATCTCTGTAGTATGACTATCGCAATATTTTGACCCAAAGTACACCCCTTCTGCTTTCTGTACTGTACAGCGTTCGTGAGTGGCCGGTTTGAGTCCCGTTTCGCAGTGACCCTATGAAGTGACCTTTTTCAATGTTTGCTATTCAAGAAGCCAACTACTAGCCTTGGCGGTAGTTAATAACCTGCAGTCCAAAATGGTGAAAGAAAACATTGAATTAGTTATAGCATACCCAATAATTTGTAGCAGACTAAATTAAAGTATTATTTATATTACTTACAATGAGTGTTAGTAACACTACTCATATTTCTTAAAAATCTTTAGTATGTACAATACCTTTCATCTGCCACACCTCCGTCTCATTTTACACGTTTCCCAGAGGAAGGTGTCTTACAGTCATTGCAGTTTTTATAAAGTTAGGAGCAAGGAACATGATGTGGCATCTGTGATACTTATAATACCTGTTCTGACGTGAATACGTTTTTATGAAGTTAGGATCAAGGAACATGATGTGGCATCTGTGATACTTATAATACCTGTTCTGACGTGAATACGTTTTTATATAGTTAGGATCAAGGAACATGATGTGGCATCTGTGATACTTATAATACTTGTTCTTACGTGAATACGTTTTTATAAAGTTAGGAGCAAGGAACATGATGTGGCATCTGGGATACTTATAATACCTCTTCTGACGTGAATACTTTTTTATAAAGTTAGGATCAAGGAACATGATGTGGCATCTGTGATACTTATAATACCTGTTCTGACGTGAATACTTTTTTATAAAGTTAGGTTCAAGGAACATGATGTGGCATCTGTGATACTTATAATACCTGTTCTGACGTGAATACGTTTTTATAAAGTTAGGATCAAGGAACATGATGTGGCATCTGTGATACTTATAATACCTGTTCTGACGTGAATACGTTTTTATGAAGTTAGGATCAAGGAACATGATGTGGCATCTGTGATACTTATAATACCTGTTCTGACGTGAATACGTTTTTATAAAGTTAGGATCAAGGAACATGATGTGGCATCTGTGATACTTATAATACCTGTTCTGACGTGAATACTTTTTTATAAAGTTAGGATCAAGGAACATGATGTGGCATCTGTGATACTTATAATACCTGTTCTGACGTGAATACGTTTTTATAAAGTTAGGAGCAAGCAACACGATATGGCATCTGTGATATTTATAATACCTGTTCTGACGTGAATACGTTTTTATGAAGTTAGGATCAAGGAACATGATGTGGCATCTGTGATACTTATAATACCTGTTCTGACGTGAATACGTTTTTATATAGTTAGGATCAAGGAACATGATGTGGCATCTGTGATACTTATAATACTTGTTCTTACGTGAATACGTTTTTATAAAGTTAGGAGCAAGGAACATGATGTGGCATCTGGGATACTTATAATACCTCTTCTGACGTGAATACTTTTTTATAAAGTTAGGATCAAGGAACATGATGTGGCATCTGTGATACTTATAATACCTGTTCTGACGTGAATACTTTTTTATAAAGTTAGGTTCAAGGAACATGATGTGGCATCTGTGATACTTATAATACCTGTTCTGACGTGAATACGTTTTTATGAAGTTAGGATCAAGGAACATGATGTGGCATCTGTGATACTTATAATACCTGTTCTGACGTGAATACGTTTTTATGAAGTTAGGATCAAGGAACATGATGTGGCATCTATGATACTTATAATACCTGTTCTGACGTGAATATGTTTTTATAAAGTTAGGATCAAGGAACATGATGTGGCATCTGTGATACTTATAATACCTGTTCTGACGTGAATACGTTTTTATATAGTTAGGATCAAGGAACATGATGTGGCATCTGTGATACTTATAATACCTGTTCTTACGTGAATACGTTTTTATAAAGTTAGGAGCAAGGAACATGATGTGGCATCTGGGATACTTATAATACCTCTTCTGACGTGAATACTTTTTTATAAAGTTAGGATCAAGGAACATGATGTGGCATCTGTGATACTTATAATACCTGTTCTGACGTGAATACTTTTTTATAAAGTTAGGTTCAAGGAACATGATGTGGCATCTGTGATACTTATAATACCTGTTCTGACGTGAATACGTTTTTATAAAGTTAGGATCAAGGAACATGATGTGGCATCTGTGATACTTATAATACCTGTTCTGACGTGAATACGTTTTTATAAAGTTAGGAGCAAGCAACACGATATGGCATCTGTGATACTTATAATACCTGTTCTGACGTGAATACGTTTTTATAAAGTTAGGATCAAGGAACATGATGTGGCATCTGTGATACTTATAATACCTGTTCTGACGTGAATACGTTTTTATATAGTTAGGATCAAGGAACATGATGTGGCATCTGTGATACTTATAATACCTGTTCTTACGTGAATACGTTTTTATAAAGTTAGGAGCAAGGAACATGATGTGGCATCTGGGATACTTATAATACCTCTTCTGACGTGAATACTTTTTTATAAAGTTAGGATCAAGGAACATGATGTGGCATCTGTGATACTTATAATACCTGTTCTGACGTGAATACTTTTTTATAAAGTTAGGTTCAAGGAACATGATGTGGCATCTGTGATACTTATAATACCTGTTCTGACGTGAATACGTTTTTATGAAGTTAGGATCAAGGAACATGATGTGGCATCTGTGATACTTATAATTCCTGTTCTGACGTGAATACGTTTTTATAAAG
This sequence comes from Dryococelus australis, assembly GCA_029891345.1. Taxonomy (NCBI): domain Eukaryota; kingdom Metazoa; phylum Arthropoda; class Insecta; order Phasmatodea; family Phasmatidae; genus Dryococelus; species Dryococelus australis. The sequence goes on from CM057004.1 coordinate 21,842,092, forward strand.
TTAGGATCAAGGAACATGATGTGGCATCTGTGGTACTTATAATACCTGTTCTGACGTGAATACTTTTTTATAAAGTTAGGATCAAGGAACATGATGTGGCATCTGTGATACTTATAATACCTGTTCTGACGTGAATACGTTTTTATGAAGTTAGGATCAAGGAACATGATGTGGCATCTGTGATACTTATAATACCTGTTCTGACGTGAATACGTTTTTAAATTTGTGACCACAGTGGTGGCAATCCAGCAAATCCAATGATGACAAGATCGGGGGATAAGGTCTACAGTTTTAAATCGCATCTCCGAATCTATCGTCTACACTCAAAATTCTGTTACACCACTCGATTGCCAAATGATCATAGAATATGTTACGTTAAGTGAGTACTTAGAGGTATCGCGCGCGACGGTAGAGAATGTGTGTTTGAGGGGGGGGGGGGGGGACAATTTTGAGTTCGTTTCGCCGCGTCTCATAACTTCCACGTAGTATAACTTTTGACTAGGAGAAGCTACGACGCTCGTTTGAGTTTAAATCGGTAGCTCTCTGCAAGATCAATCGATAGCGCGTATACAAAAACATTTGTGTATCGTTGTTATGGTGACATTGTATGAGTTTAATGAATAAAACTAATAAAACTTAACACAATTTCGGTATATACTCGTCAAAAAGCCAAGTCGAAATATAGAAATCGTATACGGTTGGAAAGAGCATCTCAAAAGTAATCCAACGATACCATTAAAACCCCGTATGATCGAGTGATGCGGTGCCGGGAACGTAAAAAAAAAAAAAAAAGAAACAAAGGTGCCCGAGCGTGTCAATGTAGGCGTATTCACGCTAAACAAATGGCCGTGTCCCCAATACGGTCAAACCCATTTTTATGTGATCTAGGTGCAACAGTGTCTTAAGTCAACTGGAAAACTGGCGCAACTAATTATTTCAACTTTATTTACTTAGCTTGTAAGTTTCCTGTTGACCTCTTTTTTATTTGGACGTTTATACCATTACTAAGCATCAATAAACCCAATAACAAATACTGTTACTAATTGTTACAAAAATTACAAACAAACTTTCGAGTTGTATTTTCGAACGAAGTCAATCAAATGAGTGACCAAATAAATTTATACATTTGATTCATCTAAATGTTTTGTTGGCGGTCTACTTTATTTGCCAAACGCAGCAGCTTTGTTTATTCAAACGTGCATTTTGTTATTTGAACAAAAATTAACTGAGTTTCTTCTGAAGTTTTGTTTTCTAAACAAATATAATTAGCTGGGGCACATGAATGTATTATATTTGACCCTATACAAACAAGAATTTTGTTGGTTGGAACAAACCTAAAGATACTGCCATAAACCTGTTTTTGGATATTTCAGCAGCAGGAGATTGTGACGTATATTCTTTTATATTACTTTCTTATAAATATCTACTTTCACGTAACCTAGAATAAAGAGGGGCGATATCAAACGGAAAGTTATCTGATTGCTGTCTTCATGTGCTCGTTATAAAAATCTTTTTTTTTCTTTTCGTTATTGGCTCTTTTCCATATGTAAACAGGTTTTTTATTCGCCAGGCTAGTCAGAGTTATGGCAATGTGGTAGGAATGTTTCTGATTTATCTACGAACAGAAAAGCTACGTAATGCATACAACAATCACGGCTGAGCAAGATGCCGTACTACGACCACCTGTTTACGGCAATCGCCAGCACTTCTGCAACTTTTCCTCTGTTATTAGCCGCGTGTCTTTCTGAGAAGTTGTTTCCTCACACGAGTACGGCCAATAATAATTAATGTTACCCCGATAATGATCGTTCGTGATTCGCGGACCGGCAGCTGATCAGCATAAAACTTAGAATAATAAGATAACTAAAATAGAAGATGGTTTATTGCCAAAAAGTAGACTGTTACATGTCACAAAACTGTCTTTCTAGGTTTGTGTGTGTCTGTGAAGTTATTTTCCCATTTCTTACGTACAATGAGAATCCTGACGCTCTAAAACTGAACCTTCGGGCTTGCATTACATTGGCCGCAGCCTGTGGCAATGCTAAACGATTTTATTTATATTCTATCTATAGCCGATATGGCCGAATTACTGTGCTCTATACATTTTGTTTAGTGAAATATGACATTTTGTTACTACATTGTTAAACTTTTCATATCACTCATTATGATTTTGTACATAGTTATGGTTAATATACACTTTCTACGCACTATGTTACCAGAACTTGGTACAATCTATACAGTTACATTATTAGTTTATGACAGATTATTCTGTATTGCCAGAATATTAAGTATTTTCTAAGATCTTATCCTATATTATCCAGTTTTACTATGCGAAAGTTATGTACAGTGTTGGAAGGTTCTTTACCTGTATTTGTACAGAATATTAGGTGTTTCTATATCAGTGTTTTACAATAGTCATTGTTCCCTAAAATGTAAAATCTCAGTAATTTACTACTTCTAACAGTGGTTTGTGCTGGCACCTTAATTTAGTGATTGGTTGATATTGATGTCGTGTTGGTTATTGAGGTAGGGAAAGGCAGTGCTCGACTCCACTTTACAGTAAAGACTCCCTTAGGAAACCAAATGTATTTGTTAACCCGGCATCGAACACGTGAGGTTGGGAATTGTGGGTAGAACTCTCTTAGAAACGCGACAGTCGACAATAGCGCCGTGATTTCATACTAGAATTAACTTCAACAGTTAATATAGTTATTTTAAAACCCTTTCCTTCTAACACTGTGGTGTGACTTGACTTGCTAATACAAAATAATTACATAATCGTTTACTTTTTCATAGTTTGGTAAGATTGTACATGGTAAGATTTAATAACATTCTTGTTTACAGATGTGTATATACATTCCTGATCACAAAAACAACATTACGTATATTATTTGGGGCCCCGAACTTACTTATATGGTGAGGGTCGCTGAACGGCTATGAGCACCGCCAAAGCGCATTCAAGTGCGTGAAAAAGGTACCTTGGCCAGGAGAGTGCATGTGTGCCACATTCTCTCTTCACATTCTTTGCCGCACCATCCGCGACTGCAGTTGCGATATTATGGCCAGCGCTTCCTACTTTGCCCACTAGGCAGTGCTGATTTTCGCAATGTACACCGTGCTTCAGTACTTTGCACGCCTGCCGAAATTGTGCACTGTGCTACGAAATAATGTATCTTTATATTATTAAACCTTTATTGCACGAAAGAAAGACATCTTATTTTATGCACCTGTTTTTGCATGAAACTTTTAACCTGCTATTCACCTCGAAGCGGCATAATACTATTTTCAAATAGCATGAGCGAACAGGCCTTGTATATCATAATTTCTCTTCACACTTTTAAGTATTCTCCTGTAAGCGTTTTCCTCGCTGTCCGACTAATAAAATTTGGAGGAAGCTATTTTAAGTATTGAGCTGTCTGCCTTCATGACCACTCCTAACTTTACGGCTTTGTCGCTTTAAACATATTATTCATTACTATAGCGATTTTTATCAACTAATAATAATACCTTCTAGCGCTATTGTCATGATTGTGAATGTGGAACAACTGAAGTATTTATAATGTTCCTGTGAGAGGACAGAGAACTCGTGCGTCTGACAAATTGCAGACCTGGTTTCTGTGTACGTAATAGTAGGCAGGTCTGCGTGCGTTATCTGCCACTTGTCATTAATTCTACTGTTTATTGAATAAAAGGAAATACCTTAACTTGCTTTTAACTGCTGAGGTTCAAAGTTGTAATTTCGCAACCATTATACTGGCAATATTGAGTGCGCCTTTGCTATATTAGTGCTCCAGACATCACAAACGTGGGTGGCTTTATTAATTGTTAATTTATTGGATGTGATTTCACACCCACATGGTACATTCATTTCTATTGTTCCGACCTTAGAGTTGAGAATAGCTTTACTGAGTGTCTTATTTGAGCATCTATGTATCAGTTCGCCAGGTGTGTTTATTATTACATAGTGGTGGAGTTCAGTCGCTTGGACACAGAGTGAATTCCCTGGCTTACATTTAAATTTGCAGTTTTGGAATAGGCCGTGAAGATCTTTAAGATATATTGCGACTTTAGAGCAATTCGAGTGAGAACTGTCCTCTATTTGTTTAGAGAGAAAGTAAATTCCCTGATTTTGCTCTCGAGCATCGTAAAGTTCGCTAGTTTCGCGCCTGTTAATGTCAATATCTATAATGTTTGAAGACATCCCTAATGTGCATGTCTGATTATTAAATTGTTATAGGATGTGCGTGGACCAAAAGAATTTCCACGAACTTTTGATATTTTTCAAAGGGACCTGTACTTTAATTAACATTTGAGTAGGCGATAGCATTAATTCGGTTAATGGCGATGTGTAGCATTTTAACATCTCTGTTGTGGGAATACTTAATTCTAAGCCTAGGTCGTAAGCATGTTCCTGCAACTTAAGGAGGTCAGATTTTAATATTTCCTTAGGCACTGCTTCTAGTGACAAGAACTTCTGTTAACATTGCTGTAAGTATGTACTTAGTCTTAATTAATTGACTACATCATTTATTATTTCTAGCACCATACTGGTGAGTAATTGAGATTGAATTTGAGAAGGCTCTAATTCTATGTTGCGATTATCCATTTGGCGTGACATTGCCCTTATATTTTGACTGAGGTGATTTACCTTGTTCTCTACCTAACCCTTTATTTCGGAAATACTATGTATAGTAATATTAAGGTTGTTATTGGATGTACTAACATTGTTTTACAAGTTATTTAGTTGCAAGGCTAAGAATTCTTCGTTAGTCAGGAGTACTTTTAAGTGTCGGGAAGTGAGGATGTCGCACTTCCATGTTTCGACATCCCCCAGGAAGGTAATGCCATGTTTTCTTTTATTTGACACCGATACTTCAGATATAAATTTTGTACAATGTTTTTGGCTTTATCACTAAAATATTGAAGCAGGTGCTCAGTGTTTTAGCAGACTGTAGAATTCCGTGTGGTACAAGCCTTATGATACCATACATCAATGTTGCTAGAAGCTGCAGGTTGGTAAAGCGGTATATTGTAGGCCAGTAGTATTGTCTCTTAGTATACAATGCCTGGAGACAGTTCTTGAAAGTAGATACCACTGTGTCTCTTAAAATGGGAGGTCCAGGTGATGCTGACACCATGTGGTACGTAACAGCAGGCACCCCGGACTCGTATTTCCCATTGCAGTAACTCGTTGGCACCCCGGACTCGTATTTCCCATTGCAGTAACTCGTTACATGTAACATACATATTAGTGTTATTGTCTTATATTCACAACATTTATATTTCTTGTGTTAACTGTATCTATTTTAGTTAACCTTTGCTTTTTAATTTTGGTAACTATTATCGATGGCCCAATATGTCATTTATCCTGTAGGAGCCGTGATATTTGAAGGTGAGGACCTCCTGTCTGGTATGATTTTTTACACATAAGTATTGTCCCATTTTTTAGTTCGTTTGGGTGAAATTTCCTATCAAAAAGTTATTTTTGTAGTTTTTGGGATTCAATCGGATTCACACGTTCCTGTTCACGTGATTGGTGCAGCTGTTCACACCAGTTCTATGCACACTGTGAAAATGTATGAGTGACGACATGGCTTGGCTGTACGACTTTGACACTGTGTAGTAAATAAACAGGAAGAATTTTGTGCTTCTGTTTATAGTTGAATAATAATTAAAAACTATACATTGGATGTATTCATCCCAGTGTGCTTGATCCTCATTGGCGCAACTGTGAGTTGCTGCGACAGGACTTTATCAACTTGTTTCACCATTCTGTTACAGGATGGGTTATATGCTGACATTTGCAATTGTTTTATCTGTAATTTCTGTGGCAGCTCAGCATAAGCTCGTTATTGAAGGATGTTCCGCAATTAGTGAGAATGAATTTAGGACACCCATAGGTCAGAATGACATCCTTGATAAACTTTGTGCTCGTGTTAGCATCTATGAATTTTACTGGTTTGGCCACCACATATTGTGAGAAAAATTCCGTCATGACTTGTATGTATTTATTTCTCGATGCCACTGTTTGTAGTGGGCCTTTCGCATCGAGACCCCAAGAATGGAATATGGGGGGTGCTTTAATTGGGGTCATGAGGCCTATTGGTTTCTGATTACTATGTTTGACCTTCTGGCAGGTAGGGCAATTTTTAAATATAATTCTTGATGTCTTTGGCCATGGTGTCCCAATAATATTGATTTTGTATTTTTCGTAATGTTTTAAATTGGCCGAAATGTCCCTTGCCTAATAATGTGTTCTGGTGTGCGGTAATGATTTCAGGTACATAGTACTGCGGAATTAACATTAGTCTCTTTTCCCCATTGGGGGTATGTACTTTGTAAAATATTTCACTGTGGCCAGTTATGCCATACCAACTAGCTAGTCTTAAGTATTTTGGCATTGCCTTTTGTGGTTCTGTGAGTGCTAGTTTCAGTTGAGAAATGTGGGGGTCATTGGCATATTCTGCTAGGAATGGTGACAATTGTATTTGTGTGATAGGGGCTAGGAATAAGTGAATGTCATCTTCGACATTAATATATTCCTGATCGTTTACTTAGATGGGGTGGTATAGTGGTTGAGAGTTTTTTATTGAAATGACAATTTTACAATGTAATCTTGGGTCGATACAGGTTGACTTAATTACATTAGTGTTGCCCTCCATGGTAATTTCAAAATTTACTTGATATATGGCTGTTGTTATTTTTGCAATCCCTTCTAGGGGTAGATATTCCTCATTTATAATTATCTTTGCTACACTGCTTTCGTCTGTTGTCGCGATCTTTGGTTTAATCAGGTGTTGTATCTCCTTCCAATTGTTGGTTATGTACTTAGCTATATTTGGTTTTACTTCATCAGCTTTGTGCGGATTTTGTAATAGTATTTCCGCGAGTACTTTGTAAAATGATGTATAGTTGGTATACTTTGGTTTTATGGGGTATTGCTGATTTTCTACCTTAATGTGAGTTATTTCAGATTTTCCCGTAGTGGGAATTCTGCTCATGGCGCCCACCAACATGTTTAACTTACTTTGACTATTTTTGGTTAGAATTCATACTCGGTTAATGCAATCACTAGTTTTTCTATACAGACATTGTGATTGACCATCATTTTCAAGTATCGGAAACTTGCATGATCTGTTTCGATTGCGAATTTCCTTCTGCATAAATACTGTTTAAAGTATATTGCTAAATATTTGATGGCCGAAATCTCGCGTTCTGTTGCTGGCCATATATTTTTGCACAATAAATGCTTTTTCGATGTGAACGCAATGATATTACAGTGTTTGAGCCATGGTATCTCTTGAATCAGGGCGACGCCTATCACTGTCTGAGACATATCACATGCTAGTATTTTATGCTGGTCTTCCTGAAACTTTGCTATTATTGGTGGTTTTACTAGGTCTGTTTTAAGATGATTGGATGCTTTCTTGTTTGTTATATAGTGGCCTAATATCATAATCTCATGTTCCGTGAAGTGACATTTCTTTGCATTAATTTTCACATTGTATTCCGCGTAATCTTTCCATGACTTTGCGAATATTGTCTATGAAAGGAATTGACTAAAATGAAAATGTCAGCTATGTAAGCTACTGATTTGTTCCAGTGGAGGGGCCCGAGCATAATGTCTACAAAATTTTGAAAGTAGTTTGGGCTTGTGGCCAACCCCACTGGCATACAAGCATACTCATATAAACCGATGCCACCATGCTAAAAGCGAGTTTTTCACTATCTTGTTCTCTTACTAGAGTGGCATAAAACCCACTAAACATGTCTATAGAATAAACATACTCGGAATTTTGCAAGGTATTAATTATGTCATCGGTTCTGGGGATGGGATATTGAACCATTTTAAGATGTTGATTGAGTAGCCTAAAGTCAGTAAAAAAATTTTATGCCGCCCTGGCATTTCTTTATTACAAGGCTCAGTGTGGTGTAAGGCGATTCGGAAGGGGTAATTATCTGCACATCGAGCATTTGCTGGATTTGTTCTAGTACATGTTCGCGCAGTTGTGGGTTTATTCTGTACGGCCTCATATGAATTGGTTTGTTTGTTGTTAATTCTAATTTTATCACATAGTCTTTTGTTTCTCTTAATTCCGTAATTTTGCTTGCAAAATGGCCTTTGTAAGTATCGAGCACTTCTCCTTATTTTTCTCTCATGTGTGCAGGCAATTTTTCATTTGTGCTACCTGTAGCTGTCATATCGCTCAGGTTGTCTAGTGCTTCAATTTTTTAAATATAATATTCTATGCAATTATTTGTTTTATAATGCAATTAAATTGTGTTTTTTTTTGGAATTTCAATGATACCATTGTTATGGTACAAGAGTACATACATTATATCTTTGGTGAGTACTGGCACTATGTGGTATCTTTTGATAAAGTCTACTCCCAATACAATGTCCAGTTTTAAATTTTCAATGAGCAGGAAATCTTGGTTAAACGTATATATATTGTTATATCGATATTTAAATGTGTTTTATATTCAGGTAGGTCAATATTTGTGGTGGCACCCACTAATGAATACTGTTTGGTGATTGGTTCCAGATAATGTTTGTTGACAAGTGTAGTGGCTATGCAAGAATGCGAGCATCCTGTGACAAGCAGCACATTATATGATCTGCCTGCCAGCTGGACATGGACTCTCTATGTGGATTTTATGCACATATCTTGTGTGAAATTTTTCCTTGCTGATCAGTGGGGCATGGAAGTTGTTATGGAAAACGGATTTGTGGCTCAGTTTCTTCTTGTCATCATCGCCACTGTTTTCCATGTTTCTGATATTTGTAGTGTATTGTATGTTGATAGTGTCAGTTATCGGGATGTGTAGTTTAATTTCTGCTAATCCTAAAATATATTTTGAAATTTTTAAATCTGTCCTGTATGTTTGTGTGAAAATATTCTGGTTTATTCGGAAAGAGCGGGCATTCCCCAGCTCTATGCCCTTGGTAAAAACACAGAATACACATCATGGCTGCCTGAAACCACAGTCCGATGAAGGCTGCACGTGCACTGACATCACAATCGTGCTGATGCGTGCATTCCATGGGCACGACCTTGGCTTGCCTTGCCGCTTCCGTGGTGTCTACCGTCTCGGCTTTCACAGGTACCATGTTTTGGTGATCTGAGGCAGTGTCCTTGTGTATGGTGTCGGGACTCCCCTGTTTGTTCTGGGATCTGCATTTTTTATCTTTGAAGGTGATGCCTGATGCTCTAGTTTCAATGGTTTTGCATTTGCCTCTTTCATGTGTAATTTGACTTTTCTGTACTTGGGGGTGTTGAAATTTCACCAGACATGAACTAAATTTAGCAGGCGTTAATTTCACGTCTTACTTTGTTTTCTCGGCTGAGAGGATTAGTTTGACAACAGCTATTGTGAAAAGTACATTGTCTTGGCTTGCTTCTGCCGCTTCGCATCTAAGTCTTATTCTGCATCTAAGTTGCCTTCGGGCACTCCAGAGCCATTAGTAGCTAATACAATGTCATCGAATTCTTCGGGAGTGGTACTTAGAATATCATTGCCAGCATTACCTGCTTCTTTAGCTACTGCAGCTACAGCTCCAACAGGCCTGTCCAAGTCTTTGCCTGAACGACTAAGTAGTAATCAGTGTTACTTTTGTGATAAGGTATTTACTTTTGCCAAAATGGATGGCGAAATGAGTGCTTTAATTGTGCCACAAATAACTCTCGTATGTGGTTAAGTAATTCAGTCATAGTGACAGATTACTAAGACTGCGAAGACCTGTAAATGTGAAGTGCATTTATCGTTCAGTACCTTGGTACCAGGTTCACCACAAGCAGGACTCTTGTGACCTTCTTCGAGTTCTTATTTTCAAGATAATTCAAAGTCATGGGGTCGAGGTAAATGTTACCTACACCCACTATGGTGGTAGTAGTCAGTAAGATAATATGCTCATTGACTTTCATGAATATGTAATCGAATTTGTTTTCAAGGTCTTGCGAGGAAATGGATCATCTGCATCCAATATGGCGGTAGTCTATAATATAATATGCTTGCTGAATTTTATGGATTTTTGTCGAGTTTTCATTTTCAAGGTCTTTCAAGGTGATGGGGTCAAGTTCGAAGTCACCTGCATCCAATATAGTGGTTGTAGTCTGTAAAATCATATGATTGCCGACTTTTATGTATTTTCCTCGAGTTTTTCAAGGTCACACATGGTCTTGGGATCAAGGTCAATAACACTGGCTTCCATTATAGTGATAGTTGGCTGTAATATCATATAGTTATCGACTTTCATGTATTTTTATCAAGTTTTTGTTTTCATGGTCAATTAATGTCATTGGGTCAAGGTCAATTTCACCTGCATCCAATATGGTTGTAGTAGTCTGTTTCATCATATGCCTGTCGACTTTTATGTATTTTTCCTCGAGTTGTTTAAGCTCCTTCAAATTCACGGCGCCAAGGTCAAAGTCACTGGCTTACAATATGGTGCTAGTAGTCTGTAACATCATATGTTTGCTGACTTTCATAGAGTTTCCTCCAATTTTTGTTTTCATGGTCATTGAAGGTCATGGGGTCTTGGTCGAAGACACCTGCATCCAATATGGTGGTAGTATTCTGTAACACAATATGCTTGTTGACTCTTATGTATTATTTCGCGAGTTTTTTGTTTTAAAGGTCATGGAGTCTAGGTCAAGGTCGCCTGTATCCTACACGGGGGTAGTATTCTGTAACATCATATGCTTGCTGATGTTTATGCGTTTTCTCGAGGCTTTCTTTTGCAGGTTATGGGGTCATGTACAAGGTCGCTTGCATCCAACATGGCTTTAGTAGTCTGTAACAAAACATGCTTGCTGCCTTCTATGCATTTTCCCCAATTTTGTTTTCAAGATCATTCAGGTTCATGGCGTCAAGGTTGACGTCACCTGCATCCAATATAGCTACTGCGATGGTTGACAGCACCAAAATAGTTATCTGGGTATCGACTAGGGGGGTGGGGGTGGAGGCCTGCCGACTAATTTTTCCCATGAAGGAGGTGAAGGGGGAATCTCAGTTGATTAATTTTTCTAGGTAGTTTGTCTAGAAACTTTATTCATTTTTAATAATACATATTTAGTTTTTTTATTTAATTTTTCGGATTTCTTTTAACTTTTTAATTTTTGTGTCCAAAGGTGATTGTTAAGGTCAAAGGTCCTGAGTCAAGCTCTCCTGACCCTCGGTCACTTATCTTGGTCACCTGAGTAGCTGATCCCGTTTATCTGCTCCGGGAAAAATAAAACAATTCTGAAATCCTTTTTATAATGATGTTTTAATAATTTTAAATATGATAATTTTTATATTATCTTAGAATTTTTGGTTTTGGGGTCGAAGCTAACATGGTTTAAGGTCAAAGGTCTAGGTCAAGGTCACGTGGATACCAGATGGTGGTCGGGTGACATCATAAAATGGCGTGGCCCCGGCTCCTAGCTTCAAGCCACAGAGCTCTTGTTTATGAATCTTCTTAATCATACTACTTACTTAGTTATGAAGTTATTTTGTATTTGATTTATGATTATTTTAATTATCCATTTTTTTTAACTGAGAAAAATAGAAAATGTTTTTACATTGTCGACACTGGCGCTTACCTAGTGGCGAAAATTTTCGGTTGCCAAACATTTCACACTGAATTTCCTTACCTGTGGTAGAAGTAAACTTATTGGTGCCGGACCCAGCAATGTGTCAGTGCCAAGGTTTCCTTCTGGCTAATCTGATCTGTAACATTTTTTAACACTTCTTTAACATGAACATTTAATGCCAATATCACCGATCACACTTTACGGAGTTCACTAGCTGTAAGATAAGTGCTGAACACAAGTAGAGCGCATACCAAAAATAATTGGCTTTGGCTGTGTTAAAGACACGGCCGTTTGTTCTGCGTAAATACGTCTACGTTGACGCGCTCGGACGCATTGATGTTTATTTTATGTTCCCGGGACCGCTTCACTCGATCATACGGTGTTTTATGGGTATCACTAGATTTATTTTGAGATGCTCCTTCCAACCGAATAGGATTTCTGTATTTCGACTTGGCTTTGTGATGAGTATAAGCCGACATTGTGTTAAGATCTCTTAATTTTCTATATTAAACTCTTACAATTTCACTATAAACAACGCCACACAAAGGTTTTTTTTTTTACACGCAATCGATTGATCTTGACGAGAGCTATCGATTGAAATTTAAAAGAGCGTCGTAGCTTCTCCTAGTCAATAGTTATACTTTGCGGAAGTTATGAGACGCGGCGAAACGAACTCAATATTGTGCCCCCCTCCCCCCTCCCTTCCCCGCACCACTCCGCCTGAGGAGTCATCGTGATGCTTCGCAGTCCTCACTCAACGCAACAGCTGCAATGCCAAACTGTATCCCCCCGATATTGCTATCGGATTGTCTGGATTGCCACCCACTATGGTCGCAAATTTAAAGACGTATTCACGTCAGAATTACGCGACTGCACCACTTAAACTCAGAAATTGATGTGCGACCGAACGAGTTTATTCCTATCGTTGCTCTTGGGGCCTCTGACGGAAGACTGGGAGCGTAATGAGGAATCAGGCTCCGAACGTAAACGATACAGTGTGCGGGGAGACCGGGTAGAGCATCATGAGCCCGTGTTTACGAGAGTTTGTTGTATGTCGGCGACCCCATTGCAAGAAGGCCACCCGGGTTGTTGTTATTGCGGCGTCCAAGAAGAATGCGCGGGATTTTACGAACCCGCACGCTCCACCACGGCTCTGCATGCCGGACAACTTCGTCAGAGGGGAAAAAAAATATCTCGGCCAGAACGCTGCCTCTTTACGGAAAAAAAAAAATAAAGAGTGACTAGTCTTCGAGGTGAATATCAGAACACGAAGCAAGAAACAGATTCCTTATATGTGAGAATTTATGGCAGACCTAAAAAGTACGCTTTCGTACTAATAATCGGTTAGTAGTTACAAGCACTTAAAGGCTGTTCACGATAAAGTGAGCACTTTTGAAATAAACTTTATAACAAATTCACTGCCCCTACCTGCATACTTTTCAACGGCGACCTGAGTGACATGCGCCCAGTAACCTTGGTGACGATAGATGGGAAGTAGTTCCGTATTTTAGCCTCAAATGAAAAGTGTGAGGTAACCATTTTTGGTAACTTAAATAATTTATTTTGCTTTCCGTTTATTTGTTTATGCATCGAAGTGTGAAAATGAGCATATTTGTTAGATATTTACTTTTAAAATAATTTTACAGTTTCACATGACCGACACATGAATACAGTGGTGAGGTCTACGACAATGATTATCTTACATAAGGCGAAAGAATACACTACGTGGGTACAAGTAGAATTTAAGCAGGGCTATAAGAAGTGGTCATTTTACCATGAATAGCCCATATCAAAATCAAACATGGTAAAATATCCTTATAGTCTGTTCACGGTAAAGTGAGCACTTTTGAAAGCCCTGCTTATAATCTACTTGTATGCACGTTGTGTATTCTTCCGCCTTATGTAAAATTAACATTGTCATGGGCCTCATCACTTAATTCAAAGGTTGGTCAAGTGAACTGTGATATTATTTGAAAAATAAACATTTTATAAATCTGCTCGGGTTTACACACTGATAAAAAAAAAAAAAAATTTTAAATTAATGATTCAAATCATCAGAAATGGTTACCTAAAACTTTTTATTTGACTTTAATATTTGGAAATATCTACTTTCCATCTATAGTTACCAACTTTACCGGGCGCATGCCACTCAGTGAGCCCGTTGAAGACGTGGGCAGTGACGTTTTTCTAAGGTTGATTTCAAAAGTGCTCACTTTACTGTGAATAGTCTTTAGCCGTATTTGAATGTACTTCCCGAGTGCCATGTTCCCTGTAAAGCTGCTAGTGATTTGGGAAAAGTATTTCCCTTACTTAATGTCGTAATAATTGTGTATTTTTTAAATTTATAGCCGTCAAATATATTTAAAGATAAGTTTTTTATCCATATTAAATTAAGAATTTAGAAAATATAACAGTTTTTTCCTTGTACATCAATTTCACACATTCATTTAAACAAAGCGCGGATTTAGTTATCTAGTCTATGCTTGCGCACGGCGGAAATATACTAATCTGGTATAACGATATATACAAAGCAGTGTTGCCAAATTGCTAAGTTAACCGCAAACAGGCTGTACTGAAAAAAAAAAAAAACAGTTATGTGTTCACCAAAAAGTTTTTTTTTTTATCTCGGTATTTAGTGCAACCACAGAAGGACTTTCATGGGAACCATTACATTCTGCGCTTTGGTTTGCAATAATGTGTTAATCGCAGCAAAAATGTTACAATATTAACAGCAATATTAATTAATTAAGCTTGGGAAAGTGTTTTGCGGTGTCCCCGATTCGATATAGGTAGGTGTGTTTTGACAACCATTGAATTCCAGTAATCAGGACAATCTAGGAGTCAAACCCGGGACCTCTAGGATGCTGGTGTAGTATTCTACCGCTCCGCCATCTAGCTCAGTGTTGAGTACTTTACCTTGTGCATGCAGATACCACAAACCTAGCCATCGGTGCACTCAACAAGGCCAGGACACTTGATCTCATGGAAAGTTTGTTATATAAAATCACACGCGTATCATATTTTTACTTGTAATAAAGAAATTGTATATTCCATTTCATATATCGTAGGAATAACGCTCGTGAATTAGTTCGTGACCTGACGCAAAGAGACGAGTATGATCAATTACGGTATAGTGGCCAGACAGAAGAAGCCTACTTCCAATATGCCAGCCCACATGCACAGAATACTGCCAGTGCAACAATAAAAATGAAATTGTATTCGTCGTTGAGATTTCGCAAAAAGCTTATCTCATTAAAAGTATTTACGAATAAAATGGCTAAATAATGAAAAGGAATTTTTCTATTCTGTTGTGGCAAAAATTATTTGCTAGAATATTAGCACAGAACTTCGCAACCTTAGTAGAAAAATACTTACTTCATATATTTCCAATTTCGAATATTATACTATGAGGAGAGTAATAATGTGTATAACTATTTCCCATGCGACACTATCATTATAATAACAGATGTTTCAATCACGTTTTAATTTAAAATATAAGCATTTGCTGTTTGTATTTTCCTCGTAACATTGCTTTCAAACACGCTTAGCAGCAAGTGTTCTACACACTACAAACGCTTAGCAAGTGTTCTACATACTACAAACGCTTAGCAAGTGTTCTACATACTACAAACGCTTAGCAGCAAGTGTTCTACATACTACAAACGCTTAGCAGCAAGTGTTCTACACACTACAAACGCTTAGCAGCAAGTGTTCTACATACTACAAACGTAATCCCATGCTAACTGGTTTGGGGTAAAACTGGTCTTTGAAAAATATAGACTCGAGCGAATGGATTCAAGACACCGAGACATTTATATTCTATTGGTTTCTCCTTTCTATTGCTCGCTCTTGGGAAATAACTTTCCAGGCCGAAGCGTATTTTTTTTAATATAATAGGAATTAAGAATAAAATTTCACTCATCGACTCACACTTGCTCCGTCGATGTGGGTTTCCAGTGCACATACTTCATTATTTTCGCTGGATTTCCGATCAGTCCTTGATGAATTCCTGGCTTCAAAGTGCTTAATATTACTTTCTGTTGTTCACTACTGGCTAGAACCAATATTTCTTGCACCAGCCACGTTCCAGAAGAGTAGGGGGTCACATGGTACGTGACTCACCCCCAAAACCCTCACTTTGATATTTATAAAAAAAATAGCCTAAGAGAGTTTTAAAACTGAAATTCAGATGAAAACTATTATTTCATAAATTTAATTTTAGTTCTTAAAATAATGAGAAGACGGTGCCCCCTACCATACCAGGAACTGAAAGTCTAGCTCCACCTGCACATGCTCAATGCGAAAGTAACCCCCCCCCCCCTCATAAACGAAAGACAATGATACGCTCATGCATTGCACCCATTTTCATTTTGTCATTCATCGTGGTTGTGACAGCAGTTCTTACGTCTGCTGTGTACTAAATATCAGATGAACCTATGTAGATCTTCCGTTCATGTCTGCAAAACTAAATCACTGATTCAGGTATGTAAAAACTACGCGGTGACACAATAACACGAACGTTGTATTGAATTTGATTTTTCGAAATATCCGCGCGTCCATAATTATATATTAATAAAAGATTTTAATTAAAATTATACTGAAACTTGAGCAGAGAAATAGTAAATATATAATCTAGAGTACGCGTTTGCATAAAAAAAGTGCTAACCCTATATTCAATCTATTTAGTTTTGATAATGGCATTATCAAAAATGTGGCAATTTTTTTAACGCCGATTTGGTAATGTGCAACTGGCATGCGCACTCTGGGGACATAATCACTTCTACGGTTTAAAGATTAAGTAAACATAGAAAGACCGTGAAATGTTTGAGGCGAGGACCCCTCCTCCTTGTAAGTGTCTCAATTAACACTTAGTCGCCAACTTGTTGCACTGATGTTCGAGGTAAGCTAACAGGTAGTAAGCAGTCGCTAGTTTGGCTTTCTCGTCACAACAGCGTGGCGCTCGTTTACCCCATTGCATCAAGGACTGTTTGCGAATTTGTGAGCGAATGAGTGAGAGAAGAGATTTGGGCCGCCCTTAACAGCGAGGTCTTGAGAGCCGACGAGGGTGAGCGAAGTAAATATGTAGCGGCGCCGGAATGAAGGTGCGGAGAAACGGGAGATCCACGACCAACGGCATCGTCCGGCACGATTCCCACTTGCGAGAGTCCGGTGACCCGACCGGGGATTGAGCCCGGTTCGCCTTGGTGGGAGACGAGCGTGATAATCGTTCAACCACAGTGGCCCTGCGAATTTGTGAGTTCAACTAGGTACATACGCTGTAAATTAATTATAGCCCATTCGAGGTTACTTCAAACATTTCTGAAGCCATGCTGAAGTTATACTTTCAGGCTACTCCTATGCCTCGTGCAAACAAAGCTTAACAAAGTCTTGAAAATAACATCAAAGGGACAACGCACCGTATTTGTGAGCACGCAGATTTATAATATTTTGGGTAATAACTATTGCTTAAAAGGCATTAACAACACGCTTATTTTCTCCCTGTTTTAATTCATTTTTAAAAAAAAGGTAATATTATACCGCACGGGTGTATTAAAGGGCCTACATAAAAGTTCAATTTAATAAAAAAAAATACCTTTTAGATTCAAAGAAGTATAAAACGATAAAGGTTGTTAGCGGTAAAGTGAGTACTTTTGAAATCAACCTTAGAAATAAACCACTGCTCCTAACTGCATATATTTTAACGAGCGCACTGAGTGACATGCACCCAGTAAAGTTGGTAATGGTGGATGGAAAGTAGTTTCAATTCTTTACGTCAAATAAAAATTTTTAGGTAACCCTCTATGATAACTTAAATTATTTCTTTCGGTTTCTTTTTTTTAAATACATCGAATTGTAAAAATTACTAAATTTGTAAAACATTTACTTTGCTAATAATTTCACAGTTTCACTTGACCGACGCATGGATAAAGCGATGAGGTCAATGGCAATGTTCATTTTACACAAGGCAGAAGGGAACACAATGTGCGTACAAGTAGATCTTCAGCAGGACTTTCAAAGTGCTCATTTTACCGTGAAGGGCCTGGAGGTATACATGACCCATCGAGGAAGCGATCAAACACGTCATGCATGATGTAATATTCCAATGTTTGGTTAAACAAGTGCGAGACACCGCGAAGTGTTTATATACATGGTTAGTGGTAGACTGAGAACTTTTTATAGCGTTGCTTGGGATCTGTACATATGTCCATTGTAAATCAGAGCAAGAAAAATTTTTGAAATTTTATTTAAGACGAACTTGCTGATATAACAAATGCTATTACTTTCCTCTACATGGGTGCAATTAACTTTTAAATAATCTCTTAAATGCCGAGTTGGCAGGTAAGATATTTTGTTTCGTTGAAAGCAGTATCATTCGAGATGGAACCAGCAACATATGCAACCGTAATGAGGCGGTTTCAAATACACACCTGCCTTACCAGGGACTCGAACCAGAAAACCTCGCGCCATAAGCTAGTGTGCAATCAATTGCATTGCGATGGTCGGACTCGAGCATTCATATTTTTCATACGATCTCCATAAACGGAGGATAAAAAAGTCACGTATTAGCACATTCGATGAGTGTATACTGCCAGTATATAAAATTACGCTAAAATCGAATACGTAGTTTCGTAAATATAGCACACTACGCTAAAATTATTTTATAGCCACCATTCTGAAAATATGTCTGTCACACACACACACACACACACATATATGTGTGTGTGTGTGTGTGTGCGTGTTTGTATATATATATACACAAACACACACACACATATATATACAAAGTTCAGTATCTTTTGTTAATGGAACAAATCCCAACATATTTTTTTATGCTGAAAGTATATATTGCAACCACATTTGTCCATACAGAGCCTCATTTCTCTTTTAACTGTCATTTTGAAGATTAGCCCCACAGTAGAAATTGAGATTTAATATCATATCTAGGGAAACATTCAACCCATTTTTACCAGATTTGGCAAAGAAGTCGTACTGTTGTAGGATATATATATACATATATATATATATATATATATATATATATATATATATATATATATATATATATACACACACACACACACATTACTCTGGAAATCATTTTTAATATTGGTTAAAATGTATACAATTACACTCATGTTTTTATAAACTTTATCATTCAAATGCACTAACTTTATCAATTTCTCTTGAATACTGTTTGATTGCGATTTTAATACGTTTAGCATAATAGTGTTTAAGTATTTCACGTAACGTCTATTTACCGCATCGTATTATTTGTTCATTCAAATCGCAATTCCCATCGCGATTTTTGTTTAAACAACTATTGCAATATTTGCATTTTATACCGCTATATCCAAACATTGAAAGACTCACTGTTCTTCTCCTGGAAGTAAAAAACTGTCAAAACCAGACCTATATCTGCCTTTATATAGGGGAAGCTTTAGTATAATCAGTAAAAAAAAACCCTATTTTCCTTTCCAACTGTAAAAACACATATCTTTAAACTTTGTAAACGTCATATCGCCTAAAACATGATCATTGTAAATATATTGGAGATTCATATTGTTCGTTTTAAACACAATTACCATATTTGCATTATTGCGCAAATTATGTTTTGGTATATGTGCGTAACTTTGCGATGGATAAAAACAATCAATGTTTGCTATTTCCAGCATTTCCATTTCCAGCTCTTGGATCAATCCTCAGAGGAGATTCAGCAAATAGTATAGCAGTTAAATCAAAAGGTAAAGGAATGTATTTGAAACCTTATAAAGTTGGGCAAGGATGAAAAAACTCCAAACGTGGGGAAAAAAAATGCAGAAAGTTCTAAATAGTATTCCAAAACGTGTATTAACAAACAAAGATATTGATGTATTTATAAAGAAACTGAATAATCTCTGTTTCCGAGGTGTGTATATGAAAGACGATTTACCAAAGAAACCAAATCTTCTTGAATGTATGATTGATAATTTAGATTCGATAAAAAAAACGAAGGAACGCATTGGATTGAATTAATTAAAAACGTAAATCAATAATTGTATTACGACAGCTTGCGCGATTTACGTCCTCGAATTGAAATACGTAATTATTTTAAAAAACACGCAATTAATGTACAATTTACGAATGGAACAATTACCATATACAATCAATTGCGGACATTTGTGTTCATGTTTTTGAACTATAAATAGGATACAGAAGTAAGTGTAATAGTAAAACATAATAGTAATATATAATTTATGTTGATTTATTAAGTGGAAATTCGTCGCAATTGCGTGCGGTATATTTCCCTATGTTGGAGTTAGATGGAGAATGGCAAATAAGTCTAACCGAATTCGTTACATACAACAGCATACCAAACATTGATACTCATAACCAATTATTTACGGCTAATATTGGTGAAAAAACGTACTAGATTGTGATACTGGCAGGATCTTATGAGTTGGGTGACTTAGAAACAGTCTTTAAAGCGGCATTACCTGAATATGTACAGTTCTGATTACGTGCAAATTCAAATACGCACAAGAGCTATCCACAAAAAGAAAAAAAGAAGACTCTTAATACACTCTTCAACCAAACACAAAAAATACAAAAAATTTACCCTTTCAATCAAATTTTATCCTTTAAATTTTAATCGTTTTAATTTTAATCGGATAAATATCGAATTAAGGATTAACCCTTTCAATCAATTCGATACTCCATCAATTAATCCCAATCAATTCCAGGTGAAGAGAAATTCCCCGGCCCTACTACTTAGCCCTTAAGGTGGTAGAGTGTTCTCTAAACTCTAGACTAAAAAGCACGCCGGATCCTATATAATGAGACTACCTCTGCCTGTCTGTCCGTCTTTAATACTCCCCAAGTCCCTTGAAACTCAACAAAAGTTCTTCAAATTATGCAGAGCGAATCCTCAGGTTCAAAACAGATCAAGTTCGAATTTCAGCAAGATCAGATTACGCAATTATTACCTTTTATCCTGAAAACTCATCATTTCATTTCTTTTTTCCTCTATGAAAGTTTTGTATTAATGCATAGAGATTATTGTATAGAGATAAGGTTATGGAATATCATTTTTGTTTGCTTTAAATGTATCGCTTCAATGTTGAGTTAATTTCCAAGTGGAGCCACAGTGGCTCAGTAGATAGAACTATGTTAAGTGGGGCCGTAGTTGCCCAGTGGATAGAGAAATATCATAGCAGTAGCTTCAATGTTGAGTTAATTTCACATAATTTCATTATTACCTATATATACATTCATACATACATATATATACAATTTCTTTTAAATCTTTGTATAATAATCAAAATTTGTAACATAATAACTATTCTAGGCACGTGACAATACTAAAAAAATGTCACGGGCTGCTGGGCCCCTAGTCTTATATAGCTGAGTCGACTCGGCCCACAAAGGCCCTTAGCCCTCGATTCGTGCTACGAAGGGTAGGGGGGAGGATGGCGGAGGGGGTGATGATCAGAACACGCGCGCAGCAGCGACTACTCGATTTTCGAAGGACGGGAGTGACAGGATTCCCCATAGCCTTATCGCGACACGCTTACTTGCTACCTGGTGGTTGGCTTGTAATCTCTGCCTTACCTTCTCCAGTTACCAACATTATCAACGCACGCTCGAAGGAGGAAGAAGACAAAAGTGAACAGCCACATGTTACAGTATTTTTCAAAGAACCAATTAAATTCAGTTAATAGCCAACATTCTTAAAGATTCTCTTCCCAAAATATAAACCTTATGAAGCTATAGAGTTTCGAAAATGAATAGTTTTATTTTACAAAAGTTTATAATGATAAGAGCGGTAAACATCAAAACACACTGTCAAATATTAATATTGTTTCATTCAATAAAATGTATTGCTTTTTAAATATAATTAAACTAAAAGCATCAAATTTCCCAAACAATAAGGTAAAATTGAATATATGTGACTCTGATTATAAAACCAGTTTGAAGCATAGGCCTAAGAAGCTTTATCCAAGTTATTTATACACTGTGTAATACAAGGCCTATATAATGTGCTAGCATTTCTCACCAAATTCTGAGAATCATATAAAGTTATGTGTAGTTTAGCTGCAGGTGTTTGAATATATATATATATATATATATATATATATATATATATATATATATATATATAATTTCGTGTATGTAGCTAAGAACACAATTTATAAAATTTATAACTAATTGTTTTAAGTAACTTTACATTGGTTTATTTTCAAATTCTTTATCTAAATATTTTCTTCAGTTATTATTTTTTTGCACCAAGTTATTCAAAGGGCAGCGTACACAAACTGTTACGTCCACTCTAAACATATGATAAAACATAAGATTAATCTTGTAATAAAAATCTGCTGTCTGGTATGGTTAAACGAAAACTAGTTAGGAAAATTTATTTATTGCTAAGAAGCTACTAATTGTCTTTAAATGGCTAATGGCTTTCAGAGCAAACGCCCTTAGTGTGTATATATATATATATATATATATATATATATATATACACACTAAGGGCGTTTGCTCTGAATATATATATATATATATATATATATATATATATGTCGTGTGTTATAAGCGTATGCCTTTGCATAGCTCTGCTGAGGTTATGGAACCCACAATTTTAAGTAAGTGAATTACAAACACCGAAGATAAGTCAATACTGAGTGAAGGGATTTGGGCGGCTGTTAACAGCGAGGTCTTGAGAGCCGATGTGGGTGATTGAGTTATGGAGCAGCGTCGGAATGAAAGGGCGGGGTAAACGGGAGAGCCTCTAGAAAATCCACCGACCAGCTTTATCGTGGCCCCTGGATGATGGCGATTGACATATTGAATATATGTAAATAATACGTGTTAATTAAATGACTGTAACCATTATCGAGACAGTGAAATTGATTCAAATTTAAATTGATCGCATTGTATTGTAAAGGACTTTTTAACGTTCCTCTGCTTTATGCTTGAAAGCTTAGCAGGGGACTCGAACCCAGTACCTGGCGCACCAACCGACTGCGCCACGGGAGGTCGGCCAAAAATTAAAATTGAGATAGGCATTAAATACTGCATTCACTGTGAATAGCTACAGTAATAGTGGATAGGGGTATTTCAATGTTGAACATAATAGTTGTGAGAATACCTGTAGCATTATATGTATAAATTAATTAAAAATCAAATTATGTCCTTTAATTTTTAGAGGACCTCCATCAATCAAAATCTCGGATACGTTCCTGGCGTCTTTCAACAATATATTGTTGGATATAAGAATCAGTTGTAAAAAAAAACGTACAAGCCATGGTTCGAATCATCTTATCTGGTGAGCCAATTGGGGATATGCGTCGAAGACGAAATCAAAAAAGTTTCCACGATGAAAAACTTAAGTATAAAGTATTAAACAGTCCGACATAAGAAGTTTTCCAACGCCTTGACACGTAATTGTATAAGATATAATGCAGTTCCAGCTACTTATTGCTTAAAATTCGCAAAATTAAAATATTGAAGAACCAGAAAATTCTATTCCCTAGTTTTGAGTTTAGCCAATCGACGAATAGGGCGCATTTAGGTGAATACATAGTTCAATGTTGATTTCAAATTACGAACATACCTGCATGATTTATTTCAGTCATTCTGCTGCTGAAAATCACTGTCGATTTCAAAGACCACAATGAAATAAAACACAATTTATAATTTTGATTAAATACCACAGTATAAAATGCTTTTATATTTGCCGAACTTAGGCAGTAGAATTGAAGGGTTCCCTCTAGAAATAATATTGATTGGTACACATAATTGATGTTTCAGTTGAGTAACCTTGCATTGCTTCTCCTGTACACGATTAGCACATAAAAAGTGAGCAGAAATATTTCTAGCAAAGCAGCTTTCATGCTGCATTGTTGGTTACAACGGAACAGCGTTGTAAAGTGCACAATATGGCTAAAACGGAGGATTGTACGGCGATAATGAGTGGCTTGAAGACGCTCAGGTTGATACCCCCAACCAAAAATTAAAAATAATGTAGGAATTAAGCTAGATTCAAAAAATAAATAAAATTAAATTAAACTATTTCTAGAAAAATATATAAATAAAACTAAAAATAATAAAATAATAAAAAAAATAAATAAATTAGAATAATAATCATATCGATAAATAGATTCACTAATATTATTAAATTAATTAATTATAAAAAAAACTATAACAGATCGAGAAAAATATTCACCTTTTGAATGTGGATTTGACCCAAAATCATCATCACGACTACCAATGAGTGCCTAACTTCATTATACTCACGCGATTCGTCCATTGTCAATTACTACATGAAAATGAACATCTTAACACATGCATCGCATTTTATTAAATTTTTTAAAATTTTTTACGTTTTTTACTTTTAGTGCGATTTACCCTGGCAAACCAAAGTTCGTCTCGTTAGACTGGGAAAAATAATTCCAGTTAAAGTCATGCAGCGAACAAGGTAATCGAATTTACTGGATAAAAAAATATATTTTAAAAAATAAGCGCAGACATTTTTTTCATGCGCTCCCTTTGATTCCTCGCACTCTACATTCGAATCAGTGATAAACCACTGATAGCAGTGGAATTTAACTACTCGAATCAGTGAAATGGCTCCACTTAGAATCAGTGAAAAACCACTGATTGTTTCAGTGAAAAAAAGACTCACTGACTGAATTGGTGACGTGAAACAATTTCACTGATTGGGTAAGTGACGGCCGACTGAAGTGGCGAAATATGGTTTCTATTGAATGTAGCCAAATAATTACGTCAAATAAACATACTTACAGTAGTTCACTATTTATGTTGTGCAATTTACCGTATTTACAAACGCAGAAAAGTTTTGTAGGGGCCCGGGAACTAACTCACAGCCCCTTTCCACTTCGCTTGTAGGCCATTACTTTGCCACCTACGCAACCCCGCCAAATTTATATTGGAAGAAGAAAATATGTGTCTTATACGTTTGCCACGAAATGGCTAACATATACATTTTATGCTCTTGATTTTAGTTTTGGTTTAATTAGTGCCGTTAGGATTGTTAAAACTAATAGTATAGGATGAGTGCACTCTCTTCATCACGTTATGTACAGTTTAAAACGTCAAACAGAGCGCTGTGACGATTACATGGAAACGAAATAAAAGACGTAAGGACGGAACGAATGGCTGGGTGTTCATATCACCTCATAAAATGGCGTTTTGAAACACGAAACGCATTTTAGAAAGAATCTCGTATTGGTTTTATTAGTCTGTTCGTTGCTCTTTCGCTTGATACAGGTTTTTTTAACGGCCATATTTAAACGTTTAAACCTGAAGAAAAAAAAAATTGTTGACAAATCAGTGGAAAACGTCACTGAATCAATAAGTGAAGGAAATCGGGAATTTTTTCACTGATTCATCAGTTCAATTCACTGAAGTGAGTGTTGAATCAATCAGATACGTTTGACTGATTGAAGCAGTGATATTGTCACTGATTCAGATTTAGAGTGCAGTAATTAAGTTGTCAGGTTCAGTGCACTATACGTGCCAATATCACGTGCGCTTAAAGATAAAATTCTATACATTATGACCACTTTTGGCAGTCTCCATAACGCCCTGGAGAGGCTGGAAAATTGAAATATTTTGTAATTGCTGTGGAAAAATAATAATCCAACATGGTTGTTCTCGAAGGCTAGAAAGGATGAGGACCTATTCAATATGGTGGGGCTACGAACCTATGAACCACTGGTCGCCTGCTGGATAATCTAAAATTGTTTGAGTCATGACTGTAATTATTGAACTCTATCCCAAAATCCGTACAGGTACCACGCCTTAAAGATCGAGGTTACCTAAGATCAAATTTCAAACAAGTCTGCTATAGCGTGAGCAACTTTGTGTTTTAATGTTGAATATCACTCTCATATCCGGCATGTCTGGATGGCGTGTTACCTATTTTTTTGTATTTTTTTTTTTCTGCGAGAGCTGCTCCTAAATCATCTCTTGGCACATTCTAGGACGAGAGACAAACATGCGCACGACAAGTAGCCATACTTCATCTTAATGGCCGGCTATTTATTTGTTTATTATCTAGGTTCTCATCTCAAACATGGATATTAGACTCAAATTATTCATTTACTACTATAACTTCACTATCCAGGCCTTGCACTTGCAATTAAATACTAACGTCAACGGAAGTCGTATATCAAAAATTAGAGCTGGTAATTAGATACTTCCGTGTTCCACAATAAACATCATTAAAAAGTCAGGAATAACAATGAGATGAATAATGACATGCCAATCTACAGCTACTTAATTTCTTGAATAGCTGGCGTGTTCATGCTTGATTGTGTTAGGAATAACTTAAGTTGTATTATGCTCTTTCCACCATGCCTGCGGAAAAATATATAGTTTAAAATATTTAATAAAAAGTTAACCCTATCGGCATTGTACAAACAATTAAGAAGATATAACGAAATGTCAAAATTTATCATTATTTGTATTTGTCAAGCCATTAAATTTTTTTAAAAATAATCTCGTGAAGAACTACGAAATAACATCTTGCACTTCTGTCATTACTGATAGTTTCTCAAATACGTCAATAAAATATGTTTCGTAATATGGTAAAATAAATCCCCCACGGCATTTTAAGAAGATATGCTGGAAAGTGTCATTTAGGTTCAAAACATACGTCATAAACCAACGGCAATCTCACGCGTCCTTTTAAAATGTTAAACTAATTAACTAGAGATTTTCTTGTAATAAACCAAATAGTAGTTACTAACATATAAATGAATAATTATATATTTTGTCTACATTATTATACATAATGAAATAATGGTTTAGGCAATCATTCTGAATCAAATAAATATCTTTTTGCGCGGTTAATGTGAATATAGTGTGATGGTGATCTCCGAGAAATAGGATGGTGCGATAATTTTGCCATGCATAAGCGCGCAACAAACATTCTCATTTGGGCTGCCTCTGGTACACTCTGTCACCTCATCAGGGGGCTACACCACAGCCAAAAAATGACGCCTCCTCAGAAAGAGCGACACGATTGAGATAGCCATTATAACCCTCGAAGAGTGATAGCATTTCCACGGCCTGCAGCAACTTGCAATTTAGGTTTTTTTTTTTTTTTTTGTTTGGCATATTTTCAATTCAAAGAGAATTATTTTTCTTCCTATCTGTAAGTTTACTAGGCAATAACCAAAGTAAGTTATTCAAGTACTAACATTGTGATACCAACAAAATGCTCAATTGTTAACTCAGATTTGCGCCGTTTTTGAACACAATGAAATAAAATTCAATAACACGTTGCTTAAATTAAAGGTGGCGTGCTCTGAAAAAAAAAAAAAAAAAAAAAAAAAAAATGTCAGTTCACTAAACTGTACTGAAAATATATAAAGCATGTAAATTCATACTAGAAACCTTTAGTTTATTAGTAAGCATACCACTACTTTAATAATGGGATGCTTTCGAGCTCTGCGTAAGGGATGGAAAATACCCCACCCCAACTACTCGTTGGCAATGTATAGCCCGTGACTCCTATGTAACAATGCGCTGATTTTGGCAGCAAACGAAATACGTCGTCTACAAAATTGTCAATTTCGAGTCATAAAATCCTAGTATAGGCTGTTCACGGTAAACTGAGCACTTTTGATAGCCCTGCTTAAGATCTACGTGTATGGACATCGTGTATTCTTCCACCATATGCAAAATTAACGCTGCCATGAGATTGGCTACTTTATTCACGCGTCGGTCAAATGAAACTGTGAAATTACTATTGAAGTAAATATTTTACAAATCCTATAATTATTACACACTGATGCATTAAAAAAAAAAAAGAAAAAATAATCAGAAAGCGAGAGAAATCATTTCAGTTTTCAAAAATGTTACTATTAACACTTTTAATTCAAGGTTAAAACGTGGAACTACTTTATCTCCGTCGTTACCAAATGAAACTCAGTGCGCACGTTAAAACATATGCAGGGATGGTAGTGACATTTTTCAAAGGTTTATTTCAAAAATGCTCACTTTATCGTCAACCGCCTTTAGCCATTACGTTATTTTAATTTCGTTCCCGTTTCCCCGTTGCGTCCACGCAGCCACGACCTGAATTTTTCCTAAAGGATTAAGTTATGTCGCCGAGGAACTTGTCTATAATCTATTCACGGTTCAACTTTTCTGAAGCCCTGATAAAGATCTACTTTGAGAATATTCCTCCACATCATGCGAACCAAGCTTATAAAAGTACACCAGAAGGTCAACGCACCGGATTCGTGCGTGCTCAGTGTAAGTATGTTTTGCATAAGAACTATTTCTTACTAGGCATTGCCAACACATACGTGTTCTCGCTGTTCATATTCATAATAATTATAAGCGAAATATTGTAATTTACGAATAAAATATATGTCATAGTTTAATTATAACCAAAAAATACGATCATTTCATATTCTTCTAGGTATAAAAACGCTTATGATAAATAAGGTATTTAGAAAACATCTGAGTACGTCATTCATGGTGTGTTTTTTCAACGGTTTGATTCAAAAGTGTGAAGAAACGGTGAATTGACTATATTAATTATATGCTTTAGTATCTACCAATCATTCATTTGTTTATCAGCCAAATTAATTTTCCTGTAATTTGTTGCCTCTGTACTTGGAGCTGTTGGCTAAACTGAATTCCCTTTGTGTGGTGCGTAAAAAATTTAATCGAAGAAATTCATTGGATTTTGTGTTCGACACATTAAAAAAAACACTCACTATTAATTTTAAATCATTTATAGTTTAAAATGTTTATTTTTATTATATTATTACCCGTAATTATGTCCTGCGAGTGAGTGATTCAGTTCACTTTACATCGTAACAAGATGACGTTAAAGGTATTGCTAGCTGAACTATAGCTTATGTGTTCATCAAATGAATGCAAAGTAAAACCCATGAAAACTAATTTTTTTGAAGATATTAATAACATGTTTATCCCAGTGGTGTCCTCTTTCCTGTACCTACCCACAGTTACAATTAATATAGTTACTTATGATATTTGAAATTCACGTTGTTGTTGAGCGGAGAGTTCATTCTTTCTTTAAATGTGTTTGAATGCACTTGTAGGGATGTTAGAAGAACCAATAAAGTTAAATATATGGCTACCATGAGTTTGAATGTTAGTCCTTTGAATGATGTAAGGTACTAGCATAATTTCGGAATTTTCTGTAAACAATAACAAATTTACTACTTTTTGTTGAAAATACTTTTATGGTAGATTTGTAATTTGAAAAAACGAAGTAGTGTAAACTAATTCTGTATTAGTAAGACTGTTCGTTATAATTTGAAATCGGCTCTATTATTTACACGATGTAACTAGGAATGTAATTTGACAACGTAAAAGAAAATGTTTAAAGATTACAGTTCAGGTTGGATCCGACATTTCAGAAGCCCTGTTATTCCTCCACCTCGTCCAAACAAAGCTTAAAAATGTCCAGAGAATTACACCAAAGGAATAAAACACCGCAAGCATTTGCCCTCGGTTTAATAATATTTTGCATTAGAACTTATTCTTATTAAAGGCTGTTCACGGTAAAGTGAGTGAAGAGATTTGGGCAGCTCTCAACAGCGAGGTCTTGAGAGCCGATGAGGGTGACTGAGGTGAGTATGGAGCAGCACCGGAATGCAAAGGCGGAAGTTACGGGAGAGCCCCGAGAATACTATTTTCTAGGGGGCAAAGCCTGGTATGCTGCAGAATTTGAGGAATTAAGAATTTTAAGTGTTTATTATGAAAACTATAATGATTTGATAATTAATAACTGCATTAAGGGGGCACTTTTCGATAGATATTTCAGATAACCAAATAAAAAATAAATGTGAAATATCACCTTAAGCATGAAGTCAGAAAAACACAACGCGTTACCTTTGACACGAAAGCAGCTGGCTTCTACATGTGCCCACAGAAAAAAAAAATTCGATTGGTGATAAACCAGATGATAGCGCAGCCACGGAAGTAGAGATGATGTACACGCTGGTGGGAAAAATTAACTACAAGCAGGAGAGAGATATTTTGCTTGAAACTACACTCTAAGTTCGAATCAGTGGGAAACCACTGATTCGCAGTGAAATTCAGGTACTCTAAAATCAGTGAAAATGGCTCCACTTAGAATCAGTCGAAGACTACGGACTGTTTCAGTGAAAAAATTCCACTGATTGAATTAGTGAAGTGAAATAATTTCTCTGATTTAATACGTGCCGGTCGATTGCAGTGGCGAATTAAATGTATTTTTTATTTAATTTAACCAAATAATTACGTGAAATAAAAATATGCATGATAGTTTATTTTTTATATTGATCAATTTAACGTAATTTAAAATAATACATTGTTCTCTCCAGATAGCCGGGATCAAACTTACACACCCGTGCCTTTTCGATATTTATCCGTTACCTTACATTCTGTGCAACGAAGTCTAGTTGAAAAATGTGAGGAAAATATATGTGTTATAGTTCTTAACAAAGTCGTGGAAATTTAAATTGTATGCCCATGCTTTTCGTTTTTAGTTTAATTGGTTCTGTTAGGCTTGTTAAAGTGAATAGAATATATCAATGCACTCTCTTCATCACATTATATGCATTTTAAACCTTCAAACATAGCGCTGTGATAATTAAATGAAAACGAAATGAAAGACGCAAAAACGGAATGAAAGGCTGAATGTCCATATTACCTCGTGAAATGGTGTTTCGAAAGACGAAACACATTTTAGAAAGTATCTTGTATTGCGTTTTATTAGTTTATTGGTTGTTATTTATCTTGATACACGTTGTTTAACGACCATTTTAACGCGCTGATTAACTGATCCATCAGTCAAAACAACAAACCATTGAAAAAATTTGAAAAAATGACTTATGTATCAGGGGAAAATGTCACTGAATCAATAAGTGAAGGATATCTGGCGCTTTTTCACTGAGTGATATGTTAAATTCACTGAAGTGACTGTTGAATCAGTGAGGTACTCTTGACTGATTGAAGCAGTGAAATTCTCACTGATTCACATTTAGAGCGTGGATCTTGAGCAGTCAGTCAGCAGAGGCGACCATGGGATATCTTTAACAATAAGACTGCGCGATCAGTAAACCGCGTACCACCACCAAAGGTGAAGACAATCTTCTGAAAGGGCTTCCCAGAACATCGTGCGAGCAGAAATGGACGCCTCTCCGTAAGTGAGGCAGGGTTGCGATCTCCCAGAATCTTCCACAATGGTAATACATTTCCAAAGAAACGATTTATTCTCGGCTAGTGACAAAATGCCACCAAATCGTAGCATTCCACACAGCTCGTTTCTGACAACACTACGAAAGAAGACGCTACTAACGTGGTGAAGATGGAACATGTGAAGGTAGTTGGACGAGCTGATTTGGAGGTTATGGGCAACTGCACATGTTTCTGGAAGAATTTAGTGAAACTGCCGAAAGTCGCTGGATGGTGGTGAAGCAAATCGCTATCTTCAAAACGATGTCATGACCATTAAATCGTCGTGTCTCTTGGAGGTCTGTCGCAGTCTTGCACAACTGCCCCGCCATGTACGGGCATTCTATACAATTTATTGCTTTCAACACAAACTGAATTTCGAATCCGTTTGGCCCAAGTGGATGACAATCCGGCGGGCTGTCCATCTTGCCGCTAACTGCCCTTAATGAACTCCCTTGCTCAAACTCCATCAATTGATCGAACGGCTGTCTCGTACCCTTAAACTATAGGTTTGTTCGCGTGGTATGCCTTCTCTACTATCTAAGAGCAAGTTATATTTCTCACGAGTCACAAAGCAGCTAAAACAGCAATTACTCTCGGCAAGATGACACGACCGACAAGCAGCAACACTAGTATTTCGAAAATAAATATATAACATTTTATTTTTAAATGTCGATAGTAATTATTGCCCCGGTGTAATTTACGAGTGTTAAAAATTTTGGCGACTCGATAGAACTTACTTTCGAAGATAAATGTGTCTTAATTATTTTTATTACTAAGTGCATTTCGCAGTGCATTTCTTACAGGATACCCAGGCATCTCTTCATCAATTCCGTGTAAAAGAAAAAATATTTTTTTCGCAATCGCCACCATCAAGACTCTTCGACTACCGCCACCCGAACAACATACAAAAAAAAGATTATTTCGGTAACACAAACGGCCACAAGCAGAAACAGCACTAAACTAGCTCAATAGCAAACCATGTGAGCACACCTAATTTGCCATCGTCCCTTGGTTACTATTGTCAAGTATCACGCGCTGCACATAGAACCGTCGTTCCGTGCTTATAATATTCGTCAGTATCAGTCACACGAAGTGCGATGACAGCGCACTGTCATTATTTACACCATCTCTTCAACACTAACTTTTTCCTTTTGTTTCTTATTCATCTACATGCCAAATTTATTATATTAAATTTTTATTCGATGATTTTTATAGTGCATGCAAAGTTTTATGCCGAATAAGAATAAGTAATAGACGATTTTTTTTTTACTCTTAATATGTTTACGCTATGATTTATCAGGCACCCCTCTAAATGACATCGCCTCACTCCGCTAATTTTAAATATAGGCGTTTCAAACAAAATTTATTCGTCGCGAATACTATTAGAAGAACACTTCGAGCATATATTTTCAATATAAATAGGCCTTATTTACTTTTTTTTGTAAAATACAAAATTTCAAAATTCCTTGTGAACAGACTATATATCTAGTGGAAACGTCTCCGCTGTAGGAAACTTATCTTTAAAAATGCGTTAGGAATACATTTGGTTCGAAATGCCTATGCTTAATATTAATGCAGTGAGAGAAATTTCCTTAACATGGGATTGCCTACTTAAATTTCGCAGCTGACAGCCGTCAGGCGGTGCCCTGGAGGGTCCTATGTACCATCGCGTCCAAGGTCAAGAAGCGAGGGAGCGATACGGGCGACACTGACACGCACTTCTAGCACCTCATCGCTCCTACGCGCGAGGCGTGCAGTGTTTCCGTCCTAACGCTTTACTGTATAAACTAGATGTGTAACTGCGTTGATTTATTACACGCGATGAAAGTGCGCAGATCTAACTATCTGCGTATAGTAGTACTTTCCTCTTACCGCTTACAGGAACTGCATATGCAAACTTTAAAAATGCGATATTTGACCACTTTCACGATTTTTTTTCTCAATTGATACACTTAATGTGATAAAAGTACAAATATAGCTACATAGACAATAATTTGTTCTCCTTTCTGGCAAAACTTTGTATTTCCAGAACATTTACTTCCCAAGACATGCGTTTAGACGCAAACAACTATTTCAAAGAAAACGTTTCAATACATAAGATCACCAATGCCACTAGCCTTCATTTCTACAGCTTTTGTGAGAATTTATTTTTTTGTACCCAAACAGGAGTAGATATTGTAAAATCCTCTTACAATTTTGTTACTAGTTTTTTTATCATGTAGTCTAATTTTTTAACACGAAAAGGTTTATACTATTATCCAATTAATTAATTAATTATTTAATAAGTTAAAACTATACAGTACTTGTGTTGAAAAAATTAGCTACATAATATAAACTATTTATAACAAAATTGTAAGAGGATTATACATTATCAGCTCCCGTGGCCTTAACCAGTATCTCGCGAGTCATATCTTGTAAATTTCATGTTCTTTTAAAAAATAGCTTCCAAATATTTTCTTCGAAGTGTGAAATCCAACAAACATTGTTGATACAGGAGTGGAGTAGAGAGATTTGGGCGGCTCTTGAGAATAAGGTTTCGAGACCCGATGAGGGCGAAGCGAGGTTTTACTATGGACCAGTGCTGGAATGTAAGGGAGACGGAAACGGGAGATGCCGAAGGAAACCCGCCGATCAGTGCCATCGTCCGGCAAGTTTCCCACATGCAAAAGCCCGGGAATCGAACCCGGTTCGCCTTGGTGGGAAGTGAGTAGTCTAATCGCTACGCCACTGTAGGTCCTGTTGATAAGGGCTGTTCACAGTAAAGTGAGCACTTTCGAAATCAACCTCAGAAAAAAGTCACTGTCCATGCCTGCATATACTTCAACTGGCGCACTGAGTGACAAGCGCCTGGTAAAGTTGGTAACGATAGATCGAAAGTAGTTCGATATCTTAGAGTCGAATAAAAAGTGTTAGGTAACCATTTTAAATCATTAATTTTTTTTAACTAAGCTTTCTGTTTTTTTAATCCATCAGTGTGTAAAAATGATCAGATTTATAAAATGTTTACTTTTCTAATAATTTCACAGTTACACTTGTCCGACAAGTAAATAAAGTGGTAACGCCCATAACAACGTTAAACTTACATAAGGCGGAAGATTACACAACGTGCATACGAAGTAGATCTTAAGCAGGGCTTTCAAAAGTGCTCACTTTACCGCGAACAGCCTATACATAGATTTATTCATAATCCGCCTTGTCTTCAAATTCTACGCAAAATGACGCGTGTAAAACCATTGCAGTTACGGATTAAAAAACATGCATTATCAGAGCAAGTTATACATTATAACCTTAGTTTTTTTAAAAATAAAAATCGATGTGCAATGCGCTGTAGATAAACAACCTTTTCCCACACAAACTTAGTCTCACTTACACAAAATGTCCTCTTCTTGTTCATTGTACTTTAGGAGTGTGATGACGGACCTCTGTAAGTGTTAAGTAATCACGCCTTCAGTTATAACCGGCTGGACTTACAGAGGTGAAAAAAGAAAAGCAACTTAGTTTAATTAAATAATTCGAAGGCAAAACAGAAACTACGCTGTGGAGCCAATTACTGCGTAAGCAGCTATCTGAGAATCACAAGATAAATGTATTTCACGAAGAAAAAATAATCCACAGGATAAAATTCAAATAATAATAGGAAACGGATACGAACATGAATTTGCAAGTTAAAATGTCCTGCGAAGCATCGCAGCACACACCTTGTAACAAAACTCATTATGGGTTCCGTTTTTTGGGGAGAGCAATTATCATGACGTGCAGGTGTGAAAGGCATTTCCTTGATTGCTATGCAAGGCAACACGAGAAAGATAATTAAGAGCGTTACCAGAGTTTCATTTGAAGAGTTGGCCTCATTTGCAATCAGAATAAATTACATTTTGATTATATCCGTCGCTCTTGAGCACCGACAGCGAGAAAAGTGTTAAGTTCCGCCAACAGAACTTTTTTTGTATGCCTCTCTCTCTTTATATATATTAAAAGGATGATTTTAGACATAAAAATTTTGGGAGGGAATTCGCGACAAGTTGTGTCAAAAACTTATATACGACATATGATATATAACTTTAAATAATAGCGTTACACCTTTGTAAAAGTGCTCTATTGTGGAATGTGAATATTTACAATTTCAAATTCTATTGTTATTTGGGACGATGCGCGTCCATAGTCTGTGAGGTTACGCAGCTATGCAACTATTTATTAGTGACAGCAAACCCCTTCATGGTAAAAGCAAGGGTTGTCACCCTGTTTTTGAGGGGTGAAAACAGGTGTTCGTAACAAGTTACCGTAGAATGTGTACACTGATAATAATTCCACGTTCCAAAAGCAACAGAAAGGGTTGCAGTTTCAACATTCTTGGCCAGGCCGTTCACGAGATATCAGCAGACGAAGATGAAGGGGTGCGTGAGAATGACTGCTAACGGTAGTAAAGGAGAAGCTATTTATTTTCCTCTGTCGACTAACGTACCTAGAGAACTATATGATCAAGCGACATTTGGTAACAAGCTCCCGGAGTATTTATGCAGGCCCTTTATGTGCTTCTCTGTGACAGTTGAACTGGAATTAGAATGTTACGTTCATGTGTGTGCATTCCTTTCCACACCATGCATCATTTGTTTTTAAATTAACAGCGAGTTCTTGCAAATATAACGATATCCGTGAAAAATAATAAGCAAAACC
This sequence comes from Dryococelus australis, assembly GCA_029891345.1. Taxonomy (NCBI): domain Eukaryota; kingdom Metazoa; phylum Arthropoda; class Insecta; order Phasmatodea; family Phasmatidae; genus Dryococelus; species Dryococelus australis. The sequence goes on from CM057004.1 coordinate 21,877,548, forward strand.
AGCGATCATCCATTAGAAATAATATTCTCCTTAAAAATTTGTTTATGGGAAGGATAAAGAACATGTTGACTATAGAAAATATGGTGATGTAAGTTGTGTGAAAAAGCACTGAACACGCGAGTCAGTTCATAAAATGTAATTCGTGACTTCGTTTTATTTAAGTGTGCCGTTGTTAAAAATGCAAATAAAGAGATTATTTAAAACCGTGCGTGATGAAAACATTCTAACAGCTCTTCGGTGAATTTAAGCTCTAAACTGTGCCGTTATGAAAAGGATTTTTTTTTCTTCAAAACATTTATATTCCATTCGTACTCTGATGTAGTCAACTGCTACATAGACGCAAATCAATTATCGCTATCTGAAAATATAATTTCCAGTGGAAGACCTTCGCAATAATGTAAAAGGAATGCCAACTGTGTACCGCTTTCCTTTGTAACATAACTACTGGAGGAAAAAAATACCAATTTACAGAATACGACGGCTGGGTTTTAGAGTGGGTAAGTTCACATCCCCTGGATTGTGATAGAACTGTGTTCATGTCTGGAGGATCCATACATATGGTACATGATACATTTGTGTGCAAATCTGTTTGTACAGGAATGGAAAATTACAACGCAAAATGAGCAGTTTTTGTGTCTATTTAACAAAGCATAAAAAGTGTGTTTCCCATGTTAAACGAATTGCTTTTTTATACATTGATGACGAAAGGTTATTAAAAACGTAATGTTCATTCATTTCTTGCATACTTTACTTTCCACATTTTATAAAGAAAATGTTTTATTTAATCTGGGTAGTCTACACGTAAACCAAATGTGTCAATTATTGACTTATAAATAACGTGACGTTACGTAGGTTTCTCTTCTTAAACGCAGATGCATGTTGCGGAACCATGAGTAATATGTATTTTAAACTGCCAATCGTTGAATGATAATGTTATAAAGAAATTGTAAATGGCGTAGAAGAACAATCAGCTACTGTGAATTTATACAGTTATATCAGAAATTTGCTACACATTTGTCTCTCGTATAATCGATGGAGGCTCGTAAAATAAAAATTACGACCACGCACTTTCTGCATCCAGTAGCATAATGAATTGTGCACATCGTCTGCGCTGTGTGAAACTATTTTCATTGGAAAATAACTTTTACCAGAATGCATTTCCTTATCTTTTTTAAATTCGGAATTTCATACAATAAAGCTGGTAACATGAATATTTAATTAAAATAAATTAAAATAAAACAATTGTTTTGGAATATTCTGAGGGTGTTTATTTGAAGTTCAAATCCCAAGCAAAACCCGAATGCGTGTTGAGATTTACACCAGTGTTTATGATTAGTTTGGCCTGAAAATGGCCGCTCTCGTAAATTCCTCCCCTCAAAACCCTAACACACAGTCAGAAAACCAACATAGTAAGTGATCATATGAAATTTTAAAATTAATTAGGCCTACACCTAGTAGTGAACCAACCAATTGTTTCGTAGCGTGAATTTTCTAGTCGCCTATATGATATTTATACTCGCCTTCTTTGTGTACTTTACTTGTACAACAATGCATTTAATAAATATCTGATGAAGAAAATGTGAAACTTAGGTTATTGCATGAAATAAAGTCAAGTCAAGTGAAGAGATTAAGGCAGCTCTTAACAGCGAGGTCTTGTAAGCCGATGATGGTGATTGAGGTAGGTGTGAAGCAGCGCCGGAATGAAGGGGCGGGAGCAACGGGAGATCCCTGAGAAAACCCGCTGGGCAGCGGCATGCGAAGATCCGGTGACCAGGCGGGGGATTGAACGCGAGTCGCATTGGCGGGAGGCGAGCAGGCTAACCGCTCAGCCACCGAGGTCGCTGCATAAAATAAAATGAGTCGATAAAGAGTATTGTTATCTTATAATTAATAATTTTTGATATTATTTAAATTAATATTTGCATATGCTACTGACGTCATTGATATTGACTTCATTAATAAAATACGCCGATATTTCATTTTAATTACGTCAGTTTCGCATATGTAGTATATCACAGGGAATCCTTTGCATTAGTAAAAAACATTGCACTTTGAGTAGAAAGTGTCAGCTTACACTCCAAATCTGAATCAGTGAGAATTTTTCGATCGCCCCGTGAACCTCGCATTTTTTACTCATGAATTAGTTAAACAGCATGCAAAAATGGCCGTCAAACAACGTTTAAAAATGGCCTTCAAACAACGTTTTAAAATGACCGTCAAACAATGTTTACAATGACTGTCAAACAAAGTTTAAAAATGGCCGTTAAACAATGTGTATCAAGTGAAATAGCAACGAAAAAACGGAAGGAAAAAAAAATCCAAAATACTTTATAAAATGTTTTTCGTCAATCAAAACATGATTTTACGAGGTATTATGAACATTAAACCTTTCATTCCGTTTTTACGTCCTTCATTTCGTTCCCTTGCAATTATCACAGTGTTCTGTTTGAAGGTTTAAACTGCATATATTGTGGTGAAGATAGTGCACACATATATACGTACTATTGGTTTTAACAATCCTAACGGTAGACATTATCAATTAAATCAAAAACGAAAAGTAAGGACACACAATTTAAATCTTCACGATTTAGATAAGAACTATAATACGTACATTTTCCTCTTATTTTTTTGTCTGGGATTAATAGCGCAGATAGTAAGCTAACGGCCTAAAAGCGAAGAAGAGGAAAAGGCGTGTGTGTTCAATCCTAACCTCCTCGGGAAATGTTTTTACTTTTTTTCAATAAGGGGATTTGGGCAATACAAATAGTACCTAAACTATCGTACTTATGTTCGTTTCACGTAATTAAATGGCTAAATTAAATAGAAACAATATTTAATTCACCATTGCAGTCGGCCGTCACTTATTAAATCAGTGAAATTTTTTCACGTCATTAATTCAGTGAGAGAATTTTTTCACTGAAACAATCAGTGGTTTTCCACTGACTCTAAGTGGAACCATTTTCACTGATTCGAGTAGTTGGATTTCGCTGCCAATCAGAGGTTTTACCCTGATTCGAATTTAGAGTGTACGCTTTCGACTATGAAACAATAATAAATTATAAGAAATCTATATGTTCGTAATTGAGTAGGAATTCTCATAGATAGACAGATAGATATCTGTGACCCTGAGCAACTCATAAAGAAGCGAGTGTTTCACTGCCTATTCCTGGAATCTTTTTGACTGTGCTCGAGGTATATGGGGTAAACCAAGGCGCATTAGAGCCTGTCACGTTATGTCAAATATAACGTAAAACTTTAACCATTCTGAAGACTTTCGGCTTTGCAGTCATACATTTCTGCTGATGAGTGTGCATCACTAACGTTTCAGCTTTCTCTGTCATCCAACTTTTCGTTAGTTTACTATTACATACTTCGTTTATCTTTTAAGGGCCATGGAAAGGTATCTCATTGCGCTAATTACCCAAACATCAAATCAAGAAGAAAATTTTAACCACCTCATATATTTTCATGGGCATCCATTTATTGTCAAAATAACTGAATGCTTGGCAAAGAACATAAAGCGCTATATAGTCAATAATTTTAGATTTTCAAATGACCTGCTTTTTGCGAAAAATTGGTGTTGTAAACCATAAAATCAGTAAATATGTCAAAATAATTGTTTTAAAAAAAGCAGACTAATAGGTATTATGTACAAATCTATTATACTGAAATGTATATAACCTGAAGAATGAACTTCTTTATATAAATATTTTAACAGGAGCATTGAACACAATGAAATTTGATTAGAACTATTTTTTATAATGTCGTAGTTTTAAAGTTCTGCATGACAATATTTTTTTTTTTTTAATTTTAAAAAGTAGAATTTTTAGCACATTTACTCATTTTGTGTTTTTTTAATACGTTATTACTAGAAAAACCGTCAGTTTTTTTTATAAAAATGTACATTTTATCATCTATTAATATACGTGAGAGTTTTATTTGTTTTAATATATAGGGAATAAAACACAGCCTGTCGAAATATACGATGTACTTAAAAAATAAGTTATTTATTTTATATTTCGGGTATTCATGCATAGGGAGACTGAGGCTGAAATAAAGAACCCTGAGTAATAACGACCACCGTAAAAACAGTAAAGAAAAACTGTGCGAAACTAAAGCGAAACATAACTTGCTGTTCGTATTAACGGGGTAGGTAGGGTATCCAGTAAACAGGAAGTGGCTTCCAGTTGGTGGGAGGAAGGTAGACAAACAACTTTTTTTTTTAAATTATGGAAAATAAAAAGAAATACCGAGAAAATGAATTTCTTAAATTAAAAACTGTATTAATATTTATCTAAGAAGTGACAGAACTGAGAATAGTGCTACCGAATTTCCACTTGAGATTTGTTTGAAATTAGAATGGCAACATGCTAAATCATCGATTCTTTTTTGCTCTCGCATTTATATTGCGCTTTGATTTTAGGAAAAGTAAATATTAAATTTAGGCGGAAAAGTAAATATTAAATTTTAAGTCCACAAGAATACTAAAGTGAAATGGTTTTATTTCTTATATTGATTGACAGTGATGGATTATTTACGTTTATATGAAACGTAGTTAGCTCAGCTACTTCACTGGCAAGTACGGATTATGAAAATAGCTTCATTTAAGTAAACAATTTCGTGTTCATTGCGAGTGTGACAGATGTAATAAATTTTGGAAATAAAATATACATTTCCGTTAAGTATAAGTGCACAAATACCCCATATTTTTTTTTTTGTTCTGGACATGGTAGGATTGCAAAAGTTCATGCATTGGGGGAAAGGGGATCACGAATGCAATTAGGTACGTCGTACTCAATTCTAACTGCTTACGTGCAGCTGTCAGCGGCCATGTTGGTTTTCTTTTAGGGCGCTGCTACCATATTGTTACCATCTAGATTGGCAAGCTCTAGACAAGTAGGTTGGTGTCGATTCATGTGTCTCGTCACACTAGCAGAAATATTACTTCCAGCCAATAAAATATTTGTATTAGGGCAAAAAATGCATTTATTTGTTGCAAACAAAATACTTTGTTGAGTTAGCAAAATTTGACAAGAAATAAATTAACTTTCTTCTTCAATCAAAATACACGCTTGACTGAACAAAATCTCTATGTTGGGTCAAGATCAATTAGAATGTCAACAAGATACTGTATATAATTGTTTGGTCACACATTCATATGTCTGTTCGAAAAAAAAACAGCTAGAGAGTTTCTTTCTATTTTTTATGACAGTTAGGATTGTAACAGTGTTTGTTATTGGATTAGTTGATGCAAAATAATGGTATAAACATGTTCAATAACCAACTAAATAGTAAAGCTCTAAAACTTGAATGATTTATTTGCGCATTTTGTCTAATATTCTAAATGTAGGCTATTTATATTAAAACTTTCATATTTCATAAGCACTCGTTTCAACTAAGATACGTCGACCTTCAATTCTCAGTCGGTTGCGTGCCAGCTTACGGCGCTTGGGATCCGGGTTCAAGCCCCGCGTGTATATTTGTGTACGTTCGCTTGAGACACCATTTGTGGGATCAAGTCAACAAACATTGTCACATGTCAAACGTATCGGCCAATAGAATTTTAAAAGTTGGCTAGGGCGTATCGCTTGGGCGCATTCGGTCTAGATTCGAATTACGGTCGAACTTGCGACACTTTCTTATTGTAAACGAAACAGATAAACAGAGTCAAACAAATCTTTAGCTAAACCAACTAGATCTTTGTTTCCGACAACAAAATATTAACAACATGGCAATCTAATTCCAACAAAAGAATACTTCATTACCCTTGTACAAACAATTAATTTGGTTGGGCCAATCAAATCATGTTGAACCACTGATTAGCAGTGAAATTCAGCTACTCGAATCAGTGAAAATGGCTCCACTTAGAATCAGTGGAAAACCACTGATTGTTCAAGTAAAATATTTTCACTGGTTAAATTAGTGATGTGAAATTATTTCACTGATTGAATAAGTGACGGCCGACTACAGGTATAAATAAAATATTGATTTTATTGAATGTAGCCAAATAATATATTGTGATATTTACCATAGTTTAAAAAGAAAAAAAATTCGAAGGTAGTTGGAATCGAACTCACATCTTTCGACTCTAGGCCATTGCCTTATCATCTGCGGTACCGCGCCAAGTTAAAAATTTGAGAGGAAAATACACTTTATCGAAAAAGTAATTGGGCACCTGTCCACAATGTTTGCTCGGTGGTTGTCACCCCGTTAGAATCTCGTAGAGCCACCTCTTGCGGCTATAACAGCAGCAATCCTGTCTGGCATGCTCTCTACGAGTGTTTGCAGGACATCCACGGGGATTCGTCGTCAATCCTCTTACAACCATTCCATGATTTGAGCAATGGATTTTGGCCGCGCCTGACGAGCACTCACCCGACGATCCAATTCGTCCCAAATATGTTCTATAGGGTTGAGATCGGGGCTCTGGGCGGGCCAGTCCAATCGGCGAACATTGTTGTCGGCGTTCCACTGCATAGTAGCCCTTGAAACATGGCACCTGGCATTGTCATCCTGGAAGTAAGACGGGTCCGTCCCGTAAAAACGCCACAATGTTGGGAGTATTTAATTATCCAGAATGTTACAATACGCCTCTGTATTCATGCTAACACGAACAAACACCAGCGGTTCTACGCCGAAGGCCGTGAAACACAAGTCAACTGACGTACTGAATTACCTATCTTCACGGGTGTCCAATTAATTTTTGCTAGATAGTGTATATGTATTATAGTTAAGCCGCGAAATCGTGAAGATTTAAATTGTATGCTCTTACTTTTCATTTTTGGTTAGATTGGTGCCGTTAGGATTGTTAAAACGAATAGTATATTTGAATGCCCTCTCTTCACCACATTATATGCAGGTGTTCCTATTACATCATAAAATGGCGGTTTAGAAGAACACCTTTTAGAAAGTATTTTGTAATTGTTTAATTACTTTATTCTTGTGATTTCACTTGATACGTTTTGTTTAACGGCCATTTTTAAATGTTGTATGGAAACCATTTTTAAACGCTGTTTTCTTCTGATTTCCCGACTCTGCCTACGAGCGTCAAAACCAATGTTAGTAGTAGGGCCAGGGGGGTTCTGAAACAAAGGAATGCCACCTTTGATTTATCGAATTATCGATTTTATATCATATGAATTGGATTAAGGATTAATCCGATCTTAATCCAATCAAAATGCCATAATCCGATTTTAATCTGATGAAAAATTGTTCGTTGATCCTTAATCCTTAATCCAATCAATTTTTTTTTTAATTTTTGAATTTTATGTGAATTGATAAGTTTGTTAAAGTTGTGCTAAGGCACTTTAGTTTATTTATTTAATTTTTGGGGTGGGGAGCAGCTCTGGTAGATGTTGACGCTCGCAGCTCTGTCGTGGTACTGAGGTGGTCATGTGTTGGGGAAGGGGTATATATGTATTGTGTAATATAAATTTTTGGTGAGCAGCTCTGGTAGGTGTTGACCTTCTGAGCTCTCGTGTTGTACTGAAGTGGGGCTGTGTTAGGAAAGGGGTGTATGTATAGGTATTGTGTAATATCTTAATTTTTAGATTATTTCATCTGACAGGCGACTAAGAGACGTGCAGCGCGATCGGCAGTTAATGGCAGAGTTCGGAAAGGCATATTTAATGAAATTAAAACAGAGTGAAAACCAATTAAATGAAAACAGAGATGAATATGTCTACAACATGCTTTTACTAACCCAACCTGTATGGTAGCAATATAATTTACGACAGACTAAACAATCATAACTATGTGAGTCTCCAGTATGGAATTAAGTAACGAGTTGTACTTGTAACAAAGGTAAGATGTCCCCTAGCATAATATAAATTGCATTACTTTAATTAAACATCACAATAAAAACTATCTTGAAAACATGTAGGAAACTGTACAAGCACCTCTCCCAAAACACGTCTATCCGGCTGTGAGGTTAGTAAAGCAATGCCTTGAAATTATGCGAAAAACTAGAAAATGAAAGAAAAGAGAGTTGAATATGATTTACGCGACCAAATAAATCAAATTACGGAAGCAATATATAAATTACACAACTTAAATTAACAATGAATTAAAAAACATGCTATGAAATCGTACAAGTGGGAGAAACACGTCCGCTGGGTTGCGAGATCACTGAATGAATGTTTTATAAGCTGAGTGTCAGAAGCATGATTAGAGACGTGGAGCGCGGTCGGCATCTGGCAGGCAAAAGAACCAGAAGAGAGTTGAATACACACCGACTGTTTCCAAATAGGTAACGTTACACACGACAAGAGTATAAGGAATATATTTCAAGAAGCAGAATGAAGTGATATAAAATAACTTTGTCAATAAAAATGTCTTGTTTATGAATTAACCGGTTTATATTTCCCAATCAAGCTAGTTTTAACGAGTTATTATACACGAAAAAATTAATTACATCTTCCTCAAGATAAAAAGGAACATAATTACTTAAATGCAGAGAAAAAATTTACCCATATTTTTAACACCAGTTAAATTTTTTCAAATGTACAAAGCTCTTTATGTTTATGTAAAGGATGAGTGTGTTTTAGATGCATGTTCATTCCCACATGAAGTAGTAATCTGTTTTTAATATAAAATAATTTGTTACAAGTAAAAGTCGATGCAGTCTGCTACTTGCTGCTGTAGAACTGGAAGGTCAGCTGTGGAAATTCTTATAGCTAGGGTGTTAAGAGCCCTTTACCTGGCTCCTGAAAAGGTATTTTTGTCAGCCCACTCTCCCTTTCTTTCCTCCACATTGTGTTAAGCTTTGACTAACGGGGTTTATCAAGATGCTGCAAATTCCCTTGTTTCGTTTCAGATTCATTCATTCAGGCATATAATTTTCTCAAACACTTTTGTAATTATATTTCGCCCTCAGCCCTTCAAAGATGTTATCAAATTTCCTTAATGGAATTGTTGGTTTAAATAATAAACAAATATTTTTATCCTTCACAAAGACTGATCTGAGATACTTGTATATCTCGTGAATGTGAGCAAGCAGGCATCCTGCTAACTGGGGTAGAATGTGAACCAACAGCTTACCATCATCTCTTTAGTAATATAACATTTTATCCACTCATCATTCACAAAATATGAAATTAGAAAAAATTAGTTATGTGAGGAATTAAAAATTAATAAACAAGTCACATTAATACTTTTTAAAATAGAAAAATTTTATTTCAAAATTTTTCAAAATTCCTCCATAAAATCTAAATATTTATAATTGCTCATATAAAATTACTTTACAACCAAGATTTCTCATTCTCTTTATGATCAAATTCAAGTCAATATTTACAACAAACTTTTTAAGATAACTCATATGTCACAATCATTTACCCACTAAAAGAGATTTTACAAAAATAATTTTAAGAAAAAGGGTATTATTTTTAAAACATTTAAAAACTAGAAGAAAGTAGAAGAACTGAATTACCCAACATTTTGAAACACTTTATGAGAAAAGAAAACTAGTTATTAAATGCAACAAAATACCTATTATATTATATTTACAATAATCTGTTACAAAGTTATGTACATAATTCGTACAAATTAACACTATTATTATTATACAATCTTCTTACATATATTGCATTAGGAATCAACAAGAACAAAATATATGTAAAGAATTGAAAAATGATTTTAAAAAATAAAATTACACACTAGATTCATGTGGAGGTTGTCTCTTTCCTAACTCTATAAAATTAATGACACATTTGAGTGCTGTGTTCATTAACACAATTAATGGGGAGTGATTTTTTGATGTGTCACATCTGGGTTTATTCACAGACACTCACAGATGCCAAGTGGCTGCTTATTACACACTCACATGCACATAGAATCCATATTTGTAAATGATGTAATAGTATAAGCATTTAATGTCTTCTTCCTATTTGAAAAATGGCAAGGGAAATTGAATCGAAGACAGTTGTATCAAGAGAGATGATACTGAAATTATGTCATGCCTTACAGTTAGGCAAACAGGTAGCAGTAGCATTGATGGTTATGCAATATGTGTGGAGATATCTGTAAATGTTGTAGGTAGCTGTAGTTAGATGTGATTTTGGCTGTGTAACAGAAGGTGTATGTGGTGGTGGCAGATGGACGTCATCGACCATATCGTACTGGCAGTTGTGGTGTAATGGGTGGGCTGTATTTATTGTGGTGCTGTAACTATTGTTGGGGGCAAATAAAAAATATATTTAGGGATTTTGTAGTGATCCCAAGGTAAGGTCGATACTCCATATGCCTCAATTTAGTGGTTACTGTCCATACCTGACAACACTACTGTGGTTATGCGTTCGGTGTAGACTTCATGAGCACACAAATGGAACTGATATTGGATCCCCAAAACCCTTGTACAATTTTCGAGTCAATCTCGATAATCCTCATACCTGAGTGATTGTGCCATGTTAGGTTTTACACCCTTTGCTTTACATATACACTGGTCATTCGCAACAATGTATGCGTATGTAAGCTTGGAATTCAAACTCACAAAGAGTGTGAAGATGTAACTAGTACATTCATATTTCATCACTCTGGTACGACCTTTGTTCTCATAGGAGAATTTTTTTCCAGTTATCGAGTGCATAGTTGGATGTATCAAATCATCCTTTTAAATCAGGGGTAATTACTTTATAGATATCATCACAAGCAACAGAATACACTAAGGAATTGGTATCAGAATAGAGGAGGTGAAAGGCTAGCAGAGGAAATTTGGTACACATATGCTGATAATGAAATTTGTAGAGGGTTGATTTAGAAAGATAAACAATGGCAACACCAGTGTACAAAGGTTTGTTGAATGCAACAGAACATTTCACATCTCGATAAGGACCAGTTTTCATTGATAATCTGCCTTTGCTGGAATATAGGATGCAATATCATCTTAGAAGCCCCATAGATCATGTCATACGTCGAAACAACTCTTGTATCCCTTTCCCATTGGACATTCTACAAAGTTTTTCCATATATGGAATTATTCATCAATTTGAAAAACAATTACCTGATTTTGTTCGCAGCCTGAGCATGTTTCTCAATATTAAATATGATGTACAGTTACATCAGTGCCTTCTGCTCAAAGCGCAAAATGTGATGAACAAAGTCAAGTTTGGCCCCATACTTCAAATAGTGCTTCAGTGTTTCCCTGCGTATAAAATGCAAGCCATTCGAGGTATGCCATTTTCTGGGACCAAAAGCATATCAGATAGTGTATCATGATACTTGTCTGGAAATGACAAATCCACTTCTGCGAAAAACAAGTGTAACAGTCATTCACTGTGTTTGCAAAATCCCACAACGAAAACATGTCAGCCTTAATCCACTTAAAATTTCAATTCAGGAGCTTGGATCAAATCGTATCTCTGTACAGCCTGTTCACAATGAAATAGCATATTTATTTCGATGCGCCACTAGGGTTGTAATCGCCACCCATATAAATATATTAGGCTGCTGCACACCTTCTTGAAACCTGGGTAATACCGGCCCTAACCCAGTGTTCTACAAAAATATACATGTCTGGGTCAGTGAACAGCTGTAGTCACACACGTGTCATTGAAAATGAAGTATCCCATGAAAGAGATGGAGCTGTGACATACATGGTGGGGCCAAGACCGTATTGAGCCAAACATACGGTCCAGAAATTTTCAAAAACATCTGCCAGCAAACAAGTGTCCACATGTAAGTAGTGAATGGCATACTGCAGCAAGTTTATTCAGTTGAACACATCCCATGTGGTTTGGACATGAGCATAATCCTCATGGCTATTGCTTTTGCCTCTTATAACATTATGAAATGTGTCCTTTGAGGGGTGTGATGTGCACATCAGACTGTCTGGAGACATAACAAATTCATAAGGAAAAACTCCTTTCCATTTTGCCAATTCAAATTGGGCGTGTCTGGAAACATCGAGCCGGTGATACTCAATTTAGCAAGTAGTAAATAGCCTGCCAAAGTTTCCAGAGAGGCGCTCATGAGTTGAAATGAGTCAATAAAAAATAATTTGAAATATTGTGCCTTTCCTTTGAAATCAGTCCTGTTGGGAATTTGTTTGATAGTACATTTGTTATTCATAGGGTCATTCCAATCACTTGAATTTTACTAGGTAGTGTTGTGTGATTTTCAGCCAATGGCTTATGAGAAAGTGTGTTTCATAATTCTGCAGGTTAAGAAAAACAGCGACAAGTTGTCTCTTAGGCAGTCTGTTGTTCATGTTGCTTTTGTTATTTGCACTACCCCTGATTTCGCCCATCATATGGTCATGATGGACAACAATATCATATGTACCGAGCTTATATTTAGAAATTTGACAACATGTTTGAGCCCCCAAAATAGCTTCATTAGCAGGGTTTTTTTAGCTTCATCGGAACAATCACGCTGTATATTCCTGCAACCCAGTTTGTAAGTTCAACTAATTTATCGACTAATTGCTACATACACTCAGTATCCACTAACCCATAATGGTTAGATAAACTTGGATTGTATGAGCAGACCAACAAATGCTACAAACATATGGAATATGTTGGTTAATGGTAGTTGTATTACTTGTTTCATCATTAGGCAAACAAGTGGGCATGTGTTTCAAGCAACTTTCAATGTCTCAATAGGCGACACAACACACTATCTGCTGTTTGCTGTAATCTTTAAATTCTAAGTACTGGTCGTTCCCAGAGGGGAAACTACTGCCTGCTATTGCTGGCAAAGTATAGTGTGATTCATGGGCTTCTCCTCACTAACAAAATACTGGAGGCAGAGATCGAAAAAATATTTTTCTACACTTCTTCTTACTCAGCTGACTACCAACCAGCCAGGACAAATTTCTAATACATAAAAAATGCAAATGTTCTACATTTCCACTGGCACAAATGGCCAAAATATTCACATATTAGTCATGATTTACATGAGAAATACACATGGGTACGATATCCCCACCCTTTTCACAAATTTTATCATTTATATTGCTATCTTTGTCTACCACACAGTAGAAATTGATAGAAATAGTATTGTTCTCCTCGAACTTACAAATATCCTGTATGACTACAGGTGTCGACAGACCTTAAGCATTCAAAACCTCATGAGGATTTGGATATGAAGAAATTCTGTAGGCCTTCTGCATGACAGGAAACAATGATGTTACGATGGCATAGTGGAAACACATTCCCTCCAGACTGTATACATCGACACAAGCCTTTCTATCAGGGATAAACTTGGGTAATTTAGTGTGTCCAGCACCGACGGTGAATGCTCTGCATTGAGACACATAGACATCCATGTATGTCAATATTTGCAGACTCCAGCCAGATCCATAAGCACTAAACTCCTTAAGTCTGTTTGTAAGATAGAGGACTATGTCATCATTATAGATTAAACCCACATTGGATGAGTGCAGGACAGGAAGGGATTTACTCTGAAAATATAATGCCTCCCTCTGCCACAAGGGATTTTAAGTACTTACCTGCTATGGTAACAGATACTCTAATAGGCCAATACTAAATTTAATAAGGTGGTCTTACACCTCGCGAAAAAACGATAAAAATCCATGTCATTGTTTAGCCTATCTTAGATATCAACACATCATTTAGCCTACCTGCAAATGCCGTAGCCAATAGCTCTTATGTCAGGTCTGGCAAAGGCTTCATTGAAGCTGGGGATTCAGAAAACGAATTATTTTCTGGCTCCTTAGACCAAATATTTCTAATTGACTCGAAAGGCAGCTATGAGACAGGCGGAGCACTGTTCGAATCACAAAAATTCTCAGAGTCAGATAGAAATAATTCATCCATCAAAAGATAAATTTTTCTTGTTTGGGGGAAGGGGATATGATACGACCTTTTGGTGTTAACAATCTCTCAGTGAGTAAATTTGTGCTCGAATCACTTAAGTAGAGCTCATGCTGCAAGATATCAACCCATGTCCACTAAGATGAAGGGACACAGTCTTGACAGCTTGCAGCAGGCTCTTTCCACCTGTGATTCAGAATCTTTGTCGCTTATGTAAATTTCTTCATGCAAACTGTCAATACTTTGCTGCTTATATGCACTCATTTTGAATCCTAACTAACTAAAGTTATTTTGATTCCCCCATATAATATTTATAACACCACAATAAATAGATCTGAAGTCCCACATTATTCTGAAAAAAGAAAAGAAACCCAGTTTTACTTACATACCATGATGTACCTGAAATTTGTTTTATTAGTAACATCCTAAACAAAAGGGCAACTTTCTTTATTATAAATAACATTTTATGAGGGAACGAAGTTTTGTGTTTGGGAAAGGTAGTCGGCTACAGCAAGAGAGATTTATTTACAAAAGATACGGGGACGAGGCTTTCTAAACTCTCATAGACAAAGCCAGGTAGCGAGTGGCCCAGAGTTGAGGGTGTGGGGAGCAGTGTGAAAGTCAGGTAACAATAGTTAAGGACATGTGGAAGATAAACCCATGACTTGAATACGGATTGATGATTTATGGAAAGATAGGAGAAAATGTTGATGGAGAGATTGTGAAAGATATGATGGAAAGATTGAAAGATTGTGGAGCATTTGGAGCGATTATGAAGCGAATTGTGGAGCATATTGTAGAGCGGATTGATGGGGAGATAGAATGATTGATTGAAATAATGAGAAATGCGGTGATGATTGTGGTGCTGATTGCGGTGCATGTGATGTTGATTGCAGTGAAAGTTGTAGCGTCATATGGCGGTGCTACACACTTTAGGTAGAGCGCAGTATAGATTATAGCCGGGCGGGTTGTTTTATAAACTTGCCCTAGATAGCCCGGCTATATAAGAGGCCGGGAGCCCCCCCCCCCCTTCCGCAAGTTGGCGCAAGACATCGACTTGTGAACAGCGTGTGATCGAGGCTGAAGTGGCGAGCATCCACTTACCCCTGGCCAGAGGGGTTACCGAGGTCAACCAAGCAGAAGTTAAAGGGTTAGCATATTGCGCATAGCGGTAGGGATCAACTCCTGTATCGCGACATCGTCCCCAACCCCTATTGTAATTAATATTACTGGCAAGGATAGGGATTAGCTGCGATGTGGTAATTGGCGTTAACATATTGTGATTGAGTCTAGACGTAACTTGCTATTTGCATTAAGGAAACGACGTGTGAGTAGAAGTAACTTGTTATCCCTTGTATTCTTGTTGTATTTGCTTTTCATGAGATTAATGTTGTTAGTAATTAAATATATATTTTTATAACCCTACCTATTATTGAGCTCTCCCTGAGTAAACCCCCCGAACACCCTTACCTCTACTAAAGGTGAAGTGAGTAGCTGGAAGGAAGGAGAAAGAGCAAATTATAAATAGGAGGTAGGGAGTTGTTACATTGGCGGAAGAGCTGGTCTTTACCCTCTCTGCACGCCAAGCGAGTAATACTAATTGAATATTTTATATGTCATTATTGTAGAGGCAAACGTGAGAACGTGAACGAGAAAACCTCTGTCCCCGTCTCAAAAAAATACAAACAAACTCTTGAGCTGTATTTTCGAACGAAGACAGTCAAATGAGTGGCCAAACAAATACATACAATTGATTCAATAAAATATTTAGTTCACAGTGTAATTTTTTTGGCCCAACACAAATATTTTGTTTATTCAAACATATATTTTGCTAGACGAAAAAAAGTAATTTTGTTGCTTTTCAATTTTTTTTTGCACAACAATAAATTTTGTTAGGATAAGTAAATATATATTTGGCCCTATACAAACAAATATTTTATTCGATTTTATTTCAGTGTATATGATCGGGTTTACTAACCTAAAATATTTATGGGGCTGTCGTTTTGAAAATAAGTGACTGAGCCATTTAAAACTAGCAAGCTTACATAGCCTACCGTAAGGCTATTTATGTGAAGAATTCGTTGGAAATGGGTTGATTTGCTTCATAACCAGTACATCTTCTTATTTCGTACTGGCTTAAAAAATTGCCAAAGAAGGGGCTCTGTATACCATTGCTTCTAATGTATACTTTAAACACATAAATGTCGGTTGAATGTGGTTCAGTTGTATGATATATGGGGCAAACTTACTTAATTTCTTTTTGAAGCTGTCAACAGGACCATCTTTGTTTGGTCTACTTAAATCGTGAATGTTTACATTGCTTTCTGTAGAATTTATGTTGTCCACAATTTGGTGAAAATTAGGCGAACTGTTCCAGAATTATGGCAAAATGTTCGATTTTTTAAAATGTCACTATTTTACAAATATAATAGAAAAATGTTATCCTTGTGCGTATACTTGATGCTTCTAATGAATTCAGCTAATTTAGAAAATTTGGTTGAATTTTGTTGAAATTCTTAACAGAAACAATGTACTAAAAGCATTAATTATACTAACACAATTTTAAAAATAACCGTTGCACCTCAAATATGATAGATTACACACCATAATGTAGCACAACTTGCTTGCAACATTTGGTAGGAAACTGTTTATTGGTCCTTGAAGTATGGCATAAAACATACATAATTTTCATGTGACGATCTTCATTAATATAGGAAAAAATTTATATATTAGCACATTCGATGAGTAAATACTGCAATCTATAAAATTAGGTGAAAATAGATTACATAGATTTGTTGACATAGCACACAAACATTCTGAAAATAAGTTTGTCATACTTAAAAAATATATTTATTTATATGGCTTACCACAGTACCAATTTTTTGCTAAATTTGGTAATTATAGGTTGATTGTTTCCCGAGATATGAGACAAAAAATTTATTCTTTATTGGTGGGGCTAACTTACAAAACTGCACAGAAAAAAAGGCATTGAATAGATAAACTTGATGTTTGTAATAGATACTGCCAGCATACGAAGCTAAGTTAGAATTTGTTTCTTTAATAATATATTCTAACCTATCATATTTATATAGCCACAAAATAAATAAGTGCCTTACCTACATAAAACACACCAGTTTACACCACCTTCTGAAGTAGTGTTTGTTTGCCAATTTTTGTAGGAATCTACCAATTGCTTTCCGAGATATGACAGAAAAAAATTATTTATTCACATTTGTAGATACTTCTGATCGCTGCAATATCCATTGCTAGTATAAAAATATAAGTTGGAATGATAACATAGTTTCGACGATATAGCATTCTAAGCTAAAATTGCTATTTGCCTGCCATTTTGAGAATATGTGTCTTACATGCTTAAAACATATTACGTAACATCATCTGCCTCCGTACGACTTGTTTGCC
This sequence comes from Dryococelus australis, assembly GCA_029891345.1. Lineage (NCBI taxonomy): Eukaryota > Metazoa > Arthropoda > Insecta > Phasmatodea > Phasmatidae > Dryococelus > Dryococelus australis. Next base: position 21,894,737 of record CM057004.1, read on the forward strand.
AAATTTTATAGGAATTGGTGTTTTTTTTTCCCGAGATGTGAATGAAAATGGTATTTTTTCTCGTGGTACTATCTTACAAAATGGTGGACAAATGATGCTCCATGTAGGCACAGTTGGTGTTTGTGATATCTGCTGCCAACATACAAAGATAAGTTGGAAACGATAAAATTGTTTCGATGATACAGCATTTGAAGCTAAAATAGCTGTATGTCAGACATTTTGAAAATAAGTAACTGACATACTTAAAACATGCATTTTAATATCTTCTTCCACAATATTATTGGGAACCAAATTTAATTATAATAGGTAAATTGTTTTCCGAGATGACATAAAGAGTTTTCTTTTCAAGTAATGCTACATTACAAAATGGGGGACCGAAGGTGCTGCATGTAGATACAGTTCTTAGTTGTAATATCTACTGCCAGCATACAAAGTTAAGTTGGAATTATATAGTTTCGACGATGTTGCATTCTGAGGCATTTTGAAAATAGGTTTATGACATGCTTAAAATACATCATGTAAACTCATCTGCATCAATACTACTTGTTTGTCAAATTTGGTAGGAATTGATTCATTGGTTGCCGAGCTATTACATCATCAGTGCGCCACTGGTTACAAAGGTGTTAACACACGCAAACGAGATTGTTCTTCGCAATCTCGGCTTCGAAGTCGATTGTGATATGAAATATTACATAAAAATCGAAGAACCAGTCACTTTTGAAGACATTGTTACGAAGATGGAACTTCACGCATACCAGCCTTTCCTGATAGGACCATACAGACTACAATTCGAAGTTAGGGTTCCGGTCCAACGCCAATATATCTGCTCTATTTCTTATCAGCCTTTACTGTGAATTACAGGTACTCTGACAAAAGAAGATGGCACTAATACAGCATTAGCAAAAATTTCGAGCAATGTAAATCTTCACCTGATCGATCGCATCACGTATTTTCTCAACGGTGTCGAGGTGGACCAGTTGCGAGATGTGGACTTAACATCGTCGATCAAAAACTACGTATCGCTCATGCCGAATAAGCTGTCTGCGACCAGGATAGCTGACTGGGGAATCTAAGGTGACTACAGTGTTTCTATATACAATCGAGGCAAGTTCGAAGTTTGCATCCCACTTACCATGCTATTGTGATTCGTCCAAGACTACAATCATAACATCATCAATTTGTAACACGTTGTGCTGCTTCTAGACAATATGCATGTGTACAAGATTATTGACATGGGATAATACCTGGAGACAGTGGAAATGAGGCTATAGTTGAAGAATGTGGTAGAGGACAAAAATATCGATGTGGGTTTGAGGTAATGGAGTCCCTTGACATACTTCGGATTGTCAGCAAGTCAGTGCATCAACTGAATGGTGAAGTCCAGGTTTGCTTCTGAAAAACCAAGCTCCATCATCGTTGGGGTGAAGACTGGAAGTCAACACAATGTGAGTATGAGCCGTTCACAGTTCCATACATTTCAAATATAAAACATAAAAATATTTTTGAATAGTGAAAGCTAACCATATGTGGACATGAACATGAACTAGCAACTTATAGCACCTTCTAGAATATCTGATATACACTCAACACCAAAATGAATATTACGGGATACTCAATCCCCTATACTGAGCCATATCACTTTCAATAATATAGCCCCTTCAAGGTTTTTTGATGTGAGTAAACAGGACGAGCGTATTACATCCAAAGTAATTGGCTATAGGATCGAGTTCACAATGCATTGAAATATTCCTGCATACATGTACAATTTCTCCCGGATACTTCACGGCCAGGTCGTATCGTACAATTTCCGAAATGAGACCATTAAATACTGTTGTGAGCACAGTGGAGAATATATAAATATAAATTTTCACACATGATCACTATTTATTGGCTCGATCATCGTCAGCTTCAAGATGTATTGCAATATGCAGGGTTTCCAAAGCCAGAATGGCTTTGTGCTCTAGGAGATCACAATGATCCATTCGGATGGTGGTGAGATGCGAACCCGCAACTTTCGACTTCCAAACCCCTGGAAATTGTTGGACGAGAAGAGCAAGAAATCCAAGGAGTGGTTAACCCAGTAATAAGATGGACTGAAATGGGACGAAGGCAAGATCCCGTACTATCAAGGGGAAATGGACTCAGCGATCTGTTATTGCAATACACTCAATGACCGATTTATGTGGCCAGACTCGAACAAAAAATAGCTGAGTAACTTGTGCAAAAACAAAGTGGAAGTTATCGACATACAGGTTGTGTATAGCTGTCCTTCGAAGAGCGAGCTGACGAATATTTGCGACGACTCGTTTCGCTATGTCTGTGACAGGTCAGAACCTGACTGGGCCTGTGCACTGAAGAACGTGCAGATTCTGCGCAAACGGCGCATCTCATCCTTGGATCGAGAATCGATCGCCTATGACTAGGCACGAAGTCTTCTGTATCTGCTCGAAATGTGAGACAATTTTGTTTTTCGTATGGTGGTACACCTGATCGACATCCATATTATATACAGTTTGGGAAAATCGACGAGCTCGTTTAGTCGTCGCCAAGAGGTCTGATAGCATTATGGCTCTATTCTGTCCTACGAAGATGTACTTCAATACTAGGCCAGACCACAGTAGCGTGGAGTATAGTTTCATCGCAGAATATTGATATTGGTGTACCTACAACGAGACCTGCTGTGGAGGGGCCCAGCATTGGTTATTCGAGCATATTTCAACCTCCTACGAACCATCGCTAATTCAAGTTGACTGTCCAGAACCATCAGCCTGCATCGTGTTCCACATGAAGCTGCTCTGCACTGTGGACGAAATCATCGCCCTGGTAAATACTCGCGCTACCATCCACGCACCAGACTATGCCGTGGAGTTATCCCCGGGCAGGGCACGAACCATCAGTCCACGCCTGATGCCGCCAGCCAGATGACCACACACCGCTGAGTGTATAGCCGATCCCAGGCACTCGTTTCAGTACCCACCATGGATGGTGGGTACTGGTTCCGGAGACGAACTTGCACCCACTCGTCGTTGGTGTCGCCGCCAAGGGAGGGATCTTCCTTGGGGCTGCCAACGTTGGTTCTGCTACCGAGAGAACTGGTGTCGATGAGATATATGTTGGTACTACCATATTCTGGCGATCGATCAAAGAGGAGCCAGATCTACACGGCAATGATAATCCAATGGATGGTGAATCGGAGACAAGTATAGCTACTGCTTGAGACGAAGGTCTTCTTAGCGATCTTGTGATTAGTGCAGCCCTTCGTAGATCGCTGCTGCTTACCACCATCTGTGAATTGCTCAGCCTTGTGCGAGATATCCTAAAATCATAATTAAATATCTTCATATTAAAATAAATTTAAAATATTAACTTCATTCTAGGAATATATTTAAAAATGTAAAAGATTTTTGTGCTAATTTTGTAAAATATATTTTGTGTAAGTTTTTATTTTTTACCTCTACATAATTATTGAACTGATAATATAAAAAATGCAGTATTTCTAATATTGCTTTCATTATGAAGAATTAGTCAATTAAAGGAAATTTAAACACTATGTAACCCGTATGTTGATTAGTGTAATGCTGATTCAGATCGAAACCTGCAAGGGTTCCATAAATTGTCGTGGCAATATACAGAGGCACTGACGATAAAAACTATCCGGTCTGTATAATTTATTCGAAATAAAAATTAATTATGTCTAAAAAATAGTACTATATATGTCAATTTATATATTTTATAGGTATGGACCTCGTCACTCTTGCCAACAGTAAATTATCTGTGGTTGCTGATGCCCGAAACATGAGTTACCAGTGTGCTCTAACGCGGAAATGTTGGAATACAATGAACAGTAGATGTGGTACATTCAGGAAGGGGTCTGGAAGGGAGCCGACTAAACAGCCAATAAAAATTTGCGATCGTTGGTTGTGTCCTCGTGCCTGGAACTTAGTAGCTTTACCTGATATCGAACCCCGGGCTTCTTAATATAATATTAATTTTTTGTATTTTTTTTTTGTTAATTCTTAGATTTATTTTTTTTTGTATTACAAAAATGTTTTTGGAATTATTTTGGTCTACTGTTATGCAAGGTCATTGGAACTCTGTGAAGGTCAAGTGCGTGAGTTCATGCTCAAGGTAACCTCAAATTTAATACGACGTCGTCCAAGATGGCCGCCAGCTGGCTCCCCTCTTTGATCCTGGATCCTGTAGTCCCAGACTTCCCATGATCATTCTACTGCACTCTGTTGATGCCTTCAAAACGTCAACCAGTTACGAAAGTGCCGGAAAAAATTGCTTATTACGCCACTTAGGTGCTACGGTAATGGATCAACAACTGCTCAATAACCATGGCTTTCTAAACAATATTTTAACAGAAAAACATATAAAATACGTTCTAAAAAATTAATCCGAAAAATACCTCAGCATTTAATTAACATAATAAATAACATCATTACAATGGCGAATCAAAAATAACGCACAGGAAAATAAATTACATAAATAAATAATTTATCAAAATTCTGCATATGCCCCGAATTCATGAGACTTGTGGAGACGGAAGAAAAACTAGTGGCTATAACGCCTGTGAGGGCATTCGAACGACTCCAGGGATATTTCTGAGTTTACGCGACAGTGGTCCGTTCGACATTATCATGCCTGCGTCGAAGCTGAAGGATGTATCATTACATACCTGTTGGGGACTGTTGGGAACCGGCAAGCTGTACGTAACATATTATTAAGTGTTTCACGTTGTCGTACTTCACCGTATAGGCTGTTCACGATAAAATTACCAGTTTGATAGCCCTGCTAAAGACCTACTTGTATGCACGTTGTGTATTCTTACGCCTAATGTAAGATTAACATTGTTACTGGCGTCATCACTTTATTGATGCGTCGGTCAAGTGGAACTGTGAAATCATTACAAAAGTAAATATTTTACAAATCTGCTTTTTTTTTTTTTTTACACTTAGGGAACTAGTTAGCAGCTTGCGTCATATACACTCCATGTGTGTGTTGTGGAGTTGTTTATTTCTGTTTTGATTTCCCATTTTTCACAGTACTTAAGAGTGGGTGGGAGTAAATGTTTGGAAAACTTGTTGAGTGAAATATAGATATCTTTGAAAACCAGTACTGAAAAATAAAAAAAATTACTGTTCTTGAAAATAGCTTCTTTTTTTTTCCCCAAGCGCGGAAGAATGTATTTTGCCAGAGTCACGCATTCTTTTAATACGTTTTCTTGCACTGCAATGAAATTTAGGGATTCGGATTCTAAGCCCGAATATGTTTATCAGTCAGTGAAATACCATTCACTGAAATTCAGTTGATTTGCTACTATCAAATTACAAATGAATAAAATGAAGTGTGACTTACAGTAGTTAAATTCTCGACATTCGGCGGGAATCACTTATAAAACAGTGAAAGTAAGCTGTAGTGATAACCACTTACTAAGCAGTGATCTCCAGTGGAGCAACTTTCACTAGTTTTTCACTTATGTAATACTATGTTCACTTTATCAGCTTTAGTATGTACAAGGTAAGAAATAGCAGCGCTGTGTCAAATTGTTTGTGTACGAAGTTGACAGAAACTGCTGACTTGGATTGATTGCCCTTCAATGTATTTTCTATAATGATTGCCGTAACCTTCAGACATTATTTTCAGTATTTTGTACGTCCCACGCCATTTTAGACAGTTTATTATTCGTGTCGTTTCAAATCGCCAAACCTAGACTACTACTCGTGTGTTAAAAAAATTTCCCAGCTAATGGTGGGAGAAATGAATTCGAGGCTGTTGAACATTATACCACATACTTTTACGCCGGCAACCACTAGTGAATAAGCTGTCATTCTCGTATATCTCAAGGGGCCACGGTGGCTGAGTGGGTAGACCGCTCGCCTCCCACCAAGGCAATCCGGGTTCAATACCCGGCCGGGTCACCAGATTTTCGCATGTGGGAATCGTGCCGGCTGATGCCTTCTTGGGGAACTCCCGTTTCCCCCGCCCCTTCATACTCACCTCGATCAAGACCCCCGCTGTTAAGAGGTCTTCAGATCCCCAAGACGGATATTTTCAGGCCAACGACTCTCACGCGTAGAGTGGGGAATGACACCACAGCTGTGTAGAGTTGTGGGGGTTTTCTCGGCGTTCTCCCATTGTTTCTCATGTCGTGCGTTCTGCGGGCTGACCGGCTTCTCCCTCGAGTAAGAGAATTGGCTCCAGTGCAAATTTACATTAAAAATTTATGCCTCTTTCCCCATTCTTGTAAGTTGGTATGCCTCTCTTTGAAGCGCTCCAGTTCTTTACTTCTCCGACATCAGTACTTGAACATTTATTTTTGTCGTTACAAAATAGTCAATGATATCATCATTACACATTTGTAAGCCTATTTTCCGAAAGGAAGAAAGGCTTATAAGATCACTTTCCTGTCTGTGGGTATGTATGTGTGTCTGTGTATTTCTGTGCGTGTGTGTGTCCCCACCTTTTAATTTTAGAAATCATTAACAGAAATTTTCGACACTCGGTACACATATAGTACTTAGTAAGGACACCCGACACTTAGAGTTTTCGACGACGCCGGACATTTTCTTTCTAAAGGAGGTCATTGTGATATTTAGGGCGATATTTAGCCATATAAACCACATTTTATATGTTGGTAGAGCATCATGTTATTATGATATTTTGAAGTGCGTATTGTTGTAGGTCGGCCATTTTGGAAGATTTCGTTAAATGAAAAAAATAAAATAAAATAAAAGTTTTTAATATAAAATCTGGAAAATTATTCTAGTAATAAATTCTCACCCAAACTGGCACGTAAGTAATATTATTATTGGTCAGGTAAACATAATTGATTGAACTTGTTTAATTTCTTATTTTCAAAATGGCAGTCATACAAACATATTACATTTATTTGGTATAACTTCCATTCTGTTGAAACAAATTTGACCAAATGATGTAATCCTGAAAGTTTCGAGTACAACCATCACATATAACCACGTATGGCCATTTTTGTCAGCCATTTTGTATGATGGTATCACACGAATAAAGACAGTTTTTATGTCATATCCAATTAAAAAATTTACATTCGTACGAAATTTGGCAAACAAATGGTACTGCGACAGATAATGTAAATAGTATTTTTAAGTATGTCATACTAATTTTCAAAATGGTGACCAAATAGCAATTTTTAGGTTAGAATGCTATATCATCGAAACCATGCAATCAATCCTTACGTAACTTAATATGCTGGCAATCTGTATTACAACTACCAACTGTATGTAAACATGAAATGTTTTGTCCGCCATTTTGTAAGTTAGTGCCGCTTGAATATATAATTTTCTTGTCAAATCTCGGGAAACAATTGACCTATCCCTACCAAATTTTGAAAAATTGTACAGCAGCAAAAAGTATGTCAGGCACTTATTTTAAAAACGATTATTTTAATTTAGTGTGCTTTATCATCGGAACCATGAGATCAATCCAGCTTAATCTTGTATGCTAGCAGTATTTATACTTCTATCAAATGAATATACATGGAGCTTCATTTGTACGCCATTTTGTAAGATATGCTATACGAACAAATAATTTTTTTATTTCATATATCGGGAAACAATTGACTTATTCCTACCAAATTTGGCAAAAATGACTGCGGCAGATGGTGAAATTTGCATATTTATGAACTTAAAAACTTATTTTCAAAGTGATGGATATATAGGCGATTTAGTTTAATATACTTTATCGTCGAAACAATATAATCAATTTCGACTTAATTATATATACTTGAAGTATATATTACAACTATCTAATGCGTATGCAATGAGCACATTTTGTCCGCCACTTTGTAATGCATATCTTATCTCGGGAGAATATTGCCAGATTCCTGCAAAATTTGGCATACAAATAGTACTGCTACAGATGGTGTAAATTGGTATATATGAAGAATGTCACACACTTCAAAATGGCGACATGATAGAATTTCTATTTTAACATGCCTTATAGTTGAAATCATGTAATCAAATCGAATTCACTTTTGAATGTTGGCAGTATATATTAGAACTATCAAATGCGTCTAAACAGAGAACCTTTTATTCGCCATTTTTAAAGACATGGCACGTGGGAAAAAAAATGTTTTTATGTAATATGTTGGAAACAATTGACAGATTGCTATCGTATTTGACAAAAAACTAGTACTGCATTACGTGGTGATAACTGGTATGTTTGAAGTATATCAGGCACTTTTCCTATGTCATTTTGTATGATAATCCCCACAAAAAAAAATGTTTATGTCATACCTCTGGATAAAATTAAATTATTCTTACCAAATTCGGCCAGGGCCTAACTCTGGTAGGTCGTATTAATATATAATATTTTTAAAGTGACATGCATTTTTTTCCATACTGGCTGTGATAAAATAATTTCAGTGTAGTGTGCTATATCTACAAAAACTTTTAAATCGATTGTAAATTAACTTTTTATACTGTCAATATACAATCATCGATTGTGGTAGTACTACACACATATTTGTCCTCAATTTATGAAGATCGTCACACGAAAATTATGGAAATTTTATACCATGTCTCAATGACCAATCAGCCGATTCCCTTTAAGTGTGACCCTAAAGTAGTGATACATCATGGTATATATATATATATATATATATATATATATATATATATATATATATATATATATATATACTGACATGTTTTAGGTGCAGAAGTCATTTGTTTGGTAGGGTTAGTACAAATATTTTACTTTAGTATGTATGTATACTATGAAACAATTCAAAAAAATTTCATCGAAATATTGTACTCTCACAATGTTCATGAAAAGAATCGACAATGCACAATGAGATTAAATTTGTCCAATTTATGTGCAAAATAGTGCCAGTTGAGAAAAACGGAACATTTTTCAATATTTCTAAAACATTTCAACTAATTTCCACCAAATTTGGGACAGCATAAATTCCTACAGAAGGCCACGTAATTGTACAGTATCGCTATGTACGTTTTGGTCATATTTATCATCTTCTAGCAGTTCCTAACATGGCGACATATCTGTTATTACCAGATAATGAGTATAATTCCTCTTAAATAACTATTTATATTATTATAATGTTTAATTAAACTTATATGCATATTAATAATATCTGTATTTTGGAAATAGTAGCGGCAAAACTTATATAATAAAATATGTACAGTTTATTTCAACCAATTGAAAAAGCGTTTCCAATAGTTCATACTGCATTATAAATTTCGTTCCTCACATTTACATATTTTAATCCGACAATAAGTTTTATTGTTTCAAGGACTTTCTTTATGTTTTGTATGTTTTGACTCAATAGTAAATTGCATGGAAATTTCGCCAAGGACCGTTTTTCAAAGGATTTTCACGTCAGTTAACACTTTTACGAGGACATAAAAGGAAACAGTTCCGTTGGATTAGTAAGTAATACCATAATTACCCACCAAAATATTACTGGTAAAAGAAACTCGTTTTTTCACATGAGTAACTTATAAGAATAAAAATCTCCCAACTTTTAGATTACGCGCAAGTCTGCATGGTAATCAGTGGGTTGTAATTAAAAAATTCTAGAGAAATAAAAACGTTGATAAATTTGCTATGTATGAATTAAGGACAGGGTTGGATAAAAAAAAACTGTGTAGGCGAGCAGAATTCTAAATTCGAACGGAGGTTCCCGGGACCCCAAAGAGTTGACTAAGTGCAATACGAGAGAGAAAATAATATGCGAAGAAACGCTAACGACATTTGAAGATTCCTCTAACTCAGCGAGGCGAAGTTATTCAACGGGACTGGACACGTATAGAACTTAGGTATGCAGGACTTAAAAAAAAATTCCGGAAAAATTTACAATCACGTACCAAAAAGAAAAAGTCAAACGTGCGGCTAGTCTGAAGCTTGTAACGTTGCCACAGACACAATTTACCAAACCTGTTTATGAAACTTGCATCCGACAGATTTAGCTACGTATATTACTATGATAAATGGGGAACGTATGGCGAACCCCAGAATCACATACCTCAGCACGACATGAAGATACATTGCGTATATTCAGTAAGTGACATAGATCTTATTTACTACCTAATGCCACGCATCCATATCTTGTTTCGTACTATGAAAAGAAGTCATATTTAGGCATATTTACTATCTCGTAGATGCAGGGACTCACGGAAAGGGTTCAGAAATTTTAATGGCTCTCATTAAAGTAAGTTATCGTTAAGAAAAAAAAATTACCAAAACCCTAGAGCTATGCTGAAAATGTTGGACGCAACGAACGTTATTTCGGCGTATCTTTGATATGGTCCTTAATTTTCATACCTAATTACGATACATTTTATGCTGTGGAAAATTGAATCCACGTGTTAACACTGCCCGGGCCATATAGTTAATAAATATTTTCTCCTTTGCAAATTGATCTCTAAACTTTAGTCACTGATGAATTGTTATTGTCGCTACACCTGCTTTGTAGTGGTTCTATAGCAACATGTGAACATCGGCGGGATGTATATTGCATATGCGAACCTCGTTCTATAGAACTAGCAGTTAACAACGTAACAACCAGTTGCAATTCATGCAAATAAGACAAATTTATATATGACATAATTAGGATAATTAGGCTATTACAATTAACACTTCATGCAGATGAACCTCTCAACGACGAATCCTAGTACATGCTGAATTCTCTTTATCCTTAATCCACATGATACAGCTTGTTTCAGGTCGCGGTAGTGGACGATATAGTTTTATTTGTTTTCGAGAGTAGTCGTCAGTTTCATATGCTTGTAGCCTGGCGGACACTGGTTGACAGGTAGGGAAGTCAGATATTTGTGGTTTTCATGCTGGTCTGTGGTATATTCTATGTAGACTTCGAGCATATAGTCTGTACGAGCTTCGTCTGGAATAGACATGACATCGATGTTTGTGGTATTGCGTATTGGGAGCGGCAAACTCATGGCCCATCAATACAAGTTGTTGGCATCCAGGTACTGCAGATATGTCGTCGGCTTGCCTGGATCGAAGGTTTCAGGCTCGTATGTGTTATTGGCTTTGTAGTGATGTGTGATGCAATGTACTACACCATCACGTATCCCATACTCGACGAACATGTATTGTACATATCGTAGTTGCTCATTAACTCGAGTCGCGTCCCCGTCATCCGAAGGAAGTTATCAAAAGCTAATCCCGGCACGCTGACGTAGTGAGCACAGTCGAGCTTGTATGTGGAAATGCAGAGATCCCTGAAGTTGTCGAAAAGATCGGCCAGGAGAAAGGCATCTCTCTTGAGGTATACATCGGTACATTCCCCTCATGAAGTGTATCGTAATGCTTGTCACACTGTCTGGGTGTGAGCATAATCATCATCGGTGATTCCAGATTCTGTTAGCGTGTTGTAAGAATCATGTTGAGGGGACAGCTGCTGCTCGTTCATCTTCTCCAGCTCTCTACATAATAGTATGGAAATAAATCTATTAGTGTGACAAGTGTCAGTTTGTTGGGGTTGAAGAACTTATGTAACTTACAATGACAAAAGTAAGCCTAGAAAAATATAACATCAGATGAAATATGACGTTTTCAATATCGCGACTCTGCTATAAGTGGCGACCCGCTGCAATATATCTGGGTTTGTTCCACTCAAATGTTCACCTTGAGTTGCGCATTTAATTTTAAAGCCCTTGTTTTGTTCTTAGTCTAAAAACTAGCCTCTCGACAAGACTCCGTCTTTGTAGAACCAGCGACTATTTGACTGATTGTGATGAACAGAAATACTTCCTAAAGGAAAGGAAATACCAATTGTCCAAAAAAAAAAAAAAATTCACTGCTTGTTTTTTGAAGGCATTATCGTTACTGGAGATATATAAAATGGAAATTTAAAAAATGTTAAAACATAATACAAGTTTTTACAAAACATGAAAATTCTAGTTAGAGTTTTGGATGTAGGTACACTTGATTTACTACAACTATTAAGCTAATAACTAAATATCTGAAATACTAAAAATTACGATTTATAAGAAGTCTCTTGATTTAAATGATACGTAAACTTAAGTTGACAATACATTAAAACTACTTATTGTTTTATTTTGAATTTTTAATTCAGTATAACATGTGTTTTCAGCTTCACTTGAAGAAACCACCAAAAGCAATTTTTGGTTGGGCCAACGTTGGCCCGTTCTTTACTCCAAAGTTGGACCAACAATGGAAAAATAGCGTTGACTGAATATGAAAATTATACTCGGCTCTCTGTTGACCCAACGTCGGGTTATTAGACAGATGCCAACCAATATCATGCCACTTGCCAACCAAAGGCTTGTTGATATTCTACGACAACGTTCTGTTTTGGCAAGACGTGTTTCTACATACGTAATGCTGACCAATAAATAACGTTCTGCCAAAGTTTGTAAGTGGCGTTTGAGTAAATTTTAACACTAGTTTGAAACTTCTACACTCGCCAGAGTTATTAATTTGCTTCTGTTGTCAGTACATGTGCTGGTACTCATCACGAAATACAGTATGTCGTACCAGTAGAGATCACAGGACTCCTTAACGTATTAAAACATCATAATTTACGACTTTTAAGATGTATTTATCTATAATCCAATGCTAAATAACTTACGTTGTTAAAGTGACATACTTTCTTGTGCGGCAAATATTTGTTTACAAGTTGTAGAATCAAAGCACGCAATGGGTAATATTATGGGCAATGTTGCAGTACTGCTTTCTCTTGTATATGCGTGAACCCGTAACTGAAACTGACTGTTATTAACATATGCAAGCACCCACATAACATACAATATGTCATACACATCAGCATGTCAACCGAACTTCAAATGTTAAGAAATAATCCCTAATTCTGCGGTTAAGTTCTTCCAAGTTCATACGTTGATAAGATGTTACGAAATTCGAATGGTACTAAAGTTGATTGAGCGTTTTATTAATAAAAATTATATAATGCTATATTATTAATATTTATGCGAAACATATTTGGCTGAAAAACTAAAATTTTCATTTATTTTAAACAAAGTTGTTCTTATTAATATGATTTTGAATTTTCCCTGGAAATAATGATGGATATACGTTAAATTTATACTTTTATTCCGTAATTTTGGCTAAATGTTTCGATTCCAACGCAACATATTTCCAACCTTACCCCCCAAATGCCATCATTTGGAGGCGTGGACCTTTACAACAATATATTCTCCAATTAAGCAACTCATAATCATCTATATAGGTACTGTTTATGCTTAAGGAATCGCTATGTAAAAATATTAATAAACACACACACGTATATAAATATAAATATATATATACACACACTTGCTTATTTATGCAGAAAATTGTTGTTAAAATTTTTTTATTTATTTTTAACAAGATCCCTTATGATTTATTACTAGTACATTTCCATGATTTCACAAAATGTTTTATAATGTGATTCCTTTGAAAATCTTACCAAGTTTTCGTGAATTATTTTACTAATTCTTTGCAAAATTTCGGTTTATAAAGAGGATTGCGAAAAAATATTGAATTTTATTTATGTGGGTTTTTACCTGCGTATAAAACGTAATTATAAAACTCTAATTTACTGTATTAGTGTGGAATTTGAACACTAGTCAGAATATTCACAGTCCCCGAGACTTAGGCTACTTGTGAGCTATCAAATAGCAACAGAATATTGAAATTAGATTGCGTTAGGCTATTTCGAATGTAAAAACGTAACGATTTTATGGTAGCAAATTTTCCTCGATATATTACGCTGGGCCATCAATGTATTAGTGTGCGTTCGAGACGAATAAACCGCCAACCTTTGAAATTAATTGCCAACTGTTAGACCAATAAAGTTTGTTGTTGGAGAACGTACGTGTGCAGAGAAAATAGAACACAACCAATAATTACTGATTATCAAATTCACAGAAAAACTACATATATTTTACATCTCCAATTCACAAACCTAAAGACGAAGAACATGGAACGTTTAAACAAAGTATGAAATATATAAACACGTAATTTAATATTTCAGCGAACGCAAACCTAGTTGTATTTTGAGTGTTTTATATAGGAAGCTCGAGGGACGAGACTGCAACCACAAAGATGCTTCAAAAACACTGTCTGTCGTACTTCCATCACTTCTCCGCTTAAGGCTGCCTAAAATGCATTCAACCTGCAAAAACAATATATTTACTGCGAGTTCAATATTAACTTATATTATTCACCTAGTTGACTAATCCAATAATAAAGCACTTATACACTTTCCTATGTATATTGAAATTTAATGTATATAATATGACATTTCCAGTTGTGTTTCAGAATTTTAAATAACATATTATCAATTGGGAAATTAAAATTTAAAAAAAAAGTTGGTTTGTTACCTCATATGCATCTGCATAGAGGAAAATTACAACAGAACTTCCGGTTGCGATACAAAAAGTACTTGATGTGTTCGGGAGGTTTTCTTCGTGCCTGGGACTAGAAATGACGTATCGTCTTCGAAGACGATGTTACGGAACGTAAGGGTAGTAATATGTTACGGAACGTAAGGGTTGTAATACATTCCGCCAATTCAACTAGCGGCAACTCTTATCGCTACAACGCGGTCTGAGGGGTCGTTGAAATTCCATCAAAATATAAGATTTTATAAATTCTAACTCGAGTATCGGATAGCTGGAAACAGTATAAGCTGTTCACGGTAAAATGAGTAAATTTTACTCCAGAGTACGGTAATTTTACCTTACCTCTAAGGAAAGCTATGTTTCCCCCACATGTTTTCGAACATTACCTTAAACTTGTCAGGCAATTTCCCCATTATTTTTTAAAATATAAATACTTGTTGAACTGAAGGGTGTGTTGGAAGTGTACGGATAATTTTTAGTTTTATCAAAGAGGAAGATTATTAACTAATACATTGGCGCTAAATAATTTCCAAAGTTGATATACGTAAGCAAATCATCACGAAGGCATTTATATGTTTGTTGAACTAATAAAAGTTACCAGGATTACACGTTCGCTCTGCTACAGCGTGTAGTGTATCGTCAAATCGTGGTTTCTTCACACTTTTTTTAATCAAACCTTTGAAAAATCACCCATGTAAGACGTGTTTAGTTATTTTCTAAATACGCCATGTATCACGACCGTTTTATACCCCCGTTAACATAAAATTATCTGATTTTTCGTTAAATTGAAGTTTCGCCTATTTCGTTCATAATAAATATGAATAAAAAAAACCGCGAGAAATCATGTGTGTTGGCGGCGCCTAGAAAGAAATAGTTCTCATGCAAACTATTATTATAACTGAGTGCGAACGAATTCGGTGTGTTGTCCTTTGGTGTAATTTTCTAGACTTATTAAAATGAGTTTGCACGAGGCGGAGGAATACCCTGGAAGTAGAACTAGAAGCAGGGCTTCAAAAAAGTGTGAAGTCCCAGCGTTACTACTGCTGGGAAGCGCGTATTTACATATGAGCAGCACTGCAATTGGACATTATACAAAGGATCCTTAGCTACAGATGATAGAGAATAAGGGACGTAGGTGCAATATAAATATATATTTCAAATGATTTTAATTATAAATAATAAAACATACTTCAGATGAAAGAACAATTCCGGGAATACTTTTGTCTTGAATCGAGATCTGAAAGTTTGTCGGATGCTATCATTCACTATTTATTGAGAGAGACGGGTTGCATACTTGTCAGGCAACCAACTGTGTCATTACAAATCTTGTCTATTTTCTCTACAACCGTTCGTCTGAGAAAGTTACACCAAGACAACATTTTTATTTACATTAAATTACACATGATATAAAGCCATTAGAACCGATAAAGACCCACGGGTTACACGCAGTTCTTGGATAATATCATCTCACTCCCCATTTTCTCATTGAATGGGGATCATATTACCCAACAACTCTTCGCTAAGTTCAGATCTCAATTCAAGATGACAATATTCACGGAATTGTTCTTTCATCTCAAGTACCACTTGAAATATCGATTATTAAGTGCGCGTATACCGCCCTTACGAATTACTGTACACTGAAAAATACATATTTCTCTGAACGACAAAGAAGAAAATTCTTTGATGCTGTTTTGTTTACGGCATCACAATGTAGCTTCAATTCGAATAGAAGGTTACAGAAACATACGTTTGCTGCTAATAAATGTTTTCTTTATACCTTTTTGTTTTATGGCAATATTACCTTTCTTTATAGCAAAAATATAAACTTTACTTGAACTGGTTTGTTCACAGTAAAGAAATATTAGGGGTTAAAGGGGTTAAAGGTTTTCTGTCGTACATTGAAGTTTTCAGTACGTAACTGGTGTCCTAAAGCAAACGTTCATAATCCAATAAGAATATTCTGCAGTTACGAAACCGCAGATAAGCAAATTTATAGTCCTCCTGCTGACGTTTAATGTCATTCTGTAGTTCGGTGATTCTCCACATCACTAACCTAAATTCCTCCGAAGAGGTGGCATTGTATTCTGGCCCATTTTA
Source organism: Dryococelus australis (assembly GCA_029891345.1). Taxonomy (NCBI): domain Eukaryota; kingdom Metazoa; phylum Arthropoda; class Insecta; order Phasmatodea; family Phasmatidae; genus Dryococelus; species Dryococelus australis. The sequence continues at coordinate 21,911,221 of CM057004.1, forward strand.
CTACATGAAATAACATACTTATCAAATGTAAACCGAATGCTAGAAGGCGAAATGGTCGTGTGGTGCATAGCGTTATGTTAATAATACATTTATGTTTGTTGCAAGGGTACTTTGCAGTGGTTCATATTTAAACAAATTTTCCTTTGCAGCTGCAAATTATATGTTGCAGAAAAGAAATCGATTTTACAGTGTAGGACACGCATCGTAAAATGTTCCCCAATATTATTTTGTATGGTGAATCGTCTCACAGCCTTTGTACCTGTAGTTCAGGATCATGTTATATATAAACATAGGGAACATAATACAAGAATTGTTCGCCTCCTGGAGAAGAGGCGTTAGTAAGACGACTGAGCTCGGAGAACGTGTTACAATGTGAGAGATGGTAGGATTCTAATCTCACTCAATCATTTTATATTTTATTTTTAAACTTCGGTGCTTATTTATAAAGAGTTATGTTAACTTATTAATCAGCTACTAACAACCGAATTCCATGTCTATTATTAGCGGATTTATTTTACTGAAATAATGAGAGTATTGTCTAAACTGAAGTAATTAGTGGATTTACATGACTGAAGTATTAAGAAGGTTTCTGCGTGCTCAGGATGTAGTAGTGTGGACATATGGAATCAATTATAATTAATTAGACATCTGTGGGTATACGCCGATTTCGATTTACAATGAATGGATACAACTTAAAATATTTGTCAGGAAAAATTATATTTAATGTTCCTGCATGACAGAGCTACTAACTGAATGAAGCAGAAATCAAAACGTGGCATCGGTAGATGTTTGATATAATACGTCGGCTTCCCACCAGGGCGATACAGGGTCGATCCCCAAGGATAAGACGTCGGAATTTTCCATGCGTGAGAAACTTGGCGGGTGAGACTTGTGGGTTTTCTCGGAGTACTCCAGGTTCCCACCACGACCTCGTTCCCTCGCCACCCCATCACAGTTTATCAAACCTCTCCGATAGTTGAACAATCACCGTTGCCTAGTTCCTATAACGAACTTCTCTACAGCAGCGCCCAACGTCTACCTCGATGGAGCTCGGCATCCCCTCCTTTTTCCTCCCCTTGATCCCCTACCCATGATAATCCACCCCCCCCCCCCTTACTAGTGCGTAATTGTTTTTGACGTGAATACGTCTTAAAATTTGCTACCATAGTGGGAGGCAATCCAGAAAACCCGATGATAACAAAAACGGGGGGGTACAGTTTGACATTGCAGCTCCGAATCTGTCGTCTACACAAATGCAATTACACCACTCGATTGCCGAAGTATCAAGGAATATGTTACGTTGAGTGAGGATTGTGAAGCATCGCGAACGTCGGGAAGGGGTTGGGTGTTATGAATGAGGAGGAGGGTTGGAGTTTGTTTCGCCGCGTCTCATAACTTCCGCGTAGTATAACTTTTGACTAGAAGAAACTACGACGCTCGTTTGAGTTTCAATCGACAGCTCTCGTCAAGATCAATCGATTGCGTTTATAAAAAACATTTTTGTGGCGTGGTTCTGGTGAAATTGTATGATTTTAATGTAAAAAAAAAATTAAGAATATGTAACACAATGTCGGCCTACGCCCGTCAAGAAGCCAAGTCGAAATATAGAATACGTACACGATTGGAAAGAGAATCTCGAAAGCAATCCGGTGATACCAATAAAACCCCGTATGATCGAGTGAAGTGATGCCGGGAACGTAATGGCGTCCGAGAACGTCAACTTAGACGTATTCACGCAAAAGAAACGGCCGTGTCCGCAACACAGCCGCACCCCATTTGTCATGGGGGACGATGTTAATAAATGTTCATGCACGCACCTTCCCCTCCTTCTATTCTCTCGCCACCTACGATGGTTGGTTGGCATGTCGAAGCTACGTCTGTGATATTCTTCAACAGCTGAGGGCTGTCTGACTAGGCACCGCGCCTTTGTGAACTACACTCTGTAAACGTCGACAAACTTAGGGTCTTTAATGTGTTAAAGTTATCTCAACCAAGCTGAAGAAGGGAGATTGCTGAAATCGTGAAGGGTGGATGAATTCGTTTTAATTTTGGGCACTAGTTTTTTTTTAGAATGTCGTGTCTTGTCTTGTGTGCCAGTGTTCGCGGGGGAATAGTGTTTCAGGGTTTCTCTAGGTTTAGTGTCCTCAGCACTTTGTAAATTATCTGTCTGGCGTACACCAAACAGGAATGCTGCATGTCTTGTTCGTGAGATTTTAACGCGTTGTCCGCCTGCAGCTCATTTGGCTGGTCCAGCCTCGGATTTGCTAATGTACGTTCTCTACCACTGCTCATTAGGTTTCGCGTCTTTTAAAATGTGTCATCAATTTTATTTTATTTTTTTAGAATTGGGAGTCTTAATCGGGTTCTTTGTGAACTGCCTCCCAGTTCGCTAGGTTTTTTATTGCGTTTTAATATATTTTTTTATACTGTTGTTTTATTCGAGGAATGCTTTTATGGGCCAATGTCTGGCTGACATTCCTCGTTCATTTATTGGTTTTATCAACACCACTCCTGCATTAACGTTTCAGAACCACTTTAATTTACGGTCCCAGGTGTTGCAATCAAAAGATTTTATGATGCGTGCCGTATTTAAGTCGACAAAAATTTGTTTCGTTGTCACAGCCAATGAACTGTAAGTTGTATTTTCGGCTACATTAATATGAATCAATTATGATATAGACCAATGAGACAGTTTGCGAATCATTTACCCACGTGTAAGATCATTGGTAATTGAGTTTCGCAGTGTGCAGAATACACCCAAAATTACCTACATTTGCGTAATGTACACAATTGTGCACACTGGGTCTGAATGGGTTAAAATAAATTTAATTGCCATATCAGGCTTTAGGAAAGTTGAAGACCTAATTGTGTACGTAATGATTAATGTTATAAAATGTTAACAGTCTATCACTGCAGTGTTGCGTGTTGTTTTTTGGTAATCTCAGTTTATTTATTGATCAGCATTTTTAACCAACTCTCTGTTAAAGGTAAGGTTATTTTAAACCAAGCTCCTTCAGTAAGTCTGAAAACGTTATAGTGGAATTACGTAAGATACTTGATCGAGATTGGTAATTGTATTTATTCAGTTGAGCTGTGATGAACGTAACTGTGATATTTTCTTTATGATTTTTATACACGCCTGTTTTTTTTAAATTGGTTTTCACTGTCTTGAGCTATGGCGAGTTCTCTACGATCTTGAAGTTTGTTAAATATATATTTGTGCATTTGTAACCATCTGTTGTATTATATGGGCAATCGGAAAATATACAAGTGAAACTTTGTTCAGGGGTGTATATTTTATTTGTGTCAGTTTGGCTCACCTCGATGATTCTCCCTGGCTGGTCGGAAATGACAGTTCTGTCCCTCGGGTAGAGAAGCCAGTTATACAGAGTATAAGTCAGTGGCGTGTGGAGAAATGTTGCAAGGAATGTTTGCGCTCGTCCACGGCCGTATACTCTCGGCTTACATTATTTATAATTTAGGCTGGTAAGATCAGTTTTAAAAGTTTGGCAAATGGAGAATTTTAGCCACTAGTTGAGCGCTAGTGTCGGCGAGGTACCAGATTTTCTCTTGCTTTTTTTTGTGTTAAATAACAAGATAATTTATTGCAATAATAATTAAATAAAATGAAAAATAACTTCGTAATTAAGTAAAATATTTTTCTCTTTTATAATTCACCTATTTTGTTCTGGCTGTGCTTCATCTACGTGATATATTTTTGTACGTGATACTTCGGAATCCTTAGTAAAGTGATGGTCCCGCCAGGATGAGTCTTGACGTATGTTGCTTGGTTACAGCTGTGAGTACCTACAGCTCCATTTACCTATGCTACGGGCCCATCCAACTTGATCATATTTGCACATTATTTCTTTGCGTTTCTGTGTTGCTTCCCATTGCTTGTGCTGTATCACTGAATTCCTCTTTGCTCATACTTTCGGACGGCGTTGAAATAAAATTATGTTTCCTGGGGAAAAATCATATGTGGTATAACATACACGTGTTACTGATAGTCACTCTGCGCCAAATTACTTGTCCCCGTACGTCATTTCATTTAGCGAAAACCACATTTCGTGATCTGCAACCGTTAGGGATATTTTGGGGGTGTCCACATTAGGCGAACCATGTGTGTGTATCTATATATGTATATTTGTTTATTTATTTATTTTGTGTATGTACATAAATACAATTTTACGTACGCTCATCAGATGCCACTGGAGTCAGCACCTGCACTTGTCATCCACTGTGATCATTCCTTAAAAGCTGAAACGACGTGTGAATTTAAGTTTTAAGAAATAAATTTACAGCTATGTGCTTCGGTATCCGTAAGGCGAATTTTTTATTTAAATCGCCATTCTACACATTTTCACTCACGCGCCCATTTTCTGCTGCATTTAATGCGATTTTGTGGCGTTTTTACTTCATACAAAAGTATGTTACAGCAAAATGTGTATTTTAAAGGGGAGCCGTGGAACATATATATCGGCGATGAAACTATTTGTCTATATGCGGACAAGCAAACTCAAGAGAGATCATTCAGCGTAGTATTTCACAGGATAAGCAATAGATGATAAAATTCAAATTTGCTACAGGTCTAATTTTCTGTAGCTAATAAAATATATGGCACTACTTCGACCATAAAAAAACACTTATTTTTTTGCGTCACACAAAATTTCCTGTCCGTGTAAGCTAATGGATATTACAAGAGCAACATTATGTGTAGGAGTGGCATTGTAAAATAGCAGAGCTGTGTGGATTCAACGATAGGATAAGGCGATCCGAGGGAACTTCCTATTTCGGAAAGAAAATAGACGTTCCTTGACGCGAACATGATTTCTTAGTTTACAGGGTTGTTTTCATAAGCTGACGTAGAAAAAACCTGCCCTCCTGGAAGTGTGCGGTCAATTTTACTGTCCGCTGCTTCAAAAGAATAAAAACGCACATTCGCTCTTTATGGACTGGAGTAGTATTCCTGCGAGCTCTCTCACGGCTACCTCGATGTAATTAATTATATTTATTTGCTACGTGGATGGATGAACTACCGACAAAGAAGCCGCCAGAGTTCTTTAGACTCCACTTTACCTTACGCTCGTTAGCGTGACAGCCTACAAAACACATAGGGTTTGAACAATAAATTTCGCGGCTCTTTTAAGATGTCATGGGAAATTACGCTCTCTGTATGCCGGAGTTAAATTCTTGGTTACCAAGAATTTAAAACTATGGGAATAGTTCGTGATACGTCTTAGAAAAAACTAAGCATTCAATTCTTTGATTTTAAATTACGTACCAAGCGATGTTTTGGTATGTTCGGGGCTAAAGCTACATATTTAGAACAGAAACAAAAAATTACTGATAGGCCTACCGATAACTATAGGCTGTTTACGGTAAAATGAGCACTTTTGAAAGCCCTGCTTGAGATCTAATTGTATACACGTTGTGTATTCTTCCGCTTTATGTAAAATTAACATTGCTATGGGCCTCATCACTTTATTCGTGCGTCGGTCAAATCAAACGTGAAATCATTACGAAAGGCAATATTTTACAAATATTCTCATTTTTACACATCGCTGCATTAAAAAAAAAACAGTAAATGAAAGAAATAATTTTACCTATTACAAATGGTTTCCTAACACTTTTTTTCGACTTTAAGATATGGAACTACTTTCCCTCCAACGTTACCAACATTACTGGGTGCATGTCACTCAAGCGCCCGTTAAAATATATGCAGGTAGGAGCAGTGACATTTTTCTAAAGTTGATTTCAAAAGTGCTCATTTTACCGTGAACAGCTTTTAATGAGCTAAGTTGCCTCTACACGGGTGTAAATAATTTTTTGAAAGTTTGTATAATAAGCAGACCTTTGCATCTCGTTGACGGAATATCATAACAGACGAAACGAGAAACATATGCGACAGTAGTGTGACAATTACAGTTACACGCGTGCCTTACCCAGGACTCGAACTGTCAAAACACCGTACCACAAGCTAGCGTGCGATCATCTGCATTACAAAGGTAGGATGCAGAGCATCAACTTTGGATGTTATCTGTATAATGTTCTGAATTATAGGGAATACTAACATGTAAGCGCTTGCGTAAACAACTTTCGAACAGTTTCCAAAGTTATAAATTATTGTAACTTTTTTTGCCTCTAAATAAAAGCAATTGCTGTTGGAATAAATTTATTTCTATAGTATTTTGTTTATAAGCATTAACATGTTTATTATGTTATCAAGGCAAAAAGGGCTGTGATGTATTGTAATGATATTACAGGATATATATAGTTTGTTTATAATTATTATGGCACAGAATTTTAAATTTAAATTTTTTTGTTTTAACTTTTCCGATCAGTTTAATATTGCTGTTATTTTTAAATATCTGTAAATTCAATGCTAGGCTAGGCCATTATTCCATTTATAGCCTATAAATCTAAGATTTACACTTTTACATACATGTGTCGTAAAAGAAATATATTTTTCTTCGGTGTTGGGAATCAGATCAATTTTATTTTCTTCGATGCCAATATCTCTTATGAATAAATGTGTTTCATAACCAGATAGATTGTGTATAAACACTGGGACAAAACATGGATTTCTATACGATAAGTTACAATCTCTGTGTGCAGCTCTCCTAAGTTTCCCATAAGATGATCATGATCTCTCACAGAATCACCATTCAAAGGCTTTTCACATATATGGCAATGGGTAGCTGTATCATAAACAATTTGTTCTTTCTGATTTAGTGGAAGCATTGGTTTTTCATTTGTGTATATATCACCAATAGACTTTGCTTCTTCCATTAGCATTTTAACGAATACAGTAGATGCATCAGATCCTTCATAAGTTACTGGTGGTTTATAGTATCCATGTTCATATTTTACATAGTAGCAGAAGCAAATAGGCTCTTTTTTTTGGTATGGTTTCGTGTAGGATTCGTCGGGGTTTGGTTGGCAAGTTTCGATTTTAGTCAACAAACATTCAAAATCAGCATATATCACAAATGGAACTCTCAAAGAATGATTTTGGTTTTGATATGTTAATATGTCATTTTTTCCTTTAGATGGTAGTTCAACTCTAATACCATCGTGATCTCGACAGTCTTGTTCGTGATCTTTTAGCTTATTTACAGAGTAGAAATGTCGCAAGCATCTATCACATATAAATATTTTGTGATCATTTTTTGTTACTTGTGATGCGATAAGTCTCGAAAGACTTTTTATCCAGCAGTAGTGGTCGTTCTTTTCGTCTTTGATATAGAGTAGGTTAATGTGCTTATCAGTCTTATTTTTTGTTGTTTTTAATGGGCAGATTACACATTTCTTACCACCATCTTCTGCTTCGTATGCGTATACATTAATAGGAATTCCACTTCTTTTCTCAAAGGTTGGTACGCTATCCAATTTCATTGGAAATTTCAAACCCTTAAGTGCATCATCAAACTCATGTTCGTAAGCTATGTATTTATTCACTCTTTGGGGGTCTCTTTGTACTTGATGCAATGCAGATTGAACAGACCACAAAAAAAATTTTTGATCATTATTCTTAACATTAATTACCGCCTGCATAGCTTTGTTTTTTTTTTCTGGGACATCGACATAAGAACTACCCTTGAATGGTACATATTTATTTATTCGCACTTCTAGTTTAAATATTCTGTTGAGTAGCCACTGAGATACCTTGTCTTCGAAAGCTCCCATCTCAGCTATGATTTTCGATATGCTGTTGGTATAATATTTTTCCAGATTAGTCGATTTCAGTATAATTTCGTTCTTTGTTTTAAAGGAGCTTTCTACATATTCAATATTCTCACCAATTCCCCTTTTGTGCTCAGTGAAGAGTTTCATGCTCACTTTGAGTGATTTTAAATGTTTATTAATTAGTTCCGTGACAGTTTATTTTACATCAATTAGGAAATGCTTTGGGTCTTTGTATGCATTCACATTCTTTACAGCATAAGTTTTGATCCTACTTTGAAATACTGTTTCGGTTTCTTCTACACTGAATCGGAGTGTGTACTTATGAATTTTACTTCTCAAGTGGCTTCTTATGAGAGACGGTTTGTAATAGTGGCTACACGTTTCACATTTCACTTGTTTCTCTCGTGGGAACTTCTGTTTTGATATTAAATGTTGTGATATTTTAAAAATTTCCCATGCATTTGTTGGTTCATGTGATTTATTATGTATTGGTGCAAGACCTTTGTGCAATCTACTTTTAAGATGACTTCTTATGAGACGTGGTTTGTAAAAGTGATTACAAGTTTCACATTTGACACACTTCTCTTGAGATTTCTTCTTCTTTCTTTTCGCAAAAACATCTTTCTTAAATTTATAATCTTTCCAAACATTACCATTTGTATTAGCCTTTTTCATTGCCATGGTCGTCATCATATTAGACATCAGTTGATTTTTATTTGGGTACATTTATTATATACAATATTTTATTTTTACGTATTCAAATTTTTTTGAGCCATTTTTTTTGCAAACTGCTCCCAAACGCAACTTTTTGAACCACTTTTTTTGAAACTACTCCCTAACGCAAATTTTCGAGCCACTTTTTTTTTTGCCGTTGCGCTCAAATCGGCATTTCTATACTACTGCTATATTATTTGACGTGTTCTGCTTAAAATATCTATATTAAATTATTCATTTAAATATCTTTGAAGTTTTTTCCAATTAAGGTAAAAAATTTTATATTTTGTCATTATAAACTAACACTAGATTACAGCCTTAATTATATAATCAGTAAAATTGTACATCATTATTTGCCTTGAAACTGTACACCTCGAAAATTACAGTTTAAAAGATTATGAAATTTGCCGATTCTAAGTAACACATTTAAAACAATTTACAATAAAATTGTGTCTAAATGTCCTTCTTTCTAATAATTTATTACGGTGGAGATATCGCCATTATATTGAATTTACATATAGTCTTCCATAACTTAAAATCCAGATTCAATATTTTCAAAAACCAAGCTTGCGAAGGCACAGCTAATATCTGAACAATTATTTCAAAATGCAACTTATTTTTCTCAAAAGTTTCGTTTCACATTTGGAACCGTAATCAAATGGTTTCCTCACTTGTAAATAATTTCTTTGTCACGTAGGAATATTTAGATATAACTGAAAGCAAACAGACTTAAAAATTAAAAAAATTAGTCCTCGGTGCATTGTCAGGATTTCATTTTTAATGTCTTGTCATGAGCATTAACTAGAAAGATTTGTAAAAGAAAGCTAAGTTGGAATCCTCTTCCTTAAGTTAACAAAGACATCATCTGGGTCTTCTTGAAAATAAAAGTCCCCCAAACGAGTGTAAGTTTTATGACTTTAAAGACTTGATATCTAAGATAAAATAATGTTCTCGTAAATTAAGAAAATGAATCATATTTTGGCGAAAGAAGAATTTGAAAAGTTTTTTTTTTCGGATTAATTTCTAAACTGAGTCACGGAGTATCCAATTACTTGTTTCATAAAGCTTCACATGTAAGAAAATGTTCCATTCAAATTGGCATAGTTAATTTCCTTTATTTGGAAAGTAATTTCACTTCGTGGTTTTTTTACAACGTATGTCTTTTTTCATTAAAGATGACAATTTATACAAAAACAAACAGATTTTACTACACTTTGCTTTCTAAATTTATATAAAGTAGACGCCGAACAGTGATATGGCATCAATGTTAATGTTTCTTCCCACATATAAATTACTCGCCATTTCTAGCTGACTGCTGTTTTATCTAACTAGGCGCCCTCGTGCTGTTAAGTGGTGTTGCCGGCGAACCTTCATTAAACGACAGCGTGTTATAAATTCGAAACTCGTAGTTCATTTGCGTTTGTGATGTCCGCGGGGCCCCGCTGCTCAATCCAGTTAATCCAAATACTTGCGAACACCGAGGTGGATAACTAGGAATGCAGAATCAGGCCGTCAATGTCCCAGTGACTCTACGACGACCTGGTTACCATCGATCCTACAATTAATAATATTTTGACATGAATACGTCTTTAAGTTTGTAACCATAGTTGGGGGGGGGGGGGGCAGTCCAGAAAATCCGATGATGCATATCCGAATCTATCATCCAGATGCGAAATTCAATTACACCACTCGATTGCCAAAGAATCAAATAATATGTTACGTCGAGAGTGAGGACAGCGAAACATCGCTTTCGGATGGTTGAATTGGGGGGGGGGGGGGGGGGGTTCGGATGGTTGAATTTTTTTTTTTGGGGGGGGGGGGGGTCACCACAACCTTGAGTTCGTTTCGCCGCATCTCATAACTTTCCGTGTAGTATAACTTTTGACTAGGAGGAGCTACGATGCTCGTTTAGGTTCCAATCGACAGTTCCCGTCGAGATAAATCGATTGGGTGTATAAAATCATTTGTGTGGCGTGGTTATGGTGCAATTGTATGACTTTAATGTAAAAAAAAATTAAGAATATCTAACACAATGTCGGCCTACACTCGTCAAAAAGCCAAGTCGAAATACAGAAATCGTATACGGTTGGAAAGAGCATCTCGAAAGCAATCCATTGATATCCATAGAACCCCATATGATCGAGTGAAGCGGTGCCGGGAACGTAAAATAAACATCAAGATGTCAGAGCGCTTCAACGTAGACGTATTAACGCAAAATAAATGGCCGTGTCCGCAACACAGCCAAACCCAATTTTGTTCATTCAGCTAATCTTCTGTTGTTCCGAACATCTGCATTGGTTCACTTGAACAAAATAAATCATTCAAAAATAATTTTTTAAGCTTAATAATAATTTTGTTGTTCCAACATCATCTGTATGTATGTAGTACCCACAAATAATTTACAAGTTACTGCAAATAATCAGTTCGCTTAGCTTAAAAATTATAAATGTAATAGTAGAGTCAAATTAATATTTTGTTTAAAATTAATATAAATTTATTTACCTGAAACAATCTGTTACTTATATTTATAGAATATTTTGCGGCAACACAATATGCTTGGTTAAGTATTGGCATTTGTTAGTTTGGCTGTAGAGTCACCAGATCATCAGATTGCCCACGAGAGAATCGTGCCGGACGATGCCGGTGGTCAGCGAGGTTTTCTCGGGGATCTCCCGTTTCTTCCGCCCTTGCATTCCGCCACTGCCCCGGACTGCTCCGCTTCATCCTCATCAGCTCTCAAAAACTCCGGTGTTGAGAGACACCCAACCAAATCCACGCCATTTGATTGCCTTTTTCTAAAATTCCGCTAGGATGCTTGTCATTTTCGTGAAAACTAGGATAGTAACTGCATTTATTGATCATTAATAATGATTAAAGGCCCGGAAATTTTGCGAATTCATTCCACGACAAGCTAGACTCCACAATACTTTGTGCATTCAAGCATCAGCTAGTATTCATTGGCTGTTGCTACAGTTAAAACCCAGACCAGGTAGCACGGGATTCGGTTCTTATTGTCCTTGCAGGTTAGCTATTGGTTGAAAGTTTTTCGGGGCGTGTCTAACAGACTGTGGTCCAATGGAAGCACAAACACATATGTACACGTGAAAGCAGTTTTACATGTCCTCACAAGAACCCACGAAATTTCTGGGTCTCTAATCATGATTAGAAAATCACAGTTAATTATGATAAACAAGAAGGCAAAAGAAAAGCACGAAACCTTTATTTATGTGCATTTTCGCTATTTAAATATTACGTATTTAAAATTTTTGCTACTTCGAAAGCAGTGACGTTAGTCTTGAGTGCCAAGGCGTAGCGTTCAAGCAAGAAAGTCCCGCGTTCGGAATTCGATTGAGCTTTCAATTCGTTTATAATAACAGAAACTGTTTAACGTGCGTATATGCAGTACAAAAACTTAGTTGCACCAACCAAATCTTACAAGTTTGTAGTAACCAAATATGATCGAAAAAATTGTATAGTGTTACTCTACTGTCCATATACAAACAATTAAATAGTTTGCACCAAACAAACTTTGTTTTATTCAACAAAATCTTCTTCTCGATGCGAAGTTAGACGTGACATACTTGTTTAAGAAATGGATAATAAATATAATTTCTGTAGCCGGTTATCACGACATTGTTGCAAGAGCGCTATGCTTAGAGTCCTGTTTCAGTCCATTATTATGATTTTCCCATATTGCTATACTCCTAATGACCTACATCGGTGCGTCTGTAATATGAAAGATTAATCACGTTGCTGTTATACTATTTCTTATGTTCGTTTCTTTCAACAAATAAAAATTGTTCCCGGCGTATTGGAGCGTAGTGCAGCTACACTCACGGGGTTGAAAAAAAAACAACTTCCGTACAACAGTCACCGCCATTTTCCAGCACAATCAACTGCTCTTTTTTTTTTCATTATATTACTTTTATTATAACGATGCGTTTTTGGCATTTGGAAATTATATCAAATTCCTCCAAACAGCAATATGTCTGTTAGTTTCGTCGTATCAATGTCCTCCAGACATATGCCTGTGAGTTAAGACAGTCCTAATATACATAACATATAATATAAATAACATAAATTTATTATTTCGAAAATTTAACGAAAACAACTTCCGAAGCCTGTAAGTAAGTTTTATCTCAGTTCGTATTAATTAGAAAAAGTATCTTCAACAAAACCAAAAACTTTGTTTCATTTTGCATTACACTTTCTTCGCAGTTTTCATCGACGAAAACCAATAAACTACAGCACGAAATGAATATTCCAAACTTTCATCTCGTTGTGAAAATATAAATTTTTCCGCAAACGCACGACAGAAAATTAATATCTCTTAAATTTTACGAGCTTTTAATAATTGTCACTGGATCAGTTATACGTTCTGTAAAGCTGGTGTAATACTTGCTATACGAATTCCGACAGGTGAATCTACACCGTCAAATAAAGAAGCCTTACTTGCCACATATTCGATTGGGAAACACGACGCCTGCGCTGTGCAGTTTTGCTTGTCTACGCAACCCGTATAGGTTAAAGAAAATCATTTATTGTAACACGGGCACCGTGATAGTGCAGTGTTCTGATTTTTCACCTGTCACCAAGGCTTCCCGGGGCGCAGAGTTATTTGTATTTTCGCATGGACAATGTGGCGGACGTTGCTTCGTTCGGCTGAGACATGCATTTCACTTCAAATTAAATCTTAAGGCGTGAATAATATGTCCACGCATATTTAACGAATTAAACTGAGACATTTCTTGGACTTTTAACATTGCTGAAGCATACCATAAAAATTAAATAAAACATTTCGTATTAAATAAAAAATAATATTTGCGCAACAAAATTCCTACAAAAAATAATTATTAATCTGAATTTTTGCCTTTATATGGAATTTCAAATTTTTGCACATTTATTTTTCTATTTAATTTTTGGGAAAATTTTGACTGCGACAGGGATAAAAAATAAAGTTGTAAAGACCATATACACTGTTAAGATAAGGACGGCCATCTTATGGGTTGCAAATGAGTGAAGATATTTGGACGGCTCTTAACATCGAGGTCTTGAGATCCGATGAGGGTGATCGAAGTGGTTATGGAACAGCGCCGGAATGAAGGGGCTGGGGAAACGGGAGACCCCCGAGAAAACCCGCCGAACACCGGCATCGTCCGGCACGATTCCCACGTGCTAGAATCCGGAGTGATCCGACCTGGGATTGAACCCGGATCTCCTTGGTGGGAGGCGAGCGGGCTAACCGCTCAGTCACCGTGGCCCCTTTACGGGTTGAACTACACATATGGTTACTAGGCTAACGTAGAACACAGCGTTCCTACTACCAAATAGATAGTACCCTCAATAGAACAATTTCAACAATATTTGGATTGTTACCACCACAGTTAAGTTTCTAATAACACAATGGAATAGTCTGTTGCTGTTAGCTTCAAACACGATTAAAGGCTGTTCCCGATAAAGTGAGTACTTTTGAAATCAACCTTAGAAAAAAGTGACTGCCCCTGCTTGCATTTATTTTAACGGGCGAACTAAGTGAAATGCTCCTAGTAAAGATGTTAATGATGGATGGAAAATAGTTTCATATTTTAACGTCGAATAAATAGTGTTAGGTGGCCATTGAGATAACGTAAGTTATTTCTTTCACTCTATGTTATTTTTTTTCGTGCATCGAAATTGAAAAATTATCAGATTTGTATAATGTTTACTTTTCTAATAATTTCACACTTTCACGTGGCTGACGCATGAATAAAGTGATGAGGCTCATGGCAATGTTGATTTTGTATACGGTGGAAGAATACACAACGTGCATATAAGTAGATCTTAAGCAGGGCCTTCTAAAGTGCTCATTTTACCATGAATAGTCTATACAGAACTGTTCAGTGCTAACTATCAACAGAACATTGTCAGGTTATCGGAACAATTTTAAATACTGTTTAAATTATTCTACTGTAGCTCTGTCTGTTTTGAAGCAAGAACATAATACTCTGCTGTAGCAGATATATGTAAAATAGCAAATACGTTTACAGCAAGGAATACAAGAAACAGCGTGCTGGTGTCGTAGTCTCTATTAATAATATTTATATCGCAATTACAAATCATCATATAGCTGTTCTTGTTTTAACAGTCTAGATTGTTTCTACATCTACAGTTTTTTACCTTAGTGGACTTTTGTTAATTAACTGTTGCTACGAAATTTCACTAAATAATTATTCGATATTAAAATTAGGAAATAATATATTTCAGGCCACTGTACATTTTTTCGCCATAAACATAGACTTCAGAATGCCTAATATAGTTCGCAGCGAATGAAAAAGTAAGTTTTTTGTATTTTAAGGACTTACTTAAAGAGTATTGTTTAATCCAATGCCAAGAGAATTTTAGTTTGTTTTTATACGTTTCAATAAATTAATAGTTATAGTAATTACATATCTTAGATGAAGAAAATTTCACATCACAATTTTGTCGACTCATGTCCATTAGAAATTTTGTCCATGATAATATTATAATTTTTAAATGGTGCAAGGGTACATAGTGTCTAGAAATGCCATCCCAAATGTGACTCTCATCATTGTTTAACATTATCAGCCACTGATGACGTGCTCACGTAATATTTATATTCATATGACATTAGGAAATTTTCTTCGCAAATATTGCATTGGTTGTTGTAGGCAGTGGCTATATAATCAAGAGCTGGAGAATCGAATAACTATTCACCTGCTGTACGGCCTGGAAATCACATTTATTAATTTTTGTCTTCCCTAATCCGTGCATAAGGCTAGCGCGTTGAAGAGACGGAAATATATGAAGCCTGACGAAGCGATTATACTCACCACGACGGCCATCTGGCAGCGAGCCTTCACGCTATGTAAACGTTCTTTGGAATGTACGCCCTGTCAAAGCAATTGCCAGCTCACGCTGGGAAAAAAAAAAAAAAAATACACGGACGGAGAATCTGGGAGTAGAGCCAACACCCATGTGATTGCGGGTGATTAAATATAAGACCCGTTTGGGATCGTGAGTGTTGCCTGAGAGATAATATGGACGACTAAATGGGGGGTCCTAAATAACGTTTCACCAGCGTTGCCAAACCGAGTGCAGCCGTACTCACCACAATCTGCCTGCTCCGCCCTGCCTTTTAAAAAAACATAGAATGCCTGTGGAATATTCTCACGTATGGCAATAACTCACTGACTGTTCGACCGTCGCTATGCATTACTGCGGTTAACATTCGTACTTGCATTCGGCAGAACACGGGTTCGATTCTCGAACGCGCCATCCTCATTTCGTTTTTGACGTGAATACGTATTTTAATTTGCAACCATAGTGGGAGGCAATCCAGAAAATCCGATGTTAACAAAATCGGGAGATACGAGTTTGGCATTGCAGCTCCGAATCTATCGTCTACATTCCAAATTCAATTACACCACTCGATTGCCAAAGGATCAAAGAATATGTTACGTTGAGCGAGGACTGCGAATCCCATTTTGCTATAATTTCCCAAAGTCATTCCAGGTGATTGCTGGGGCGGTTACTTACTTCAGGCCACGGATAATTCTTTCCACGTGTTAGCATCTCTGCCAAACTTGCTCAATATTCTATAACTGCGCTCTCAGAGAGACGTCAGCGCGAACTACCTACTGACCTCGATTTACTTCTAGGTTGTTTAAACGTTTGTTTATTTCATTTGTATTATTTATACCTGAAAAGTATGTTTTCCGAATTTGTGTTGATTATTCGAGAGCTGTCACTTCCTGAAACACGTATTTACCCACACTTCAGGTGTGAATGTCTCTCTTCACACTCTCAAAACCTCGCTGTTAAGAGCTGCCCAAATTTCTTCACTGTTCACTCTTCACTCTTCACTTTCTTCACATTTTTCGCGATCTTTCCGATGGAAAGAAAGGCTTGTGAGATCACATTCCTGTCCTGGGGCCAGTGTGTGTATATCTGTGCCGTGTGTATGTCTGCGTGGATTATCACCCTAAAAACTTTTGATAGCGTATTTTACAGAAATTGGCCCACATAGTAATTATTAAGTACAGCCGACATTAATAGGTTTCGACCACGCAGAGTGCATCCTTTCAAAATGTTGGCTGTTTTTATATTTATAGAGGTATATTATTTTTCAAGCAATATTCACTCCATTTAAACCAAATTTTCCATCTTGAGAGTAAATAATAAATGCAATTAATTTTCAGATGGCTATTGTTGTTGGACTGCCATTTTCGTAGATAGCACCACATGAAAAATAAAGCTTTTAAATAGTATCTCGAAAACAACTCAACTAATTACAGTAACATTTAGAACTTAAATAATATCATGGTAGGCCATGTAAGTATATTCAACTGAAAATTATTACTTATTGATTTTCAAAATGGAGAATTTACAAATATTTCTGATTTATTTGGTATATGTATCATGGCATTGTGCCAATTTCGATGAAATGTTTAATGCTGAAAGCACTTGTTACAAGCATAATATATGCGGAGAAATAGCCAGGCTTGACCAACCTTTTGTAAGATAGTGTCATATGTAGAATGTAAATGTTTTTATGTAATATCTCGGAAACAATTGACCGATTCCTACCAAATTTCTCAAGCAAGTAGTTCTTCGTTAAATGACATAATATTGCATGTTTTATGTCGTCCAGGCACTTATTCCGAAAAGGTGGCCACACAATCATTTAAGCTTAGTAAGTTACATCGTCTAAATCATGTATCCAATTCCAATTTAATTTTGTATGCTGGCTATATATTTTGCATATATCAAGCATGTTTACCCGGACCCTCCTTTGCTCGCCATGTTTTAGGATAGTGCTACATGAATAAATTATTCTTTTATGTCGTTTCTCGGGAAACAATTGCCCGATTCCTACCACATTTTGCAAACAATTAGTATTGCAGCAGTTAACGTTAACTAATAAGTTTTAAGTACTTTAAACACTTATTTTAAAAATGCGGCTCTGTAGTTGTTTTAGCTTTGTACACTATATAGTCGAAACCATGCAGTCAATTGCAAATTAACTTTTATGCTGACAGTATACAATATGTTCGGAAACTACCTGTGGAAATTCAAACCACAGCATCTGTGGACGAACAGAAACAAGAAACTCTAGTCACAAAATGTCTGGAACAGCCATTTAGTATGTTTAAATTGAAGTTGAATTCGTCGGGTGTCCGCAACCATATGCACCTGCGTGCACCACAAGTTGCATGACACCGAAGGCGGACAGAGGTGGCGCGACATGCGGTCAGCGCCTGTACATAGGCAACCATGAATTCCGCAAACTCATCTGCCACTGTGGTGATGCCTGTGGGTGGGGCGGCGGCAACTCATCCGACCGACAGGCGCGGATCTGGGTGCCTCGTGTAGCACTGTTAAGGTTCGATACGCCTTTGTGTTATGCAACTTGTTGTGCAGACAGGTACATACGGCTGCGGACATTTGGCGTCGTTTGCCGAACTTCGACTTCAATTTAATCGTACTAAATGGCTGTACCGAACGTTTTGTGACTAGATTTTTTGTTTCCGTTCGCCCAAAGATGCTGTGGTTTAAATTTCGACTCGTAGGTTCCGAACTTTTTGTATATTACAAATGTCAATTGTGTATTTACAAAGTCTCTTTTGTCCGCAATTTTGTAAAATAGCATCACATGAAATATTTAATTTTATTTCCTACCTCCAGAAAAACAAATACATTTCTACCTAGTTTGGCAAACAAGTAGCGCTACGGTAGTCCATAAAAACTTTTATGTTTTGAGTATGTCACACATGTAGTTTCTAAATCACGACCAAATATTCATTTTGGTTTACTATGCTATATCTACACAACTACGAAAGAAATTACAACTTAAACTTTTATGCTGTCAGTATCTATTGCAAGCATCATATACAGAGTCTCATTTTTCCCAATTTTGAAACATGGCACCAAATAGAAAATAAAATTTTGTACTCTGTCTCCAGAATCAATCCACCGGTTTCTACCAAATCATTCACAAAATGTAGCGCTACAGTAGGCTATGTAAAATTACAGGTTTTAAGTGCCTCAGACATTTATGGTCAAAATTATGGTTCTGTCAATATTTCAGGATAGTAAACCCTATAATTCAAAACATTACACTGATAACATATGAAGTTGATACCTTGATGTAGTCGTGCTGTAGTTGGCTGCATGCTAACTTATGGTACTATGTATTTTCTGTTTTTCAGTCCTGGGCAAGGCACGTGTGAATTTATAATTGTGTCAATACAGTTAGTAGTAGGAGTATGGGAAGTTTGGGACAACGGGATCAAGGATCAGAGCACGGAGCTGTTCATGATCTGTCATTCTAGTCCCCTGGCGGTCATTTTCCTTCAAAATCAACCATTATCCCTCAAAATCTAGTAAATTTCGCTCAAAATTGCCTTTTCCCTCAAATTGCTTTTTTCGTCAATAGTTCTCATCTATGCCTGAAAAAGCACTGATCCCCGCAGTTGCAAAAACTATCCACCGAAAGGCACTTTTTGATCCATCAGAAGGATTTGGGAGGATCGTTTTCGAGGGCAGAGTAGTGGCGGTCATATTGGTTTTATAGGCATAGGAAATGCCAAATCAATACACAAGGTCCAGGGTCTGGAGTCAGACCTGACCATCATCCATCTTTGTTCTGTAAGCCATCTTAGCCACCATATTGGATCCAGATGGCATTGACCATCACCCAACGAAACCCAAAAAATTCTGAAAAATTACCAAACATTTTGTGTAAAATATTATAATTAAAAATAATAAAACATTTATTATTAAAAATATTATTATAACAATATTATAAAAATTATTTATAGAAACAATTTTTAAAAACTTACATTTCAGGAGGTCCCCCAGCACCACATCAAGCAGGCGACTGTGTCAGTCGTCTGCTTGATGTGGTGCTGGGAGAGCCGCCTGGCAAACAAAGAAGGTTCCGGGTAAATTGATTGGAGGGGAGGGGTCAGCTCGTCCCTCCCCTCCAATCAATCACATTGTCTTAAAATTCTCCTCCCCTACCATTGTTTCTCATTGATTAATTTGTTGGCAGGCCTCCACTGCCTCATCTTTCTCATTCTGTCATATACAGCCATCTTGGTTTTTCGTTTGTCATTTGTTTATACATTGCTGTAGGCCACCATGTTGAATTTCATATGTTTACTTTCTCATCGCCTAGATGGTGCTAGTGTATTAATTTACCCACCAGGTGAGTTGTCGATTTCGCCACCAGGTGGCAGCCATATTTGTTCATGTTTTTTAATATATATGTTGTGCTGTCAGCGACCCCCATAGGTAGTGCTAATTGATAGATTATGCATCTGCTATCGACCTGTACCGAATGACTAGGTCCATCCCTGCAAAATAGGTAAACTGTCATATTCTATATTTTTGTTTTATTTATGAATGTATCTTCATAAAAAATATTTTTTTATGTAAAGCAGAAATTATTTTAAAATAAATAAAACACAAAATATATATTTAAATTTTTTTTTGTAATGTACAAAATGAGAAATCACACACACACACACACACAGATATATATATATATATTAATTGCAATATTCTCCATTAAATGCTGGATGTTCGTATCATCTACCCAGGAATTGTAGCAGGCTGGGAAACTCACCACTTGACATACAACCATCCATTATGCTGTTTCAACCCCTCAACAAAATACACAACTGGAAACTCTGTAGACAAGATCTCCTCCGTGTATAAACTACCATGGATGAGAACATTATTCAGATCCTCGAGAAAGTAGTCTCTCGGAGCATAGTTGTGTATACATCGCCCACGAAAATGTCCGGGGCTTCAATTCGCTGTGAACCCTTTCTCGAATATGCATTTATGTTTGGAGATGCGCACCAGGTCGCCAACCTTGGCTTTAGTGTACATGGTTCGAAGGCAAGAGTTATCTCTCCTGTCTTCGGGCTTCATACGAGTGGTAGAATGAACGATAGAATTTAATCTCAGACGAGTTTTGCGAGTATATCCAACCACTTGTAGTTGCCATTTGCAGCGAAATGCCTCCACATTTTCCCCTTCAGAGTCAGAGTCCTGTTGAAGATCTCGACGATAAAAGCTTTGAGGTTGCTGTGTTTGAATAGTGATTTATGTTATGTTTCTTCATCAGGGCCTTGAATTTTGCATTGTAGAATTCTTCGCCCTTGTCGGTTTGCAGATTAGCCAGGATGCATCCTTTGCGCAATACGTCAGCAATGGCCTTGGTGTTGTCATGTTCATTCCTCGACTTGACAGGCCTGGTCCAGGGGAATTTTCTATATGAATCGATGAATGCAACACGTATTTGTAGCCCTCGTTGGCCTGAGCATATGGTATCACCTCCACAAGGTCGGCTTGAAATAAGTCGTTCTTCCCACATATCACGACATTGCAGTGGTGATAGTTGCATCTAGCAGATACATGCAGTACATTGGCGAATCCCAATAGACTCATTCTACGTAGCCTTGCTCCTTCAGTTCTTCGACGACTGAAAATATCTCGTTAGTGTGGGAGTATTTTCAACCCTTTGCAAAGCCATGATTAGCTGCAGCCTATCGACCAGCTCGTTCGGGTTGTCCCAGAATATGTAGTCGTTGTTCCTGTCGTTGTACGTCTCCTTTAAACCTTCGCTACTTTTCACTGCTAGACTGCTGAAGAGGTCTGCAAGAATGTCGAATTTTTCGTGATATTCATCCCTATAAACACCTATTTCAAGATTGTTATCTTGATAAAGTGCATGTGTAAGTGCGAACAATGTCTTGTATTCCATCAGGTCGGATTTTGTAAACCCACTGTGCTCCTTGCGAAATAGAAGTTCGTAAAGTCCAGAGATTCTACGTGTCTTGTAATCGCCTACTTGGATGATCCCACCTGGGAGAAACTCTATTTCATCAGAACCAAGGAACCATTTATCATTATTCCTGTATACAATGTGTGTCGTATCATTATTGTGAGATGCGTACAATCGTAGGTAGCGATGAACCAGAGCATCAAGTTTGAAGACTCTCTTCCGTACTTCTTTCTTGTGTGGCAAATCCACATCAGCAGTATCGTTGATTTCGGTCTTCGCAGCTACAGCTGCTCAATCGCTCTTCCTGAGCACATCGATACGATGGGTAATGTGACTAAATTACTTCATTTTTAAGGTCGTGCGAGGTTTTTTTCCCCTTGGCAAGCAAATACTTCGAGTGAACAGACTGAATCGTCCAATGTAAGCCGCTAGCAATGTCCGACATCGCACTGAATAATAATAGTAACTGTTGCTTTCTTTTATAGTTCAGTTTGGTGTCTCCACCAAAATACTTTCAATCTTGCCCAGTTGTCCTCTGCAGGCATCCAATACTTGCTTCTGAATATCAGTTGAGTGGGGAGATGGGAAATCGAATTAGTTAATGTATTATATATGGAATCTTTCAGTCCTTTCAGATTCTCTTCGTTTCGTGCAGATCCTACATTCAATCTGTCGGAAATTCGCCTTTGAACACTCGCTACGTGATCGTCCATGGCCATCATATCGCGGACGATCTCGGTTGTCACACATTCCATCTTAGTCCTGAGATCGGACAGATAGTTGCGAAAGAATGTGTTTTGTTCGGACAGCGTACAGCGCAATTTCGAGATGATTGCATTACCAGTTTCAAGGACGAAATGTTTAGTATCAGCATCTTGGATCTGTCGGGTTCGCCAATATTTAGAATTATTCTTCTACCAGCATCGCAGATTCCATCAATACTTGGTACGAGACAACCTATATTTTCGTATTTGTCATGACGCAGCTTGAGGCTACTTTGCCGGAATTTTTATAAGCTGTAACTTATTCTCGATGGTCGACTATGAACTGACCGAATCCCCACCAGTACCTGCCATTAAATAGATGTAAAAAATCCATATTTCTCTTTCAAGCACAAGGCCCACAGGCTCTTGAAATCTGATAGCATCATGTCGGTATTGACACAATCTTCGTAATAATGCAGCAAATTCGTATCGTCCATGCGAAACAGCACCAACATGTTTGCATTTTCGTGGAGCAGCGGTTTGGGTATGCGCGAATAAGTCTTGCCGAGGTAAACACAGTCTATGTTTACATGCCATCCCATGCTATAGTACTCTTTAATACAAGTTTGTTTTTGGCAGGCAATGTCATCGAAGATAAATATCGAATTCGCTAATGCTTCGCTAGGAGGCATGATGGCTTCGTTACCACTGCAAGGGAAATTACCCACACCATCCACAGCTTGCAGTACTCGTGCCAGTCGTTGGTATTTATGTTTCTGGAGAGGTCAAAGGTCAAAGGTCAAGGTTATATGAGTCCAATATGTTGGACGGTAACATAACAACATGGCAGTTGTGTAGCTCATACGATCCTACTCCCCAATCCCTTGGCCGCCAACCTACCAAACCCTACTACCATGGCTCATGACCTTATTTTTGGAGACCTTTTTCAATTTAAATTCATTGTTCTTACCATTTCTCAAACTTTTTAAAGGCGAATGTTCTTTAAAAATATTTCATTATTTTCAGTCGGTGTCTGAATCATATGTGCCTATGTTTACATTTAACGTTTCTATATATTGGTTATGTAAGAAATCACATTTATTCGCTAGATGGCTGAAAGCAACTGAATATGTACAGGAATTTAGGTATGCGAATATTATAACCCCTAATGACCCCTAAATGACCCCTAATGACCACTAAATAACCTCTAATGACTCATAAATATATTCAAATGTTTTAATCATAAATATATAGGGCATATTTAAATTAAAATTTTAAAAATATTAAAAAATTTGATTTTTCTGTTCAGATTTCTCATTGGGGCCGATATTCTGGGTACTTCAGCCCAACGAGGACTCAGTCAGTCACATTGAGGAGTTAGTACTTTATTCACAAATTTTTGGAAAAAAATGGGGAAGTTTTGAAGAGGAGAAAAGACTATTTAATGGAAATTCTAAGAATTTCGAGTGCTTTGAGGGAAAAAACGGGCAATCTTAATGAAAAGATGGAAAATTTTGAGGGGAACACAGGAAATTCAAAGATTTTGGATGGTACCATGGTGTCACAGCCCCCAGTCACTGCCTTTGGAGAAACATGACGTATATATGTATATATATAAATACACCTACACTCTTAACAGATGTTTGTGTAGTGTTACAATCTGTGGACTCTTGCGAGGTTTATTAATCACTTATTGGTCACAATGACACATGAAAATTTTAACTGTGTTATAAAATGTGATTTATACACTTATAGAGAAACAGAGATTGATTTGTATTCCATAAATGGATTGTAGTATATTATTATCTTGCAGAAAAAAAAAGTTTGTAGAATTCAAAGTAACATGGAAACAGAAATTTTTAACATGTGTTGCCATTCAAAAATATCAGCATTGTCAAATATAAGTGTTTTAAATATGAAATAATATTAGAAACCTGGCGAATAAATAAAGCGACAGTTAAACATACAGAAGAGGTGATTATATTACAATAAGTGCAAGTTTAGTTCTACAGAAGGTTAGAAAGTTTGGAGTAAGGGAATTAAACCTCTGAAATCAGCAGTACATCGTAAGTTTCGAAGTTGCATGCATGCTCTCTGCACTTGCCGCCATACAGTTGCTGTCTCCGTATGTCCCAGTTTGAAAGCTAAAAATACTGCTCTATAATTCATGCTGTTTCAAAATTTTATAGCTCTACATTATGTTTTACTACACTTATAGGTGCCTTAAAATGGTGCAAAGGGTTCCTATTAATGTAACTCCCTCAACAGATAATACTCATCGCCGTCATTACTTCCACACAATAACATAAATTCAATATTTCATATATACAGTATCATATGTGCCAAGTATTTTCGGTTGTTGTAAAAGGTGTACTAAGGGGCTGTTGTGTTACTTTTCCAGCACAGAAAATCCCCCTGAATACAGAAATATAAGTTATAACACATAAACATGAATATTTGAGGAAACATTAATATTTAAGGAATACAGTACCTCCAAAATGGCGGCCATGACCTCAAAAAATTAAGTTGGCATCACTGGCCCATGTAAACTCCGCGGCAGCGCCCTGCAATGTTAGGCACTTGCCGCTATATCAGTCACCCCTTTTAATTCCTGAATGTAGGCAATCTTTGGACGTTTGTACATGTATATGGCCTATCCACAGAATATTTAGAAATACAGACGCGAAACACCAACCGCACACGTTGGCAAAATACCATCACTCGCCAGCAAAATTATTGAACGGCCTTCGCCAATCAGGGCCAAACTATCATACTAACCAACCGGCATCCCAGCCAACAGGTAACCTTTCGCAGCAATCAGTTGCCACACAAACACAAGGCCCAATCTCAGAGGCACGTGCAGCCAATCAGAGTATTGATACACCCACTTATCTACTCCGCCTCCTAACAGAACATTTAGATAGCACGCGCCTTCAACGCCTTCAGTTCACAAACGCAACAAGTAAAACACTGTAACATGGCATTAATCCAATGCCGTGTGTAATATAACAGTATCATTTGTAGAGTATTTCTGTACTTGAAATACGATACCAGCATTTATAGTTCCCAGAGATTGATGCGATTATCGTGTTACAAGAAACGAACTTAGCATTCACAAGCGGCACGTAGAACAATATTAACTGCTTATATTTAAGACATTAATTAAGGTAGCAGATGACACGGACACAAGGCAATAAGCGGCAAGCCATCAAAAAATATTTTCTACCTTTTACGAAGCCTTTCAGGTGGCATTTGACTCTGAGTTACCACATGCACGGTGCTTACTCGAATTCGCTGCAAACTTAATCCTTTCAGCCGTGCTTTAATTTATCGTTTGATGCGTTGGAAGTGAAGGTAAGAGGTTTGGGCGACTCTTGACATCGAGGTATTGAGAGCCGACGGCGGTGAAATGAGGTGAGTACGGAGCAGCGTAGCGCCGGAATGAAACGGCGGGGAGAAACGGGAGACCCCCGATAAAACCCGCCGATCAGCGGCATCGTCCCGCACGATTCCCACGTGCAAAAAATCCGGAGCGGCCCCGCCGGGAATTGGGCCCGGTTCACCTTGATCGGAGGCGAGTAGTCTAACCACTACGCCACCGCGGCCCCCAGATGCGTTGAAATCAACTAATGTTTTGGTTGATGCTGTAGTTGTCCTCACTCAACAGTCGCTTCGTTCTCACTGCCAACGAAATACACTGACATGACAAAAAATCTTGAGACGCGGGTCCTGTGTAACGTACATGCCTTTCTCTAGCTCGGCGAAGTTCAGAAACCTGTCATCCCATCTATTCAACACTGCGGAGATATTTTAATTTACAATTTTGGCCACTCATTTTGAAGAAATGATTATATGAATTAATGTCAAAAATTCTCTCTATTCGCGCACGTTCCTTTCAAACATTATCTCAGTGATAATTTAAAAAAAAAAAATGTCGTGGCTGTGATGGGGACACGGTCGTTCGTATTGCGTGAATACGTCTTCGTTGACGCGATCAGATGCTTTGATGTTGTTTTTTACGCTCCCTGCACCGCTTCACTCGATCATACGGGGTTTTATGGGTATCACTGGATTGCTTTTGAGATGCTTTTTCCAACCGTATACGATTTTTGTATTTCGACTTAGCTTTTTTTTTTACGAGTCTAGGCTGACATTGTGTTCAGTTTTCAAATTCTTTACATTAAACGCGTACAATTTCACCATAACCAAGCTACACAAATGTTTCTATACTCTCAATCGATCGATCTTAATGAGAGCTGTCGACTGAAATGTAAGCGAGCGTCGTAGCTTCTCCTAGTCGAAAGTTATACTACGCGGGAGTTATGAGGTGCGGCGAAACGAACTCAAACTTGCAGCGCCACCCCTCCCCCCCTCCACATTTCCATCACGCGTTGCTTCGCAGTCCTCACTCAACATAACATATTCTTTGATCATTTGGCAACCGAGTGGTGTAATTACATTTTGAATGTAGACGATAGACGCTAGATTCGGACCTGCAATGCCAAACTGTATCCCCGATTTTGTTTTATCATTGGATTTTCTGGATTGCCTCCCATTATGGTTTGAAAATATAAAGACGTATTCAAGTAAAAAATGTTATAGCTTAAGAAGAAACAGCGCAGGCAATTTTCCATATTTATTACACATTCTCTAATAAAGACTGTCCATTTGAAGGGTAACCATTTTCTGTATGACTTAATTTTGACTGGTTTGTTTGATAAATTGTGTTTATAAGCAGGAGAAGTATGACACCACAAGTGCAAAAAATAAATAAACAGCAATGGGCGGGTGACATAGTGTTCATTTTGAGAACGAACAATTGTGTGAACTCCAACATTGGAGTAACTTGCCACAGACATAAATTATACATGAAATTAATTTTTCTGAAAAAAATATTTTCTTTGTTATTAAAATAATACCGGCTTCACTTACGCCAGTTAATACTATCGAGATAATGACGTGGTATATCTGATCGATTTGTAAAGTATGGTGTGGTAGATGTTCTGTTTTGTTGACGTTCCTGTTATTTGAACTTCCATGACCGGTAAAAGCCGTTATTGAATATCAAGGTTTGGATGATGTTACCTCGCATTGCTTTGAGAGTAGCTAGAAAGTGTTTCTATATATCTTTAGTAACATTTATACACAACAATTCAAGGTTTTTTAGTATATAAATTCGCTACATATCTGATGCAGGAAAAAAAGCGCGTTAAAAAATTACTTGCTTCGTTAAAAAAATTATAACCCCAATCTAATTGCAAAATTATTTTTCTGTTTTAGCATGCACTTCTAAAAACTCCTGGTTTATAATTTTTTTTACTTAAAATTTCTATCCGAATACATTACAGTAGTTTAATACTGATCACAGTTGATAAATGATTTGCGTAATATTTTATCAGCCTAGCACAAATGCGTATATAACTTAAGGAACCAGTATGCTGAGAAACAAACCATTTCTTTATTAAATTTTTGCAGAAAAAAAAAATCAGAAACACAGTGCATAGTAAATTGACTCGACTGAGCACGTGACGTTTTATTGCCTACTGTTTTTCTTCAATACGCATGTAATATATTATTAAAGTTCGAAAAATTATGACGAAACAGAGCTCACACTGTGTGGTTGGGGACAAATAATCGTCAGTGGGCCGAAAATTCTGCTATCAAGTAAGCCTGTAAACCTAACCTGGGAGTGCCAACTACTTTCATATCCATGAAAACGAAGAAGTCGGGAAATTCCAGCCGTCATATTGGCTACTCTAGGTAAAGAAGGGACGAGTTACTTTAAACAAAACATATATTAACAAACTGAAAGAAAAATAATAAGAAAAACTAACTACCTATGTGTCAGGCGTGTTGTTAAAGTTATGAAATAAAAAGTTACAGATACAACTGCGTAGTATATATATATATATATCCAAAAGCTGACATGTACAAATTTGCCGAAATCTCAATGTCACTCTACGTTAACTGAAATATCCTGTTTTTTTTTGTGTCACAAGTTAAGATGTCTGTTTGCTAGTGTTCCTGTGATATTAACTGTGAGATCTGCTGACATGTAAACGTGAATGGTTTTGTTGAATGCCAAAAGCAGCTATGTAAATGAACTATCTACATTTTAATGTTTTGTCAAGAAAGGTGTTCTTTGTTTATAATTGTCAGAAGCATAAATATTCAATAATATCTTTATTTTATCGTCCGCAATGGTAGGAAATTAATATGAATGCCAGTAATTAATTATATTTCTCTCAGTACGCACATAAGGAATAATGATAAACCACATTAGGACTATTTGACACGTAGATGAACAATATATATGAAATTTCGTTTTCCACAGATGGGAGAATTAATAAGAAAAAAAATGCATATCATAGTTAAGTCTCATTCAGTTATAAACAACCAGAGGCCCAGCAGCACGTCACCTTTTTTTTTAGTATTGTCACGCGCCTAGAATAGTTACGGTGTTACAAATTTTTATCACACAAAGACTGAAAAAAAAATTATGTGAAATTAACTCAGTATTGGATATTGTTATATTCACTAAGCCACTGCGGCCCCACTTAGATCCGCTCTATCCACTGAACCACTAAGGGCCCACTTGGAATCGCTCTAGCCACTTGGCCACAGTGGCCCCACTTGGAAATTAACTCGATATTAAAGCGAGGCATTTAAAGTAAACAAAAATTATATTCCATTACCTTAATACCTCTATGCAATAATCTCTATGCGTTGATATAAAATTTTCGGATAGGAAAAAAGTAATTTAAAAATGAGTTTTTAGGGTAAAAGGTAATGATTGCGTAATCTGAGCTTGCTGAAATTCGAACTTGATCTGTATTTGACCCTGAGGATTCGCTCTGCAAAATTTGAAGAACTTTTGTAGAGTTTCGTACAACAATAATTCATTTAAAACAAATAAAATATCTCATATCTAGTTCTACCTATAGTGAAAAATACGCCTACTTCCATGACGTCATATATTAAGAACCAACAGCAAAATTTGTCTCATACTTAACATCGATATCACACTTTGGAAACAAGATCGACGAATCGGAGATCCAGAATAATGAAATTTCGTCGGTGCAACACTTTTACATTGGAACCAAGATCAAACTGGATCCTGGTTCGGGACTAGGATCATTCGACCTCGGATCGGGAAAGGTATTGGTGCAACCGGGCATAAATCATAATGAAAGGTTGCACCTAGCGGGTTTCATGTTTTACGAGCGCAGATCTTGGCCAGACGGAATGTACACGCCCCTCGAAAACGTAGTAGGTCTCTGGCCGTGGACAGAAAAGCGGCTGCGAGGAAGTCACGTGACTCCCCCCCCCCCCTCTCACTCTCTGTCTCTCACTCGTACTCTCTCGCCGGGCGGTGGTAATATGACAAGACCGGTTGGTACCGCCTTGCAGGAGTTAAGGCGCTTGCACAATTGAGAACTTTTAACATTTCACTTTACGATTTGATTTTACTTTGCTTTCTGACATGTTGTTTCTTATGGAGCTTGACACAATGGAACTGTCAAAGGTAAAGTCAAGCACTCTTGACTTCACGATTTCGACAAGTTGAAATTTAAAGACAAAGTCAAGCAGCCATTTTGCTGAGAATCTAAAAGACATAACGTGGAAAGTGTGTTATTTTACTGTAGGGCGATTTTAATCTCGGTCTATTAAACAAAGCTCGTCTTAAATTTTTTTAAGTGGCAAACAAATATAGTGTATAGAGAAAATATATAAATTGACATATTTTGAGAAAGTAAACAAATGAGAACTTTGTTTTGAAATAAACTTGTAATACAATTTTTAAGCCTATTTTTTAAAAAAAGGTACTTAAAATGCATTCCAGGATAATATCATAATTATTTACATAACAAAGTACACATTTTTACGAAGCTCGCAGAACAGACGTTCGATTGTCTAAACTCTGACTTTACAATTGTATTGCGTATTGGTGGTTTCGTCAGCGGAAAGGAAACGTAAAGTAAAATGCTAAAGTTTTCTATTGTGTAAGGAACTTTACACCTACCTCCGGCTGAGTGCCGCCTTAAGGGTAATACCTTGTAAATCATTTTAACAAGGGGGGGCACCTTCCCCCCCCCATAGTGGAGTTTACCCCTCCTCCCTGGTTAGTCCAGTGCCAGACATGCCAAGGTAAAACAAGTTCCTAGCCCTCTCTCTACAATAATTTATCTTCCTACTAATAAGCAACATTGCCCTTATCCATATGTTACCTGTAGCATTTTCTAATACTGCATGTGGCAATATTGAATTATTTCCTGTCGACTGGGTTTTTACGGCGCCTATGCCAGTATTTCCCAGGCCCTTCGTAGTTATAGTTTAGCTATAGGTACACTCTAAATTCTAATCAGTGGGAAATCACTGATTCACAGTGAAATTCAACTTCTCTAATCAGTGAAAATGGCTCCCCTTAGAATCAGTGGTAAACCACTGATTGTTTCAGTGGAAAAATTTCTCTGATCGAATAGTGAAGTTAAACACTTTTACTGGATGAATAAACGACGCCCGACTGCAGTGGCGAATTAAATACCGCTTTTATTGAATGCAGCCAAATAATTACGCGAAATAAACATATTTGCGATAGTTTACTACTTATATTGAGCGATTTATCGTAATTTAAAAACTAAAGGTGGCTCCGCACGGGACCAGGATTGAACTCGCGCATCCATTGACTCTAGACCGATGCCTTGCCATTTATTTTTTTTAACCTTCATTTGACGTTGTTGTGACATTTTTGACGTTGACGAAGCTCTAGTGAGGCCGACTTGCTGACGAATTCCCAGTGCGACAATCGAACTGAGCATCCGCCACGTCGGAGGCACCGGGGCGCGAACCCGCGACCCTCCGACTACAAGTCGGCCACCCTACCCTTGAGCTACGAAGTCCTCATTCAACGAAGTATATTCTTTGATCCTTTGGCAATCAAGTAGAGTAATTTAATTTTGAATGTAGATGACAGATACGGAGCTGTGTGCCAAACTGTATACCCCGATTGTGTTATCCTATTTTTTGGATTGCCTCCCACTATGGTTGTAAATTTCAAGACATATTCACATCAAAATAACGGTTGTAGATATTGTTTATCTATTTTACATTTCACTGGGGGGGGGGGGGGGGATTTACATTTCCAGAATATATTGAAATACTTGTATACGCGCAAACATTGATTTTCCTCATAATATTACAACAGAGAGGCTTCTTTACACCCCCCGAAGCCTACACAGCTTTCTTTTAATGCACCATGGACACTAGTATATAAGCTGTTCACGGTTAATCAAACACTTTTGAAATCAACCTTTCTAAATGTCACTCCCCCTACTTGCGCATATTTTAACTGGCGCATTGGTTGGCGTGTACACACAATAAAGTTGGTAACGACTAGGGGGAAAGCCGCCGCATGTCTTAACGTTGAATGTGAAGTTTTACGTAAACTTTTGTGTGCACTTGAATAATTTATTTTGCTTTCTGCCTTTATATTTTCTTAATTTTATAAATAGCAAATTGTGAAATATTTACTTTTCTAATACTTTTAAAGTTTAATTTAGCCAATGCATTAATAAAGTGATGGGGTTCATAGCAGTGGTAAATTTACGTATGGTGAAAGACCACATAATATGCTTACAAGTAGGTCTTAAGCGAGGTTATCGAAAGTGCTCAGTTTAACGTGAATAGCCTCATAGCCGCAAAAGTTTTGCGAACTGATTTTGAATCAAGCTATACATCTCAGTCTTCTTTATAGTCGAACCGTTATAATTTACGTACAGGATGCTGCCGTAACGTGAATAATTTTTTTTTTTGCTGTGGCGTTTGTTCATAGCGTGATCTCTATCTTAAGGCGATCGTCTACCTGTTGTTTGAAATGCGTTTCAGCATGTTTGGAAAAGACATTCTTTTGGTGAAACTGTTAAACGTGCCCCCCATAGATCTACCTACGAAATTAAAATTTGATCCAAACGACGATGATATAGACTGTTCACTGTGAAGGGAGAACGTTTAGGCCCTTGTTAGATTTTTTTTCTTTAAGACATTTCTTTATACTCTAACCAACTTTTTCAAGTAAGCATTGCCATGCAAGTACTAAACACACTGTGTATATTGCACCGCAGTCGGAAGTCAACGACTAAGCCTCAATTCAAACATACTTATTGACTATTATCACAAATGAGATGGCTTTCATAAGTGCTCGCTTTACAGTGAGTAGCCTATACTTTCAAGATATTGTGCACATTGGGGATATTATTTCCGTGTTCTCCAACGTAGCTAAGAACGGGTTTTTTTTTTTTCAGACTGCTGTATCTCAAAATATATGAACTGGATACATGTACGATACTACGAGAGAGGCATACATTGCACATTGCTACATATTCGCGTTTAATAAGACAATAGCGTCGCCGATTAAGGTAAAAACCCTTTTTTTCTACAGATTTTGCGAGAATTAATTTTTTGTACCCAAACGGGAACCGATGATGTAAATCCTCTTACAATTTTGTTACAAATTGTTTTTATTATGTAGTCAAATTTTCCCAACACAAAATACTGTATAATTTTAACTAATTATTAAAGAAACGAAATTTTCGTTAGTTAACTAATGGGATATAAGTATACACTTTTTGTGTTGGAAAAATCAAGCTACGCAATAAAAAAAAAGCAATTTGTAACAAAATCGTAAGAGGATTTTACAATATCGGCTCCCGTTTGAGTACAAAAAATTAATTCGCGCAAAAGTTGTAGAAATGAAGGATCGTGGCCTTAATATCACGCCCAGGCGAAGTCACCCACGGAGAGGCTGCCCGCCAGTTCAGCGCCTCGTCCGTAGAGGCGAAACCGCTTTACATAAGCCGGTCGGCGTCGACCGTGGCGCTTCAGCGATATTTGCCTCGCTCACTCAGGCACATCTCTCACTAGGCGACCACGATAACAACACGGAGTTGTCTTTGCCGTATCGCGCAGTTATACGTGGGGTTTCCCGTAGTCTCCTAATTAAGTGGATAGTAAGTGGATCTATAGTATGCATCTCTACGCAGGACATGGGAACTTACACAGTCTGCGGCTCGTGCAATCTGCGCTGTGCGACGTCTGTTGAGTTGACAACACGGCCCAGCATGTGATTTCAGAATGTCTGGTAGACAGAAGACATCAGACGATGGCTGGAAGAAATCACAGAGCTAAAGGGCATTCACTTATGACCAGAAAATGTTATGCCAGATAAGGCTCTTCATAAGTTCTGAATGAGTTTGCCACAAAGATTGGAAGAACATTAAACAAGTATGATAAGTAGCAAGAAGAGCGAGTTTGTTCTGACCTGTGCTGGAGTATTCGCGTAAAGACTTCTAAGAAATGAAGTCGGAATGTTTCTAATTGTAGAGGACAGGTTTCCGAGAAAACCGGTATGATACCGTGCAAAGGCACTGAGGAATGTGAACTGCCTGAAGAGATAAGAGGGGAAAGTGCGGTGCTCTGTTTTAGTCATCAGAGTACAGATGCTGTGCGAGAGGATGGAGGGTGTGCTGGCCTTCGGGCCGTAAATTCTGTCTCCGAGTTAAGGCCCCCGCCTATCTAGCGCTTTTTTTTTTCCACTTCTGAGGCCAAGAAGCGCGAAATCGATAAGGACTACAATACCACTCACACCAAATGACCCATCGCCGCTAAGCGCAAGGCTCTCAACTGGTACGCATTATTCTGGTCGGACTATGTGTACCTATGGGATTTTCAGCAGCGGCCCTATTATTTTCATTGTGGAATGTCTGCAGGAAGTTTAAACACATGGCCCTTGAATAGTTCTGTATATGTACCTTAAGCCGTTTTTAGCCATTTTGGAGTAGCCTGGATTGGTGTTTCTAATGTGCGTGAAACCGAGCGAGGTGGACTCGCATTCGGGAGGACCCGGGTTCGATTCCCGGCCCGGTCTTCCTGATTTTGGTTTACCATAATTTTCCGAAATCACGCCAGGCAAATGCTGGAATGGTTCTCTAACAAAGGCCATGGCCGATTCCTTCCCAATCCCTCTTTTCTGTACAACTTGCTCCACCTGTAATGACCTCGCTGTCGACGAGAAGTTAAGCCCACTTACCTTACCTTACGTAATGATTGACGCCTTGAATGCACCCAACAACACTCCTCTGATACGTTTGTTCTTTGGTAGGTGAGTACATTGGACGTACGTTTAATAGTTTCGTAGAAAAACGAGCATTACAAACACTCTGCGACGAATTTCAAGCGGAATTTAAGACATCTAAGACCCCCTCCACCAACCACTATCCTGCACCTATCACCTACCAATCTTCAAATAACATCTCACCCCCTGCCCCTCCCCAACTGGAAATGATAAAGAATTGCAAAAAAATATGACAAAATTCTGAAAAATCGAGAAACATATATTGTTAACCTCACACTGGCCCCGCCAATCTTACCAACACACCTCCCTCACCCACCTCCGGGACCACTTTTTTTCTACTCCCAGCCAAAAAATATTATAAAATTTCGAGAACAATAGCATAACAATGAAACATAATTATTGTGAAAGATATGATATTACGTCACACTCCCACTCATAACATATAATCACGGTTGTGATTATTTTCTAAAAAAAATACATAACACATAATCACAGATTTAAAAACAATTCCACATGACCATGAGTATGCATGTCACCAGTAGTACCAACTAATTTCCGATACAACCAAATCTGATCACCAAGTTCCATCTTGCGTGAATACATAGACGCATTTCCAAAAAACACTAATTACAGCAGTATTGTCTGCCTTGCCCTCATGAACTGGAAAAGTCTTCCAGCAGATTATCCTGTTTGGATTAATATTACTAATATCCTTTGGTGCAGGCTCCTTCTCGACATGAGACCTTCTGAAGAAACACATTTCCAACAAACCACTGCCAGCTTTAGCAGTTGTTCCTTGAAGACCAAAACGGTACAGAAAATACAACAAAATATAACTCTCTTCTATATCAAGGATCTTAACTGTCCAAGACAAATAATCTTTATTGACATCCTAAGTAAAATACACAATATTACGATAAACCTTCCTCGGATAATAACCAGAAGAACGAATTCGCCTCCGATTCATGTCAGGATTAAATCTGCAAAAACACATCATCAATATTGTTAATAATAGTAAAAATAAATATAATATGCAAAAAGGAATTAAACTATTAATACAACACAGATACATACCTCAAAACAAGGTAAGAACACAAAAAAAAAACAGAAAACAGAAAAGTCCAGGATCAGCCCGCACCCCAACATCCACCGTTGGATGTTGCTGACCTTGACTTCAATGACTTTGAGCACAAAAAATTAAGAAAAAATGGTAAAAAATCTAAATAAACTGATACAAGTTTACTAACATATAAGACCACGGACTCTGACACCTATATTGGATGCTGTTTGCCTCGACTTTAACCTCAATGACTTTGAAAACGAATAATTTAGAGAAAATTGTAACAATTCAAAAAATTCATAACATTTGACGAACATATTACATTACTGACATCGACAACACCCCCCCCCCCCAATGTTGATTGTCAGCGACCTTAACCTTAGCTCCATTGACCTTGAACTGTAAAAATTGACGAACACCGACCACCATGCTGAATGTTGGCAAATATAAACTTAATCCAAATTAGCTTGAACTCGGTAAAACAAGAAAAACCAGGGGAAAAAACAAATACATAAAATAACATCGAGGAGAAAATTACATGCCTAATGAGAAAAACCAAGTTGGATTTGCGTGACACTAAAATTTTGATTCTCATAAAGATAGCAGAGCACAGCCTCTCCCTGGTACGACGATCAGTAGAGACCCCGGAAATTCCGAGGATTCATCTGAGGACAAGCTAAACTGCATTCACGTGTAGATGTGTGTTTGTGATCCCACTGGACCATAGTTTGTTAGACACGCCCCGAACGGCTTTCACCCAATAACAAATATGCAAGAAAAATAAGAACCGAATCCCGTGCTACCTGGTCTGGTGTTAAACTGGAGCGACAACCAATAAACTACTAACTGATGCTCAAATACCCAAAGGATTGTGCAGTCTAGCTTGTCGCCGGATGAATCCACGAAATTTCCGGGTCTCTAACGATCAGTAGACGACTGGACACCCACTTCTGTATTTCTTCGGCTATATAGTAGATCAATGTTAGAACCTAAGGGCAATTACTGATTTAATGTAGCACATATACCCCCGTAAACTTGTGATTTTCGTGCATGAATGGAGAAGTGCAATAGCAACACCATGTCGCTCTGGTATTGCTGGTATTTTCTGCGGGGGTGAGTAGCTCCATCGGCTTTGATGTGGCGTAGATCTCTTACATGTTTGCCAATATCTACAATCGTCTCCATGGACCTTATTATCTGCATCTTCCCCCGAGCATATGGTAGGGACCTGGGTCAGCATGGATGTCAGAGCTGAAGGTGTGACATCGTTGTCCAAGTGGACGTAAATGCACAAGCTGTAGGTCCCAAGCTTCTGATAGGTGTACGCGTAGGAGCGGCTGAGATCCGGTTCGCAGGTGTAAATCAGTTTCGGAATGGCCTCAAAATCCGCATAAACAACGAAGGGTTGTTTATAAATGTTGTTATAGTTCTTATATTTTAACACTGGTGGCCTAACATCATTCCCCGGCTGTGGCAACTCGATTCTGGCACTGCTGCCCTGTTGTCCGCATTTCCTCGCCTGGTCGTTATAAAACATAAAGCAGTGCTGGCATATACGGACTTCACCATGGCGAGCCGTCAACTGCGATCTTACCAAACGCTCGAAATTTCTTACATGGCAATATTGGGCGTTCCCGTCTTCGGCCGTCACTGGCATTTAGTGAAATGGCCTGGCTTCTCTTTTTGGACGTGAACACGTCTTTAAATTTGCAACCATAGTGGGAGGCAATCCAGAAAATCCGATGATAACAAAATCGGGGTATAGAGTCTGGCATTGCAGCTCCGGATCTTTCGTCTACATTCGAAATTCAATTACACCACTCGATTTCCAAAGGATCAAAGAATATGTTACGTTCACTGAAGACTGCATAGTATCGCACGGGTTGCAGAGGGGGGTAGAGGAGGCCCAATTTTCAGTTCCTTTCGCCACATCTCATAAATTCCGCGTATTATAATTTTTGGCTAGGAGAAACTGCGACGCTCGTTTAGGTTGCAATCTACAGCTCTCTTCACGATCAATCGATTATGTGTATAAAAACATTTGTGGCGTGGTTATGGTGAAATTGTATGAGTTTAATGTAAAAAATTAAGAAAACTTAACACAATGTCGGCCTGCCTATACTCGTCAAAAAACCAAGTCGAAATACAGAAATAGTATACGGTTGGAAATAGCATCCCAAAAGTGATCCAGTAACCCTCATAAAACCCCATATGATCGAGTAAAGTGGTGCTGGGACCGTAAAAAACAAGTCGTCCGAGCGCGTCAACGTAGACGTATTCACTCAAAATAAACGGCCGTGTTCCCAACACAGCCACAACCAATTTTTTTTAATCATTTATTTCGTGCAAAGGTGTAGGGAGCTCTAGCCCTGAAAAATCAAATTTTATTTCCAGTTCGTGATAGCAGTTGTCGATTCGCTCAGGATGTTCACCTTCCACGTGACGTGCCAGAATAACCCATTTAAAGCACACGTGGTCGTTTGTATTATGTGGATTTTTATACCATTCTACCAGCCTATCGGTATCGCTTTTGCTGCACTGAGGTTGGCATTGCATTGCGCCAGCTTGAAGTTCGCGAGTGTACTAAAACGTGGTATAGTTTATAATTGTGGTTAGTTTATACGAAGTATGAATAAAAAACATCCGAATGAAGAAGTTGTAGATTGTACCGATTAAAAAAATATTTTGGAAATAATTCCGAGTTTCATTTATTCATTGTTTGTCAATAAGAGTTTGGGATTTAAAATACAAAACGTATTCAAGGAAACGTTATAATGAAAAATTATTATAGGTACAATACATAACCTCACACATAACTGTATTATGTATGCATACCGAACCAGCAATGTTTGTACAAAAATAAAAAATAAGTGTTTAAGAGGGATTTGTAAGATAAAGGCATTTGGACTTAGAAAAATAATTATAGCTATATGTAAATAAAATTTACTTTATTTCTGTATTTTGTATTTATTAATTAAATGCACGTGCACTCAGTAACAGCCGAACAGTTACAACAATGGCCTACTCTGCTATATTACAGCAGATGAGAGTGAATCTTCGTAGATATTAATATTATTAAGTTGTAAGCTGTCATGATTAATATAGTTAAAATAGCTGATTTTTAAAGAAGAAAACATTTTGTATGTACCATAAATTGGAAATTCGTACGAATTGTTTATTGCGATATTGAGTTGTATTCATTAACAAAAACAATGTGTTGGATTACTCAAAGTGATTTGGTGAAAAATTGTTGGCAAATCTATTTAGATGATGAGAAATTTCATTATGTATTGCTGTAGCACTTGTTTGATACAGTGTTTGATCTGAGTTAATTCAACATGACAATATACAACAAATTGTCCATAATTTTGGAACAAAATCTTCAATGAGAATTATGAAATTTTCAGCTTGATAAATTCATTTATGCGGCTTATTTACCCAAACTTTTTTCGAAAGTGTGCAAATGGTTGTAGATAATAATGTCATTTTGTCGTGCCAGTTATTATAAATGTCATTGTTTAATAGTTAAATAATGATCAAACTTTTGCAACAAAAATGTTAATATATAAATTCCATACAATTATGTAAGTATTTGATATGATGTGACTAACATAAGGAACAACACGCCAAATTCTCGTAAAATTTTAAAATTCCGTTCTAGTTTAACCAAAAACGTACTTTTAAAATGGTTTTGTACCTATTACACCTTCCGAGACTTTATGGGCAACGTTATAAATGCCAAAATATTTATGTTATGTCTGACCACTGCTGTTTACTAACATTATAATTCTCGTGTAATATTTCGTTAAATATTTTACAAGAAAATATTTAATACAGATTGTTTGAATGGACTTTGCAGCTGAATATCAGTAGATATATAATGTAAGTTCTGGGACAGGGGTCGGAGTTCGGGGGTCGGGATCGGGTGATCCGGGGCCACCATCTTGGATTTCCCTTTTTCCCTAGAAATTTCCCTTTTCCCTCATTATTTCCGTTATACCCTCTGATCCCGGCGGCCATGTTGGTAGCTAGTATGTCGCCATTTTGAAATATACCATTATGGTGGCCAGTACATCACTTTTCATGCTCTATCATTCCAAGTAGTTTTTTCACACTCTTTCAATCCAAGTTGTTTTTTCACGCGCTATCATCCTGTTATACCTCTTTTCCATTCCAATGGTTTTCGCTGACTTATAGACATCGGCATGCGTACTGCCATAAAGTTTAACCTGGGGAGAGAGAGTCGGAGGCGAGGTTGGTGTAGGGAATTATCCTTGTTTGCCCTTACCGACAATCACCTAATAAGTGATGCTATGTTCGGTCATTTTGGGGTTAGGATAAGCGTAATGTTTAAGAAAAGTTATGGGTTTAAATTAAAAATATATTCATAATTTTTTTTTACGAAAAAAACGTAACTGAGGCCATCATGAATTTTAGTAAACATAGGATAAATCCAAATTTTATTTTTAAAATAATTATGTAACCACTCCGACCATCAAATACAACGCATCGCTTACCTTTAAAAATGGCGTCTTTTGGATTTATACCCTTTCTGAGATGGTCAATTATGAATTTAAGCCCTTTTGTAAATATACTCATAATTTCGGAACTGTTAATACTATAAGGATCAATTTCATAACATAGACACCATATCCGATATCCATCAAAGTGATAAGAGCATTTAAGCCCTGTGGCCTTTCTGACAAGGTCAATTTTGAGTTAAGCCTTTTTTATAAATGTACTCATAATTTCTAAACCATTGATGCTATACCCATCAATTTCATAATATAATCACCGTACCCAACATACAACATAATGTTAACGTCACTTAGGCCCAAAACCCATTCTAGCAATCGTTTGATTTGAGTTAAGCCTTTTTGTAAATATAGTCATGATTTCCAAACCATCGAAGCTATGATCATCAAATTCATATCATATACATCATACCTGATATCAAGCATAATTGTAAGGGTATTTAGGCCCTAAACGTTTACTGGCAAGGTCAGTTATGCATTTAAGCACTTTTGTAAACGTAGTTATAAACTCACCAAGTACATACTCATAAAGGACATCTTGATAAATGTAATATTATTTGATTTACGATTTTTACATCATTTTATTTGTGACTTGGGTAGGTGCTAGGCTTACTTATTGTTATGGTGATTTCAGATTATCGAGTTCGAGTCTCGGTCAGAACAACTAATATTATTTTATATCCGAATTTAACAAAGATTTATTTCTGTTTTATATTCCTGCTTATAGTAATTAATGTAATGTTTATTTTGGATTACCTAGAACGATTCCTAGGGGGTACACTTAATAGTAAAAAAAAATCCAGGAAATGCATTTTTACACATTCACTTCCGATCGCTGTCTATCATATAACCTGATCGGTGTATACTGATCAACTCACATGTTATATGCTCGATGTCAACTGTCGTATGCCGAGAATGGTGGAGAATGCAGTTATATGATGTAATTGTGTAATTAACATAATCGTGAAAATCCATACTTGCATACACATGCAATGAATGTATACTAGTTATGCATGTACACACATGAATAATTAACATCTAAACATTTACCAAAGTAGTGTATCCCTCAGAAAATCAGCCAAACTTGACTAACATATACCTTTTCCTTTGTTTCAGAATTTGTAATTAGTATTATTTTTTATTATTATTAGGTCTGGATGGTATTACACTTACACTATGCTAGCATTCACTATACAAACTTATCAAGTATGCACATGGTATGTAGAGAGACATATGTCTGCTCCCGAGGAACTACATCTCAAGACTAAAACCTTACCGTAATCATATTTTTCATAGGATATTTTCTAGCGAAAACAGTTCCTGCTTTATTCCTATCAGGTAAACGAGCCCTAACAGGAAAAAACAATCGTGTATGCGGTTTCAACATCTAACAACAATCACAGAGAGAATATGTCAATGAATTACTCTGATAAACCATTTCATCATGTAATATCAAAAAACACACACATCAACCCTAACAAACAATACTACGAGGTCAAACACACATAAAGCCTTTTTATAAGAATACTAAATCATAATTTCCCATATATCAAAGCTACAATCATCAAATTTATATAATATACATCAAGCCCAACAACAAACAAGACTATAATGTCAATCACACATAAAGCCCTTTTATAAACATACTAACTCATAATTCCCCATACACCAAAGCTACATAACACACACACACTAGCACACAACTCATTTGTACATACCATACCAGGCAATTGCAAAACCCTATACAATCAAACTTTACAAGCAAAACTAAATATTTGAAAACTACAGCAACATATCATACAACTCAAATGAACAAAGGATACAAAAACAAACACGATCATATTACGAAATCACTTCAAACTATAATACCAACAACATAACACCCAGTTGTAAAACCCCTAACATCAAACTTTACAAGAAAAACTAAATATTTGAAAACTACAGCAACATATCATACAACTCAAATGAACAAAGGATACAAAAACAAACACGATCGTATTATGAAATCACTTCAAACTATAATACCAACAACATAACACCCAGTTGTAAAACCCCTAACATCAAACTTTACAAGAAAAACTAAATATTTGAAAACTACAGCAACATATCATACAACTCAAATGAACAAAGGATACAAAAACAAACACGATCATATTATGAAATCACTTCAAACTATAATACCAACAACATTACACCCAGTTGTAAAACCCCTAACATCAAACTCTACAAGAAAAACTAAATATTTGAAAACTACAGCAACATATCATACAACTCAAATAAACAAAGGATACAAAAACAAACACGATCATATTATGAAATCACTTCAAACTATAATACCAACAACATAACACCCAGTTGTAAAACCCCTAACATCAAACTTTACAAGAAAAACTAAATACTTGACAAATATATCAACATTTCGTACACCACAAATGAACAAATCTCCTTCATCTGTCTTCCAATAAACATTATCACACATATTTATTCTAAAGTATAATGATATACAGAAAGAAAAAAACCTTATCAAGATTCCGTTTCTCTAATATACTATATATAACATCATTTAAAACCAAATTAAGATCCAAATAAAACACTCATTGCACTCAAATCATGCTATACCATACTACATATAGGAAAAATAAACATGTTTATTACATAAAACCTCCATAATCAAAGAATGTTTGTTAAGATCTGCTCTTTTTAACAATTGATTCGGTCCTCTTAGAATACTTTGATGTTATCTGCGTGACAAGTATTTACACAATTAAACCTTCTTTCATCTCACAAGAAGATTAAGTGTTTTTAACTGTAACTATATTTGTCTACTGCAAAAAAAAACATTGAAATACATACTGATTTAGTCAATAATTCAACCCAAATGCAGGCATGTGTAGCTATACTAACACATTCTTTGTTTCAAATCCCAACGAGGTAAATACGCATTCATGAGCTACTATGTGCGATATTTCTTAAACCCGCTTATCTTAAACATTAAATATTAAGTAATCCTTCAAAATTATCACTCTTTTTATCTATCTTTAAGTTAAAGACATGTTAATTTAATTTAGTGTAATAACACACGTGCTAAGTACTCACTACACAACAAATATCAACAGTACTTAATGCAAGCCGATTAATTACCTAACATACCCTATCATAACCACAGACATTTCAATCTTTCTTATTTATTCTAGGAAGAATATTATGCAAATGGTTAGCTAATTCTTGCAATCTTCCGCAGAATGCCATGTTTAATTGTTGTCTATACAGCTTAACATTTTGACGAACTTTAAAAAAA
Organism: Dryococelus australis; assembly: GCA_029891345.1. Classification (NCBI taxonomy): domain Eukaryota; kingdom Metazoa; phylum Arthropoda; class Insecta; order Phasmatodea; family Phasmatidae; genus Dryococelus; species Dryococelus australis. The sequence continues at coordinate 21,954,147 of CM057004.1, forward strand.
TTGTATCGACATGATAGGTTAGGCTCGCACCGGGAGAATTCAGCACACACGTTATCAATTATCAAGAGAAAAATATGTATATTCGCATAACAAAAATACATATTTAGCGAGAATATTTACGTATAAGTAGTATATACATAGAGATTCAAGAATCATACAAGGTAAGTAGATATTAATATTAATCACGTATCGTGTAAATTAACCAAAGAATTGGTGTAATGAATATCTAAATGCAACATCTATATATGTATTGAATTGAAACCAAACACCCAACGACTGATGAAAAACAAAAAAAAAAAAAAAAAAAAAAAAAAACTAGGATGGACAACAACTATAGGTTTGAGAACATACTCATTGCTTCATTGCAAGTCAAGGGCACTTATAAATAGTGTATATGTATTGATTATCTACCATGATTAATTTCACTCTAAGTACACATCTTATCATAACGAAAGCTAAATCCTGATTAAAATATGTATGATATCAAGCATAATTTATATACAAGCCATCTTGTAAAGTAATACATAACAAAAACCTTAACAATATGTTTTTCCATTGACTAACTCAGTATATATTCAATTCCCATGTAGCATTAGTAATTCTACAAAGGATTAGCTATCTATACCCATTTAGTTTATCATTATCTCTAGAAGGGAGAACAACGATCTCGAGGAAACGATGTTGGTGAGTGACTTATATATGAAGGCTACACAATTACAAACTGTATAACACACACACATATATATATATATTAAACTATACAAATATATAAAAAGTAATTTTAAAGAAAATTTAATGTTAAAATATAATTAAAACCAAGGAGATGAGAGTGAATCTACTTACAAAATTGCTGCGAGAACATTCATGTCAACGACAAGAAATTTGTTACCTAACACCCGAGAAGATCACAAAGACCTAACAGAACATCCCACGAGGGGAAGTATACAACCCCTGCAAATAGCAACTTTATCATTCACGCTACAGTACATATGTATCGAACTATTGCAATACAATAAAACACACATAGAGATATTCAAATACACACACAAAATAACACAAACTATCACACAAAGAACCTAAAATATTCCGATTGGAAAACCCACTACACCCAAGACGCTCCTATTGAACCAAATTGATCCAAAATATCCCAAAATTGTCCCAAAATGACCAAAATCAACTCCGAAACACACACAGAATAAATTAAATACCCAAGACCTACATCGCTTTCTAACACTCCGGTGTACCTAAACACACCGACCATTAACACTTTTCGTGAACATAGTAACATAAAAGGAAGAAAATATCATATTTAAAAACCACCCCCATGATAATTAATCAGAACAATAAGAGCTATAACTCATTACTTTTTACCAAATTTATGCAAAACCCTTTAAAATAACTACCTCCATATACACCTCAAATACAAGAAATAAATAATTTTTATATATTAGTTGGTTACCCTACTAAGACAAATAACCAATATTCGAAAGGTCATAGGTTCGAACATTATACCATGCCGTACCTACACATAGACCCACACACACAACAATTTTTACCAATCTCTACCAATCATTCCATCAATCCTTACCAATCTTTCCATCAATCTTTACCAATCTCTACCAATATTTACCAATATTTCCATCACTCTTTATCAATCTTTGCCAACCTTTAAAAATATTTCCCAATCTTTACATATCATTAACAACCTTTCCATCAATCTTTACCAATCTTTCCATCAATCCTTACCAATCTTTACCAATATTTACCCATTTTTCTATCACTCTTTATCAATTTTTGCCAATATTTAACAATATTTACCAATCTTTAACAATCTTTCCATCAATCTTTCCATCAATCCTTAGCAACATTTACCAATATTTCCCAATCTTTCCATCAATTTATACCAATCATAAACAGTCTTTACAATTCCTAACCAATCTTTACTAATCTTTCCATTAATTTTTACAAATCTTTGCCAATCTTTAAAAATATGTCCCACTCTTGACTAATCTTTTCATCAATCCTTACCGATATTTAACAATTTCTCCATTAATCTTTACCAATCTTTAACAATCTTTTCATCGATCCTTACGAATATTTGCCAATATTTACCAATCTTTCCATCAATCCTTACCAATATTTCCGTCAATACTTACCAATTTTTAACAATTTTTCAACCAATTTTTAACAATATTTACTAATCCAAGGGTTTATAGGATCACTCTGTCCATACATATAAGAAAAGAAATTCACTTAATGTCTCCAAAAATTTATTCATATCGGTAGAATGAATGTTTATGTAGACATTCAACTATCCTTAAATTTTTATATTAAAGTCTTTTTTATCATTCTCTTAACCTTTATAAGCGATTGCTCATAGCAACAGCAACACTTAAAATTTGGAAGGGATAAAATGAATAAAAACTACAGTCTTTCATAAACTTTAACTTTATGTCACACAATTATCAAAAAAATACATACTAATACTTACCTACCCTCAATCATATTCCAATTTCAACAAAAGTAGTTATGCTTTACTCTAATTATATAGTACAAATCGTATTGTGAACAGTGAAGGTACGCTTATTCGCATATACAGCATTGCAGTGTGACAGATACATATATGCGCATTTACATGTCACACAGCTAGTATGCAAATTAACACGTGTGTTGTTTTATACTGTATGACACGTACATATTTTTGGCTATGTTTAAAAACTTAGTTATTTTAATTTGAATAATTCTGCAATTTGGTTTTATTAATTTTAAATGTGTAATTTAAGTTAGAACCCACCAGTCATTTTCAATATTTGTATGTTAATGTAGGTTACTCTAAGGTTTGCCAGTATATTATTCTGAGTATTTCGGCTTTTTAATTTAAGTATGTGACTTAAATATTTTTCAGAGATTTTAATATTTCAGTATTTATTATTTTTATTTTCAATACTGTTTGTTTTCTTTTATTTACCATTTTAATTGTATTTGGCGCTAAGCTATTTTTGTGACGTAATGAACAGGAATTATCTGAGTTCCATTGATAAGACTTGATAACGGAGATGCCGGAAGTCGGGGGCTTCTGGGTACGAACCTGACGATCCAGAGACGTGATTTTGAGAGCAGGGATTTTATGGGCGAAATCCCCGGCATCATCATAAATAATAACAGTGTTTTTGTACTCTGAAGTGAGTATAATATACCGGCTAGCTTGGCTAGTGAAGAAGAGGCCAAAGCCTAGCTGCATTAGTTAATTTGATCAGTGAACGCTGTTTACGAGGAGAGCCAACACTGACGCCACGACGCCATGCTGGTAGCGTCAGCGCGACTTCTGATTTAAGCTGACACCACCTAATTTTCGGACCTATAAACTTGTGTTTGGTAGCGTCTTTCACAGATTTATTATTGCTACCAAAATGTTTGTGACAGCTAATCTGATTTTCGGAAGTTTAAGCTACAGCACAGATGTCACTTATTAATTCAGCCGAGTGGTCATAAGCTAATCGATTGGAGCTAGTTACCGGAGCAAACTTTTAAACTTACATTGATTTTATCTTAAATTGGGAGTGAAGAACTAGTGTTCAATTAAAACTTAACTTTGTTGGAGAACATTTAAGACTTTGCTATCATTTTTGAAGAGATAACGAATTTAAGTCAGATATGTGGGATCGTGTCAGAAAGGCCATAGGGCTTAAATGCTGTTACCGCCGTGACGGATATCGGATACGGTGTCTATGTTAAGAAATTGATCCTTATAGTATCAACTGTTCCGAAATTATGAGTATATTAACAAAAAGGCTTAAATTCGTAATTGACCTTGTCTCAAAGAGCATCAGGAGAAAAAATGCCCTGTTGTTAGGTAGGCGATGCGTGTGTATTTGATGGTCGGAATGGTTGCATAGTTATTTTAAAAATAAAATAAATATTGCTTCTATGTTTACTAAAATTCAAGATGGCCGCAGTTATGTATGTTTTGTAAAAAATTTATAAATATATTTTAAATTTAAACGTACAACTTTTCTTAAACATTATGATAGTCCTAACCCAAAAACTACCGAACCTAACCTCACTTTTTAGGTGATTGTCGATAAGGGCGAGCAAGGTTAATTCCCTATATGAACCTCGCCTCCGACTCTCTCTCCCTAGGTTAAACCTTATGGCACTACGTATGCCGATTTTGATAAGTCGGAGGAAACCGTTGGAATGAAAAAGAGGTAAGACAGAATGATAGCGCGTGAAAAAACAACTTGGAATGAAAGAGCATGAAAAAACAACTTGGAATGGTAAAGCATGACAAATGATGTATTGGCCACCACCAAAATGGCGAATTTCAAAATGGCGACATACTAGCTACCAACATGGCCACCGAAAGCAGAAGGAAATAAGGGAAATTATGCGGGAAAAGGGGAAATTTTGAGGGAAAAAGGAAATCCAATATGGTGTCCCCGGATCCCACTATCCCGACCCCCGACCCCTGCCCCAGATCATTCTTATATATATATATATATATATAATAAATATCCCTGAAATCGAGTTAATGCCACAAATAAAATTAGCTAATTTATATAGGCATATATTAATTTATATATCAAATATAGGTGATAAATTATTTGTGCTACAAGATTTATAACCCGCCCTGTGCATTTTCACGTGATTTAAGGAAATGTATTTTGGAGCATGTTTGACAAAACGCAAATACCTAGACGAAATTAATTTCGTTATTCACTTAAATATAATATATCCTCGGTGTCGGTTCCGCTGTAAAATACAGTGTTTGAGAGAAAAAGATACAGGTAGAAAGCGAGAGAGGAAGATACACACACTCTTCTACGCCATTATGCGCACACACAAAACACGGCTAGACTCGTGGTAAGTACCGTATTTAAACGCCCAGGACGGAATGCTTTGTAATAGTAATGTTGTGAAAGAAATAACTCTAGAAAAGCAGTGCATAACTTATTAATAATATTAAAGAAATAAAAACATTCGAGAATGAGGATCATGAACACAAATTATTTAAAACATTTGTAGAATAACTAAAGCACGGAATTAATGAAAAACTCGAAATTGTACATCTGAATAAAACTTCACAAAGTAATCTCTTAAATAACTACGTCATACACATATACAGCCTGTTCACGGTAAAATGAGCACTTTTGAAAGCCCTGCTCAAGATCTACTTGTATTATACACATTGTGTATTCGTTTGCCTTATGTAAAATTAACATTGCTATGGGCCTCATCGCTTTCTTCATGCGTAGGTCAAATGAAACTGTGAGATTATTAAGAAAGTTAATACTTTACAAATACGCTCATTTTTACTCTTCGGAGCATAGAAAAAAAAAAAACAGAAAGCGAAAGAAATAATTTTAAGTTATAACAAATGGTTACCTAACACTTTTTATTCGACGTTTAGATATGGAACCACTTTACAGCCATCGTTGCCAACTTTACTGGGCGAATGTCACTCAGTGTGCCCATTAAAATATATGCATGCAGGGCAGCGACATTTTTCTAAGGTTGATTTCAGAAGTCCTCACTTTATAGTGGACAGCCTTTACGAAAGTTACCAGTTGTATTACACAGAACATGAAGAAAAGGATAATACAGAAATTATTATGATACTATGTATCGCTCACGGGAGACTCTTCGTTATTTAAGTTTTTTATTGTGACACCGTTCTTGCATACCAAATAAAATTGTAATAAGAATTGAAGACGTAAACGAATAAATTAATATGATATATAATGTAGATAGAGAAACATTTTTTCGATACCGTAATTCTGTTAAAAAGTTATAGGAATATGGAGAATCAGAAAGAGTCTAATAATTTTGGTTAAATTTATAAAATCCAAATATGATAAATGAAAAAAAATTGAGATTTCTATATAGATGTACGTTGGCCTTTCAAAAGAATATTTTCCATCTAAGAGATGCCAGTAGAGATGTAAAAAAAAAAAAAAAAAAAAAAAAAAAAGGGATTACAGTAGTTTTTAGGCTTATAATCACGTTTAAATAGCAAGGAACTTAGTTAGAATTGATTAAGTAAAGAAGTGTAAGACCGATGAGTTGACAAACTTAAGCGATATTCACAATATAGTGTTGCGACGTGACGCGTTGAACATCAGCCAATCAGAGCCACGAGCGACGAACATTGGTTTTGACGTTCATCGCCAGCTTCGGGGAATAAGAAGAATAGAATCTCCGTACTTCATAATAAATAAACTGGCGAGAAGTTGAGATAAACAACAGATGAAAATATATGTAACAAACAAACATTTTGAAGGTATATTAATTGGAGTCCAAATTTATATCAATTTTTACCCTACTAAAGTTTGTTTTCCGATACCATGAAGAATCATTTATGTTCTACAACAACATTTTTAATTTTAATATAATACTTTCATTAAATAACAGTGTATATCACTAAAAAAATAACAATTTTACCAACTAACAGGCAAGGAACTTCACTGCATTTCGTTCGTTTTGAACATTTCATTTGCGATCTTCCTATCTGGATAACAGATGGCAGCACGGTCTGTGTCGCCGGCGGCCGGCGTCAGAGCACATCGCTCTATTGTGAATAGCGCTTGTCGCTGGCGGCGAGCGTCGGACCCGAGGCTCCATCGTGAAAACCGCTTAACGCGGGTAAAAAAACGCCAGAAATCGGCGGTGATGGCGGCCGAATTGCGCCGCGCTGCTCATGACAGGACTCTAGTTTGCCGTTGTCGTCCCCTATATGCAGTTAAGCAGGGCTGGCCTTTGATATAAGCAAAGAGAGCAGTGACCCTCTAACGCGCAATGAACCCGTTTCACTACCTCCATAGGCCGAACATGTGAAGAAATAAAGAAAAAAATGACTGGGCTAAATTTTTGAATGTACACTTAAATTGTTATTTTAAATAATACCAAAAATAATTACGTTTACAAGAAAACGCTACTTCAAACACATTATAACTACGCATTTAACAATCATCCAAACCCGTTATCGTGTTGCGAAATAGAAAGGGGGCGTGGAGGCAGGTATTATGACTACAGGCTATTCACGGTAAAGTGAGCATTTTTGGACGCCTCATTTGGTGTAAAAGTCAACAAATATATTTTTTATTTTGACCTCAGACATATACTTCCGAGTGCAGTGGAATACACACTCTGTGTTTATTACTTACATGGCAATATTGTTGAAGGATAAAACAAATTCTCAAAGGAAAAAGTAACTAGGCCCTCAAAAGGGCTCACTTTAGCGTGAACAGACTATACTCACTCCTTCGCCCGCGCCCACCGGCACGCACTTTGCTGCACTTATTCGTCAAAATCGCAGAGTTCTGCTGCTGTCATCAGACATGGAAACACATGCGTGGTCTCAATTTCCATTGCCGTTTCACATTATTTTAATAATAATAAAATAATTCGAAATGTAATAAAAAAAAACCTTGTGGCTCTATTCAATAACTGACACAGGTCCAATATCAATATTTTTACTAGGAAGGTTGGTGAGGGGGGAAAGGGGAGAAATATTGTCCTCTTACACTTGAGAAATCTCAAGGACCAGCTGTGTATTTAAGCAAGACAAATCTATAACTTAAAATATTTCCTTGGTCAGTATAGAAAAAAGAGCGCTGATTCACCTCCGTGTGAGTAGTAACGGAGCTACCCACTACCCCACCGAGTCCTCCATGTAGGGGCAAGATATTACCGAAATTTGAAAATATGTAATTCGTAGGAACAGGAGTTTTTTCGCGAGAACTTTTCAAGACCTGTCGTACTACTAAACACTTTTGTTCACGTGCGCTTTCGTGGTTGAACGATATAAAATGTCCCGTGCCTCAAGTGTCTGACCGCGAACCATGGACGTTCAGTATCAGTGTTCTTTATTACGATTGGCCCAGTCAAATAAGAACACGTATTCTCACATAGACACGCGGCCAATAACCAAAGGAAGTCGTGGTTGTGGGCGTAGTATATTGAAGTATAGCATGACCATAAATAGTTTCGCGAAATACACTTGTCCCTAATAATGAGTAGTTATTGCGGTCATCGCATATTGAAGTGAATACGTTTTTTAATGTGTGGCCGATTGTGGGAGACAATCCAGAAAATCTGATGATAACAAAATCGGGGGATACGGTTTGGCACTGCAGCTCCGAGTATATTGTCTACATTCAAAATTCAATTACACCACTCGATTGCCTCTAAACCTGAACATTAAAAATTTATTTTCTTTTAAATAATTCATTTAATATTTTTATAAATTTTTTTTTTTTTATTTTTTTTTTTTTGGGAATTGTTGGGAATTTTTGGTGTCAAGGTCAAAGGTCATGGGCCAAGGTCAAGATTACCGATCTAACATGGGGGTTAAAATGATGGATAGAACCAAGATGGCCGATGGCCGCCTCCGGCTCCGATCCCTGATCCCGTGTATCGACTTGGCATATCCTGTGCCTATAAAACCAATATGCCAACCACTACCCCGCCCTCGAGAAACGAGCCTCCCAAATCCTTCCAATGCCTTTCTGCGGCTCGTTTTTGTAACTGGTCGAATCGCTGCTTTTCCGAGGGAAAAACGGAAATTTTGAGGATGAAAAGGGGAAATTTTGAAGGAACCAGAGAGAAATGGGAATTTAAAAACGGCGGAGGCCGGTTCCCGCGCTCCGGTACCCCTTCCTCTTGCACTCAAAAATCTATTTTCTACTACTGTTGGTGTCGTTCTTATAAAGTTTATTAATATATGCTCGGTAGTTGAAAAGTTATTTATGGGAGACATACGACATTTCCGATTTCATAAGTCTATGTTTCCAAGTAAAGTTGATTAAATAATAAGCTTTGTGTGTGAAATGTTAAAATAATTTGCCCACATATGATATTACTTACAAATCAACTAAGTGACAAATGACAAACATGCATACACAACGCAGCAATCACTCATATATACAAAGAGGGTTTTATTAATTACTTGTTGAAGTGTAACTAATTAATTGTACTTTTTTGAACGGGCAATAATGATGGATATAGTTTCCTAGGCTGATGTCTTATGTACTCATCTTACAAAATAACTTTGATCGTAACTGCTCCGAACACAGCCCCTTCTAACAACAAATAAACAACATGGAGAAGTAATTAATCATGCGTGGAGGAATGCCATGTTTGACTGTTGCTCAAGAACAGGTTTGATATTTGTCGCCGGAGGACAGTCATTACCATTTATGAAGCAATTTGAACAGTATAATAGGTCCGCATCAAATAATGTAATAGCATCACAGCGTGGGATTAACTCAGGCACGCTAATTTCATCCAGGAGGTATTTTGGAATGTAACACTATTTTCTTTTTTTTTTTTGGAATTGGGGGGGGGGGGGGGGGGGATTTCTCGTCCAGTCGGTTGCCAGCTCTAATTTCCGAAATAATTCGATGATTTTCTTGTTAATTGAAGTTGACTGAAACCATGGCCTTGAAACTGACCTTGATAACTAACTTGATAACTGACTTGATAACTGACGCTATTTCTCAACCGTTGTGCTCTATCATTCCTTTCTTATACTTGTTATTTCGAAATTATTTCCGAGCATGATGACTTGAAATACAGTATAGTGATTTTTATCAACGAATAATTTTCCCACGGCTATCTATGTGACAAAAAATTCAATTAGAATTGCTAACATTTATTTAATTATAATAAAACGTTAGCTCTGTATGTGCAAATACTTTTGATACTATACATTTTTTAAGTACTTAGTGCTGTCACACAGACATGGAATGACTTCTAGATTGACTAAAATCGATCTTCGCAATTCCTAATCGTGCGAACAGTAAATATTCCTCATAGACGTGATGGTAGTGGGAGAAGTATATTCATTTTAATTCCTTGGAAATATAGCATTAGGATACACATCCCGAGTGTCGCTGTAAAGTCAATCTGATGGATAGTGAAGGATGCAATAAAAACTGGATATGCTAATGTCCTTCACCACCAGAACTATAATATATGACCACAGCTGCACCATTCTCTTAATTACCCCGTCCATTGAGCGGACCAGGAAAATAATCCAATCTGTATTCTTCCGGGCTGGAGTACAAAACAGGACGTCAATCAGGATTGAAATTATACTATGCGCAGGAGACTCAATTACAGAACGGTCAATTCAAATGACAATACTCATTCTGTAAACTGGATTTGGAAACCATTATACTATGTTCACTAAAAAGTAAGACTTTTTGTGTACAATAACTGAGCGTGAAAGCTCATTTACAAAATGCCGAGAAAGAGAGGGAAAGTAATTATTCAAAACAATTTTTTTTTTTTTTCAAAAAGATTAAGTGAAGAAATTTAGACGACCCTTAACATGGAGGTCTTGAGAGCCGATGAACGTTTTTGAGGTGGGTATGGAGCTGCGCCGGAGTGAGGGGTTGGGTGAGGCGGGAGATCTCCGAGAAGGCCCGCCGACCAACGGCATCGTCCGGCAGGATGCGAAATTGCGCAGTGACCCGGCCGGAATGGAGCCCGGATCGCCTTGGTGGGAGGCGGGCAGGCTAACCGCTCAGCCACCGCGGCACCTTTTAAAAGAGGTTCCCGAGATAAGTTTCCTTCGCAATTAAGTGACTTCAGGGCGGGACACACGGGTGTACTGGACACCATAACGAAACAGTTTATGGCAAGAGCCCTGCAAAAAAAAAATTACAATTGCGAAAGACTGGAGTTGATCACTTAAAATAATATTGTAAAATGAAGTGGAAATGCGAGTAAAATTTTGCCCGGAAATAGTTACAGAATTACGGACTCTGCGATTCCTGAGTAAACAAGCTCATTTTAGCTAATTGTATGTAGTTTTCTACTGCCGTACTATTACAAAGGTAGCATTACACAAAGTGTTGATACTTGAACAGGTCTTTATAGACCTGTTCAAGTATCAACACCTTGTTCTGTAAAGGAGCAAGATATTATAAAAACCAAATTCGTACTAAACTAAACATTAGCAATTCGCCTATACATATTGCGTATGTTAAGTACCGTTTCCGGTATTACTGAAGCCTTAGAAGTGTTGCCACCAATTTTTTTTTTTTTGCCAATTCTTAACGTACCCGGGTAAATGTTAACGTACCCGGGTAAATGTTAACGTACCCGGGTAAATGTTAACGTAACGCTACTCTCCGACTTACTAAACAAGAACTATCACATTCTAATTACATCAACGAAAATGCTCCCTGATAAAGTGAGCACTTTTGAAATCAATCTTAGAAAATGTTCACTGCTCCTACCTGCATTTATTTTAATGAACGCAATGAGTGACATGTGCCCAGTAAAGATGGTAAAATCAGAGGGAAAGTAGTTCCATATCTTAACGTCAAATAAAAATTTTTAGGTAACCATTTCTAACAACTAAAATTATTTATTTCCCTTTCTACTTTTTTTCATGTATCGAAGTGTAAAAAAGAGCAGCTTTGTGAAATATTTACTTTTTTAAGAAATTCAGATTTTTGCTTGACTGAAGCATGAATAAAGTGATGAAGCCCATGGCAGAGTTCCATAACGCGGAAGGATACACGATGTGCACACAAATAGATCTTAGGCAGGGCTTTAGAAAGTGCTAATTTTACCGTGAACAGCCTATAAGGTGAATAATTCAGTGTTTTGTTAATACGGGCTCTTTTTTCACTTATTAACGGTATATTTCAGCCAACAAAACCTTTATTTTAAAGGAAATTTTTTCCACCGGTAGTGGTCTCGGAGATGTAGTGGTTAGACTACTCCCCTCCCAACTAGACGAATCGGGTTCGATGTTAAGCGACGTCGCTCCCGGTTTTTTCACATGTCGGAATTGTGCCAGACGATGCCGCTGGTTGGTCGGCGGGTTTTCTCAGGGATCTCCCGTTTCCCCCGCTACTGCAGTCTGGCGCTGCTCTATTACTCAACTCACTTCACCTTTGTCGAATCTCAAGACCTCGATGTTAGAGGCCGCCTTAATCTCTCCACTCCATTCTTCTAATTAGCACTTACCGCAACTCCCACCCAAACTGAATAGTTATTCTGTATACGCATTTCGATAACTCAATTAAAAATTGCTTTTTAACTGTGTTGGGGACACGGCCGTTTTTTTTTTTTTTTTGCGTGAATACGTCTACGTTGACGCGCTCGGGCGTCTTGAGGTTATTTTACGTTCCCGGCGCCGCTTCACTCTATCACATGGGCTTTTATGAGTATAAATAGATTGCATTTGAAATACTCTTTCCAACCGTACACGATTTCTGTAATTCAACTTGGCTTTTGACGGTTTTAGGCCGAAATTTTGTTAAGTTTTCTTAATTATTTTACAGTAAACACATACAACTTCACCATAACCACGCTATAGAAATGTTTTTATACACGCAATCGATTGATCCTGATGAGAGCTGTCGTTTTAAACTTAAAACAGTATCGTAGCTTCTCCTAATCGAAAGTTATAATACGCGGAATTCATGAGGAGCGGCAAAATGAACTCAAAACTGCGCTTCCCCCCCCCCCCCCCCCAACTCCGCAACTCCCCAACCTCCCCACCCCCTCTCTCAACGTAATATATTATTTTATCCTTTGGTAATAGAGTGGTGTAATTGCATTTTGAATGTAGACTATAGATTCGGATCTGCAATGCCAAACTCTCTCCTCCGATTTTGTTATCATTGGATTTTCTGGATTGCCTCCCACTATGGTTGCAAATTTGAAGACGTATTAATTTCAAAAGAAAAGGAGTGGACAGATTTTTATTTATGAAACTGATTTTCCGTGTTTTTTTTTTTTTTACGTAGATTGTTGGATAAATCGTAACAAGTTTTTTGAGTACCTTGCATATCTAAATGAATATATTTCATACTAGTAAGCAATAGAAATAGACGTGGTAACCTTTTGTTGTCCCCAAAGCCAGTCGTGAGTGGAACCACGGAATGCCTACCCATAATAAAGCGATACTGTTGCATCTGTTACGAACTACGACCGTACACTATGACAAGATGGCCTCATTACAACATGGCGCTGGGCCGTCAACTATTCAGCACCGGACGACACAAAGAGCACACAGTAACTTTCTCGTTAATTTTAACGTGCTCATTTAATGATCCGTCACTGGTAACACGTTTAATATTAAGTACTGCAGAATTTCATGTGACAATAGGGTTGCTACCCTTAATTTACCTAATAACATTAATGGCAGATATTGGTTTTGCTGTGGTTGCTGACATTTGTTCAACTACACACTATGGTGGATCATATATTTCCATTTCAAGTACTTTCTGTAAAATTTGCAATAAACATGTGTTTCCGCTCTCTATCGTCAGGTGTTTGTACGGCCCTTACGAAGCATATGTAACATACAGCGTGTTTAGGAAACATGAGTACAAACTCGGGCACGTGGTTCGTGACCGGAAAAGAGGAAGATTGATACAGGACACCCATGGTCCACCTCAAAAATAAGGGTTGTAGAAGCTCCTAAAGCCGGAGGGCGACAAGCATATTACGTAGGATACTAAACAAAGTACTTGCGTTAGAGGAACAAAATCGGTATATGGATTAATTAAACCAATATCTTTGATAAGAAGGTATGGTCGGTTGTACACACCCCCATAATGTAAATAATAGGGGTTGAAACCCTTTGATTGCATGCAACATTTACACCGTGTGGTTCAACTGATTTCAGATACCATTCGATGACGCAGGACGTCATAATTAGCAAATACGCCCCCCCCCCTTTTTAGTTGCAACTCCCTAGGAACCACCGTTTCCGTGTAAAATGCAAACGAAGGGTACAGTGGTAGCAAGGCCATGGCCTGGTGAGTAGGCCACACGTACTACACATGTTGGTGGTATGGTGCACGATGTTACATGTCGTGCCGGACGATGCCGCTGGTCGACGAGTTTTCTCGGGGATATGCCGTTCCCCCCCTTTCATTCCGGCACTGCTCCAAACTCACCTCAATCACCCTCATCGGCTCTCAAGACCTCGCTGTTACGAGTCGCTAAGATCTCTTTATTCGGCGGGGAATCCCCGCTGAATTCCTCCGGGTGTAGGAAGGGTTGCCTACTCACTAGGCCATGATATTGCTACCATCGTACCCTTCGTTTGCGATTTAACTGGAAACGGTGGGTCCTAGAGAGTTGCAACTAGAGGGTGCTTATTCGCTAATTACGACGTCCTGAGTCATCCGATGATATCCACAATCACTTTAACCTCACGGTGTAAATGTAGCATGCAATCAAAGAGTGCCAACCCCTATTATTTACATTATGGGGGTGTGCACGACGGACCATACCTTCCTTTTATCCAAGATATTGGTTTAATATAATCCGTTTACCAATTTGTGTTCCTCTCGCGCAAGTATTTTGCTTAGTATCCCACGTAATATGCTTGTCGCCCTCCGGCTTTAGGAGCTTCTACAACCCTTGTTATTTGAGGTGGACCATGGGTGTCCTGTATCAATCTTCCTCTTTTCCAGTCACGAATCCCGTGACAGAGTTTGTACACATGTTTGGTAAACACGCTGGTTATTTTATGTCGATGAAATTTTTTCATGTTGAATACGCTGGCAGCGTTTGTCGGTGTTTCGATAGCTCGTCCTGTACACATCCAACCTATTGTTTGTTGCGGAATAACCTAACAAAGCTAGTCGGCTACAGGGTTGTGAATTCTAGCGTCGTGATAAATAATAACCAGAACTTAGCAGTTCCCCAGTTGTTTGTAATAAGGTCTGTACAATGCTCCGGTTTTTTGGGCTCGTTCAGTATAGATGAGGTAACAGGACGCCGTCGCCAAATATATCCGACTGTCCTACTCGAGGAACACCCGCGAATAGGAGAACGAGTGTGGTGGAGAGAGAGCGAAACTCAGAGGTGAGAAAATCTTGCCACCCTCTCCCACTTACCCGTAATCTTATATGACACGTTTCTAGTAAATTGAAAATTTAAGTTCCAGTAGGAAAAACGTGACATTAGATGTTTTGCTCTGTTTCATATATCGTCAATAAAATTTGACAGACGTTGTGACCAGCCTACACAGCATGTAAACAGTTGAAGCCCCCATTTGCAAAGTACTGTGTCAGCTGATGGTTGTTGCAGGATTCGTGTTATTATGTTGGCGCTCTTTGCGACGATTGTAGAAGAAAATATTAAAAACTATCATGTAAAAAATTTGTGATAATTACAACATTTATTGTTAAAATTACGCTCACAGATCAATATATATTTTTTCTGAGATATAGAGCACGGGCTTAAAAAAATGATTAGAAATATTATGGTAGAGCTGCGAACATCACGGTTATGTGAAAGGTCTCCACCAATCTCCGTTGAGTCTATGGTCTCCACCCGCTCGGTGAAAAGCCGTTGCCATTGTGCTCTCTTCTGCTATAATTGATCTATATGCGAGAATTCCTTGCTGGTGATGTTGGAATATTATATATGGAGTGAATTACTTTTGTATTGACGTATTTCATTAAGTGTAGTTAGTCGTAGGTGTGTTTTTAGAACAGTCTCCTCAGTGAAATTAATTATCGACACGTGTCTGTGGCTTTGTAAAATGGTTAGTTGTGTGCTGTGGTCCTCCGTTTTCTGTGGCCATCGCGAAGCACGGGCGAAAACGTTGTGCAGTTTTATTTTGTTGGTTTCAAGTAATAGTTCAAGTGTTTTGTTAATCGTAAAAGTCGGCAAATAAATTATTTCTTATCAGTAGCTGACAAGTGATTTTAGTGAATTAATCATCCACAGTTCGGCAACTGTTTAGGAATTACGAAGTGAACAGTAAGTTTGTATATTTTGTAAATAATGTTTTCTTAAATTGTTGTTAGCATATTTGAAATGTGTTTGGACTTTCATTTCATTGAATCCCTAACGATTTCTACGTAGAAGTTATATTTGCTTAACATATTTACAATGTGCATTTCGCACATAGATATTAACAGTGACGTATTTATTGCGTATGTTCTTGCGGGAGGTTTTCAAATGCACGTGACCTAAATAAGCGACCTTATAGTGTAGTTCATTATATAAAAAAGCGATGATGTTTATCTTTTGAGCATTTCTCGCACCGGTACGAACAGTGACACATTTATCGTATTCAGTTCTTTCGATTAAGTTAAAACTTTTGAGCAATAGTAAATTGAATGCTTTTTTCCGTACGAGCAAAATTTTCCACAGCATCATCGAAACAATGCAAGTTCAAATCGCTACTCTCATAAGCATAACCACAAGAAAAAAATCGCGTCTCACGAAAGACGTTAAACTATAGTTCACCACCCCACCAATAAAATAAAACAGAACCCCAATTAGTATATAATGTGGTCATAACAAAAATAAAACCGGTGGGAATGGCAACCAGCTATACTAGCCTAATTGCTGGACAGAAGTTGTCAGTCTCTCAATGATTGCCATTGGATACGTAGTTTGTTTACAAAGATAGTTTTCTTCACCGATAGAACAGCTGTGGCTGAGGGATACATGGTGACTGCACTTTTTTCGAGAACTGTCAGTATTTACTGAAGTTATACGAAATGGAGTATATAAATAACTAAACAATAAATTTCAGTAACTAAAATTAAACATAGTATCGTCAAACAAAATACAACAATTACGAGGGCAGATGCAGTAGTCAAGGCAACTACTGTTTATCTCCCGAAAATGACCCAAAGCACGAAATGTACCATGTACAGTTGAAAGTGTACGACATGCACGTTTTAAAGATGACACCGCATGGGGTATGGTTGCAGAAATGTCCGGTAAGGAACAAAGGCAAAAATAGCTGCTTGAAATCACGGTTTCATTGATATATTCTCGTACAAACTGTATACACTCATGTGAACGGGTACGTATCGTACGTGTAGGAGCTGTTAAACATCCTTGAACATAGTCTTCGAGGTTGTCCATGGTTCGTTGCCGGTTATGAGGCAGACGTCGTCACAGTATTTCGACGATAGGTGGCGCACATTGACGTATCTAATGCAGCCGATGCTATTTACCATCGCAAAGTGGAGAGGGTACTGGGAACATCTGCGCTGTAGTCGCGCAGAAGAAAATTTAATTCCTTCATTTGATTAAGGGTGGGATAAAGTAGGGTGTTTGTTAGTTCGCGGAGATAGACTTTGTGAGGTTAATGAATGATATGAAATGTGTGGAGCCGCTGCACAGCCCCAGTGGCGGGGGAAAGAACTACGCCACCCGCCCTCATATGTCAGTCATCTCTCTGGAAGTAGAAATAAGGCTAAAGTAAAAATTGGGAAGGGGGCTGGCGGGGGCGATGTAATGAAATGAAATCACCTACTGTGGTATTTCGTTTGCTCACCGCATATTCGGAAATTGGGAAGGGGGCTGGCGGGGGCGATGTAATGAAATGAAATCACCTACAGTGATATTTCGCTTGCTCACCGCATATTCGGAAATTCATCGATGAATCCACCAGTGGTTGACACACCGGTGTCCACCGGTTGAGACATTTTTCGAACATCAGGTTGATTTTTAGCGGTGTTTTCGTCGGCTTTCAAATACATATTAGTATCATCTCACTCAAATTTTAAAGTTTTCATCGCCCGCTTGTAAAACTCGACATCTGAATTATTTTGGTATATTTTGGAATGCTTTAATTATAGAACAAAAAAATATAAGTTCTAAAGAATCCGCTTTAACTTATTTTTTAGTTCAAACTATTGCCTCAATATTACTTCTAATATCAGTTATTATAATAATAATTAATAATCAAAAAATAATCCTTTACTACGAAAGAATAAGAGAAATATTATTAATAAGATCTTTAATAATAAAAAGAGGAATCTCACCATTTCATTTTTGAATACCAAAAATAATAGATTGATTAAATTGAAATAAATGCCTTATCTTAATAACATGACACAAAATTACACAATTAATAATAATATCAATAGTAATTAAAATCAATATCATTAATATCATTAGGGGCGTTTTTAACTTTAATTCTTCAGAGAAAGCGTTCGAAAATTCATCGGTTGATGTTTCGGTGCATATCCACCAGATCTGCCAGATTATCAGGCCGGTGGATCCGATGGTTAAACCGGTTCAGCAGGACTCACCAAACGATTAATTTTCGAACGTCCGGTGCGCACCGGTGAATTTTCGAATACGCGGTCAGCTACGCCAAGAAGTACAACGAGCGTGGGATACCGTACCCCAGAAAAATATTCATCATTTGTACGACAGTTTACATGACTGAATTGCTGCATGTGTGGCTTTTCGGGCTGGTTACACGCCTTACTGGGGGGGGTTACAACTGTATGTGTTGCATTTTATGTTCTGGATGTTCTACAGTCTTGACGTTTTGAGCAGTCCCACATACAAACTCTAATTTAGTGTGTAAACGTTGGGGCGGATAAGTGTATTCCTACAGGATGTTCTTAAATTAATTTCTAGTGTACATAGCTACGGTGTGTTCTACAGTCCTCTGAGAAGTTTTATGTTATTATGTTAGGCACGGAAGAGATACGTTTCTAGACAAATTGTAATGACTATACGTAACAAAAACGAAATAACGTAAGTAACACAAAACATTACAAATACATTGTATGTTGCGAATGCAGTGTAAAACTGTGGAACACAATTCAGCATTGACAATTGCTAACAAAAATTCACGCAGTATACTGTCTTATACCTACTTCTACAGTACGGTACTACGTAATATCACTCTCAGTTTTAATTATAATTACATATTCTAAAAGAAAAATTATATTCGCTTGAAAAATTAAACACTATGCTTGCAATTTACCCTTAGTTGGCATTGTACGAGTTTCAAAAATGGCGAAATTTGTTTAAAAATAGATAATGTGTTTGATTAGGACATACACACAAACATAGGCACAAGTATTATTTTATAATTATTTCTTTCCGAAGAAAGTAGTCTGGAAATAAGCCACAATGAAAAATTGTGTAAAAGAAAATACGAGATGTATTAAGGGTGGGTGGATTCTTATCGTGCACACATACGATAAATTCTCCCTTTCTTCTTACGGTCGAAACATAACTCTTACCTTTATCGACGGGCCAAGGTAATTAAAACCCGGAAGATGTTACTCTAAGGAAGCAGGTGTTACTCTAAGGAAGCTAGCTAATTTTGGTGCGCAAAAGACGTGTAACACGGGAACACACAACTCATATATGAATTTGATAAATTAGGACTGGTAATTACCCTTAAATTTATCAGCAACACGCAGGATAGTATTAAAAAATTAATGCTGCTCTCGAGTTGTCTCCTCCAGGACATCTGAATATCAGTAATTTTTCAAGCAGGTTTAAAGTTATGCAGGCAGAGATATATGGCGAAATTATTGTGCGGCGTATGACATCGTGGGTTAACATGTTGTCTTCTTGACGGGAGAACATTATACTAATAGAAAAAATTATTTAACTATTCACGTTTTTAAACGGGTCATAGAGAGACCCATGCCCGTCCGTAAAGTGCGACGTATTCGTGCCTCGGGTCTGAGGTAGGCCTACTTTGGCAATTAGATCGGAGGAAACTCAATGGGCATTCGAATACGCTTCATGTTGGGAGAGGTAGACGTCGTAAGTTAGTAGTCGTTGACATAAACTCGAGATGATTAAGGCATTGTAAAGAGTAGAGACAGCTATTTGGGAAGGCAGTTTTTACGTGAATACGTCTTTAAATTTGCAACAGTGGGAGGCAATCAAAAAAAAATACGACGATAAAAAAATCGGGGGATACAGTTTGGCACTGCAGCTCCGAATCTACAGTATACATTCAGAATTCAATTACACCACTCGATTGCCAAAGGATCAAAGAATGTGTTACGCTGAGTGCGGATTGCGAAGCATCACGTGGCAGGAGGGGGTTGGAGGGGCGGCGCAATTTTGAGTTCGATTCGCAGGGTTTCATAAATTCTGCGTAGTATTGAGACAAGTACGCTTATAAATGCGCATACAGTTTGTCTTTCCGTCCCCGGCCTATTCTCTACGCAAGACCGTTTTCACCTGTCCGCCACGGAAAGGTATTGATCGGAAGACGTGTGTTTAAGTGCACTACAGAAAAATTGACAATTACGCTAAAAAAAAAAAAAAAAACTTGCTTTTAACACCCATAAACACTTACGTTTGTTTTGAAGAATTGAAGTTGTTGGATGTACGACTCGCAGTAGCGTAAATACCGCACAAATTACGTTTCTTTGTTGGGCTGGCACCCATCGCGACACAGCCCCCGAGCATTTGCTAGTACACTGTCAAGTACTGTTCGCCAGGCTGGTGTTGACGCCTGCCGCCGCTAGAGTTCAGCAGTGTTCCTTCTTCGTAACGCAATGGAAGGACGGGCCTGGCCAGCGCAAATACGAATGGCTGATTTCAAATGCATCGGAGATGACTTCACATATAATGCACTGGACTGTTCTTTACTATTTGTGAATTATAGAAACCCCGCTAGGGGGTAATTGAGAGACTGATTTTCCCGACAGTGGCTCGACATGGGTGGATGATTGTAGCTACCCCCATAGCGAGGCAATGATCGAATTTTGTATTAATCGATGGTAAAACCTTGTATCGGGGTCAGACGCTTGGCTGAGAGGGAAGTTTCCCCAGATAACAGGCCAGGTATTTCGGTTTGATCACTGGTTAAATAATAATGTGATTGCAGGAACGTCATTTTGAAGCTCTGATTTTTAATTTATAGTCAGGATATTTTTGGATAAACATGAGCAGTACAAACAAGTATTGCTGCACAACACAATAAGGAATTGCTTCCAATTTTCTAATATGATATATTAGTAAATATGAATGGAGGAACCTTCAATATTTCTTGTCAAAAATAATTCTAAATTTTCCTGAAAATGATACTCTTTACGTTGTCAGTTCTCTGCCATTCTTGCTGATCGAATAGCTTTATTCGTGGTCTTGTTTCGCCAGGGCTTAGAAGTCAAAACTTTTTCTTAGTTTTAATTTGAAAATTAGGTGAATTTACATTTTTGAATAATGAATTGTGTAACAGAAGTAATAGAAATTTACCTTAAAAATACATGTTAATAGCCATGGAAAATCTTAGGTGGCCAGGTTTGGGAGATATAAAATTTTGCGTTTGTTTTACAAAGCCAAAGATAAAATTTTTAAGTTGCTGTCAATGTTATGGCTACGGAAAGTTATGGATGGCACTGCAGTATGATTCATATTTTACATATTTTACATATTTTAATAACTTTTGAATATTCTAGTTTTGGAATTATTTTTGTCTCAACACTTGGGTTGTAGTATAGGGGTAATCTTTGTGAATGTTTTAATCCATTTCGGTGAGAAAAACCAAAAGAAAATATATATTCAAAAGAGTCCTTGTGGGACAGTATTTTTTATAGACACATGTAGTTTTTTCTGAAATATTATTGTAAACTATCAGTTTTTCTTTAAAATTGTAGATGAATATTGTTACGACCATTTTGGGGTTGCGTAATGTTTCTCCAAAAGGAAAAAAAATATTGTGCTATATTAAAAATAAATATGAATAATTTCATGTTTCAATTTGGTAGTGTAGTTTTAACCTTATGCAATTTAATGCAGTTTTGGTAGTATATATATTTTGCTTCATTGGCCACGATTATGCATACTCTATACTTGTTTCCTTATATCACTTTTTTTTCTTTTTTTTATTACTATTCTTGGAAATTGTATATTTGAGGTGCCCTGGGTTCTCAGGGCCTCAGTATAAATTTTGACTAGGAGAAGCTATGACGCTGGTTTAAGTTTCAATTGACAACTCACGTCAGGGTCAGTCGATTTCGTGTGTAAAAACATTTGTGTGGAGTGGTTATGATGAAACTGTTTGCATTTGCAAATTTAAGAAAACTTAACGCAATTTCGGCTTATACTCGTCAAAAAGCCAAGTCGAAATACAGAAATCGTATACGGTTGGAAAGAGCACCTCAAACGCAATTTAGTGGTACCCATAAAACCCCATATGATCTAGCGAAGCGGTGCCGGGAACGTAAAAAAAAAAAAACATCAAGGCGTCCGAGCGCGTCAACGTAGTCGTATTCACGCAAATCAAACGGCCGTGTCCCCAACACAGCCAAACACAATTTTTTTTTGCATGTGGATCGAGAAGCGGACGATTCTTTTATGAGGGTAGGTTAGGCGATCGAAGTACTTTATGTTTTCCCGAAATGAATAACACACACAACCTGCGGTTGTACGGACACAGAATGTTCTTTCTGGATGCGTACTACATATTCCCCTGTTTTATGACACTCCATCCATTACCGAGTCAACTTTGAATGTTGCCCACTTGCAGGAATTTATTTTTGAATTACTCGATAATATTCAAGTTTAAAGTAATATTACAATACCACCTTTACGTTAATTTTGACATAGTGATAAACTATCCTTCGTTATAAAAACTAACCATTCTATCGCGTGATAAATTTATACACCTGCAAGAGCATAAAATCGAACTACTTTCATGCAATCATTTAAGGACAGCTATATCTATTCATTTGGCTCCATACCTTCGCCTGTTTACATATTATCGGGACTCTCAGGGTTCTACATTTTATGGAATATCTGCTCTGAACACGTTTTTCAATTTCAGGCTTTAAGAAACAGACTGTCATTATGAACC
Organism: Dryococelus australis; assembly: GCA_029891345.1. Taxonomy (NCBI): domain Eukaryota; kingdom Metazoa; phylum Arthropoda; class Insecta; order Phasmatodea; family Phasmatidae; genus Dryococelus; species Dryococelus australis. The sequence continues at coordinate 21,976,723 of CM057004.1, forward strand.
CTCCATTGTCAAAAATTTTACAGATGTTCTAAATAAATCAATTTTTTTGGGTGTAACACAACTATTTTTTGTCTTTGAAAATGCATGGAAACCTGCGTCTACGTGGGCCACAAGTGGCCAATACCTGGGCCACAAGTGGCTTGCCAACAGTTGACTGACGACATGCGGTGTACTTACGGCAGGCCAGAAGCAGAAAGCCGGTGGGCCACTGCTACCACACATGACCCACTGATGGTGTTACTTTGCGTTTATTTTAAGAGTGGGATGGAGCGCTGCATTTTTGTGAAATAGTTGTTCGCGCTAATACACGTATCTGGGCAAATACATGTAAAATGACTTTTTAATATATAAAAGATAAAGACAATTATATATGGTAGTGTTTTTTTTTTTTTTTTTTTTTTTTTTTTTTACTTTTGTCATATTACATGTATTCTTGAAGAAAAAATTGTGAATATTGTCAAAACTCCCATTTTTAAAGCTTGTCTACGCAGTTTCCTTAAGCGGCAAGAGAAAAGTACAAAGATAGGGGAGTAGTTTAATTTGTGATCTTTCATGGCGTTGAACTCCTATGTAACATATCTAATTTACACAGTACAGCGTCACTACGGAAACACTGCACGCCTTGCGCACAGAAGCGATGAGACACTAGGTGTGCGTGTTAGTGTCGCCCGTATCGCTCCCTCGCTTCTTGACCTTGGACGCGGGGTTCACAGGAGGGTCCATCCCACTCCTAAAAGCAAATAATGAGAGTCTGCATTTTGTTGAGATTCTATTTGTGGTGTGATGATACTATGTTCACAAGAGACGTAGTCTTCAGGACCCACATGAAACACGTATCAAGTTATATCAACACAAATTTGCAGTTAACATTTGGGATGGACGTTACATAATTGGGTAGTACATTTTCCCACCTACCCTGAACGGCAACACTTACCTTCGATTTGTTATGAAAGCCCCGCCATGCAATCGTTACACAAGGTTTCGCCTAAGTGAAGCGACAGTAACGAGGACACAGTTTGGAAAACATGAAAACTAAACATTCGACCAAAAGTGCAACCTGTAAACAATCAAAGAAATACGCCGAAGATAACACAACATGTGGGTCCAGCCAAGTCAGTAGTTTCACCGGTAAGCATAACATTCCATCGACAAGACTCCACCCACAAGGTACGGCGGGGACCAATCAGAATCCATTACGACAATAAACACACGTGGTGGGGTGAGAAGTGTGGACGGAGCTACGAGGGCCTGAGAAGACACAGTTGGTGACTCGAAGGCAGATGGAATGGCAGCAGCTTGTCCAGGTGCGAGACTTGGTGACTCCCTTGTACCATGTTTCTGCTTCTATATCTTTCACTTACCCTTGATACCTGTATTCCTTCTCTCCAATTGGCCAGATCATAAATTATTCATGTTTAATTGCAATAGTCACTAACCCTTTCAGGAGTGTGAACGTATATACTCGGGCAACGTTTATTTGGAAATGTCTTTGCTCTTGAAGACAAACCTTGCGCTTCTATGGTTTTACTGTTTCGCTGCACTTTATGGGAATCTAAGTAAAAAATTACAACTTGTCGCCATTTCAATTCGTAATAATAAAACTGTTAATTTTAATAATTTATCAAATAAACACGATGGGTTGATAAATATGTTACATAAGTCAAGGCAATTGATTGCCATATAGTCAACAAGCAACTCCATTGGCCGATCGACAGTCTATAATAAACGTAGCAGAGTACAGTAGGCGTGTCTTGTGTGGTCAGGGCCAATAGGAAGTACCTAAGTTAGTATAAATACAGAGACCAACACAACTGATATTGGTGTAGTATAGAATATTAGGCAGCTCACTCCAATCTTGTCTTCAGTGACAGAAAATCTGTACCTTCCTAAATCGTTAATGTTAAAGTAAATGGCTCTGGCCGAACCTTAATTAATTAGTCTTCTCTCTTACTTCTAATACGTTTTATCCCCTTCCTTCATCCTTCGAATTATGATCTAAAATGAGACTATAACAGATTGCTATAAGACGTGCTGTCTGTTTCGATGGAAGATATGCCAGGCGCAGTACGACAACAGGTGTAGTTCTTACATAACGGCGCCCGCGCCCACTTCATATACCAAACGATTCGCAATTAGACCGACAAACTTTAGGAGGTGATTCTTCATGAAAAAGTACAAGGAAAACATATGTGACATTTTATACCTAAAACGAATGTTAAGGGAGTTACGAGCCCTTAAAAAACGAGGTTTTAAATCGTATTTGTGCAAAATATCGGTAACGAAGTTAAATACAATGACAACTCTCGGAACATTATTGTATGTTATCGGGACATTCAACGTACAAGACGGTATTTAGCGCAAATACAACTTATATCTGGTTTTTTCAAGGCTCATAAATCCCTTAATATTCGGTTTAGGTATAAAGTGTCACATATGTTTTCCTTTTACTTTTTCATGAAGAATCACCTCCCGAGTTTTGTCAATTTCAGTGAGAATCATCCTGTATATACTGCACGAGAGCATTTCGGAATTACACCTTACCTGGACGACGGGTAGGGCGAGAAGATCTAATAGCTTGACCTCCCAAGTATCCCAACCTAACACACTTGAACTTCTTCTTGTGGGGTCACGTCAAATATATTGTTTACCAAACATATATGTGGAGAGTGAGAATGGACTTGACTGCGAGAGTTGATCATCTGTCTACCATCGCGCGCGGGTGTTCTGGACTGCCGTCTGCTGTCCACACTGTAAAAAAATTTCAGGTGAAATTTCCTTACATATAAGGGAAAAATACCTCTACATGTAAGGTAAAATTACCTCTTAATTGTAGAGTAAATTTATAACAAGTAAGGTTACTGTTCCCTAACCGTGCGGAGAAAGATCCTGACAAACGTGGGGGAAAAATCCCATACAAGTAAGGGAAAATTAACTAAGTTATATTGTATAATAAAATTATATTTAAAGATATCCCGGGATATTAGCACATATGTGATTTTTATTATCTATATAGTCTGACAGATAGTAAACGAAACCTGAACACTAATATTCTCGACACTTACTGCAGAGTGGGCGCGAACTATAGCCCTCTCTTACGCCAGACCGATGCGCCATCCATTACACCACAATAGCGTGACAGCTTAAGTGAATATTTGCGTGCAAAAGTAGTGTTTCTTCCGCCTGCCCCCCCCCCCAATTAAGCTGTTGAGACAATGCTGAACAGATGCACGCGTTGTAAGGTAATTTCCCCATATATTTGCGGGATTTTCCACCGCTATGTACGTAAATTTTACTCCTGATTTCGGTAATCATATTTTACATTTTGGACAGTTTGTATGACTAAACAATAAAAATTAAAGTTAAACACATATAAAATGTAACTTTCAAATATTTGCAAATGGACGGGGAGATCCACACGTCGTAAGGTGATTTTCCCAACCAAGTATGGGATTTTCCACTACCATGTACGTGAATTTTACGACAGAGTGCGGTAATTATACCTTACCCGTTAGAAAAACTATACGTCCCCTACAATTTTCTGAATATTACCATACACTTGTCAGTTAATTTACCCATTATTTTCTCCAGTGCACGTGATTGGCCCAGGCAGTGCAGCTTGGTAGGGGTCGTTTCCCGAAACATATTTGTTATATCAACATATCTGTCTCGAAGTGCCCTACCGCCCCTTAAAATTATGCCAATCAATTACCCAACAACTCGTATCTGTTTGGATTGCGTACAGTTTCCCATAGTCCGGTATAATACACTCCATCTCTTGCTCTCTGGTCGGGCACAAAAACTTCAGCCATTTGATGGTCGCCGCACCCAAAATATTATTCTGAGCTTTATGGTCACCATATGGAGTTCCAAACGCGATATGATGTAGTACTCGCACCCTTTTCTCTATCACTTATTTCGGACAACTGACAGTGCAACACATGTCTAAATTATAATGAAATCATAATACAAGTGCGACATAATATCGAGAGAAAAAAATGTGTTAAACGTCCACATGTGTCATAAAATGCTGACTTTAAAAACGAATAAGTAAAACTGAAAATATTGATTCATGTTTTAGACGAATGTGTTCAATATTACAGCACTTTAGCATTTATTTGTTATACACTGTCACGCTTAACTGAACGACTTTGAAATAAACATTTGTAAAATGTCATTGCCCCTACCGGCCATCATTTTGAGTGATGCGTTGACTTGTACGCGACCAGTAAAACTTGTGTCGATGGAGGGAAAGAGGTTACATTCCTTAACGTTGAATTAAAAGTGTTAGATAAACATTCATGAATGCTGAAACTGTCTGTTTTGCTTCCTTGTTTTTAATATCTACAAGTTTCTGAATGAACAAATTTTTTAAATACTTACACTTAAAAAAAAATATATATATATTTTGAACGACGCACGAACAAATCGACTAAGTCGTATGCAAAGTTAGTTTAACATGCGATGAAAGGATAAATAATTTCCATGCAAGTTCATCCTAAGGGAGGCTATCAAAGGTGGTCAGTTTACCGTAAATATTGAAATTGTAAATATTGAAATTGGTATTATAAAATAAATCGTTACGCCGTAAGTGCGTGAATTTAATGCCAACATTAAGAGATATGCAGCATTTTTGCAGTGAATTATGAAATGTAGTCCAGCCTTTTAATATCAACATTTATTTACAGTGTAGTATTTAAATAATTACACTGTAAAAAAGTTTTGGGAAAATTCCTAAACTGTAAAGGAAGTATTTAACCCATACTATGTATGGTAATAATACCACACATCAAGCTGCAGATATAGGAAAGTTTAACATCGCTACTATACAAAGTTGGGAACTTCCCTATGTATTTCAATGTTTCTTGAGCAAATGTAGGAACTCTATAATTTATGTGTAGGGGAAAGCATTGCCATTCCTGCTTTCTCACTAATCGCATATACTGGTGTGGTAAATATCCGAATAATTTCTTTAAGTGTATAAACTGAAAATTTCCTCACCTCTTTTATTTCGGATAGTAAAGTACTCGATAACTACGTACCTCCGATTATATAACACTGTAAGAAATTATTTGGAAATTTACCATACCAGTGTACACTCTTAGTGAGAAAGCAGGATTAGTAATGTTTTCCCTTACACATTCATTGCAGCGTTCCTACATTTGCTCAGGAAACAGTCAACTGTGTAGGAAATTCTTAGATTTGTATAGTAGCGCTGCTAAACACTCCTATATCTGTAGCTTGAATTTCCATTACAGTTTAGGAATTTTACCACAAAACTTTTAACAGTGCGGGTACATGCTTGTCATTACATATGAATAGTGGTGGAAATATTTTGCGAAATTTCGAGGGGAAGCAAGACTTGCAACGGTTGAACGAAGTTGCACAAACATCCATACGACAACGATCCACACTACATCCTCGCAGGGCAACCATAGCACCTAGCACGAAAATTGTCTTCTACAAGTGGCCGTGTATGTAGAGATGCCAGTTGAATAGCAGCAGTCGCCTTGGTTGTGAATGAATATAATGCTTTCAGTAAAATGTCATGTCAAAGCTCTCAGAAGTCCAAAGACACGATTGCTACAGAAGTCTTCGCTGGAGCCTTAGTGTTCTAGGGAACACTATGTCAACAGTTACGACAGCCTATGTTGTTACGCCATTTCTTAAAAATGATATTGTACGAACACGACAGCTCACATATAGGTATTAGAAAGTTGTTGAAATGGGCAGTGGTCCCACAGTACCTCCGAGATAAACACCTAATTATACGACTCCATATCAAACAAATCTATCCAACCAGAACAGTATGATGTAATCGTCCGTGGCAGAACCTATTGTGAAACCGCGTAATGCTTTGACCCAACAACAACGGAGCCGACAGCACAGAGATGAACATACGGCAGTGTTGAGGACTAGCTATCTGCTCCGATGAATACACATTTTCATTATTTTATTCCACCGACGGAACCATATCACATTATAATGCCCTCCTTCTACTGTAGAGAATGAAAACGCCTCTGTAATTGCGTACGGCGCGAAACCTTGACGTGGCGTGTAGAGCGACTTGTATCTCTACGCGGGAAATACCAAAACTGAGCAATAGTTCAGCATCTTACGTGATCATCTCCGGCCTGTCCTGATGACAGGCCTGTGTGCCATGAATAACATCCGTAATTCACACTGTACATTATGTTCAAGCATGGTTCGATGAGCACGAGAGTGAACTGGAATCTCTCGTCTGTCCTCCCCAGTCCCCTGATATGAACATAATTTTTCTTCTATGTGATGTTCTGGAAGACAAAAAGGGTGGTAGGTTTCCACCTTCAGCCGCTGGTTCTTTACTAGAGACAGTTATTCAACAGAAATGTATGCGTATTTTGTCAAAGAATATGTGTGACGGTGGAATAGTATAGCCGATTTGGGGGCAAGGAGATGGACACGATTACTATTTGTGCTGACTGCTCACTTTTCTCGGCTGCCGATATGGCGATGGCAGAACTTCGCTGCTGAACAAATTCCTGCCATTCCTTATTTATCGCACATACTTCCTGTTTCATTTCATTATCAACTATGTCCATCTTTCGTTTACACAGTCCACTATTTCATTTACACTGTCAATTTTCTGGTGTAAACAATTAATTCTTGTACTCACTAACTTACTACATGATATATTTTCTTGCCTATATTTTCATTTACAGAATCTATTTTCTTGTCTACATTTTAATTTTAACTATTTACATTTTCTGTTATACAACTTATTTGGGCATTTACAGTTTCATTAATTTTATAAATTTTGCTATTTACATCTTCGTTTGCACAATTAATTTCACTTTTTACATTGTCCCTCAAGCTATTTGCACTTTGCGCTCCCTTGGCTACTTATATCCTCTATAATGTTCGCAATACTTCATATCTAACAGACCTTTACCTAGTTAACATTCACTACGATTTAATTATTTTCGTATACAGCAAATAGAATTAATTAATATGTTTATAAAACACTAACTGCTTGCCTATAGACTTATTTTATTTACAATTAAATGTCTCCATCCCACTTCTGACACCAGTGGTACGAAATGCCAGAGTAGCGTATTCGAGTTCATGAAACGAAATAAAATAACAATATTTTGTTTTTAATGTATTCACACATACATTAATTACAATCTAAATATCTCTATCAACTCTTAGTCATTTTATTTCTCAGTGAGTGCAATACTTAATGTCTATCTCAACTGTAGTTACATCCCTTCTCAATGTCTCTGTTAGGCTATAGTCAATTAACTCACACTCGTAATTAAAACATGTTCAGTTGGTCTGGTGTCATCATTTAAAATGTCTTACACTCAAGTATCCAGTTCAATAGTTCAGCTCGCTGGTCATTGTCGACGGCAATCGTTGCACTTCTGGCTCGCCGTCTATCGATTAAGGTTGCGCAATCACCCTGACTCCAGGCTCTCATAAACTGAAGCTTATATCGCTTATATATGTTCACTCCCCAATCTGGAAGGTTCCCAGCACCCCGTGTATCGCTGTGAGAGGAAAGGACCTTCAACAAGAAAATTTCTTCATGTAAAGGCAGAAATTCAACCTGCCGAAGGTCAGGAGGACGCCAGAGAAGTTGTGTTCTATTACATTATTATACTTCAAAAGGCTCTAGGGAATAGACTAGGGACATAGCTACAATTTATTCTTGAGCTCCTCTCAGCTGGACTTATGGTCCTGACTCACAACACACTTGACAAAGACTCTATTAATCAAGCATACTCGTATAAATAACTAACCTCTGGCTATATAAAAATTTCTTATTTTGGGACTCTATTAAAATAAATCTTTCTCGACCCTCAATAGCAAATGCTCCACAATTAAAGCTGCTACTGAAGCAATCTAACAATCCCTCCGATATCCACTGCTATCCAAATCGGACTCACCACTGGAATATTGTATTGACGTGACGTTAAAGCCCGCACTGTGGAGAAGGCTTCGGTGTCCCCTCGTGGTGGATCTTCTCCTCTCGTGTTGTCATCTCTCGTCACTGGAGCTCGAAGTCGGTCAGCGGTGGCAGCACCCTGCGCCCTCAGTGACCCGGAGTGTGGAGAACTCGTCGGTGATTGAGTGGCGTCCTGCCGCTCAAATTGAAGTTGGCACCCAGCAACACCTCGTTTGCCATAACAGTTGGCTTATCGCGGCGGCACGCACTGGCTTCCCTTTGCCGTCGGCACCGCCCACTCTCGGCTTACCTGCTTGACCTTCACATATTCCCCTTCTCGCCCGAGCCGGACAGGTCAAGCGAACTGATGCAAAGCAGCGAGCGCATAACAATACGTTTCACATTCGAGTCATTTCCAAAGTTTTGTTATGTGGAATACCAGCTTCTGTATTTAATCCCGAGAAATTCACTAATATTTGCGCTGTGTTAGATGCAAATAATTCATCATCATCCCGATTAAATAACTATCATAAAGAAAGGAACAGAGCAGAATGAAAAAGTCAGATTAGGAATAAGGGCGTAGGGTGGTGGAACGGCGGAGTTGTTCGTGTTCTGTAATTTCGATCAGCAGGCTTCCATCTCGTCCGCCTTGTTATCGACTGAATGAATAGTTTCACCCCAAAAATCACTTCAGAATTATTTGTTTTAAACAAAGAACACTTTTTCACCAAAAAATTTCCGAAAAATTGGAAAATGTGCCAAACGAGCCCTAAAATGAGCAGACTGGATTCGAGGCTCACACAAATAAAAAATAAAATAATAATTATCATATTGGATCTGAGTGACCTTCTTGACGTCACACCCGTGACCTTGACCCCATAACCTAGGAAGAACGTGAACCCAAAATACTCAAATTAAAAAAAAATAGTAGGGATTTTTTAAAATAAAAACTTTTGGAAAATGTTGTAAATTACATTTAAAGACTTGCATGCAGAAGGTCCGTGCCTCGGTGGTAGGTGGAGCGATCAGAGACTAGGGCTCTCGACACGAATACCAGCAGATGACTGACCACTACCACCAACCCCTCCAATTTTTACTAACTTACTGCTCATTTTTCCTTGACCCCTCTCCACCCCCACCCCACCAAAAGGAGCTCCCCCTCCCAACCTTTTCTCCAATAAATTTAGTTTGTTACTCATTACATTTTTTTCTGTTGCCTCTCACTATAGTCCGACCAATTATCACCCTTTCTTATTACCTTACCACAACCGCTTTGGTTTTCAGCATTGTCCGCCAGTGTGCGCTAGTGCGGGGAATGTAGGTAATGGGACCAAAGTTGCCCCACGCTTCAGTTTCCTCATCTGATGCCAGAGATGATAAATCGCGCTCTCTTTTCTGATGTTTCTAGCATTCAGTATGGTAAGTTATTTTTTATGTTCATCTCTTTCATCAAATTCTGTAGTATATTATAAAACGTGCTCGTAATTAATTAAACTCACGTTTCCCCATGTAAGAAATAACTCTGCCGGAAATTTCGAATAGCAGCTCGGACCAGTGAGCGATTGGAATGCAGATATAAAGATGAAAAGTTCATTCAGTAGGATACTTACGAAATACCGAGGAAAGTGAATAGAAAACAACTTGTCAGAAAAAAGCCGCTGATTTCGAGAATTAACAAGGAACATTTAGCATACAAACGATCCACGAACACCTACAACAAGCAAAATATCTCAATCAATGCAAAACTGAGACACTACCAGACAGCGACTCGACCGGAAGTCTTATATGTAGCGAAATGTCTGAACTTGACAAAAACAGGATAGGTCAAGAAGTTAGAATTAGTGGAGAGGAATATTCTAAGAAAAATACTGGGACCTCGAAGAACAGAAGATGGATCGTACCGAAAGAAAGGAAACCAATAATTAAGATAATAGATTCAGTCCAGAAAAGAAGAGTCTTGTTCTTCGGACACATCAATATAATGGTCCCAGAAGATCAACCAACCAGATAACAAGATTCTTTGCGACCAGGAAAACTATGGTAGGCAGGCGTCAGGAGGTAAAAAAAAAACGGTTGAAATAGGAATACAAGAAATGGAAGTCAGCAATAGGGAAACATACACGTTTAGCATTAACAACTCCAGAGTTTCCAAGAAAGAATTAGAACCCAGACCCAAGCACCATGAATGGAAGAGAGAAGGAGAATGCAAAGCGAAGAAATGAGGGAATACTGGGCAAATATCAAAGGTGGGAATTAGCTGAAACAGAATAAACTTGATCCACAGTCGGCCAAAACAAAGAGAAGAAGAATAATAAATCCTTACGACCAACATTCCGATTTCATCTCTGGTGGTACCATCATTAACTTCAGCTGGTATGTTTATGATGTCGTCGTTGGTATTTGCGAGCCATTTGGGTAAAACCCTTGAGACATGGAATGTACGAGGGCAGCTCGGGTGATAGTCTTATCTTCCATGTTCTTCTACACCATCAATGCGTAAATTGACCAATCGATCCATCAGTATTTCAATCATTAGCCCGTTTTTCGAATAATCTCAAAATATTTCCATCAATTTCCCAATCTTTTTTTTAAACTGGCAATATTTCCATCGATATTTCGACCAATCTCTCAGCATTAATTTCAATATTTTCATCAGTATTTCCCAATCTTTCCATCAATCTTTCGCAATCTGTCCACCAATCTTTCCATCAATCTTCCAATCCTTCGATCTTTCTCGCAATCTTCCTATAAGTCTTTCGCAGACTTTGCATTAATATTGAAATCTTACGGTGAAGCTTGCAATCTTTCGACTAATCTCGCAATCGCTCCATCAAGCTTCTAACCTTTCCATCAGCATTTCGCAATAATTTCTTCATTCTTAAAATCTTTCGTCTAATATTTCGACCAATACCACTATCTTTAAATCAATCTTTTATTCATTCGATCACTCTCTCTCAATGCTTTGACCAATCTTGCAATCATTCCATCAATTTTTTCCTTCGCTCTTCTCAGTCTTACCATCTATCTATCAATATCTCAATCCCATGGATTTATTATGGATTGATAATTTATCGAAAAATTGTAGGAAAGATTGAAAGATTAATGGAATATTGCGAGATTGGTAGAAAGCATACGGACATATTGAAAGATTAGTCAAAATATTGTGGAACGGTTGAAATATTAACCAAAAGATTGTGAGATTTATGTAAATATTGATAGAAAAATTGGAATATTGATGGAGAGATTAAAATATTGATGGGAAGATTGCGAGATTGGTCAAAACATCGACGAAAAGATTGCGAGATTAATATAAATATGGAAATATAGATGGAATATTTGCAAAAATAGATGGCTAGATTGCGAGATTGATTTCAAGATTGATAGAAAGATTGGAAAATCTACGGAAATTTTGCGTATTTTAATGGGGATAAATGGAAATATCTCGAGATTGACCCAAAAATTAATGGAAATATTGCGAAATTAGTGGAATCATTGATGGAAATATTGCGAGATTGATAGAAATATTGGAGTGTTGGTCGAAATATTGCGAAAAATTGATGGAAAATTGCGAGATTGGTATAAAGATTGATGGAAAGAGTGTGGAATCGGTCAAATGATTGAAAGATTTATGATAAGACTGAAAGGTTGTTATAACATTGTGGAATTGGTCGAAACATTGCAAAATAATTATGGAAATATTGAAACATTATTTGAAAAGCTTAAAAGATTGGTCGTAAGATGGACGAATGATTGGACGATTGATAAAAATATTTCGAAATATTGATGGAACTATTGGACGACTGATGGAAATATTTTACGAGATTGGTCGAAATACTGATGGTAATATTGCGAAAGATTGTTTGGAAGATTGCGAGATTTTGGGAGAAATTGATGAAAATATTGCAAGACTGATCGAAAGATTGGATTATTGATGAAAAGATTGGAAGATTGGCGGAAAGACTATGAGACTGATGGAAATAATGGAAGATTGGTGGGAAAATAGCGAAAATAATTGAAAATTGATGGAAAGATCTCGAGATTGGTCGAAAGATTGGTCGAAAGATTGGAAAACTGAAGGATGTATAGGATGATCGATGCATTTAAGGGCTGAGAAGAGCACGAAAGATAAGACTATCACCCTAGCTGCATAGTACATTGCAAGTCACAAGGCTTTTACACTAACGGTTTGCGAATAGCATCGACGTCATAATTGGCAGTCCAGCTGGAGTCAACATGGTACCACCAAAAATGAAATCGGGATGTTGGTCGTAAGCATGCTAATGAACGAGCATTTCATATTTATATCTACGCTTCAATAGCTCGCTAGTCCGAACTGGTATTCGGGATTTTAGACAGAGATTTACTTACATGGGGAAGTGCAATTAATTACGAGCACGTTTTATACTATCCTACAGAATTGAATGGGACAGATGAACATAATAATATAATTTATCAGCCTGAATGCTGGTAACATCAGGAAGAAAGTTACGATCTGTCACCTTTCGCATTAGACGAGTAACTGAAGCAATCTAGCTCAATCTGACGGACAATGCTGAAAACAAGATTGATAGTGGTAAGGGATTAAGCGAGGGTGAATAATTGGTCGGACTATAGTGGTGGGGTGATGGGTAATAGACAATATACATAATTAATAGACAACATATATAATGAAGAAGAAGCAAAAATTGTTGGTGGAAGAGGAGTGACGACGACGTTGGGTTAGGGAAGGGGGGGGGGGAGTGTGCCAAGTGAAAATGAGTCAATTAAAATAGTAAAGGTTGGTGGTTGAAGTCAGCTGTCTGCTGATCTTCGTATCGGGAGCTTAGTAGTTGATTGCTGCACCTGCCATCGAGTATTTACAAATTTTTTATTTTATTTATTTATTTATTTCTTATTTTTTTAGATTTTTTTTGGGGAAATTGAGTTTTTTTGAGTCTATGTTATATGGTGAAGTTCACAGACGTTAGGTTAGGGTCAAGGTCACTCAGATTTAATATGGTGGTCTGGTGACGTCACAACATGGCGGTTGGTCGGCCATACAGCTTCTCTAGCGAGTAAAACAAGGTTACCAGCAGACTCGTGGCACACACGGGGCATTTGAACGCGCCAGACTGTCATCGATGCTTTTAACATCGAGGACTTGATAGCCAATGAGGGCATAGCGAGGTGAGTACGGCGCAGCGCCGGAGTGCAAGGGTGGGGTAAACAGAATATCCTCGAGAAAACCCGTCGACAAGCGGCATTGTCTAGCACGATTCCTACACGTGGAAATCCGGCGGCCTGGCTGGTAATCGAACCCAGTTCGCTTTGGTGGAATGCGGGTAGTCTAACCACCACACCACCGCGGCCCCTGCAGGTATTGTGGTACCACGGTACGATTGGTTGGCGTTTCCGGAAGTTCTCTGTGGTAACCAGAAACTTGAGACTGGACTCGTTGTGGCAGTCAACGGAAACTCCGTATACTGGAGGCGATCTGGACTGCAAACAGTCTACAGCATTGATTTTCAAAGCCCCCTGCCCCCTCCCTCCCCCAGGGAAGTGCGACGACATGCTAGCGGGGGGGGGGGGGGATGCAAGCTGTTCACTTGTACAGTTGGCAAATAGAATTCAAACATTTTTAATCGGACTGTAGCGATAACATTTAGAGATTAGCGACGGATCCTTTCCATGTTGAAACAGACACGCTGCCAGAAACCCTTCAAGAGCAGGCGTTGGAAATAAAGCATTATTCTGCTACGAAATACGAGTTTGAGAAAATTGACAAAACATTGCTTTGAATCAAGCACTTCAAAGTTTATCCCGACATAGCAGAGCAAGCACTGCGATTGCATTTAGCTTTTCCAGACACCTATTTGTGTGAAAGGGTGTTTTCAGCAGCAGTAGCAATAAAAACGATTTTGCCAGTCTTTTACGTTGTGCAATTTTTTCTATTCAACCAAGAATTGGTTAAAAATAAAATATTGTTAAAAATATGCAAGCTCATCCGTCTCATTGATGATTTGTTCACCATTTGTGTTCAGTAAGCACTAAAATTTAATGATTATATAAAACCTTTGAGATTTTTATTAGGTTTTGTTTTACCCTCATAGTAATGAAGTTTTTGACACCGTGGGGGGGGGGGGGGTATTTTTTTTTACAGAACGGCGGTGTGATAAACTAAAGTTTGGGAACCCCTGGTCTACAGAGAAGGGCTGGCGCAGCAATCGGCAGCAAGGGTGCAGATGGGTGGAATTACAAGTGTATCTTGGAGCAGCGGGCCTCACTACGAGAATGATAAAGAATTGAGGGAGTATACGACTGCACCGGTTCGGGATTTTGCGGCTGATCTAATGGCATGCTAGTTGCACGGGCATAACTTTAAACGATACGATTCATTTTCATAAAGGCTGTTCATAATATAGCAAGAACTTGTGAAATGAACATTAAAAAAATATCATTGACCTGGCGTATATTTTAACTGAGTGACATACGCCCAGTAAAGTTGGCAACGTTGGAGGGAAAGTTCTTCCATAACTTAACGCAGAATAAAAAATGTTAAATAACCATTTGTGATAACTTAAATTATTTATTTCTCTTTCCATTTTTTTAAAAATCCGTTATAGTGTAAAATGAGCAGATTTGCCTAATATTTACTTTTCTAATAATTTCACAGTTCCACTTGACTGACGTATGAATAAAGTGATGTGGCCCATGGCAGGGTTAATTTTACACAAGGCAGACGTGCATACAAGTAGATTTTAAGCAGGGCTTTCAAAAGTGCTCATTTTACTGTGAACAGTCTATAACCTCAAGAACACTGAATATTTGCTTTAATTTTAGTTTAATATTTAATCGGAAACGCCGTACATATTTTATTTTTGCTAAAGTATTGAAATTTAGACAAGTTTTTAGCCAGTTTTCCAGTCTGAAATATTAAAACGGCGTTAGATAATTGTTCACGTTTTATTTTTGGGTATTTCTTTAGATAAATTAAATATAAATAAATGGTTCCCTTTTATTAGAAAAATAATTAGCTTTTCGCTTTTTACAACCAATAAAGGGCTCAACGGGCGGGTATTGTGTCTCAAATTACGTTTATAATTATCAAGGTTCATAATTTGCACTTCACTTCTATTTCAATAACTATTTTATATTTTTCCTGTTTTTCTACATCTGCAGCAGTTATTTATAACCTGTACTTTCGCATTGTCGTCGTACAGAAAAAAAAAAAAAAAAAAAAAAAACAAGAAAGACGATTACATCAAGATGGATTCGTACAGCACTGCGGGTAGCCGAAATCAACAATCAGCTAGACTACAGAAACAATGGAGTGACGGACCACGCGCAACCAAAGTAAAAGGCAGAAGTGACGTTGAGAGCTGTGGGAGAAGAGGTCGTGGTTATAATGACTATCCAGCATGTTACTAGAGGTAAATACCCACTGACAGGTTCCCATTCTTCAAAGTCGCCTTTCTCTGCCGGCTAATCCGAAGAAACGCAAGCACTGCTTACAGTTCAAGGTCACCTGCAACGAACACAGCCACGTACTACACATATGTTGTTTACACCGAATATTCATTTCCACGAAAATAAAAGAAAAACTATAAATTTAAAGTATGAAAAAAAAAATATTCTGTTTTAAGAACCTATTACGTAAATGATTATTAACTCGGTATTTTACGTAAACATAATAAATTTAGGTTTACTGCCTTGCTCTAGTGTTTGTAACACGTGCGAAATTTTCTTTCCTAAACATATTACACAACAAAAAATATTGCTCTCATTCCAGGTGTAGTATTTGCCTTCAACGACGTTCGGAATAGACATGGCATAGGCTGTTCACGGTAAAACGAGAATTTTCGAAAGTCCTGCTTGAGATCTACTTGTATGGACGTTGTGTATTACTCTGTCTTGTGTAAAATTAACATTGCCATAGGACTCATCACTTTATTTCGGGCGTAGGTCATGAAACATTGAAATTATTAGAAAAGTATATATTCTAAAGATCTGCTCTTTGTTACATTTGGACAAATTACAAAAAAAAATAAAAAAACGGAAAGCCAATGCGATAATTTAAGTTATCACAAATGTTTACCTAACCCTTCTTACTTGACGTTAAGATATGGATACTTTACCTCCATCGTTATCAACTTTACTGGTCGTATGCCACTTAGTGCACACGTTAAGACATGGATACTTTACCTCCATCGTTATCAACTTTACTGGTCGTATGCCACTTAGCGCACACGTTAAGACATGGATACTTTACCTCCATCGTTATAAACTTTACTGGTCGTATGCCACTTAGCGCACACGTTAAGATATGGATACTTTACCTCCATCGTTATCAACTTTACTGGTCGTATGCCACTTAGTGCACACGTTGAAATATGGATACTTTACCTCCATCGTTATCAACTTTACTGGTCGTATGCCACTTAGTGCACACCTTAAGACATGGATACTTTACCTCCATCGTTATCAACTTTACTGGTCGTATGCCAGTTAGTGCACACGTTAAGACATTGATACTTTACCTCCATCGTTATCAACTTTACTGGTCGTATGCCACTTAGCGCACACGTTAAGACATGGATACTTTACCTCCATCGTTATCAACTTTACTGGTCGTATGCCACTTAGTGCACACGTTAAGATATGGATACTTTACCTCCATCGTTATCAACTTTACTGGTCGTATGCCACTTAGTGCACACGTTAAGATATAGATACTTTACCTCCATCGTTATCAACTTTACTGGTCGTATTCCACTTAGTTCATACGTTAAGATATGGATACTTTACCTCCATCGTTATCAACTTTAATGGTCTATGCCACTTAGTGCACCCGTTAAGATATGGATACTTTACCTCCATCGTTATCAACTTTACTGGTCGTATGCCACTTAGTGCACACCTTAAGACATGGATACTTTACCTCCATCGTTATCAACTTTACTGGTCGTATGCCACTTAGTGCACCCGTTAAGACATGGATACTTTACCTCCATCGTTATCAACTTTACTGGTCGTATGCCACTTAGTGCACCCGTTAAGATATGGATACTTTACCTCCATCGTTATCAACTTTACTGGTCGTATGTCAGTTAGTGCACCCGTTAAGATATGGATACTTTACCTCCATCGTTATCAACTTTACTGGTCGTATGCCAGTTAGTGCACACGTTAAGATATGGATACTTTACCTCCATCGTTATCAACTTTACTGGTCGTATGCCACTTAGCGCACACGTTAAGATATGGATACTTTACCTCCATCGTTATCAACTTTACTGGTCGTATGCCACTTAGTGCACACGTTGAAATATGGATACTTTACCTCCATCGTTATCAACTTTACTGGTCGTATGCCACTTAGTGCACACCTTAAGACATGGATACTTTACCTCCATCGTTATCAACTTTACTGGTCGTATGCCAGTTAGTGCACACGTTAAGACATTGATACTTTACCTCCATCGTTATCAACTTTACTGGTCGTATGCCACTTAGCGCACACGTTAAGACATGGATACTTTACCTCCATCGTTATCAACTTTACTGGTCGTATGCCACTTAGTGCACACGTTAAAATTATGTGCAGGTAGGAGCAGTGACTGTTTATAATGTTGATTTCAAAAGTGCTCACTCTGCCGTGAACAGCCCAGACATACTGAGTGAATTGATAAAGATACGTTAAAACAATAATTATATTATTCACTTAGGAGCTCTTATCTTAAGTAAAATACATAGGGTATCACGAATATAATGTTTCAATTAATACACCGGGAATAAGAGAGAACTATTTAAAACAATCTGCTGGGACTGCTTGGATTTGACGATTTAAGAAAACCGTTGGAGGGCGTGCGAGTGTCAATAAAAGTTAGAAATGTTCAGATATCCGCCACTATCAAGCACGATGTCGCCTGTGACATTAGAAAACAAAACGACAGGCTGTAGCTACGTTTCCCATGGGAGTGGGTTCTAGCCGTCGCAGTTAAGGTCTCCTTCGTGGCATCAGCACCCGTGGCTACGTTTCCCATGGGAGTGGTTCATAGCCGGTCGCAGTTAAGGTCTCTCGTGGCATCCAGCACCCGTGGCTACGTTTCCCATGGGAGTGGATTCATAGCCGGTCGCAGTTAAGGTCTCTCGTGGCATCCAGCACCCGTGGCTACGTTTCCCATGGGAGTGGATTCATAGCCGGTCGCAGTTAAGGTCTCTCGTGGCATCCAGCACCCGTAGGGTACGTTTCCCATGGGAGTGGATTCATAGCCGGTCGCAGTTAAGGTCTCTCGTGGCATCCAGCACCCGTGCTACGTTTCCCATGGGAGTGGATTCATAGCCGGTCGCAGTTAGGTCTCTCGTGGCATCCAGCACCCGTGGCTACGTTTCCCATGGGAGTTGCGTGGTTTAGGCCCGGCTCCACACACGTTAGGGGTTCTAGCCTACGTTGGGCATCCAGCACCCGTGGCTACGTTTCCCATGGGAGTGGATTCATAGACGGTCGCAATTAGGTCTCTCGTGGCATCCAGCACCCGTGGCTGTATTGCGAACCCGAAGTTCCTCACGTTTCCCCGGTTGCCAGATTGGGCGATTTGTCACCGTTTGGATTACTTCAAGGCAAAACTTGCGACCGAAAATTACGAAAATGCGACCATCCCAATTTGGTCGATTTTTGTAATGAATCTGCGATATTTGAGTTACTTGCAATTATTTACTTAGTGTTGGTATATTTTTTGATTGCGAACAAGTTAATTAATTCTCGTAAGTAAGATCAGTTTTTTTGAAACGGCAACCACTGTGGATGCATTCTCTCGTTCAGAGAGGCCTGAAGAATTCGTGGATTCATTTTGGGACAAGCTGGAATTCAAAACATGTGTGTTTATATAACACTAGCCTTTGGTCCGCACGGTGTTTGACACATCCTGGAGAACGTTGGCCCTATCGTCGCCTCCCGCTGTGACAGCAGACAACCAATGCACAGTTGACATCGACACATTTGTACATATGACTGTAGAATATAGCCTGCAGGTCATTGAACTCGCGAGTTTTTCAGGTCTCTATGAATAGGCTAATTGAACTTCATGCGTTTGTTTGTGTGTTAGACACGCTTTTTTTATTTATTTTGTTTATGTCTATACAATTTTCAAATTTTAAAACAATTCGTTTTTCATACACGTAAAATATTACATAAAAAATTACAGTATTTTTAAAAATGCATTTAATATAAAGTGTAATCGAATTGGGTGACATTTGGGTGACGGATGAATGGCCATTTAGACGATTTCCACGAAGCTCTCTGGCAACCCTGCCCACAGATAAAAGTCTAACGGCCTGATATCCACATATTTGGGTGGATACTTAACTCTTCCTCGCCGACCTATACGCCTCCCAACAAATGCATCCAGGAACGACCATGCGTTTCGAAAGCAATGTGGCGGTGCACCGTCCTGATGGAAAAAGCAGTCGTCATCTGGGTAGAGTCGGTGAACAGCTGATACATTATTTTACTGCGTTACGGTGCGTTAACTTTCACCAGACATTGCCCCGTCAAGAAAGAATGGCTTTAAAGTACTCTGGCCGCCATACCGCACCAGAATTTTAACCCAGGAAGATTGAATGCTTGCTCTACCACGATTTGGTGGATTTTCATCGGCCCAAAATACACAGTTGTAGTGTTTGAGAGTTCAATTCATATTAATAGCGTTCTCATCGGACCTAACAAACATGTCAGTAAATTGTTCGTTGTTGCACGTGTTTGTAACACGCTCACAAAATTCGACACGCCTATCTAGGTCGTCTTCACTCGTAGCATAACGTAACGTGATGATGGAGGGCCTCCAATTAACTTGCCATTAAAAACGCGACGGGCACATTATTAACTGTCACCTGGCTCATAAGCAACCTTACGGACTTCGAATTCCCGGGAGACGTGCAAATGTGTGCAAGATAGAAGCAACACTTCCTTCGTTTGTTGTCGTTCCGTTACTGCCGCACCGTCCTTTCTTCACATCACACACAGCTCATTCCCTCTCAAACTTGTCTCGTAAGTGTGTCGTTGCTGCACACAATATAGGCGCATTATCGAATCCTGCCATCCATAGTCTCCGTACCCCAATGATATCCTCGCATTTCCAAAAAAAAAAAAAAAAAAAAAAAAATCTTTAAAATTGACTTACATTATACAAATTGAAAACCTTGTCACCTCCACAATATCTTCTACAAATGTGCTGCTTTCAATCGCGCCTGTAAACGTAGGGTGAAAGTAGAATTGCTACACATGGTATCAAAACCCTTTGTTGTCCTTGTAGAATAAAATACACGCAGTCCCATTCAAAAAGTGTAATCATTTATTAAGGACCTCAGTATAAGGATTTACAAAAAACGAAATATAATGTGACTAAACAAAAGTCTTGAATTTTACAAGAACATATAAGTAAAATGTAAATAATAAACTAAGTTTACCCCTTACATGCCTCTGTAGCAAAGGTCATTCGTGAGACAGGTGACAGTAAAATCAAAGTCCATGCGTGCATGAAATGTAGCTTAACACCTGTAAACTGCACGGCCATTTCATGTGCAGCCACCATAAAAATGTCAAAATATTAAAAAAAAATCGAGATGTTACTGAGTCGGGGACACGGCTGTGAGTGGTATGTGAATATGCTTGGGTTAGCGGGGCAGTACTTTCTTTAAGATATGGAAATGAAATAAAAGTATATGCTGTTGTTAGTAAACTAAGCACTTTTGAAAGCCGTGTATAAGAGCCACTTGTAGGCACATTGTGGTATTCTTACACCATATGTAAACATAACATTGCCACTGGCCTGATCAATTTATCCATGCGTTGGTCATGAGAAACTGTGAAATTATTAGAACAATAATTGCATTACAAATGTACTCATTACTATGGTTTTGCTGTGTTGGGGACAGAGCCGTTTGTTTTGCGTGAATACGCTCGGACGCCTTGGTGTTTATTTTAACCGCTTCACTCGATCATATGGAGTTTTATGGGTATCAATGGATGGCTCTTGAGATGTTCTTTCCATCCGTATACGATTTCTGTATTTCGACTTGGCTTTCTGACGAGTATAGGCCGACATTGAGTTACGTTTTTTAAATTTTTTTACATTAAAAGCATACAATTTCATCATAACCACGCCACACAAATGTTTTATACATGCAATCGATTGATCTTGGCGAGAGTTGTCGATTGAAACTCAAACGAGCGTCGTAGCTTATCCTAGTCAAAAGTTATACTACGCGGAAGTTATGAGACGCGGCGAAACGAACTCAAATTTGCGCCCCCTCCCCTTTCCCCTCTTCAAACCACCGCGTGCGATACTTTTCGCAGTCCTCACTCAACGTAACATATTCTTTGATCTTTTGGCAATCGAATGGTGTAATTGAATTTTGAATGTAGACGATAGTTCCGGAGTTACAATGCCAAACTGTATCCCCCGATTTTGTACTCATCGGCTATTCTGGATTGCCTCCCTTTGTGGTTGCAAATTTAAAGACGTATTCACGTTAGTAACAGAACGCAAAGAAAACATTTCAGTATTCACAAATGTTTATTTGACTTTTTAAATTCAACGTTATGTTGTGGAACTGCTTTCCTTCTATCGTTGCCAACTTAACTCGGCGTATGTCAGTCAGTGTACCCGTTAAAATACATGCAGGCAGGGCCAGTGACGTTTCTCAGAGGTTGACTTCAACGTTATGTTGTGAAACTGCTTTCCTTCTATCGTTGCCAACTTAACTCGGCGTATGTCAGTCAGGGTACCCGTTAAAATACATGCAGGCAGGGCCAGTGACGTTTCTCAGAGGTTGACTTCAACGTTATGTTGTGGAACTGCTTTCCTTCTATCGTTGCCAACTTAACTCGGCGTATGTCAGTCAGTGTACCCGTTAAAATACATGCAGGCAGGGCCAGTGACGTTTCTCAGAGGTTGACTTCAACGTTATGTTGTGAAACTGCTTTCCTTCTATCGTTGCCAACTTAACTCGGCGTATGTCAGTCAGGGTACCCGTTAAAATACATGCAGGCAGGGCCAGTGACGTTTCTCAGAGGTTGACTTCAACGTTATGTTGTGGAACTGCTTTCCTTCTATCGTTGCCAACTTAACTCGGCGTATGTCAGTCAGTGTACCCGTTAAAATACATGCAGGCAGGGCCAGTGACGTTTCCCAGAGATTGACTTCAACGTTATGTTGTGGAACTGCTTTCCTTCTATCGTTGCCAACTTAACTCGGCGTATGTCAGTCAGTGTACCCGTTAAAATACATGCAGGCAGGGCCAGTGACGTTTCTCAGAGGTTGACTTCAACGTTATGTTGTGGAACTGCTTTCCTTCTATCGTTGCCAACTTAACTCGGCGTATGTCAGTCAGTGTACCCGTTAAAATACATGCAGGCAGGGCCAGTGACGTTTCCCAGAGGTTGACTTCAACGTTATGTTGTGAAACTGCTTTCCTTCTATCGTTGCCAACTTAACTCGGCGTATGTCAGTCAGTGTACCCGTTAAAATACATGCAGGCAGGGCCAGTGACGTTTCTCAGAGGTTGATTTCAACGTGCTCGAATAACCGTCAACAGCCCATAACGAAATGGAATTTGGCTTTCATGGGTTAACTCGACAGATACATACGAGATATTTCGTTTGCAACTAACGACTCGCTAGGAGATGAGGTTCATGAGATATGCTAACCGGAAATTTTCATCCACGTCAAAATTATCGCTTAAGACTGTTCACGATAAAATGGGCATTTTTGAAATCAACCTTAGAAAAAAGTCACTGCCCTGCATGCATGCGAAATGAGCGACACGCGTCCAGTAAAGTTGGTAACGACGGAGTGGAAAGTAGTTCCATTTATTGACGTCAAACAAAAAGTGTTAGGTAACCATTTGTAATAACTGAAATTATTTCTCTCGCTTTCTATATGTTTTTAATGCATTGAAGTGTAAAAATGAGATTTGTACAATATTTACTTTTCCAATAATTTCACAGTTTCACTTGACTGACGCACGAATAAAGTGATGAGGCCCATGACAACGTTAATTTTATATCAGGCAGAATTTTACATTTCGTCACAATTTATTTTCATGCGATTTTTCGAAATGTTTGGTTCGACAAGACGTAAATAACAATCTTGAATATCTTATTAAACGGTTAAAAATTCCCTGCATTGGTAATTCTCGGATCTCTGATTGAAGATAACAAAAAAAGTATCCTTTCATTTCTTCCATCAGTGCTCCGAGAATAATGAAGGCATTGAAAATATAAAGACGTAAAAAAGTATTGAAAAATATTATTTACTTCTTGTCGAGCCAGAAATTTCAATAAACTCTTCGGGAAACGATTTATATCGGAGATTGGGTAGATATACTGCTTTCATGCACCATTCCCTAAGCAGGGCTTTCAAAAGTGCTAATTTTTACAGTGAACAGCCTATACAGGACACTGCGGGCCCCACCAGACCCTCGCGAAGACACGTCCCCTACTGAAGATCATATAACGCATCGTTGTCCTGTACTAGATCTAACTAGAACGCATTGATTTCAATCACGTTGTTGATCAAAAATTTAAAAGTGTTGGAAATGATCATCCTGCAAAAGTTACACATCCCTTCGCGTTAAAGTTGTATTCAAATCAGGAATGGTTATGAATGTGTAAACAGTCGTGAATATAATTCATTCACGGTCACTCCCCACTTTTCTGAGGCCCTGCTAAAGTTATACTTCCAGAATATTCCTCCACCTCGCACAAGCTAAGCTTAACTAAGTCTGGAAAATTACACCAAAGGACAAAGCACCGAATTCGTGCCCACTCAGTTGTAACAGTCTTTTGTATAAGTACTATTTCTCACTAGGCGCTACCTACACAAATATATTCTTTTTTTTTTAATTCGAATTATTTACAAGTGAAGCATTATAATTTATAGATAAAATATGAATAATATTTCAATTTAACAGAAAAGAAAGTAATTTTTATGAACACACGTACATCACGCTTGTGATACATGGCGTATGTTAGAAATAGCTGAACTCGTCATACATGGCGAGATTTCTCAAAGGTTTGATTCAAAAAGGGCGAAGAAACCGTGGATATACTATAACTAGAGACCTGAGAAATTCGCGATTTCAGTGCCCTGTAGGCTAGACTTCACAGTCTTAGAAGCTCTCATACAGATATAAACTGTTTATTGGTTGATTGTTGTGGTAGTAAGAGGCGGTGGTTGGGCGCGCAATTTATTGCATGTTTGTTATTGGCTCATTTATCTCCAGGATGCGTCAAACAACACGTCGACCAATTTCACAAGTAACTTGGACGTAAATGTGTGCGAATTCAAACTTGTCTAGAAATGAACCCGCGAAATTCTTTGGTCTCTAACACGAAATGTTGTACGAATTCATTATCGTACATTCTGTAAAGGTGATACTTTTGCAAGTTTACAAGTGTAGCTGCTATATTGCTGCAAAAAATTAAAACTAGAATAATTAACACTGAAACCCATATAACGGAAAGGGCGACTTTCGTTTATTAGCACTACGGAAGCTCGAAAAGGACTTCTTTAAAATGTTATAAACAAATGTTAACACGATGCAAAATTAGATTTTACGTCAGCTGAGATGCACAGTGTTTGACAACAGCTTATAGATACGTTAGTTTTAGAATCCTGGACAGCAGATCTTCATTACGACAGCTCGTGCTAGTAAAAGTGTTCAATTTACGATCCTTGAAAGCGCTGGCGTAGGTTCTGAAATGTCCATAAATGAGCCGCACACTCAACGTCATTCTCTCAGTCCTCTCACAATGCAACTCGTAAAGTGGTGTAAACACTGCTCGGAGTAAGTCGCACTGATGAGAGTGGTGTGGGGGAAATAAGTACAGTACAAGGGAAATTGGTAGTGGTCGGCGGTGGGATACGGCAGTTATCCATAGCAACTGAGCTGCGGCGAATTCTTCGGCGAGCGACTGCAGGGCAGATATCGATGCTATGATGAGAAAAAAGGGATTCAGCAAAAAAATATTAACCTTACAGATGTGTTAGGAGTCTGTAGAATGTCTAAGAAAAGATTTATAAGCTTAAGAGCACGCCAATCTTGGTTGGGAGCTTACCGCATGGCGGCGTGTAATGTTACGTCCTGTTTTACGATCCGTGAAAGTCTGCCGTAACTTAGGGCCAGCAGCGATGCAGCGACACACCTGCAATGTCCATCCGTGCTGTGGTCGTAGCATCCTGTTCTCCGGAGGAATAATGAACACTAATCTTCACCTCGACAACATGTTGGCCCGTCAAGAAGCCAAATGTAGTTATGAAAGGACTTGGAAACACTTATAAAATAAATCATGTCCGAAGCCGGAAATGTTACCTGTGATCTGAATCTGGTGTCTCTATATCCAGTCCTACGAAAATGACGGTCAAATATGCTTATAAAAGCCATTAGTACCTAATAGTGGGCGTTATTTTTCTGTATGGGGTAAGGTATTAATGTGTTTCTGCTCTTAACTTGAAGATCCCATTAACATAAAACAGTGATCGGAAAATTGTCATTTCCTTTTTTTTTTTTTTTTTTTTTTTTTTTTTTTTTTTTTTTTTTTTTTTTTTTTTTTCGATATGTTGCAAACACATTTCAAAATCTCACTTTTCAAGGACTTATAGCTCCCTTAGTAATCAGTTTTTTAAAGTATCTGTCCTTCATATTTTCTACCTATTTTTACATAATATATTACATAATACATATTTCTCAAAGTTTGTCGGTTTAACTGAGAAACATCCTGTATACAGTAACAATGAATCCCTCACTTTTATTTCTGTGCAAACGTGAATTGAGTTCAAAATACTCTTATTGAGCCCCACTACCGGGGGGGGGGGGGGGGGGGTCCTTCATTTCGTTGGGAAAGAAAAAAACCAGCTGAGAACGTAGAGACGGACCTGGTGTGTTTGTGTGTGTCAGCTAGAAACCGCCACAAAGTGCATTGGTGCAAATATATAAAAATTAACTATCCGGAGGGCTTCAAACCATTTTTAAGCTCAATCGCAAAATGCTGCATTGGAAGATGTAAATGGATACCCGACAAACTGCGAAAACGCATTATAACAAAAAAAATATAACTATTATAATTTTACAGATTTGATTGGGTGCTTTTTCAACACTTGTCCATGTGGAGCCAATATAATAATGACGAAATACCTAAAGTCTGTGTATTTGTAGGGTTGCGTTAAAAGGCTAAAGTAATAATGTTATTATAAACAAGATCAGGTACCTGATTATATACATTTCTATAGTTTATATGTGTCTCGTCTTTAGTGATACTTTACGACGTAGTGTGTATCACTGGAATGATTTTTCTTTTTAGTTTCTTGCTTGTGTTAGTGAGATCGTTTTCTTTGATTTAACTCTCTTTCGCAGAAATATATGTAAGAGGTAATTTTCTAGAAACAGTCTTGATAATCTTGGCCTTGCTCAGTGAACTCTAAAAAAACCTACGAACAAAATAATTTGTCTTTATTAATTCCCTGTTTTCTTCTAAATCATTTTTTCTTCCTACAAAATTTACACACGCACTATATATACTTTATATATACACATAGGCCTATAGTGTGTGTGTGTTTCAAATGATCCTAATATGAAATAGCCCGTAAACATTTAGCCATACTGACTTGGTATAATTTTTTTAAAAGTCCTTCAAATCGTTTTCTGCATTCATTTGAGTATATCTTGTATTTGAAAATGTTGCACATTAAATGTAATTTGAGACATATTTAAATAATATAGTTCTCTAAAATTTGCAGGAAAGAGAGTTAAGTCAGCTTATTTGTCCTATCAGACAGATTATTGGATATATCAAGCGAGCAAAGTCAACTTAACGCAGTCGTCAAGAACAAAAATTAAGGAAAATTCTTTACTCGTTTAGCTGGCAGAAATCAGTTTATTACGAAGTAGAAATAACAATACCTACCAGTTTGTGATCACAACTCAAATAATTGACGTTATTGACATAACCCTATCGTCAACAACACAAAAATATCCTGAATGCCATTAAGAAATTAATTTAACATGTAAATACTTCCAGTATTAGTCATTAGATACACGCAAATGCGAGATACTTTCTATGAATGTTTCACTGTTGCTTTTTGTGTAAATTACGAAAAAAAAAAAAAAAAAAAAAAAAAGTTACTTTACGAACCATACAGAAAGTTGATGGGGTACTTTATTTGCTGAGCTAAATAGATCTCAGAGAAGGTCAACGTTTCCAGTTAGTGGACAAACCTGTCGTTATGTGATCGTTCTTTAACCTCACTGTTTCAAGTGTATTCCAAGGACGGGTAAGACTGGATCACTTCAGCAGTGACAACATTCCACTCCCAGGGTTCGCTCTAGAGATGGCGTTCCTTAACCATACCGGTTATAAAAAAAGCTGTTACAATTTGGTAACATGTTACACAAGTAACATGCTCCATTATTTATACAGTTATTTTTGGAACGTCTTGTATTGCCTCGACGCCTTACTACTGCGCATGCGTAAAAGTTGTTGTTTAGAACGTCTAGCTTTGTTTAATTTTGTTCCCCATTCCTCGTACATCACAACTCTACTTAAACAAATCATACTTCACAACCGACATTTTCTATGAGAGAAGCTTATTTTTGTAAACTAATATAATCGCAAACATGGGCATACATACGTCTTCTAGTATCATTTCTACTTATATTACTGTAAATAAAAGTTTCCCGCCAAAAACTCAGACTGCTCTGTTCTGATTGGTCACAGCAGCACAGGTTTCACTTACGTTTCGGGCTGGCAACTGTGAGTGTGCGCATGCGTAAAAGTTCCTTTTTGGAACGTCTTGGTCTGACTGCAACATTGCGCATGCGCGAACGTTATTTCTTGAAACGCCAAGCTCTGGAACACTGAACAACGTAACCGTTATATTCCGGAACCGTCGGGACAGGCGAGAACTGTTTTACAGTAACCTGTTATAAAAATAATATGTTCATGGAACGTGTTACTTGTTTGGAACTGGAAAGATGGAACACGATACACGAAACTAACTGTTCGTCTCATCCCTAGTTCACTCTGAATACCGAGAGACTGCAACTGTATATGCTACTCACGGTAAAATGAGCATTTTTGAAAGCCCTGCTTAATATCTACTTGCATGCACGTTATGTATTAGTCCGCCTTATGTAAAATTAACATTCTTATGGGCCTCATCACTTTATTCGTGCGTCGGTCAAATGAAGCTGTGAAATTTGCTCATTTTTAAACTTCGATGCATAAAAAAAAAAAAAAACAGAAAGCGAGATAAATAATTTAAATCATCAGAAATGGCCACCTAACACTTTTCATTCCACGGTAAGATACGGAACTACTTCCCATCAATCGTTACCACATTACAGGGCGCATGCCACTCAGGGCGCCCGTTAAAGTGCATGCAGGTAGGAGCAGTGACTTTTTTCTAAGGTTGATTTTAAAGTGCTCAATTTATTGTGAACAGACTTTACACGCGGAGTTCAGTCCTAATTCAATGGCGCGTAATGAGCAATTCAGGCAAGGAAACATAAAAATATTCCTAATATTTACGGTTCTGCGATAATATAAATAGCGATCGTGTCGTTTTGATGCCAATGAAACTAACTCATTATACTGAAAAAGAACCTAGTTCAGTCAATTATTTTGAAGTTTACATGATATTATTATTAAAATATGGTGTAAAATTGATTCGATCATAATTTTCACAAACAGCATGCCCAGAGTTGCTTGTACTGGTAATTATTGAGAATTAAATATTTCAAATTATATTACTCGTCCTGTTGGCACTGACTCGTTATACCGGTTGATGTATGAAATTATCAGACCCTTTAAAAACGTCATTCTTAATGTATCGAGAAAACATTCCAGTTTTTAAAAGCAGTAGTCTGTTAGAATAGTAAAGTTAACGCGAAGTGTCGCCCCACAGAAGTGAGCGTGTTTTTAAGGGCGTTGGCAACGGGAATATGTATTATTTTATATTTGAGCATATATATATATATATATATAGTTCAACTTGTAGACATTTTCTGTGATTACCTTATCATCAGATAAAATATTTTTAGACTGCATGGTTTTTTCCAAATGATACGTCAAAGTCAAATTTTTACAGTTTTTTTTTTATGTACGAA
Organism: Dryococelus australis; assembly: GCA_029891345.1. Taxonomy (NCBI): domain Eukaryota; kingdom Metazoa; phylum Arthropoda; class Insecta; order Phasmatodea; family Phasmatidae; genus Dryococelus; species Dryococelus australis. The sequence goes on from CM057004.1 coordinate 22,005,794, forward strand.
TAATAAATATTAAAATAGTTGAAGAAAATTAAAAAAGGTTATCTGAAATATCTTGTCATGATTCATTTTAAGGTATATTTAGCAAACTTTATTTTATAAAAATTTAGGGGCAGTAAAAAATCAAATATATTCAAGAATTTCATTATTTCCAGCAATTTTTTAAAATTTGAAAAAACGTTTCCTTGAACAATTTTGTACACACCTTGCAGTAGCTCCTAGCATCTTCTTTCAGTGTGAATTATCTTATTTCTGTACGTAAAATGGATTTCATTATTTGTATACATTACAGAGACACGAAAATTTTGACATTGGCGTGTCATTTTGCAAAAACCTCGCAGTCTAAAAATATTTTATCTGTGTATGCGGTAGTCAAAGACAATTCCTACAAGTTGAACATAATATTGCTCAAATATAAAATAACACATTTTCCCGTAGCCAAGGCCCTTAAGGTGGCAAAATGGTAAAATATAATATTATTATTTAATATTCGTGTAGGTTTTTTATGATAAGGAGTACTTGTATAACCAATTCGCGGTTTATTCACACTTTTTGAACTCCCTAACAACCCCCCCCCCCCCCGGCCTTCAAAATTTTTAAAATCGAGGAACATATAGCATTTACCTCACAATCGCATAACCACCCCACACCCCCTTTTTCCAATAATAAAAAAAATCCAAAAATAATCTTTAAAAAATTTATAAATCTAGAAACATATAATTTTAACATCACACTGATTCAAACCACCTACACCTCACACACTCGACCCCCGCCCCCTTCCCTTATAAAAGAATCTCAAAATCTCTAAAGTAATTATAAAAATATAGGAACATAACGTTTACCGCACACTCACCCCCCCCCCCCCCACATTCACCTCTCCCCCTCCCCAACCCCACCCCACCCAATCATGGAAAGTAACAAATAATCGCAAAAAAAAAATTTAATCGAGGAACAGCAACACACTCGCCTCACCCTCTCTCCACCCAACACCCCCAAATCATTGAAAAAATCAAGAAAGATCGCAAAAAAACTGAAATAAACTAATAAAAGTGTATGAACATATGTATAACATCACTGACTCCGACACCCATGTTGGAGGCCGATGGCCTTGGCCTTAACCCCCATTACCTTTTAAAAAAAAGTAAGAAAATATTGTTAAAAAATGGAATGAATTCATAAAAATTAACGAACATATTACTTACTGATTCTAACCGCCATGTTGAATGTTGTCGACCTTATCATTGTCCCATTAACCTTGAACTCTGAAAGTTGAGAAAAAATTGTAAAAATATAAGAAACATTATGAAAAAATCGACTAAAATAATACTTTACTGACTCAGAGCACCTTGTTGAATTTTGACAACCCAATTAAAACCGTAAAAAAACCAACGAGTAAAAATTAAATACCTAATACGAAAATCCAAGTTGGATGTGGGTGTCCCTAGAAGTTCGATTTTCGTAAAGATGGCAGACCACAGCCACTCACTGGTGCGACGATCAGCAGATGACTGAACCCCCGCCTCTATATTACATTGGCTATATATCTGGTCAATCTTACGCCCCCCAAAGCGAATTTTTGTCTCTATGTAGCACACGTAACCCCCCCCCCCCCCCCCCAATACACCAACAAGACACCTCTCGTCACTCGACTTCCCTCGCCATTTACTTACCATAGCTCAGCCACCATCAAAATTTACACATGTCACAATCCATTCAACCGACTCTACCCAATCCACCCACAATAACTCGCCATAGCTCGTCCCCTAGCCAATGACCCTCGCCATCAACCAACCACGCAATTATTCCCCCCCCCCCCTTCTCCCTAAAACCCTAACCCGCTCCTGAAGAGACATGACTGTACTCAAGACTGGCTCTTGTCAAGACCAATTCCTGCAAAAATTACTAGAACAGTGATCAAGACCAACCCGCCATACACCCAGGTATACGAACAGTCATTGAGAGCTAATCTTGTAAATTCGACTAATACGAATGACTAGGCCAACTAACCAATTGCCAAACATTTCTCAATAATACTTCCCAGTTCATTCGTAAGCCGACACATGCATTTACCAAAATATGTACATTCACTAACATGGTATATTTTCTCCAAAAGAACACAATTGTACTAAAAAAAATTTCCTACGGCTAGGTTCGATTTGTTTTTCACGCACAGCTCTTATCACGCTCCAGTTATGAAGTATGTTGTAGGCTATTATACGAAGTATAAAGCCAATATTGACTTTGAAGGATACAATAGTGTTGTTGGAAAAATGACCACCAAGCACTCAAGTGCAGACGTGTATAATAAATTGAGGCGTAAGAATTCAAATTGACGGACTCTTCATTAAATTACACGCTGATACTTATACTAATATTTACTTGTATGAGCTAATGTGGACTACATTTACTGCAGCTGTAACTTGCTTTCTTTCTTTCTTTTCTCCCACATTAATTTTATTCTTCCTCGATGCTCTATCCTCCTCTCTTCAGTGAAAACGACTTTTCTCTTTTTCTCGGGTTTTTCCTAGAAACCTTGATATTTTTGCAACTTGTCTCTAAGCAGTGAGTGTTTTAATTGCTTATATAGTAATTATGACGATTTCCATGTCGTTTTCAATTTCTATAATCTACATGTAAGCCAGTTTAAATTTTTTTAAGTAGGTGAAAAGTTTTCCTGTCAGTCTGCTTGAAGGTGTCCATGAAATGAAATTCTTCTGTTCATAATTAAATGTGTTTTTTTTAATGTGTGTATAGAGTTCCTTATTATGGCGTTCACTTTATTGTTCCTCGTATTTAACTGATCCCAATATCTTTCTATGTATCCTTCTTTCTGTGATTTCTAATGCCCCGATTATTATTTTCTTATTTAAAGTCAAACATTCCTCTACATGGAGTGGTTCTGGACGAATTACTGTTGGTTAATATATTAGTTTAGTAATAATGGATAGTGACTTTTTATTATATACTTTAACTATTACTACATTTTAAAACTTAATAATACAGTTAGGTAATTTATTATAAAAACACCAACAACTACACATTCGCAGTAGTGAGATATAATGTTGAATATCACTAAGCTGACAAATTAAAATTTGGTGTTCATCACAAGTAGACTTACTGTAAACAAAATTAAGTTACTTTGTACCTGTGTGCAGCCAGATTAAAGATGATAATGGTTTTGATATCCATGCTGGAAAGCTAAGGCGATAAATTAGTTTGCCAATTCGTTTTCTGAGACGAAGTAATCACAAAAACTGAGAACCAGAATCTTCGAACAGAGTTAATTGTAGCTTTAATTATTCAGTTCGCTGTACATCATTTGCCATGCCGAGCCGTTTCACTTCTCACCAAGAGCTTATAGATTATTCACCTTCAACTGAGGACGTGTGGGAGAACTACTTGAGGAAGCCTCATTCTGTATTCTTCCGCTGCGAGTAAAATTAATCATGAAATGGATTAGATTGTGCACATTACATAAGTTAGACTGATTTTAGTCTTCTACAAAAGTCCCCAACATTGACTCATCTTTCACCAAAATAGTCCATTCATGGTTAATTTCAATTTTTTTAAGTCCTGCGATGGTTATACTTTCAGGTTATTTCTGCAACTTATGCAAACAAAGCTTAATTAAGTATAGAAATTTGCACCAAAGGGACAACGCGCCACATTCGTACGCACTTATATTAATAATATTTTTCATGAGAACTTTTTCTTACTAGGTATTACCAACGCACCTGCAATCTCCCCGTTTTTGCTCATAATAGTTACAAAATAAATTTTATAATGTGTAGATAAAATATAAGTCTAACTGTAATTTCACAAGAAAATACTATACGTTAGCGTAAACAGAATTATATAACGCTTGTGATACATTACATATTTTGGGAACAATCAAACTACATGGGGTGATTTTTCAAAGGTTTGTTTCAAAAAGTGTGAAGAAACCACAAATAGACTACACAACTGTAAAAGTCACGTGGCCAATACTAACAAAAGTGTTCGTTTACGTTTGTAATTTCAAGAAACCTAGGTTTTGATATAAATAAAAATTCTCTTAATGACGCGAATACATTCTTATGTAATTAAACATTTTTCAGGGAAACTGCACAATCATCTCAAAGCACGTGTTTACGTTAATAGTGTTATAGCCTCAAATCATATGCAATTATTTTTGTATGTGCTTTTGGCACAGAAGCAGCCCAGTGCTGGGACACGGAAGGTTTCTACTACCCAACTGGTATGCACACTCAACCCCTTATTCCCTCTGCGCATTACAATAGTACGTGCATATGCTTTTATTCCATTTTTGACCGTATTTGCACAAAACACAAATAAAAATTTAAAAAAATGGCTAGTGTTTGAAGGGTCACCTGATTTTCGCGGGGAAAATTCTTGTCGTGTTATATTTAAAAACGTTTTTTTTTTAACTCACTCCAATTTGGCGGTTGGATGGTTTCATCTGCTGAGAGCATTAGCTGCCTACTCGCCTAACACGGACGTCTAGTACTGGAGTAACTTAATCCTTATTGGCCCAGTCAAACACCACACGACCTACCGATGAAGGAACGTTCAGGCTGTCCACGATAAAGTAAACCTTATAAAAAGTCACAGCTCCTAACAGCACATATTTTAACTGGTGCACTGAGTGACATACGCCCAGTAAAGTTGGTAACGATGGAGGGAAAGTAGTTCCATATCTTAACGTCGAATAGCAAATGTTAGGTAACCACTTTTGATAACTTTAATTATTTCTTCAGCTTTGTGTTTCTTTTTATTGCATCGAAGTGTCAAAGTTACCAGATTTGTAACATGTTTACTTTTCTAATATGCCCACGGTGTCAACTGACCAACGCATGAATAATGTATTGAGGTCCATGGCAATGTTAATTTTACGTAAGGCGGAAGAATACATAACGTCCTTACAAGTAGATCTTCAGCCCGGCTTTCAAAAGTGAACATTTCTCCGTGAACAGCTTAGTCCAAGTAGGAGTTCGAAATCTAACATAAGTGGGATTATTTTCTCGAAAATTGGGTTTCCCTACTTAAAGTAAACCCACACATGTGCTCAAATCCGACCTTGATGCCTGGGATTACTTTTACCCCACCTTTACCAACGTTACTGAAAGTATGGTCATAACGGCGCCACTGAAAATACGTGTGACCACGGGCAATTTATTTTTTTCAAATGTTGACTTACAAAGTGCTCAAACACATGCAACACAGCTTACTTACTGGAAACGGAAATGTGACTGACCTGTGATACCAACTTGTATTTGAGATATTTCGATAATCTTTTCAAGAGAGTTTCTCAAGCCAGCTCGACTGCTGTCATCTGAAAAGACAATTTTATTTTCACAAATATACACCTGCTTTTAAAATAAGTTTATAAAATACACCATGAGCAAAGATCGAAGGGAAAAAAATATGAGGCGGATATAAACTTTCAGATCCCCAGACAGCATCATTCTCGTGCCGTTTAAATATAATTGCAGTGGAGTTCATGAGAACGACTAACGACGTCATATCAAGTCATCAGTTACTACAGAGAGTGAAGGGACTTAACGCAAATTTCTCCTTATGATGTTGTTGATTCCGGTTGGCGTAATGCTACGACGACTGCATCTCAAAGTGTTAAAATTGCGGACGAAAAAGTTTGTGGTATCAGTAGCCTGTTAGTTACACTCCACACCTCGTTTGAAAACTCCAGCATATATAACTACCAAAACGGTAATCTAAACACTTTTCAAATCCCTAAAATCCACTTATGTACACATTGTGTATTATTCCCACCGTATGTACAAATAACATTGTTATGGACCTTATCAGGCAAGAAAAATTCTGGAATTTTTATAGAAGCAAATATTTTACAGATTTCCTAATTCGTACATTTATATGTACTAAACCAAAGCTGAAAAAAAATTACTTTCACTATTCACAAATGTTTGTCCAGCACTTCTAATTCAACGTTTGAACGTGCAACGACTCATCTCCGTCGTTACCAACGTAACACATTCAGACCCAGTGTACACAATTGTGTACATTACGCAAGTGTAGGTAATTTTTTGTCTGTACTGCACACTGCGAAACACGATGACCAATGATCTTAACCGTGGGTAAACGATTCGCTAACTGGTTTGTTAGTCTAGATCATAATTGGTTCGTATAAATGTAGCCGAAAATACAGCTTCCAGTTTTCTTTCGACTTAAATTTTTTGATTGCAAAACCTGGAACCGTAAATTAAAATGGGCCTGAAAGGGTTAAAATATATGCATGCTGGAGAAATATTTTTTTTTTAAGTTTGATCTCAAAGATTTTTTAAATACCCGTGAACAACATTTACCGATCTTCATGCTGCCTCAGTGGGAGGTCGTTACAGGACCTGCATTTTGTTTGCGTGTCAGAACCTGCATACAGGATAAAGTCACAGATCACCGCTCTCAGCCATGCCACAGAATACTTAAGTGTACAGAGGCGAAACGGCTGGTTATTCCAGCGAAATGGCGTCGCTGGACAACAACACTTGGGAACTCCGTTCTCCAATCAGCACCCGACGGCTCAGCCAGTAAGAAAAATTTCGCAGTTCGCAGAAGCCATTCATACACAAGGTCAGATTCCTCAAGCTCGCAGGGACCGCGGTGGCTGAGCGGCTAGCCTGCTCGCCTCCCACCAATGCGAACCGGGTTCAATCCCCGGCTGGGTCACCGGAAGTGGGAATCGTGCCGGACGATACCGTTTGTTGGCGGGTCTTCTCGGGGATCTCCCGCCCCCCCCCCCAATTCACTTCAATCACTCCATCACCCTCATCGGCTCTCAAGACCTCGCTGTTAAGAGCCACCCAAATCTCTTCACTCATTCAAGCTCGCGCAAATAATAATATGATAAGTATGTCTACATTAACAATTAACCGCCACGTATCTTGCCTCTACGCACTTAATCACTTTGGTGAGTTGTTTACACGTCAATGCATTTACTTCAGATCTATTGCCTCTTCGAGTTTCTCAATACTCTTCTCTCCAGTATTTGAATTTTTTGTTGCAATATACTGTAAGTGAATCAGTGAGAGTATCACTGTTTAAATCAGTTAACAGAACCTGACTTATTTAACATTCACTTCAGTCAATTTAACTAATGAATTAGTGAAAACTTCAATTTTTATTTCACTTCTTGATTCAGTGATATTTCCTATTAATTCATCAACCATTTAATTTTCAGTTTTTCAGTGAAATGTATTTTAACTAATAAATCAGTTAAACGACGTGTATAAAATCGTAATTTAACAACGTGTATATTATGAAATAACCACGCATAAACTAATAAAATCAGTAAAAAAAATATATATATATATATATATATATATTTAATGTGAGTTTATTCGTTTATAATACCACTTTACAAGACAACGTGAACATTCAGCTTTTCATTCCTGCTTTACGAATTTCATATCGTTTTCACACAGTCGTCATGTAAGTCGGTTTGAAGGTTCAAACTGTATTAAATGTGGCGAGGCCAGCGCATTCAAACGTACTATTTGTCTTACAATATTTTGTGGTACAAGTTACATTAAAATTAAAAGAAAAGGCAAGCCATTTAAAGCTGCATACTTTTCGACAAAAATGTAAAATACATATACTTTTACCATTGCAGACAAGATTCCCTTGTTAGCACGATTGATAAAGCAATAGTCTAAAAGCGGGACTGTAAGTGTACAAGTATAGACTACAGCAATTTTGTTTTACTCTTTTTGAATTTCTTTAGATTTAGCTAAATTTAATTTAAAAAAAAACAGTATTTAATCCGCCACACGCGGTTGGCTGTCACTTGTTCAATGGTAGTCAAATTGTTCCACTGAAACATTCAGTGTTTTTTCACCGTTTCTAGGTGGAACGATTTTCACTGATTCGAGTAGTTTAATTTCACTGCGAATCAGTGTTTTCCCACTGATTAAAACTTAGTGTGTAAGTTGTGAGTGAATTGCAAATGAAAGACAAACGTACAAGTGTTTCAAGTCCTGCTTGTTCTCGAACGAAATCCACGAATATTTTGGTTTTCCACTTGTAGACTGTGACAGAATTGCCAATGTATTGTGATGAATTAGCGTCTAAAGTCTAGCTCATTTCCAAATGAATTTGCGAAATTTGTCTGTCATTAGACTGTTCACGGTAAACTGAGCACTTTTGAGGTACTACTTACTTTTTCCTTTAAGCCATTTTTATCCTTTAACCGCCTTTTAAAAATAAATAACTCGGAAGTTAACGCCTACGGCTATAAAATAATTTTTTTTTTTTTACTATTATTCTCTGAACGTACGAAACAAATATCTAGTTAGAGAATTTTTAGCCCAGCCGTTTCCAGTAACAATATTCCATTCACAAACACACACACATACACAAACACACACACATATATATATATATACATATACCTACACACACACACACACCTCCTTCCTAAAATTGCGCAGCCACGAAACGAATATATATTTAACTCAGTCTCATAGAAGGAAATAATCTAAAGTCTTGTGAGAAATAACTCGTCGAGAGCAGAGTTAAAGATATGAAACCTACACAGCAAAGTTAAAGATATGAAACCTACACAGCAAAGTTAAAGATATGAAACCTACACAGCAAAAACAATTGTTTTGAACACTTTGAGACCAAGTTTATTATAAGGTTTCAGGTGTTTGCAAACAAGACCAAATTATTATTCGTGCTGTACTTAATTCTACACACCGGGCGAGGTGGCGCAGTCGTATTCGGGAGGACCCGGGTTTGATTCCCAGTCCGGCCATCCTGGTTTCGGTCTTCCATGGTTTCCCGAAATCACTCCAGGCGAATGCTGGGATGGGTCCCAAACAAAGGCCATGGCCGATTCCTTCCCCAATCCCTCTTCCCTGTGCAACTTGCACCGTCTCCAATGACCTCGCTGTCGACGAGACGTTAAGCCCAACTACCTACCTTAATTCGACACAACTCTTGTTTCGCTGTCACAATCAATTGAGCTGTAGGTTATATGCTCATCTGCAATGATATAAACCAATTATGTCGTAGACCAGTACCACTGTTTGCGAATCATTTACGCACAGGTAAGATCATTGGTTATTGAGCTTCGCAGAGTGCAGTACAGACGGAAAATTGCCTCCACGTGCGAAATGCACACAATTATGTACACTTGGTCCGAATGGGTAACAATTTTCGGAAACAAGTAGTAAAAATGTTAATATTTACACTAAAAACGAGTTTTTTAATTCTACAGCAACAACAACAAATCTGTGGTGCCTTACAAATATTTTTATTGTATTATATCAAAAACGAGAAATAAAAATACACTAATATAACCCCACCTGACGCAAAATTTCAATAATAAATCAAATCTAACATAGCAGTTCTTTTGAACCACACCAGAACTCTACTATATTCTGTCATCCTGATAACAAGTGACTGCCTGGATAAATGAGATACTCGGTGATGCGAAGCGCCTAGAGTTTTTGGAAACAATGCCTATACCTTGATGACTGTATCAATATTTCAATAAATTTCAGTTCTGAATGTGCTGTCGACCTCGTAAGATTCATTTGGAATTCCCTGTAGAATTAAGACGTCAACTTTCTTTGAAGGTATTAGTGGAGTAATATCACGTCGCCGTTTTCACTCAATATTCGTATTCATTATAGACTAGAGGAGTGGATTGGAGAGATTTTGGCGGCTCTTAAAATTGGAATCTTGAGAGCTCATGAAGTTGTAACAAGGTATGGAGCGACGTCGGAATGCAATGGGGGGGGGGGGGAACGGGAGATCCCAGACGAAACCCGCCGACCAGCGGCCTCGCCCGGCACAATTCCCACATGCGGATATCAGGAGTGACCCGTCAGGGTATTGAACTCGTATCACATTGGTGGGTGGCGGGCAGGCTAACCGCCCAGCCACCGTGGCCACTTGTTGGCTAGACTCCACTGCCCTAATGTACCGTCGTCCATCAGCAGTCTGTATATTGGTCGATGCCCTAGTGGACGGTCAGTTTCACTGTACATCAGTTGACACAAAATTCGGTCATTGTTTCCTTGCAGGTCTGTTATTGGCTCACAGTTCTGCAGGGTGTGGCTAACTAACTGAGATCGAATTGGAAACGCAACTGCTTCCTGCAAGTGTCTGAAGTCCAGCTTGTCATAAATTCGAAACATTTTCCTGTCCTTATAGGACATTACCTCCGTGTGTGGACTGAACAGATACTCAGCTGGAGTGTTATAATTCCAGAACTTATGGTTTTATGAAATTTGCGTGAGGATAGCAGTTTATTGGCTTTGTAAACCACCAAATTACAATCACAGTCTGTTCGTTTGGCTACAAAAATAATTAGGGCCGGGAAAAGTAAATATAGCAGTGTGATCGCACGGATTTATAACTACACGTTGAGAAAAAGGTTTTGTTGAATCAAACAAGATTCGTTTGGTGCAACCAAAATACTTGTTTGTATAAGGGCAATGAAATATTTTGTTGCTGAAACCAAATTATTTAGTTGTTCTCATTTGGTTGCCCCAGACTGTGAGATTTGGTTGGTGCAACTAAAGATTTGTTTGTCTACACGTACCTTAAACAGTTTGGGCCGTCATTTGTACAAGTTCGACAGAGTTTCGAACTTGCATTACTTGCGTCCGAGCACTACGCCTTAGTAATGTCAGCTAATCTGTCAACTAACGAGGCCGCTAAGCATCTAAACAGATATACGGCAAAAATTGGCAACGTGTGCAAACAAATATATCACGTTTTACAGCTGTACTTGTCAGTTTCTGGTTGCATTGTTTTATTAATGTGTTTATATTAATGTTAAGCATCAATAGATGCCCGTACAAACACCTCTACTATCTAAATTGCCACAAAAATTCAAACAAACTCTCGAGCTATTTTTCGAACGAAGGCAGTCAAATCAGTGACCAAACAAAATACAGTTGATTAAACACAATAATTCGTTGACAGTCCAATTTTTTATGGCCCAACACAGAGATTTGGTTTATTCAATTGTATATATTTCGTTAGACGAACAAAAGTAATTTTGTTGCTTTTCAAATTTTGTTTGCTCAACAGTATCTTTTGTTAGGGCAACTAATATATTTGATCCTATGCAAATAAATATTTTTATTAGATTTTATCTTAGTGCAGGGAAATCAAAATAAAATGCAACGAAGTTAATTCAACGACTTCATAAACAAGTACATCTTGTTGTAAATGAAATCATATTCACAGAATACACTAATTATGACTTACGGTAGTTATGACTTTACGACTTAGAGTGATTCCTTGTCGTCAAAGGCTGTTCACGTTAAACTGAGCACTTTTGAAAGTCCTGCTTAAGATCTACTTGTGTACACATTGTGTACTCTTCCACCCTATGTCCAATTAACATTGCCATGGGCCTGGTCAATTTATTCGTTCGTTATGTGAAATCGTGAAACTGTCATAAAAGTAAATATTTTACAAATTTACTCATTCTTGCACTTCTGCGCATTAAAAGAAGCAGGAAGCTTAATACAAGTATTCCGTTTTCACAAATGTTAACCTACCACTTATAATTCAACCTTCACAAATGGACCCACTTGCTTCCAGTTGTTACCAACTTTACGGGACGCATGCCACAAAATGTGACGGCGAAAATATGTGCAGGTAGGAGCAGTGACATTTTTTCAAAGTTTAATTTCGAAAGTGCTCAACCATGAACTGCATATACGAACATTTCTACACACATATATATATATTAAAAATACAGCTCTTGTAACGTCACATAAAAGACATTTTCAAACAATATTATTGTATTTTTTTTATCATTTTTCCAGTAGAATTTACAAAAAAAAAAAAAAAAAAAAACGGTGTAGTTCGTCAACCCTTTCCTCGAAAATCAGGTATTCTTTATTCATACTTCCAAAAATGTTTTATTATTATTATTATTGAGCTCTGTCCTTGGAGAGGACAAAGTTGGAGAGGGCGTATTAAGTAAAGCCGGACAACTCCGCGAGACGAAGTGAAAATACCAGTAAAACTGGTTCGCAGTGCCTGTTTTATTTTTACGGCGTGATTGATAACTTCCGGTCATTTCCAGCTTACCGGAATACTTATTCTTGAAGAATGCGGAGTTTAACACAGCTCCGCCTCGCCGCCCCGCTGAATACAAATCGCGTAATCTCGAAGAGGAAAAAAAAAAAAAAAAAACATTTATCGAAAAAATTCGTCTGCATAATAAAAGGCTTGTTACTGCCGCGCTCGATTAACCAACGCGAATAGAAACCTAATCAATATCTACCACGACAACTTGTTTCCGCATGAACTGTTCCAATATTAGTTCAAGAAGAACATTGTTTCGCAGCTCGCGAGCGGTATGATGGCAGAGGTACCGGTTTTAATCTGCAATGATTAATATTATTTGTACCGCACCCCTTCCATTTGTATCATGCACTAATCCCGTTTATACACCACACATTTTCCTATTTTATGAAGTTCTGATCTTTTATGCGGTGTGTACAGTTTAGTGACACAATATTTTACAACACTTACAGATTTTTAACATATTTTCTTCCAATCACGCACTAACAAAAATAACCCTTCATTCTTGTTTAATTACCAGATATATACTAACATAATTGAAATGAATGAAAAATGATAAAAGTTATTAATTACTTCTATACAACAGCATTCTCACAGCATAAAGATCAATTAATGCTTTAATAAAAACATAATTAAAAATTATAATCAAATAAACACTAAACCATAAACTAAAGATGAGGTAGACCGATAATTCATCTTCTGCTCATGTACCCAACACTGACCTATCCCAATGCAACATAATTGTCAAAGTCGCATCGTTAACAGTGGTAATGATGAACATGTTTGTTTATATCTTAATCCTTAAATGACAAGAACTATTGCATTAATATAGTACTTTTACCAATTTGAATTTAATCACACTTTATTCCAAATTGTTCAAAGTAAGTATAAAAACCTCCCAAAGCATTTGTTTAGTAAACAGGGTTCTAATGTCAAATCCAATCCACGCCATTTTCGCTAGTCGTGTTGGCAGAAAAGCAGTTCAATGTTGGTACACGGAGACTAAGCTGTAAAAAAATTTCTGGTAAACTTCTTAAACTGTAATGGAAATTTTAAAACCTATACAGTGTATAGAAATAATACTACATGTTGGACTGATTATACGTAAATATTTATCATTGCTACTTTACAAAGTTGGGGACGTCCCTATGCATTTGTAGGAACGTTACCATGCGTGTATGGAAAAATAATTCACCACACGTGCTTTGTCACTGTACGTATACACTGATATGGTAAAGTTACAGCCAGTGAGATCGGCCTACCTCATCTTTAGTCTGTGCGCCCAAACACAAGTCAGTGACAGCCAGTGGAATACTAGTCGCCGAAAGGCCAGATTTCATAAACGAACACAGAACAGGTAAGTATACAGAACTGAAATGGCGTTGAGGTTTCCTTGGTGTGGGCAGTGGGCGTGACCATTCGCTGACTCTAGTGCGGGTTGAGGAGGTGGGGAGTTTCGTCCCCTTGAGTCTCATTGGATACTCTGTTCTGCGGAAGAAGCACTATTGGCCGGGGGCTGCCGAGACTGGCCAGCAAGTCGCCAGGCGCCAACTGGCGCGACAGGCGCTGCTCCACGTTGCTGGCCAGTGACACGCCATAGTGCTGGCAAGTGCGACAGGAGCTCGCTGTAGGAGGGACTGTTTCATTCCTGTATACTTAGTGTTTACTTGGGAGTGGTCTCTAGAATTATTTCTCTTATTGAAACGTAATCACTAATCAAATTAACACCTACCAATCTAGAAAGTAGAAAGAGCGTGAATGATAGTTAATATAAGTATTATATTCGAAACTAAATGAATAAATATTCCTCTTGTGCCCTCACTAATAATACATCACATATAAGAAAAAAAAACATAATTTTCATATTGATGTCGTCCGACCCACAAAGACATAAATAGGCCTATTACAAAAACACTTAAGAACAAAAAAACCTAATGAACAATACTCACACTGTACAACACCTGCATAAACAACATTACACTGACACAATCACAACACAAACACAGACATCAAACACACGACGGACACCTCGCAAGAAAACGACAACAGCCGTCGGCCCCTCTGTCTCCGGAGAGGATGTCGTGGTGAGGGTTCAAGGGCGGAGGCAGAGGAATTGTAACTTTTGACATTTAAAAATTATAACGTAACCTTTTCTTTTATACTTTAACAAAATAATTTTAAGCCTCTGTAATTTTCAAATTCTAACTTATTTTTAAATTTCACAACACGTTCGTTTCCTGGCTGATGTTTTGCAACCACGTACTTTCTTGGTCTGAACTGTACTTGTGTTGAGCGTTGGTCTTGCAACCACCGAACAACTTGCTTGATGTAAAATTCCACAGATCATCAGCATACCCACTAGGAAGATGCTCGAGAGTACTGCCCGCTGAAACCTTGCCGTGTACACACTGTAAAAAAATAACGGGATAATATAGCTGACAAGTGTAAGGCAATATACTCCAAACGTGTGAGGGAAACACAGTTTCCCTCACAGCTAAGGTAAAATCACCGCATTACCTTACGACGCGTGCTTCTTTCCAGCTAAGTGTGAGGACGGGAGGAAGAAACAATACTATAACATAGCTAATATTCTTTGATGCTCACACGCTGTCGTCGTTGTGTACTGGATATCGCCTACGCCTATCATGATATAGCTCCGTGGTTCGCGGCCGCCCACCAGCAAGCGTCAGGATTGTAGTGTTAAGGTTTGGGTTACTATTCGTCAGAGGATATAGGTAATGAAACAATTAACACTACTTATGCTCCGGGATATTTTTTAATATAATTTTATTATAAAATATAGCTAATTTTCCCTTACTTGTATGGGATTCACCCCCACTTTTGTCAGGTACTTTTTCCCTACGAGTAGGGAATTGTAATAAACTTGTTATGTAAATTTACTCTACATTAAGAGGTAATTTTACCTTACACGTAGAGGTAATTTATCTCCTCTTACGTGAAAGGGAATTTTAACTCCAATTTTTTTACAGTGCAGTAACGCTCATAAATGGCATTCGTTCGCCACATGTCCACAATCGTGAACACGGTCACTGAACGGCTTAAGGCGCCCGCCTACCTGTCGCAAAGTGTTTGAAATACTCGTTGTTCTATGGAACTCTTAAGACGTGCGTACAATGCGCTCATCTACCGAAGGAACGCACGCTCCGGAAACGTCAGATACGCCATTTCAAAGTACTCCAAAACGACTAGAAAAAAATACGTTTAAAGCGCTCTACCCCAGAATGTACCCATCAGATACTGTTAAATCTGTTCACGACAAAATGAGGACTTTTGAAACTAACCTACAAAAAAAGTCGCTGCCCTTACATGCGTATGTTTTAACGGGTGCACTGAATGACAAGCGCCCAGTAAAGTTTGCAATGATGTATGGAAAGTAGTTCCATATCTTAACGTGGAATAAAATGTGTTAGGTAACCATTTCTGATATCTTCAATTATTTATTTCGTTTTCTGTTTTTATAATACATACATCAAAATGCAAAAATGACCAGTGTTGTAAAAATTTTACTTTTTTAATAGTTGAACATGCAGTTTCACATGACCCACGCATGAATAAAGTGATGAGGCTCATGGCAATGTAAGTTTTCTATAAGGCGGAAGGATACACGACGTGCATACAAGTAGATCTTGAGAAGGGCTTTCAAGAGTGCTCATTTTACCGTGGACAGCCTATACAAGCACTGTTGACTTGAACACTGCACGCCAGTTCAGGGTCGTGCGCTTAGTGGCGATGTCGCACTTGATGCGTGGGGCAGTCTCGCCCTTATCGTTCTCGCGCTTCTCGGCCTCAAACGCGGTAAAATGTCCAGGTAGGCAGGAGCCTTGACTATTCCGTAGCAAGTTTTCTGTCAGTGGGAGACGATGCTCATAGCAGAGAACTACATTCTCCAGGAGGGTCGCCGGTTATGATATTAGAGTATAGGTAGAGACCGGATGATAATTTCGCGGGTTCATTTCTAGACAGGTTGGAATTCACACACATGTACGTTCATGTTACGTTTGCATTCGGTCGACGTGTTGTTTGACGCATCCTGGAGATAAATGAGCCAATAACAAACATGCAATAAATTGTGCGCCCAACTACCGCCTCTTACTACCACAAGAATCAAACAATAAACATTGATATCTGTACCAGAGTATATAAGACTGTGAAGTCTAGCCTACAGGTAATTGATCTCACGAATTTCTCGGGTCTCCAAGTATAGGCATCGTGCACGGGTCTGAAAGTCGTACTGGTGGCGCCGCGCCGTGTCTTTCCGCGCAACTAATAGCAGGACGTGTCGTCACATACATTGTTCAATAAACTTGTGTGATATAGAATTGACGTGTGGGTTCCTGCCAGTAAAAATTATTAATATTAGTGAGAAGAGTTCATTAAAAGCGAATATTTTTTGCATAAGTGGTCATGTAAATAATGTTAAAGAAATAAGGAAGGGCGATATTTCTTTAATACAAGCGGAAGTGATTCGGCAAACTTCTGTTACTGTCCCACCTTACAAATTATGTCTTGCATACTTTGTTGGTACTGCAATAATTTGCAATATGCTTTTATTTTTGTTATCCCGGGTTGTCTTTCGTATGTTTTTACCCCGCAGACTTGTGGTGAAAGAAATGTCTCTGTGCTAGCACATACCCTTGCCCGGCAGGACTTGGTAAGTCTTGTAAACATGCAGTTGCAGTTGTTTATTACATAAACAAAGAAAACAGACATCGCACAAACCTGCGGTAAACCAAGTTCCACAAGGGCTGCAAAAAAAAAAAAGTATTCGAAGGGAAAGAGAATTAGTGACTTATTTCCAAAGAAAGAATTACATTTTTCAGTGCCAGCATCTCCTTTAACTGTGGATGCGGTAATTGATATGCCATGTTCCCTACGCCGATGTTGAGTTGCAGAAAACATAAGCGAAGTAGAACCATACTGTAGAAAAGCAATTATTCTATGCAATCAGTGGAAAAGTCAGTGCTACGAGATGAGCGAAAAATGTAACTACAGAATTCTTACAAAATGAGTGTGACTGTTCGGTAGTAGCGTCAGTGTTCAGACCGCTCGGTGAAGGTGAACGGTCGTTTTACGTAAACAACGTTTGTGTTAGTGATGAGAAGGCACTTGAAATTTCTTTAGGAACATGCAAGCAATCGGAATGTCCGGAATGGTTATAGTGTAAGGCGTCTCCGCATTTCGGCAAAACAGCCAGGCTCATCGAATTAAAGTTGGAAGACGATATTTTGATACATTGGCGATTTCCTTAATATATCGTAATAATCAATGCCCGACGGGCGTTACTGTGAGAAACGTGAAATACGGGAAGGACGTGGAATCAGAAGCCATAGAAAATTATCAAAGAACACGTGTTACTAAAGTTGTACGCTGTGGTTTGATAGTTCAAAAATTACAGGCATGGCTGTGTGGAAGTTCACACGGCATTGTTGTTATTGACGCGCGAACTGATTGGAAGTAAAGTGTCCAATCCCATGTAAGGACAAGTGCATGGATGATGAGGCAGGCAATGTTTACGTGAAGTATTCGTATTTAGACGAAAAGAAAAAATATTAAATTAAAACTAAATCGCATGCATTACACCCAGTGCCAGATGCTTCCGTACGTGACAGGCATGGTCAAATGTGACTTGTTTGTTTACAGTGGAAAACAACAAGTTCGCATAACATTGCAAAAGGACTTAAAATACGTTCAGACTTGTATTGATAAAATAGGAACATTTTATTTTTCTCACTATTTACCAAGACTTGTTTCAGCTCGTTACAAAGAAACAAAGTAATAGTCAATGTCAGCAGAAAGTTTATTCATCGTATGTTTTCAATGTTACCGACTTTCTCAGTTACCATGTAGCTCTCTTATGTTAATTAATGTATCTACTAATATACTGCATGTGTTTTGTTGCGCGTATAAAGTCCACAATAAATTACTTCAATGTGTTGCAATAATGGAAACCTTGACTTGATTTCACATCTTGAATTGTGGGAGACTGCAAATTTACTAAAACACAACACATATGAACAATCTTATCAACATATGGGAGCAGTTCAGTTGATAGTTTGTCTAATATGTTATATGTAGAGATAGGTAAATCTCGCGAGTTCATTTCGGGACAAGATAGACGTCATATGCATAAACAGTGAAGTCACCTTCGCAATAGGTTCACAGTTTATTAGACCCTCTCCCCCCGCACGCCTCTGAGCCAATAGGAGACTTGCAAGGAACCACCTTGCGAACCCCATAACTGTCAGGTGCGGGGTAACAGCCAATGAACACACAGCTGAGGCTCCAGTGTGCAGAGGACTGAGGAGTCTAGCCTACAGGTCATTGAACTCGGCGAAATTTTCCTATCGCTAGTAATATATTTTACTTCGCTGAATGCACCTCTACGTGAATTCCAACACTGTAGGTAGTTTACACTTCTTCAGCTGTCAATTTACCATCGTGCAGAAATAGCGGAGTAACAACAATAACCCCTTTGTTGGAGATACTTGTTTTAATTCCTGGAAAACCTTTATCAGTCATTACTTCGTCACCGCTCTCCGATGATGTCAACAACCCTCAGTCATTTGTAATAAATGTGTCACTCAACCGTCCACCGTAGCATTTTGATTTGAAGCATACCATTCCACTGGGCGTAATGCCTATTAGCAATTTAACTGTGTACGCGCCCTTGTAATTTGAGTAAAGAAACAGTCTTTGATAAATGTTTGGTGGCTTTTCAAGTTTAACTTCCGTGCAATCAATTATCACTCTGCACTTGGGGTTTTTTTTAATTTTAAATACTGCTTGCTTTATTACCATAACACTTCCCCTGCACACATTTAGTAATTGTAGATGCTAGTAACATTAAAGTTGTGGTAAAAATGCGTGATACTGTTGTACGATGAACACCGAACATGACTCTCATAGCAGAATACGACAATACAGTTTTCATTTTCATTAAAATTATGAACAAGCGATTTCCCTTGCTGATTTGACTGTACGATTGAGTTTCAGTTGGTAACAATGCTAACAACAGGTTGGAAACCACAAATGCCACTGCTGTTAAATCTCGTAGTTCCGTTTCATCTCTGATTGAAGAATATCCCTGGAAACCTATTACTTGTTCCTGAGCTCTTGTCGTAACGTTTCACGTGTGGCTGTAAGTTCGGCATACAATGGAACAGACGCTCGAATAAACAATTCACAGCCACTGATCGTGCAACAAAAAACTAAATCACTAGGCATGGTTTTACTGGCATCTTTCTGTATCGCAACTTCGTGTTTCGTGACAGCACCTTTATAATATTCGTCTTCTACAAAACTTGCGTCTATGTTATTCCTTCTTCGTTCTGCGGCTCTTTCAAACCTTCGCATAGCTTGAGATGAAGCGGTTTTTTTTTTCTCTCTATAATCTCGTGGGAAAATACTGGGGACGTATGCTGGAGTCTGGGGATGTCCAGACCGTCTGTTTCCAATAAAATGACTGCTGCATCTACTGCTGTTGGCTCCCAAAGTGATCCATTAGGACTGAAAATCAATTTATTCACTAATTAACGATTTGAATATATTCAAATAAATATTTATTTATCATTACATAAATGTCATAATTATGGCAATATGTAAGCTTATTATACCTACTCATTTTTACGATGTTAAATATACTTCATTGGGACGTCATTTATAAAAAAAGTCACCTAACAGTAAACTAAAAAAAATTGCATTGAAAATCTTTTCTACATTCTGCCTATATGTACAATAAGACTTTTATAAGCCGTGTAACATTAATTACTTTTGTCTGTGCATTTACGTCACTCTCTTCAGTTTTCCCTGTCGGAAATGAACAAAAAACTACATCGGGGGGGTTGTGTTTCTGTGAGTATTTGTGCACCCAACAACACGACGATTTGCGTTGCCTTTCCGCGTTCTTGAACCACCCATTCTACTAATGGTTTTGACGTGGCAAATAGCGCCGCGCTGTTCCTGTCCCTACCGTCCTGCAATTAGTTACCACAGTCTCCGCCAGAGTGGTGTGCGGGGTGCCTATGAGAAGTCACAAATATCTGTGTTCTTCAGAAAGCCTTATCAAATGTATACTTCACTTACGAATATTGTGGGGATACAGAATAGCTAGACTATATGCAGTACATAAACTGCGAACCGTTTCATTTAAGGGGACAACCTAGTCAAATATTCTCTGTAAATTCAGCTTTGACGCGTACTTGAGTACATCAATAAAAAAAATGGTTTTAGAAATACAACTTTCATTCTTCCGAAAAGTTAAAATAACTATTTAAAACGACCGCTTCTGACATTTATAGTTTTAAATACACCCGAACAGAAAATACAGGAAAAATATTTATATAAAATCATACAGCATTTAGAACCTATCTGCGCACTTTCCTTTAGGCTGGGTGAGTGAAGAGATTTGGGCGGCTCCTGACAGCGACGTTTTGAGAGCTGATGAGGGTGATTATGGATCAACGCCGAAATGAAAGGGCAGGGGAAACGGGAGATCCCCGAGAAGACACACCGACCAACGGCACCCATCTGGCACGATTCCCACTTGCTAAAATCCGGGAGTGACCCAGCCGAGGATTGAACCCGGTTCGCCTTGGTGGTAGACGAGCATGCTAACCGCTCAGCCACAGCGGCACATTTCCTTTAGGGGAAAAAATGAAAATCATTATGATATTACCAGTGTTGGAAAAATAAAATATATTCACCATTCCTATTAATTTTTTTTTATTTGCCAAGTCTTAGTATATCATTCAGAGGATTGAACAACAACATTTTCAATAGTGCATTTATTTCTTCACCATGTGGAAAAAGAGGAAATGAATTACCTCCTGATATTGACTACATAAGTGTTAGCAGTGCAGGAAGCAAACATATAACCGCCTATAAAATATAATGTAATGACTTTTTATGCTTTGATAAAGTGACATTAAGAATATTAATCTGAAAGTTTAGTACCTGCCAAAATTATACAAGTCCATGATGGCGTCCACGAACCTATTTTGCGAGATATTAAGCTGCTCGGGAATGCATGTCACAGTCTTGTGAGGGCCATCGGAATGATTCTTTATGGTTAGGGATATGAGAATTTCGCGAGGTCAATGACCTAATGGCTAAAATCCACAGCCCTGTGTACACTCGAGCTTCAGATGTTTGTTCATTGGCTTCTGCTCCAGAGAGAAGCCAGTGTTACTCCACACCTGGCAGTATGACACTCGCTACTTGTTACCTTGCAAGTGTGCTATTGGCTCACAGTCTCCCAGGGCGTGTCTAATGAACTGCGGGCCAATTGAAAACGTGACTGCAGTGTGCATTACGTGTTGGACGTCCATCTTGTCCTAAAAACTAATTCACGAAATTTTCCTATCACTACTGACGACTAGGCGTGACCTAGGGGCGTCTAGAGTTCCTCCCGAAGGATTCGTTTCAAGAGTGGGATGGATCCCGTGGGAATCCGGCGTCGAAGGTTAACAAGAAGCGAGGGAGCGATACGGGCGACACTAACACGCACGCCTAGTGCCTCGTCGCTCCTACGCGCAAGGCGTGCAGTGTTTCCGTCGTGACGCTGCACTGTGTAAGTTATACATCTAACAGTAGGGTTTTATTACACGCGATGAAAGACCACAGATTACATTGCACCCGTATCTTCGTACTTCTATCTTGCCGCTTAAGGACATTGAATGGGTAACCTTTGAAAATGCGATATTTTACCATTTTCACGAATATTTTTCTCCTGGAATACACTTTATATGAGAAAAGTAGACAAATTGGGGCAAATATAGTGTTTTTTTAAATATATTTTCTGAGAAGAAGTCGTATTTGCAGAACATTTATTTACCGAGATACACGTGTTCGCGCCAACAACTATTTGAAAAAAAATGCGGGGTTCCATCTCACTCTTAAACTATGCGTACTCAATTGTTTTACTAGTAGCACACGCGGCTCTATAAACAGACCTTCCGTATCACGGAAGTTTCCCAATTGTAAGGGCTGCCGTTTGGCAAGTTACTCTCGAAGTGCTCGCCGGCAGATATCGTTCCGCCATTTTCCCGATGCGTATGCCACTGGAGTCCGCGGCAAACGTTATCCATCATCTTCTGTACTCTTCAAGATTCTGTCATTATGCGCCACCCGAGAGCCAGCAGCTCTGTCTTTTTGTCTGAGACGTTCATACTTGCGCCGATTGTGAATAGACCATCCCTGTTTTCACTTTACACAAGTTGTGTTTCACTAACTACGGACTAACATAAACCAGAAGTCCCTGTAACAAAATTTTTCGAAAGCTCGTTTAACTTTTAGAGTCCGGTGAAATATTTACACTGCGTGTATTACTTACATGGCAATATTTATTGTAAAAAAAAAAAATGGTGGAAATATAACAAAATGGCTGATGGGGAAAAACTAAGTAGGGCCTCAGAAGTGCTCACTTCACCGTGAACAACATCTCAGAATTTTATAATAAAATATTTAAAGAACTTATGTAAAAGCATAATATAAATCATTTTTCTTCATTTTCTGAATTAAAGGTTCGTGTTGTTGAAAGATTAAATAGGACTTTGAAAAATATAATGTGGAAAAAATTAGCTTTGAATGGCAACTACAGTCATGCTGTATACTAACTTTAATAGCAAAACCCAAAAAAGTAAAAAGACATAACATAACTCATTAAGATAAAATTTATATGTTGTAACATTCTATCACTAGCGGAGAACAGACGTGAGGCATGTAAGGTTTACAGCGGGGAGGATGGCAACGATCACTACGATCTAGTATTTTTAAATTTTAAATTTAAGTTGGTCAAAACAACGCACTGAATTTGCAGTATATATACGAACCTGTTTGCGCAACAAGTTGCCTATCACAAAGGCGAACGGAATTGGCTCCCCATGCTGGAAATAATATGTAAACACTTCTCGCATCCCTTACTACACAAATACTAACCTCCCATTGTTCACGTAGTTTGACTCACGTGTATAGGCTGTTCACGGTAAAATGGCGCACTTTTGAAATCCCTGCTTAAGATCTACTTTTATACACGTCGGGCATTCTTCCGCATTATGTAAAATTAACATTGTCACGGTCCTCATACGCCGGTCAATTGAAACGGTGAAATTATTAGAAAAGAAAATATTTTGCAAATCTGCTCATTTTTACACGTTGACGCAATAAAGAACAGAAAGAAAAATTAATAATTTAAATCATTATAAATGTTTACTTGTCACTTTTTATTCGACGGTAAAATATGGAACCACTTTCACTACTTCGCTACCTACTTTACTGTGCGCATTTCACTCAGTGAGCCCGTTAAAATATATTCCACGCCGGACAGTAACATTTTTTCTAAGGTTCATTTTAAAAGTGCTAACTTTATCATGAACAGCCTTTATTTACAAGCAGCCACTGGCGTTACCCAAGTTCCTCGAGTTTATGGTTTGTGTCCTGCAGGAGCTCTCCGCATGGATCGCCAGTTTTTTTGCCTTCGTGGTATGCAACTTGCTTCGCATACATGTACGAATAGCTGCGGACTCCCTTCGTTGTTTTGCGAAACTTCAACATAAAATGAAAAAAAAAAATTGGCTTTGGCGGTGTTGGGGACACGGCCATCCATTTTGCACGAATACGTCTACGTTAACGCACTCGGACACCTTGATGTTTATTTTACGTTCCCGGCACCGCTTCACTCGATCATATGGCGTTTTAAGGACATCACTGGATTGCTTTCGATATTCTCTTTCCATCCGTATACGAATTCTGTATTTCGACTTGGCTTTTTGACGAGTATAGGACGACATTGTGTTAAGTTCTCTTAATTTTTTTTTGTATTAAACTCATACAATTTCACTATAACCACGCCACACAAATGTTTTTTATACACGCGATCGATTGATTTTGACAAGAGCTATCGATTGAAACTTAGGCGAATGTCGTAGCTACTCATAGTCAAAAGTTATACTACGCGGAATTTATGAGACGCGGCGAAACGAACTCAAAATTAACCCCCCCCCCCCCCGCCCGATGCTTCGCAGTCCTCACTCAACGTAACATATTCTTTGATCCTTTGGTAATCGATTGGTGTAACTGTATTTTGAATGTAGACTATATATTCGGAGCTGCAATGCCAAAATGTATCCCCCAATTTTGTTATCATCAGATTTTCTGGATTGCCTCCTACTATGGTTGCAAATTTAAAGACGTATTCATGTCAAAATAAAAGATAACCCTTCCAAAAATTTCGTTACGAGATTTCTTTTCATATTAGTACATAGATTATGTGGTTTGAATTTCGACATGTTCAAAAACAAACGTCTTTTATGTATATTTATATTTACTTTTTTTTTTCGCTTGGTTTTTATCATGCTTTCCTTTTGGGCTGATGGGCCATTGTGGGAAGGGGTGTGGGGTTAACTGCATTTGACTGCATTGGCGTTATCACCGGGACATTCTGTTAGTTGGTGACCGAAGCTCTGTCCTACTTGTATTTTTGTCCATATGATTAAATGTTTTGTGTGTGCCAGTGGATTAATAACGTACGCGCATGTGTGTTTGTGTTGTTTAGCTGAGAGTTGTAGTATCCTTCTGAGTTCAAGTTTGGTCATTGCCTTTTAGCGTGGTTATTCGTCCTCAGTGTTCGCGCTTTTTCTGTTTGATATTGTAACCGCAAAGGTGATTATGATTTTTGGATTATGTGTACTAAACGTTTAAAGTAATCCTTGGAGGAATTTTTATAGCCAAAAAGCCCAACGATCATGACTTTCGAATTGCCATAACATCTTAGTCTTATACTTGTTACAAAGTCTTTGTGTTTATGTTCACGATGGGCGCTACAGCGGTATTTTGATGTTGTTTTATTTCACTCCCACGTTAATGTGAACTCCTTTCTACATGAAACATAATTTTGATCATGTCGTACTTTTTGTATTCTTATTTTGTGAACATATTGGTTAATTTGAACTCTCACACCGCAGTACCATGCAAATGACTTCTGTTTCCATGCTCTACAGAGCTGCCGTATCAGTATGCACGGTCTACAAGGGTTTAAACACACACTGACGGGTTTAGAAAATATCGTGTCACTTGCATTTATTTCTAAGGACACGTTTGTAACTGCATAGGGCAAGATGTGTATACGGTTTTTATTATTGCTGCAAAGTACTAATATGGACGAACTGGATGGTTAGGGGTCTCCGTAGGAAATAGTGTTGGATCCAGACTTTTTTTTTTTTTTAATATGAAGCGGGGACATCAAGGAATTCTGAAATACAATGGAAAATCCTAGGAGAATTTTTGAATTTGAGCATTTATCGTGCCATTTTAAGTTCATTCAGGTTTTATGAAAATAAGATACCAAGTAAGTGTTGAAGATGTGACGGAAATGTAAAATTTATTTCTCGTAAGTTTTTTTTTCTTCTTCGCATCTCTCCTGGCTTCAAGATTTTAACTTGACTCTGGTGGATTATTGCCCAGCTAACCTATCCTGTTAATTTTCTAATTTCATTTTCTCACGCAGATGTGAATGTCCTTGGCCGTGATGGCCTAGGTATGATTCTTAAACTACCAATCCGGACTTGTCCGCTCCCAGTACGAAAATGATAAAACGTCTTCAGAATACTGACACAAAAATGTTTCATTGTAAGCGTGTTCTTTAAACGAACAATGCACAAAAACACCAATGATACATATTTTGTTTGACCAAATTTTACCAAGTAGCAAATCGGTAAAGTTGCAAAAAAATTTGCGGTATCAGAACTTAATTACGAGACATCTGTACTGCATTAGGACTTGAGTTCCACATATGAACAAAATACCGATATCTATCCTCGTCAATAAATTTAATGTTAATCACAGTCAATGGAAAAGAAATGAAATTTTACATCAAGTAACAATATACAATGGCACATAGTTAACATATAATATTATTAATTTTAAATTTTAGAGTCACATAAAAAATAAGTAATACTCTAAAGTCTTAAAATGTATTCCTTGTAGCAGCACTGTTTTAATGGCGGTTATGCGCTTCTTGCACGAACTGAACTAAAACACACCGCCAGCCACTATCTCCTCTTCGCGAATAGCTAAGTGTTGTGCGGAGTAATGAAGAAAAATGGCGGGGCATTATGGTCGCAATGAACCAGTGACATTGATCACCACACCACACGGAAAAATGATTTCGATCTCGCGTAGCACAGTCGATGTAAAATACTGATGACTAGCAGCCCGCAATCGCTTCGCTCAGGTTTTTTGGAGTTATTAAATTGCATACCGATATATTAGTACAAGAGCCAGTGAGAGATCGACTTACACCCATCTGATAACCAGATGAGACATATTTTTTTTAAATTTTATTAATTAATGAACACGCCTATGATAGCTTGCCTATTGCGAAGCTGTCATGACTATTTTTAATTAAATTAATTTTAATTACTTTTTTTTCATCACCTTCTCTCTATTGATAACCAACCAAATTTAGTCCCAAATGTTAATTTTCTAAATGGAGAATATGCCAAGGTAGGCTTGCTTACTTATTTCCGGTCATAGCTACCTGGCAAGCAGGTATGAACAGGTAAATCAATATAGGTAACCACACCGAGCTGATAACCAATCGAAATTGGTATCAAAATAAAGATTATTTAATAACAAATATAATGGTATAGGCTTGCCTGCGAAAAATCGGTCATAGAATATTATTGGGGTGCGTTAAAGTTTTAAAATCGGAGTAATTAAATATGTGTGAGAGAGAGAGTAGAGCGCCCGAAGTCTGTGCGATAGAAGAGGATACAACATAGCAGCTGTGCGAGACGTGTCCGTTGAATGTACCCGAGTGCGCATGCTCTTTTACATGCGATTAAGGGAGACAACGTTTATTTACTGTCGGAAATCATCTTGAGACAACACGTGTTCCATGTTATTGTTAATTGTGCTGTAAAAAACATGAGTAAAAAGTGTTTTTTGTGTGATTAAAAAAAATCAGTTATTGTTTTTGACGATCAGTCTTTCGAAGTGTGCTCACTAAAATTGGCTTTTCGTTAAAAAACGGAGCTTTAAGAATGGAGATATTGCGCTAACCAAAGAATCGTTGGATTTTGTTGGTTATCACTCCACGTGTTATAATAAAGTTACCGCTTTAAGTAATAAATACAAAGAAGAATTTCATAATTTTGTCACAATTCATGAAGTAAGTAAAAATATTTGTTTAAATCAATAATCCTAAATGAATAGCCTCTCTGAAATTTTTTTTTCGTCTAAAATTGTATATGAAGAACAAATAATGATTTCTCAAGTTTTAAATATTTTAATTTGTAATTATAATTTTCTTTCCATCGTAATTACTTTGATAATTTCAAATTAAAATGAAAAGTATTTATCTGTAAGTTTAATTTTCGTAAAAGCTATGATTATTAATTAATAAACTGAATGTGAATGAAAATTTCAATTACATAACAATTTCTTTTTCTTATATCGATAAATCATATTATTAATGTCCAAAATTTAATTCTTTTGCTGAATTTAACAAATTTAATAAAATGTGCAGATGCTTCCAACGACCTCAACAACTGGGCATCCTGGCGAACCTGCACATGCAAGGATAACATCTTCTGAAGATGATGAAAATAGCACAGAAAATATTTCAATTTCCGAGGATTTGAACGAGGTAATTACATATTTTTCGATATTAAATTACTGTTTTACATATTTCAGTAAAATAATACTGTATACTTTGAAATAACTTAATCATTGTCACATATTTTTCCTTTCCTCCATTTATTACTGATTGGAAAAGGATTATGAATATTTAATGCATTTTTGTACATCTTCAAACAGTCAACTAAAAACAAAAAAAATTCGATTTGTTTCAGATGTCGCCACTCTCAACACCAACATCTAGTGACCCAGTTTGTGTATTTTGCAACAGCAAACAAAATAGGTCAGGAAAGAAAGTCTTCAATGTAACTGTTTTGCAGAGTAATGAGCTCTTAGAAAAAAATTAAAAAAATAGCAACTGCTATAAATGATCGTGAGGTTCTTTCACAAGTTCAACATCAACACATTACTTATCATATTTCGAAATGTGACAAAATTTCTAAAAAAAAAATTTTCACAATAATTTTTTTATTTAAAAAAATTTTTAATTTGTCTGATATCTGTTAATTTCTGCATTAATGGTTATTATATACCTATCAATAAATTTATTTTATATTAATGTGATGATTATATTAGAAATAAAGTTTATTAATCGCGACTCCAAATTCATTTTTGACAGTAAATAAACGTTGTTTCCCTTAATCGCATGTAAAAGAGCATGCGCACTCGGGTACATTCAACGAACACGTCTCGCACAGCTGCTATGTTGTATCCTCTTCTATCGCACAGACTTCGGGCGCTCTACTCTCTCTCTCTCTCTCTCGCACATATTTAATTGCTCCGATTTTAAAACTTTAACGCACCCCAATAATATTCTATGACCGATTTTTCGCAGGCAAGCCTATACCATTATATTTGTTATTAATTAATCTTTATTTTGATACCAATTTCGATTGGTTATCAGCTCGGTGTAGTTACCTATATTGATTTACCTGTTCATACCTGCTTGCCAGGTAGCTATGACAGGAAATAAGTAAGCAAGCCTACCTTGGCATATTCTCCATATAGAAAATTAACATTTGGGACTAAATTTGGTTGGTTATCAATAGAGAGAAGGTGATGAAAAAAAAGTAATTAAAATTAATTTAATTAAAAATAGTCATGACAGCTTTGCAATAGGCAAGCTATCATAGGTGTGTTCATTAATTAATAAAATTTCAAAAAAAATATGTCTCATCTGGTTATCAGATGGGTGTAAGTCTATCTCTCACCGGCTCTTAGACTATATGGCTTGTAAGATTTTTACTTTACTATCGGAAATAGTTTTATGTAGTATTAGTTTTGGTTTTTCGGAAAGATGTATTTTTATTACCCGTGATTACCCGCTACTACCCATGACTACCTGCGACTACCTGTGAGAACTTGGGACTAGTTGCGACTACCTGCGACTACCCATAACTACCTGAGACTACCCGCGACTACCCGCAACTACCTGTGACTACCTGCTACTACTTACTACTACTGCGACTACCCGTAACTACCTGCGACTACCCGTAACTACCTGCGACTACCTGAGACTACCTGCGACTATCCGTAACTACCTGCGACTACCCATAACTACCTGAGACTACCCGCGACTACCCGCAACTACCTGTGACTACCTGCTACTACTTACGACTACCTGCGACTACCCGTAACTACCTGCGACTACCCGTGACTACTTGCAACTATCCTCGACTACCGCAACTACCTGTGACTACCTTCTACTACTTACGACTACCTGCGACTACCCGTAACTACCTGCGACTACCCGTGACTACTTGCAACTATCCGCGACTACCCGTGCCTATCTGCAACTACTTGCTACTACCCGTGACAATGACAACTGAAACTAACTTTTTGCCAAACGAAGTGTAAATTATTCTTACTCCGAAAAATACTTAAAAATACCACATCATGTTTGTAGACATTGTGTTTTTTTTTAACCTACCTACGTGAGTTACGAAGTTGTGATAAATCTGTTTTTCCACGGCAGTAATAAATATATACTGTGACATGTGTTTCGTTAATTATTGCGTCTGTGAAATGGCGTGCCTTTGTGCATCGTGGTCGATACGCTGGCCCTGTGTTGTGCGTGATTTCAAATATTTGATATTAACTATTTATACGTCTTAACTGTGAACTGTTTTTATGACAAAGTTAATTATTTACATCCGCGTATGTTTATTTATCGCAACGTTGTACCTCTGCCCTAAGGGGTTTGAAACACAGTCGTATAACGTAATTTGCCACAATTCCTGAAGAAAAATACTAAGCCCAGTCCGATCAATTTCAATAAATCTAATAAACAGTAAGTAGCAATATA
This sequence comes from Dryococelus australis, assembly GCA_029891345.1. Taxonomy (NCBI): domain Eukaryota; kingdom Metazoa; phylum Arthropoda; class Insecta; order Phasmatodea; family Phasmatidae; genus Dryococelus; species Dryococelus australis. The sequence continues at coordinate 22,035,840 of CM057004.1, forward strand.
CAGAAATATGAGCGGAATAAAAGTTATTGTAGGTATATTTGTGTGCATGTTCACCTATCTTTTAAAGTTTGTATGACAAAAAGTTTCGTGCTTGAATTTAACGTGCCTTTTTCGTTCGACTGGTTGTTCCTTTGTTTTAATAATTTATTCCAACTAAGGCCGTCCTTTTAAAGAAATGACCCAACACACATCAATAAAAAAAGGATAATTAGTGCAGCCCGTTACCTCGCAGTTGTAACAGTGTTAAACACAGTCGCGGCGAAATATTAACGTGTATTACATGTATTGAACTATGTCGTGGAAAACAAATATGTTAATGTAAAATAACCGTAAGAACTGTCGTCAATTCAGGCATTTTTAAAACGTCATAAAGATGACCTTAATAATGTCGGAGGCCTAAACTGAATATTCATACTGAATGGTTTTGGAATATGGCGGAATCCTTTGAAAAGCTGTAAACATTAAACATCACATTTGACAGGTATAAAAGTAGAAATCACATTTGAATGATAATTTTTAGGTGTAGCGAAAGTATACAAACACATGTACACACACAATGGCACGTAAACATTGATTTGACAGATGCTACATGGCAGTCACATGGCAACGTTTGTTTAGATTTGGCGGAAGGATAGGAAACGGGCCTGCAAATAGATATTTAGCAGGGCTCCGAGAAAGTTGCCTCCAGTGGGGAATGGACTATACTTTTGCGACTACCTGCGACTACCCATGACTATCTGAGACTACCCGCGACTACCCGGGACTACCCGTGACTATCTGCGACTACCCGTGGCTACATATGCCAACCTGCGATTACCTCCGACTACCCGTAACTATCTGCGACTACCCGTGATTACCTGCGACTACCTGTGACTAGCCGTGACTGCCTGCTATTACCCGTGACTACCTGTGACTATGTGCGGCAAACTCCGACTACTTGCGAATTTTTTAGTATTAAGATACACAGTTTCTTCTAACATTGTTCCAATTTATCTTTAATAATGCTTAGAAAGCATCCAAGCAGCTAATTTTTCTCCGACTTGGTTTACAAATTTTGAAATTTCTCATCGAATATTTTTTAGGAATTTCACATAGCCTATGTCCATCTGGAAGAATATAACTTACTGATAGTGAAAGAATTATAAGAGTTGCCACTGTAGTTTCTGAGATTAGCCGGTACATATAAACAAACAAACTCACATTAGCAGTTTATTATATTAGAATAGATGGTATCGACGAAGATGGCAGACTTTTCCTTAATATTCACACTTTTGCATACAGGTAGACAATAAATCACATACTATTGCAATTCTATTGATTTCTGTAATATGGAACGTGAGAATAGCAACGTAATACTCGTACTTACTAACGGTTCAAAGTAAGTCGTTCATTACTAAGTTCAGTAGTCGCAAAATTTAATACTTACTGGTAATACTCGTACTTACTAACGGTTCAAAGTAAGTTGTTCATTCCTAAGTTCAGTATAGCAAAATTTAATACTTACTGGTAATACTCGTACTTACTAACGGTTCAAAGTAAGTTGTTCATTCCTAAGTTCAGTATAGCAAAATTTAATACTTACTGGTAATACTCGTACTTACTAACGGTTCAAAGTAAGTTGTTCTTTCCTCAGTTCAGTAGTCGTAACATTTAATACTTACTGGTAATACTCGTACTTACTAACGATTCAAAGTAAGTTGTTCATTCCTAAGTTCAGTAGTCGCAAAATTTAATACTTACTGGTAATACTCGTACTTACTAACGGTTCAAAGTAAGTTGTTCATTCCTCAGTTCAGTAGTCGCAAAATTTAATACTTACTGGTAATACTCGTACTTACTAACGGTTCAAAGTAAGTTGTTCATTCCTAAGTTCAGTAGTCGCAAAATTTAATACTTACTGGTAATACTCGTACTTACTAACGGTTCAAAGTAAGTTGTTCATTCCTAAGTTCAGTAGTCGTAAAATTTAATACTTACTGGTAATACTCGTACTTACTAACGGTTCAAAGTAAGTTGTTCATTCCTCAGTTCAGTAGTTGTAAAATTTAATACTAACTGGTAATACTCGTACTTACTAACGGTTCAAAGTAAGTTGTTCATTCCTAAGTTCAGTAGTCGCAAAATTTAATACTTAATGGTAATTCTAAAGGAAAAAAATAACAATAATTGTGAAACTTATAAAAATATATTTACTATATTATGTTACTATTACGTCTATAATAATATACTATATGTGCTCTGTATACTTACCTGTTCTGTGCTAGTTTATAGTGATGAATTACATTTTCAAAGACCAGGAAATGAAATTTTATGACTCACAGATTTTCAAATTGGTATAATAACTTCAATGATTACCTATGTTAAGAGTCTAGTAAAGTATGTACGTATATGCATTTATATATTATAATTATAAAATAAATTTGTAATATATATAATTTATTATAATGTGTAATATTATTGACGTAATAGTAACATAATGAAGTAAAGAAATGTTTCAATCTCTTAACGAATAATTTTATAATTACCTATTTTTCCCTTTAGAATTAACAGTAAGTATTATATTTTGCGAATCTCAACTATGCATTTAATTACGGGTTTTATAATTTAATGGGTAATTATATAATTTCATTGCTACAAAGTTAAGGAAAAAGACAGTATCGTATCAATAATAAATTACGGATGTTCTAAGCATTGCAAGGTTCTGTTAAGGCTACTGGCAATTTGTAGCCTGAAAGGAATGGCGTTTGTTTTGAAATAATTGTTTCAAAGTAATACTGGTAGCAGCTTGTAACGTAAAAAAAATATTGCCCGAAGACAGAATGCCAAAGCTGTCTGTGTTTAAATATTTAGAAAATGGCACAATTCTACAGGTTACTAAAAAAAAATATTTCTTAACAAGTTTCGACCAAATTTAGTTATGATATTTTCCCCGTAGAATAGCATAAAAACAACTTTTTTTTTTGTTTGCTAACATGTTTCCGTCTGCTTTGGGTGGGGGCAAAATATTTTGACTGTGTAGGCATAAATTTCCGATGGTCGTAACTCAGGCTAGCGTACAGCGCAAATGAAAAATGGTGCTTGTGAAGGGTGGGGGGAGGAGGGGGCATGTCTGATGTTAAACTCAGCCGTCCTTGGACAGTCGGCAAGTACCACGTGAAAGAAGTCTGCGGTTACACCTACAAGAACTGCGCAGCTGGTCAAGTACCATTCTTAATACCTAAACGGACGTGGAAAGAGATATAGAGATAGACTGTGTGAGAGAGAGGGAGAGAGAGTGAAAGAGGGGGCGGGGAGAGAAAGATAGAAGGAAACCTTGAAGCTGTAACCACATTTTAATTTTTTTATATACGCTTAAGGAGGAACTGTGGTTATAGGCTGTTCACGGTAAAATGAGCACTTTTGAAAGTCCTGAGTAAGATCTGCTTGCATGAACGTTGTGTATTCTTCCGCCTTATATAAAATTAATATTGTCGTGGGCCTCATTACTTTATTCATGCGTCGGTCAAGTGAAACTGTGAAGTTATTCCAAAAGTTAATATCTAACAAATATGCTCATTTTTACACTTCGGTGCATTAAAAAATAAATAGAGCGCAAAAGAAATAATTTACATTATCAGAAATGGTTACCTGACAGTTTTTATTCGACGTGAATATAGGGAACTACTGCCTATCCATCGTTACCAAATTTACTGGGCGAATGTCACTCAGGGCGCCCGTTGAAATATATGCAGGTAGAGGCATTGACTTTTTTATAAGGTTGATTTCAAAAGTGCTCACTTTATCGTAAACATCCTTTATCATTGTGTTTATATCACAACAGATTCTGGATGTATCTGTGATGTAGTGATCTGTTTACGTTAAGATTTTATAGGTACATTTATTAGGTTATTTTACTTACTAAAACTACGTTACGACTAGGTTATATTCTACACTCTTATGAAATTATTCGGAAATTTACCATAACACTGTTTACGTTTAGTGAGAAAGCGGGAGTAGTAATTACCTAATTACCCCCCCCCCTAATACATTCATTGTAACATTCCTACATTTGCTCAGGAAACAGTCAAAGGCATAGGGAAGTTCCCATCTTTGTATAATAGCGACGCTAAACATTTCTGTATCTGCAGTTTGATGTGTGGTATTACTTCCATACACTGTATAGGTTAAAAACTTCCATTACACTTGAGGAAATTTAGCAAAAAATAATTACAGTGTAGTTACATTCTACAGTGCATAGCTGAGATAGTATTAATCTATTTATGATAGGGGGAAAAAAAAAAAAAGCATTTGGAAATTTGCCAACTTGTTAGACAGTAAAAAAAAATTTATAACGGAAATTTTTTTTTTTCTTTGTCGGAGAGTGTGATATATTTTAACGCGCAACAACAAAATACACAGCTTGTAATTTCAATATACACAGACTTACAGTTAAAAATGTTAACCAACTCATATTTTTCAGTGAAATGGGCACACGCCTCGCATTTTGACGTAAATACGTCTTTAAATTTGCGACCATAGTAGGAGGCAATCCAGAAAATCCGATGATAACAAAGTCGGGGGGATACAGTTTGGCATTGCAGCTCCGGATCTATCGTCTACATTCAAAATTCAATTACACCACTCGATTGCCGAAGGATCGAATAATATGTTACTGTTACGTTGAGTGAAGACTGCGAAGCATCGTGCGAGGAGCGGAAATGGCCGGGGGAATAGAGGGGGAGGGGGGGGGCGGGGCCCAATTTTGAGTTCGTTGCGCCGCGTCTCATAACTTCCGCGTAGTATAGCTTTTGACTAGGAGAAGCTACGACGCTCGTTAATTTTCAATCGACAGCTCTCGTCAAGATCCATCGATTGCGCGTATAAAAACATTTGTGTGGCGTGGGTAGGGTGAAATTGTATGCGTTTAATGTAAAAAAATCAAGGAACTTTAACACAATTTTGGCCTATACTAATCAAAAAGCCGAGTCGAAATACATAATTCGTATGCGGTTGGAAAGAGCATCTCAGAGGCAATCCAGTGATGGCCATAAGAATCCCATATGATCAAATTGAAGCGGTGCCGGGAACGTAAAATAAACATCAAGGCGTCCGAGAGTGTCAACATAGACGTGTTCACTCAAAATAAACATCAAGGCATCCGAGAGTGTCAACATATACGTGTTCACTCAAAACAAACATCAAGGCGTCCGAGAGTGTCAACATAGACGTGTTCACTCAAAACAAACATCAAGGCGTCCGAGAGTGTCAACATATACGTGTTCACTCAAAATAAACATCAAGGCGTCCGAGAGTGTCAACATAGACGTGTTCATCGAAACAAACATCAAGGCGTCCGAGAGTGTCAACATAGACGTGTTCACTCGAAACAAACATCAAGGCGTCCGAGAGTGTCAACATAGGCGTGTTCACTCAAAATAAACATCAAGGCGTCCGAGAGTGTCAACATAGACGTGTTCACTCGAAACAAACGGCCGCGTCCCCAACACAGCCAAACCCCATTTATCATCTGTCAGTTGACTGATCGAATAATGAGATAACCATCAAGTCTATAACAGATGGAACTTGCAAAATACCTAGTGGAGATGGTAAACTGTTTGACTGTGGAGGTCGGATAACGTTTTTCATTTTGCGCGGAGGCTCGGACTTAACCTCTTCCAAAAATTAATTTATTAAAGGAAATCTTTTTATTTTGTAACAATATAATTGTGCTTAATTTATTTCACCTCGTGATGCATTGTTTTTAAAACCTGATGCTTATTTATTAATCGACCATAAATAACTATTTCTCTACTGTGTGAAACAATGAATTTAATTAAAATGAAGATATTATAAGTTTACTTTTCGACTGCTTCCCGATGGAGCAGTTTCAACTGGTTATCAGTAAGTATTTACTAATTCCCATTTAGAGTGTGGAAATCTGCGTTCTGGCGAAAAGAACAAAGCCAGAGAAATGACGCACCTAATAGTAAGCTGTGTGCTAAATGTTTTCGTCTGAAAATTGCTTTACAAAATAACCTTCACTAGAGCTAGCTAAAAACATGGGTATCACCAGACAACACTGTGATTTAGTATATTTCAGGTCTTTCTGGAGTAAACGCGAAATAGCAAGTTAATACAACAAAATATCAAGTTATACTCGAATAAGTACCTTAAAAAAGTACGACCATTAAAAAACAAAGGAAAGCGTCTACCAAACACCGTACCAATGCGTAAACGATAATGGCTAGATAATTTCACCTAAAAAATAATAACGGGAAAAACGAAAGCAGAGGGAAGGACACAACTATGCGACAGTGCGACGACAGCGCCAAAAGAAAAGAACATCTACAAAAGGAAACTGAGGGAATTCTTGCAATAAAATGTCACCGGCCAAAAGAGGATTGAAATTAAGGAACTTTGGTTTGGCTACCAGTTGTGAAATAGGAGGTAGACTTCAATTTAAAAAAAATTCAAAACATTTCAGCTCACTGGATGTGACCTACTTTCACCCTTGACTAACGGAACGCACCAATTAGAAAGGAGCTAGCCTGGCTCCAATCGGGGACAACTTTTTTTCAAGATCTCAAATAAAACAGAATCTTTATCACTATTGGTGCTCGCTTTCGTGACGAGAATAACATTGGGATATATGACGGTTCCCCAAATGTCACGAAATATCCGTGCTGTTTTCTTTTTGTGCCTGTGATGCGACTGTTTGTGTCTCGTCTCTAGTTTTGCTCTCTACGTTCCTTCTCGCCATTCCTTGTCTAACGCGATCATTATTTTTCGATTCACATATAAGTATCGTATTTGTCGAGTTAATTTTTGCATTAATTTTGTTTCTAATGTGGATCGTAAACTGTCTTTGTCGGTCACCATGATAGTGAGCGCTTTGTTGCAGCCAGTGGTATAAAGATTAACTACCTTGCAATAATTTATTACATTATTTCTGTGCCTTACTGATGACTAAGCTAATCATATCAAGAATATTATATTCATATATTTTCTGGTAAGTATAAGCATTTGTAAAGTAAAATTTTTGCGTGATTATTTTAATGCCAATATGTTTTTTTCTTATTGCGATGATTTTATTTTGGTTCTATTTTCCGGTCACTACAGAACATGAATACATATCCTGTTAAATTCGGAATACAATTGTAACCAAGAACTTACAACACGTGTTAGACACATTGTATGGAATGACAATCCCTTTTATCGAATACGTTTTTCGATATCTAAGAAGAAATGCGAGAATTCTGAAATCACGTTTACTGACTTTTTATCCTCCTATTTAGTCTGTCGGCTACAGTTTCCTGATTTAGTCGTATTACAAACCACGTTCAAATAAATTGTTCTAATTATTCACGTTATATGAAAGAAGGAATGTGGAAGTTTTGTTCTTAACAATAGTTTTATTTGGAAATTGAGCGGATCCTTAGTTAATACAGGGAATATATATCACTAGCTAAGTAAAATACAATGACAACTCTCGGAAGCATATCGTATGTTATCTCGACCTTCGACGTAAGAGCCGATATTTTGCATAAATACGGCTCAAAATCTCGTTATTTTTATTTATTTATTTATTTATTTATTTATTTTTAAGGCTGATACCTACCTTAATATTCGGTTTAGGTATAAAGAGTCACATATGTTTTCCTTTTACTTTTTCATGAAGAATCACCTCCCGGAGTTTGTTGGTCTAATTGCGAATCATTCTATATAAGCACATCCGTGGAACTTAAGTATACTTATTTCGCAGGTCGACTGCTGCTAATTAAAAATCAAGAATAATATTTAGTTTCTCAATAAATAATATGTCGAAATTGCTTGAAAGTGTAAAAACTTTTTTTTTTAATCAGAGCGTGTGTGCATATTCCAAACAGTTATAATTTTGGGGCCTAGTTAAATACAAACAAATAAATTTTTCGTATTAGGTTAAGGTTCTGCCTTCGTAGGAGAATTATTTTGTTTTCATATGAGCGCATATTAAGCCGTATAGGTAACTTTTATCAGTTATATATTATATTAATATATTTACAAAAACCGTCTGAAAGCGCAAAATAGACGCAGGGAATCACACGTCTTTACTGTAGTCAATATCGCAAAAATTATAACGCAAAAGAGAAATCGTTGTCTGCTTACACGCTGCACAGAAAACTGTAGAATTTTGGAAGATATTTGGCTACGTTCATTGCACAACTTTGTGTGCAGTAAAAAGCGGCCAGAAATCATTTGTCAACAGTTACTGCTGTACCTCTGAAGACCGACAGGTTCTCATTAATGATCATCTACAATCACTCCAAAACACTTTTGTTTTTTTCATTTTGAGGAAGTATTCAATAGCTGTATACTTATATTACTCTAATGTGCCCCTATGTGGCGAGGAAGTGCCTCTATTTATCTACGGTATACGACATTCGGGCAAAATTCAAAATTCCTGTACGGATTTTGTAACGTTTATTTCTGGTCTGTAATGGCTTGGGGAAAAAAATGCTGCATCATTTCTCTTCTCTTGTGCACCAGAACCTGTAGCAGTGAATCATTTCCTAGCCCCTCGATAAAACGTGCACCATAGATGGATCCTATATGTTCAGTATACTAAGCGGAACACTTGTTTTAAAACACTGATTACGTAGGCCTATAAGTTCTCATTTATAACTTAAAGAAATATTCTGAAATATTCCACACCTAGAGTTGCGAATTGCCACTTTCAGTGTTTCGCAAAGTATTCTTGATGTTTACGTTAAAAGTAGGTTCCAGTCACACAAAAGGTCCGTGGGAAGACTATATTCGTTGTAAACTACTGTACAGAATTCTAGTAGGTGAATGAATGGTAGGCTTCCTCGAAATCTTCCAGTGTATATATATATATATATATATATATAATATATATATATATATATATATATATATATATATATATATATATATATATATAAAACTTAACATTACAGCTCTCAGCAGAGTTTGCAGGGAGTGAGATAGAATTGCTTTCTATACTTTTTCTCGGTGACATGAAAATAATGATCCCGTTTCATAAACGCCAAGAACCAAAATGGCTTTATCATTCTGATAACTGAGAGAAAATACATCTAGCCATGAATGTGTGAACAGCAAAAATGATTTGTCTTCTTTTGGTATTAAAACATTGCAGAGGAACGTGCACGGAAAAGGAAATCGGTTAAACGTGTCGGCCAAAGACCCGGATGAAGCAGCGATATAGAGCAACGAACACCTGAGAATCCGAACACTACACATGATAAAATTCCTCCTGAATCATCGTTTATTTAAAAGGATGACCATTCATATCTTGAACTTCAATCCTTACACGAGGAAGCGGCAGTGATGTGACGTAATTAAGGATAATGTGAACGAGATGAAGAAAAAGGCTTTTTTTTTTTCGTTGCACGCGCGGTAATACTTAGAAAAAAAACCATAACTTTTATTGAGTAGTGATAAAAAAGAAAGCACTCACCTAACTCACGTAGGTAATTGTGTATTTCGTGACTTGCATGCTTCATCTGCTCTCAGATCTGCAGATCTGTACTTGACGAATTCGGTAAAAGAAAACCCCACGTTAGCTTTGATAAAATCTGCTGGAATTTACGTAAAACGAAGCCTGTATTAAACACAAAGTAATTCATTTTTTCCAAAATTTAAAATGTTGACATAATTATTATTTCTTCATGACAATGATATTATTCTAAACTCATCAAAATTATGCCGTTTAAATAACATAGAGATGAAATCGGAAATATCTCGCAGAAAGATTTTCAAATTGGCGGAACGTTTACACATTTAGAGAGATATAAGTACACATTTTCGTTCTGTTGTGTACTTGCGTACTTCACTCGCAATTCGGACATTATTTATGACGTCATTTCTGTAGTCAGGTACACACAAGTACGTACTAAACACAATTTCGGACAAGCCTATAACGCCTACTTGAACAGCAAACCCATATAAACGTGCGGTTAGAATCACGAGTCCTGCAAGATTAAATGCCCTCGCCTTCATTCAGAATGTCCTCACTCAACTGCATATCTGCCCACTAGTTTGTAAAACAACCTACCTATCACGCTTCCTACAAAGCCAACGCCTTTGCGTTTATACAGCAACTTTTTATTCACAAACAACTTAGAATACGCTATATTTCACAGAAATTTACCAGATGACTAACGATAAGACCCGAAGTCATTCTTAAAATGTAAAACTCGGAGGGCACTTAATACCTACGCCAACAATTACTGTGCAGAATAATATTTTATGAACTTGTTTCAAATTTCTGGATGTATCTATAAGATGCATTTTACAAAATGCGTTTTTGAAGAACGTCCGCTGAAATAAAGGAAATTTACAGTGATTGTTTAGCCTGTGAAGAAAATTTTTGATCATTAATTGATAAATCTAACTATTGAGATACGAATTTCGTATTAAGGAACAACTTTGTACTCTTCGGACAAATTAATTTTCCGTTATTATGTGAAGAAATAATAAGCAATACCGCCGAAATTATTAGTATTGAAAATTCATGCATGGTAATACCAACGATACAAATTTTCAAATTAGACATGATTAATATCCACAAATAAATATTGCGTAATGGTACTAATAAAGGAAATTAGGCTGCAAGTTTTGAAGTGTGAAATTAATAGTACCTGAACATGTTCAATTACTGTATTTTATGTCAAAATATGGAAAAGCAATCAAAATAAAACGTACGTAAATGTCCATTTTAATTGCGGAACTAGATAACTTGCGTACAGCAGTTAAGAAAATACGGATATAAAAATCGACTTCAAATAATTTTTCAACAATTTCTGGTTTTCAACATTTCTTTACCCCAACCCCAAAATGGGTATAAAACGTTGGTAGTTTTAAATAACACCCTATCAATTAAGCCTTTATCATGCAGATTCAACCAAGTCTTCGGATTCATGATTCATAACTTCAAAAGAACAGTTCTTATTTCTAGCCAATGAAATGTCATGACAAACTTTCCCTCTTCGCATACAGCTTGTAACTAAACGTAATATAATATCTTAACGCAACTACACTATAAACTCGGGTAAGTGATATCGGTCAGCGAAATACTAGCCAATGAAAATAGTTATAAATCTGCATACACTGGGGAAACAGATAAATTATTTGGGATGGTATTCTTAACACCGTATGGAGACAGAACATATGTGAGATTTTCTTTTCGTTTACTTGTGGTAGAGATGAAGACTTCTATATTTGGTAATCAGTAAATTACACTAATACAAATTGTCGACATTCAACAAAGAAAGTTAATGTATGTATACTGCGTCAAAAAAGTTTTATTGAAGGTGTTCGGGATCAATCATCCGCACAAAAATTGCATTACATCGCACGTTTGCAAGGTCGCCAAGAAGAGTGCGAACCATCTCAGCCAGATTTATTGGACAGAATACCCATCACACACAGATAAATACCCATCACACACAGATAAATACCCATCACACACAGATAAATACCCATCACACACAGATAAAGCCCCTTCACAATAAAGTGAACCCTTTTGAAATTATGAAATCTATCTTAGAAAAAAGTCACATCCCCTACCTATTTTAAGACGCGCACTGAGTCACATGCGCCCAGTAAAGTTGGTAACGATGGATGGAAAATAGTTCCGTAGCTTAACGTCGAATAAAAAGTGTTAGGTAACGATTGGTGATAACTTGAATTATTTCTATCCGTTTCTGCTTTTTTAATGCAGCGAAGTGTAAAAATGAGAAGATTTAAAAAAGATTTACTTTCCTAATAATTTTGCAGTTTCACTGGACCGACACACGAATAAAGTGCTGAGGCCCGTGGCAATGGTAATTTTACATAAGGCGGAAGAAGACACAACGTGCGTACAAGTAGATCTTAAGCAGGGCTTTCAAAAGTTCTCATTTTACCGTGAATAGCCTATACTATCATTTCACTTGCAGCTTGGAATGACGTACACAACACTGGGAAATCAGTACCATGTGGCCCCAACATAGGCGGCAGTAACCCCTGCTACACTAAGCGGCATTGAAATGAAGGTATATCCCCGCTCATGTTGCTTCGATGCGTGCCTGAGATTCATCCAGTGTGGCCATAGGTGTCCCGCGGCAGACAAGTTGTTGTCCGACCCTGAACCGCACGTTTATGATAAGCGAGAGATCTGGTGAACGTGCAGGACATGCATGCTGTGTAACACGATGGCCATCGAGGAACCATCGTACGATGCGTGTCATATGAAATCGCGCATCTTACTGTTAGTACAGAGCCCCAGGCTGGCCCTGAAGATAGGCCCCACGATGTAATGCGCGCTGGTCAGCGTACCAGCGATGTGGGCTAGGCGCGAGAGGCACTAGAACCCGATGAAATCCAATACCGTAACTCCACATGCTGATATCGATCCACAAGACCTCGATGTTAAGAGTGAGACGGACCCGCGCGTCCAAGGTCAAGAAGGTAGGGAGCGATACGGGTGACACTAACACGCACGCCTAGTGCCTCATCGCTCCTACGCGCAAGGCGTACAGTGTTTCCGTCTTGACGCTGTACTGTGCAAATTAGATCTGTAACAGTCGGGTTTTACTACACGCGATAAAAGACCACAGATTAAACTACGCCTGTATCTTTGTACTTTTCTCTTGCCAGTTAAGAAAACTGCACAGACGAGGTTTAAAAATGCGATATTTAACCATTTTCACGATTTTTTTTTTCTCCAAGAATACACTTAATGTGATAAAAGTAAAAAATATTGCGACAAAAAGTCGTATTTGTATAACATTTGTTTAACGAGATACGCGTATTCGCGCAAACAATTATTTCACAAAAAACGCTAGGATCCACCCCCCCCCCCCCCTTAACAGCCGTAAAAATCCATCGACTCCACTCCAGGTGTGATGGTGCATAATGTAGGACTCGGCCGGGCGTGCACCAAGGTGCCGTCGGAAATTGATGCTACCATCGTGGTGGCGTTGCTGCAAGCAGGAACGGGATTTCTTGGAGAAGACGGTTCCGTGCCATTCTTCCGTCCAGGCCCGACATCCCTCGCACTATTTGCATCCGCAGTAATGGGCGCCTGGACGAGATTCCCTGCAGCCGCACACGGCGACGAACCTCGCGCGTGGACACAAGTCGATGTGTGACACGCCTGAACTCCCGAGCGGGGATGTTGGTTGTGGCTGTAAGGTCCGTAATCATCACGCTGTTATGAACATTCTCTTATGAACCTGGCCAAATAATTTCAGTAAATCAGGAGGCCAGGAATTGCGACAACTTATTGCAGCAACCACCGGGCGAGGCCGCTTGCAAAAAGCCTCTCCACCAGCCAGCGGCCGGAGACATGGATGCCTAAACGACGCACTGGTATAAGCCACTGTGAGGTAGGGCCCAGCGTCTTTCGACGTCCGACCAGCAGCCACGGAAGATCACAACATGGGTATGTCCGACCGCCGCCATCCGATCAGTTAGAAGCAGCCTCCAGCATCAAGAATAAGGCGGACACTGTCCATAGTACATAATAGTAAGATATGCGTTAACAGTTAACAGTGCTCCCTGAACGTATAATCATTCAAAATTATGACAATTGTGTGTTATTATTATACATGTATCACAGACTAAAATAAACCCCTCAGCTATAATAGTAGCTATATCATTATACTTATCATTTTAGCTAACGCCCCTAGCCCCTTCTTATGTGTATATGATCATAAGTCATATTTATAACAACGCGCACCAGATGTCTTTTCTAGCGCTCCGTTGTTGCCCGGTGTCGTTGGTTTACCTACAAGTCAGCCATTCCGATCCTCCTAGACCCGCTAAGTCTATATCAACTTCGCTGTGGTTACAGCACGTCAGACGCGATAATAATTTTCAACTCTTGGTAAAATCATTAATTCCGTCAATACACTGTTCTCCCGCGCGTCAGAGGAGGCAAACTGTCCGTATGGTTGCCGTGTTCTACGTCGCATTCTCACTCCATCTGTGCACACGAACGACGAGGAAACGCAATGCCACTATCTCGCAGTGGTTTTACAATCTTCGCTTATAACATATACATTTTGTCAATGTCGCCGTTGACGTACTTGCTGCTACACTCGGCTGAACAACTAATCTATAGACTGTTCACGGTGAAATGCGCGTTTTGTAAAGCCCTGCTTAGTATCTACTTGTATGCATGTTGTGTATTGTTCCACCTTATGTAAAATCAACATTGCCATGGGCCTCGTCACTTTATTCATGCGTCGGTCAAGAAAAACTGTAAAGTTACTACAAAGTAAAAATTTTTTAGTCTATTAATTCAAACACTTGAAAGCCTTAAATAAAACACAAAGCAAGGTTAATAATTTCAGTATACACAAATGTTTACCTAGCACTTTTAATTAAACGTAAACACGTGGAACTAATTTCCCTCCATCGTTACCAAATTTACTGGCCGCATGTCACTCAGTGCGCCCTTTAAAATATATGTGGACGGTGGCAGTGACGTTTTCCTAATGATCATTTCAAAAGTGCTCACTTTATCGTGAACAGTCTTCCAGCATTCCAAAAATGCAGGATCTTAAACTGCGCCCTCTGCGTGTTGCAACTTCGATGGTCAACAATGGACTTTACATAATCGACACTGTTTGTTTTATTTATTATATAGCTTACAAAACAATTACATAGAACAATAGGTGATACAATATACAGTTTTCGAGTTATAACCTGTTAACTGTTTTTTAAATATAAAAGTATAAAAACATTAAAATATATACTTATACAAAATAACTTTGGTAAAATTATAACTTTTTGTTATGTAGAAATCTATGGTAACTAAATTTAAACATAATAGTTTTCCTTTGTTTCACAGAGCTACCTATTTCCATCCACGCCCCTAATATTGCATGTAAGGACATTTTCCACAAGGCCTGTCATCACATCTGGTCTGCAGAATTGTTCAAAGTGGTTCGCATGTGTTGGAGTACATGTTCAGACGCAGAGAGTCGTCCTTGACATCTTTGTGCTTCATGTGAGTGGTAGAATTAATGATAGAATATACTCGCAGACGAGTTTTGCCAGTAGCTCAAGCCACTTATGGTTTCCATTTGCCATGAAATGTCTCCACAATTTGGCTTTCAGAGTCCGGTGAAACCGCTCTATGATGACACCTTTGAGTCCAGAGTATGTGGAATAGTGACGTATGCTGTACCATTTCACCAGTGCACGGAAGTTAGCATAAAAATGTTCCTTACAATCGTCGGTGTGGAAATTTTTTGGCACACGTCTTTCTCTCAACGTACCCGCCATGGCATCGGTACATCACATGCATTCTTAGACTTGAGCAGTCTGGCCCAGGCATACTTGAAAAATGTGTCTATTACAGTCAAAATGTAGCAATGACCTTTATTCGCACGAGCGAAGACTTGCATTTCGGTCAGGTTGGATTAAAAAGTATGTCCAGACCTTTCATGATGCACTTTCTGTATGAATAATTCCTTCTGGCCTACCTGTGTACTTCCCCAAACACGACATAGTTCGTCATCTCACGATGTAGTCAGCTTCGACGAGTTCTTCGATAAAGGATATAGTATTGGTGGTGTGCTTCCAGTTGCCTGCAGACTACGAAGCGACCAGTAACCATATTCTATCGACAATTTCATTCGGATCGTCCAAAAACACGTAGTCTATCTTACATTTGGCATTGCTCTTCTGCAGCAGCAGGCCCGATCCCATAGCTTCGACCAATAGTGGAAACAGTCCCACGACAATGCTAAATTTCGCATTGGTTGTGTCTTTAAATCGCTATGTTGAGGGGTTATCATTCTCGTAATGAGCACGACTGGTCTGTGGCAGGCGACCGTACTTGCACAAATCCAATTCGGTGTAGAGTCCGAGATGCCTATGAAACAAAAGTTCCCACAGACAAATGCGTCATTTTTACCTTGGGCTTGCCGATCTGCATCACATATCCTGGAAAAAAAACATCACTTTCTTGTTTCCAAGAAACCATTTTTCTTTTTTATCGTGTTGTCGCAAGCCATAAGCCTTGTCGTTGTTCCGATCGGAGTAGGAAGAGGTATAGGGCCAAACCAGTGTGCCCATCTCTGGTCAATGCTCTCGTGTTAGTTCCTGTTCTCACATATACAGTACATCGAATGGGAGCAGATCGCCTTCATCGCAAGTGATGCCCCCTTCTGATTCGGGCAGTTCCGGACTTCTTTTCTGTTTACACATCGGGGTTGGTACTTCCATCTTGATTTCGTGTTTAATATCGAGATGGCAAGTTATCAGCTGGAAGCCTCTTCCCTTCGATTCTCGAGAGCCAATCTGTAACTTTTCGCGAGTAGATATTTTGCGCGAACAGTTTCGATGGCCTACTGTAGCTCAGTCGTGAGTTCAGTTGGGTCCGCCATAACTCATAGAATTGAATAAACAGACAACCGCACAGGTACATATACATATTCACTTCTTGCTATGCTTCGCAAAATCGGTTTTCGCAACCAATTTGAATGTTAACATATTTTGAAGAGCCTTGAATTATTCCCATCTCTGCACATTCGAATGTTGATCAGGTCTATTATCCATGTCTCTGTGCCCCTACATGCCAGTCGATAGCTATCAAATCTTTCCCCACATAATTCTACCTGTTCTCAATCTTTTGCCCAAGAAGCAACAGGTCCCTATGAACAGCTGTGGGGCGAGCTTCCGTGAACCCATTCCCATCATCATCATAGCGTAGACCATGTCCGAACTTGGAAATGGCATCGGGACTCATGGTAAGTATCTTACTATAAACTGATAGAAGCCATGCCTGTGCCTTCCCTTATGCACAGGAGAATCCTCATCGATCACCAATATGCCATACTTCTCGTTCCAGTACAAATAACACATATCCTTAAACTCTGTGAATGTCATATTCGCGTTGACGTGGCCATCATATGCATGCCGCAAGTTCATATCATCCCTGCGAAACAACGCAAGGAAATTCTCATTATTGCATAGTAACTATTTTGCACATGCGAATAAGTTTAACTGAAATACACAGTCCACATTTACCTGCCATCCCATGCCAAAGTACTCCTGGATCCAAGTATGTTTCTTACATGCCACATCGTCGAAAATAAACAATTATTTTTGTAATGCTTTGCTTGGTGGCATGATGACCTCGTTATCGCTGCAAGGGAAATAGCATACACCTTCCACAGCCTGTAGTACTCATGCTAGATGCTGGCATATCAGTTGCTGGAGTGTTTTGGAGTACAGGTACACATTCTCTAACCTAAGACCATTCGGTTCCTCCAGCAAACTCAACAACATGCACATCTTGCCGCACCCTTGTGGTCCGCAAATCAATCCTCTCACAGTTTTGGACAACAGTGTTCCATTACCTGTACGGTGCGAGGTTTCGACATTTTCCTCTGTGATGTGGATGGGAAAATTAACCTGTTGCTTGATTATCTCCATGATACTGAAACTTAAATGTATAAAGTTCAGGGATATATGAGTTCGTAACACAGTAGTTTGTGATGACTCGTAGAAGAAAGATCAAATCTGGAAGATGGATCGTCGATACGCTGACCAACATTCCACCTTTCAAGCTGCGCATTCCCCGGATACAGGTTCTGGGTGCCAGGAACCAAGCAAGCTAAAAAGCTGCTGGCACTCTATGAAGTGGGCATTAACGTGCTGGACGAGGTGTTCAAGTTCGCACGAAATCTCCTATTACCAGCATATGGATCTACGACCCAGGCACCAGGCAGACAAGATACCCACACATAGGGCAGACGAAACATGTCGTGCACCAGACACCAGACTCGGTGAAAAAATAGCAGTGTGGGGCATGCGATGAAAGCCAAGGTGAAGATGGGCGTTTGGGCGATGAAAGTGAGACGATGTTCCAACGGGAGATGGAAGAAGTAATATGGGAGAATTCCTTTCCACCTTGATTCCAGCAATCGGTGCTCTGGGCGGTATCACTGGGGCCATAATAAATACAGTTAGTGTAGTGAAACGAGCCTCGAACGAACCTAAGCAAGTGGAGGAAAACTATTGTCACAGTTGTAAACTGAAAGCTTTTGCAATGGGTAAAAAAAAAAAAATGGCCAAGTACTTTATATACGATAGCCCTATCGAGAAGGAGGCAGTACGAGAAAGAAAAAGCATCCCAGCTGGAAGAGGTGCTAATGAAATCTTTACCGAAATGGCCGCTCACGAATGTGGATTTAGAATTCTTTGCACCCAAATTTAAAATTCTTCATATACACAGTGTGTTTATGTGAGATGATTTGCCCCCCTAAACCCAAACATGACGAATGTGCCGTAACCAACCTCAGCTGGGCCCGGTATGCACTAAGTAAGTTATGTTAAAAGTAGTAAATGTGTGGTATACTGCGACCATTTCGGTTATTTTCGCCCACCACCCGAACTGCAGCGGTACATGAAAAATTGTAAACTGACTTATAACTGCGAGATGGAGCAGATGCCGAACACGTGAAATTGTGGACCCTTGAACTTTTTCTTCGTGGTGTGGTTGAATAAAATAATCGTGGACAAATAATTGTTTCTTAACCTACACATAAAAGGTGTTCATATCTATATTCCCCATTCAGAATGTCGATGTTCATCATTCTAAGTGGTAAGACATCTGAGCTGAGGGCGATGCTTTATCTGCCCTTGGAGCAGGAAGATGAGTGAGTCGTCAGACTTATGGATTTTCAAACTTACAACTCCATATACAAAATAGAAGAAAATGCGAATTAAGCATTCCAGTATGTAGAAGAAGGAGATGTGTAGGAAATAAGCATTCCCACCGGTTCATACGAACTGAAGGACATCTCCAATTCCATCAAGAAATCTGTACCATCGGAATTGATTTTCTAACTATGCTGTAACCCAAACAAGCTGAAGGCAGAAAAATTTTGCAGTGCCGATATTGATTTCATCGAACCAGATACCATGCTGGGATTTGAGATGCGAATCTACAACATTGGTAGAACGCACGAATATTCGTGACTGGGGAACATATTTTCAACGAATGTGATATGTATAAACTGTAATTTGGTGAGCGGCTGCTAAGTCAATGGTAAAACCAGTAATATGCTGTACGAGTTATCACCGATGGGCCACCATGTTATAAACTGGTCAAAGTTCCAAAAATCATCATCATTTCTGTCCTCATGATAGAGAAGAGTGTGTACGAAGTGATCGGGGACGATCATCGATCAGGATAATAAGCAGATAGATTTCAGAAACAAAGAAATTACTTTGCATCTGCACCTGAAACTATGGGATTGAATTTCGCTATGCGCACCATGCATAAGGTTGAGCACAGCACCAAACCCGGGACCAGTAGCGCTCGAGACACCAGCGTGCTAACACATGTCAACGACCATATTCTATATTTCCTAGGGTTAAAAGTGTACAGGCATGGGCGACAACAACATATTGAACATAATGCAGCAGGAACAATTCGATGACAGAATAGACAAGTTTGAGCGACATTGCTTCCAGCTGTATCTGACCGGCCCCTACACCCTCGGGCGTGAGGTTCGTATCCCAATACGGCATCAAGATATTTAAACCCTGCCTTCGCAATAGTTCCTGCACATTCGAGATATGCTCATGAAAGAGGACGGGGCCCACTCCACGACCACCATATGTTCGTTCGCAATGGTATACGCCACCTTTTCGAGTGAGTAATGTACGAAGTGAATGGTGTTACTATTGACGAAATGCGGGATGTGGGCATAACCACCACCATCAAAAAACTACCTCTCGCTCATGCCTTACAATCTCTACATGGTAAAAATGGCGGGCTGGAGAATGAAAGATGGTTACAAAAGTTCCAGTCTTCGCAGAAGGCAAGTTCGAGGTGTACATGCTACTACCGATGGTACTGGATTTCGCCGAAGATTATAGGTAAATAATAATTATAGCCAAGAAAGAACTGGTGAAAATGCTAACCACCTCTCATCTTGATGCAGTGTTGGGAGCCAGAGAAAACCGCAGCCCGTCGCTGTAACAGTGACCAACATGGAATGGTTCGTTCCGCACGTGATTCCGAGCACATGCGAACACATGAAGCTACTGAACTGCATCAAGAAAGAAAAAATAATCGACATAACCTTGTGGAGCTGGAGACTGGTTACTTGCCCAGTCTTGTTGTCTGGCACACAAAACTACTGGGTTGTGAAGACCTCTTCAAACACGAAAAATCTCAGTTGCATCATACTGGCATTTCAAGCAAACAGGCAACATACCTCGACACGCAAGTAGACCTTCGACCACTGCAACATCCAGAACATAAAAATATTTTGGAAAGCGAAAACTATCTGCACGTGGATTTGTACACCTCCTTCGACCAAGAAGGATTTACGTTGTTGCATTATCTGTATACTCAGTTTCAAGCCTCTTACTATGGGAGCGAATCCTACCCTGCCCTGAGCCCAGTAAGAGTAGGTGAAACTGCGCAATTGCTGGTGTACGACACATTCAAACAAAATGAGCGAGTTCAGAATGACGTAGTGGATTGTCGAATATATATTATTTCAAAGGAAAACATGTTTGTGAACTCTACTCCATTATGTTTGATTTTGCGCTACAGAGTAGTGAGCTACGGCTGCTTTTCAGGGTTGGTGAACACGGTGAGCTAAGCATATAAGTATATATATATATAAAGGATGACCACTGTTTCTCACGGCGTACCAAGATATACTGTATAAAGATTTACTGTAATTTGCAAGGCTTCCAGAGTCAGAGCATCTACGTGCTCAAGGATATTGCAGTGTCCTATGACGACTATGGCAAGAAACACACACGCTCCTTCCGCACCGCTTATTCGTGGAAATTTTTGGACGAAAAATGCAAGAAGGCGAACGACTGGCTGACCAAGAACTACCATGGACTGGAATGGGACAAAGGTAAGATTCAATACCATGAATTGGGGAATGTGCTGCGCAACATGCTGATGTAGTATCCACAAGGACCGGTTTACGTGGCAGTGACCGAGCAGAAAAATGGTTGAACGACTTGTGCAAAAGCGAAGTTGAAATCGTCGACGTGCAGTTCGAGTTTGGTTGTTCTTCGCTGCGCAAGCTGGCGAAACTTTACGACGGTCAGCAGCGACATGTCTGTGACATGTGCGTGGAGAAACGCACAGCTGCTGCCCACATGGCGTGCCTTGTCCTTGGACCATGAATCAACATGTTACAACTAGACACGAAGTCACCCGAAATGTAATGTATGAGAATTTTAGTTTTTGTGTGGCGGCACATCTGATCAGCATCCATATATTAATGGGAAAATATTCGACATGCGGTCATTTAATCGCAACACAGTGTTCCATTCATCAAGATGGCAATGTTCTGTCTTAGGAACATTAATACAAGCTGAAAGCCTGACGATGGTAACATTGAATATAGTTTCATCGCAGAAGAAGGATACATGCACACCTATACAGAGACTTGTGATGGCAGCAGCATGCAGCATTGGCATTTCGCTCATTTTCCAGTCATCTACGAACCAACGTACATTCAAGTGGACTGTTTGGGAGTATTAGACTGTGTCATGTTCCGCATGACGTTGCAGACGCAGCTGCCCTGCACTGTGGACCAAATCATCGCTCCGGCCCAGACTCATGCTACCACCTACGCGATGGTCTGTGCCGTGGAGCTGTCTCAGGTGGGGCATAAATCGTCGGTCTACTCCCAGTATCCCAAGTCCGAGAAGGATACATCTACCCAAACGACCAGACGCCGCAGAGTACAGCGTCGTCGCCAGGCTCTCCTGTCAGTACCTACCATGGATGGTTTTACCTCCAGCTCAGGAAACAAACCTGCGCCGACTCTTCGTCACCTAGCAGCATGTAGTCCTGTAGCTGTGGATGCTGGATCCACCGGACCTGCTGTTGACGGTTGTCTCACCATTGGCGAGGCAGAAATCGTGAGGTCAACTGTTAAAGAAAGGCAAGTTCTGCAACGTGGCTATGATGAGGTGTGTGACCAATCAGGAACTGATGGACATCACGACGATCCGGAGATTTGTGCGACGCTTCACAATAATCTGATGATTACCATCATTAGGGAAATGTTTAGCCATGCATTTAACAGTCTTCTAAAGTAGAGCACTAAATGAACTCACAATTATTAATATGCTGTTTTTTTATTAGTGCAAAATAAATCATTTTTTACATGTTTTTTTAATTTATTTTACCCTACTCTTTTTTTAATGTGAATTATGGAAATTATTAATCGTAAAATGAGTTTTCAGTACGATCAATTAATGTTCTCTTAATGTTTAAATTAATTCGTAATGGAAAAAATTTCCAAAAGAATTTTTTCAAAGTTATTTGAAAAAAAAAAAAAAAAAAAAGTAATTCATGTTTATCTTTTTTGAAGCTATTGGGAAAAAATAATACATTTTATAATTTTTGTATGCAACCAGCCTGGAAGCTGTAATATTTATTTTATGTGAAGAGAAGGGATATATATATATACATATATGTATATTCACACACGTGTATATATATATATATATATATATATATATATATATATATATATATATAAGAACTAAAACATTTAACCAAAGATACTTTTAAAAATTGATTCCACATAAAAAAAAAATTACATCACACAATATATATATATATATATATATATTTACAATTCATGCTATTCAGTGCAGATATCTCTCTTCTCTATCTGGAGCAAGTCCACCACAATCTCCAAGGAGCCGATGTCGCATACTACATCTCGAGTAGTCGGGGAGGGGGGGGGGAGCATCGTCGACCGCTTTTTTTTCGGCATATCCCTTCCCCTTTACCATCCACATGGCATTATCATGTGCTTGGTTTTCCGGACATTGGGATCAGGGACTATGCAGTACATTTGCTAGCAGCACTTTTTTGGAGAAATTATGTCATGTTATTTAACTAACAGTATTTTCTTTTTTAAATATAATAACATTTTCTCCAGTTTCTACATGACCATACTACGTAGGTGGGGTTCCGATGCCAGAATGGAAAGCAACTCACCTGGAAAAAAAAAAACTAAAACAGATGAGACAAACGAACAGAAAGAAAAAAAGGAAAGAGCATAGAGCAAATATACAGAGAAGAGAGGGAAGAAATAGTATGAACATTATCACCTACAGTATTTTTATGTGCGTATGATAAAAATATAATTTTAAATTTACAATTCCAGCAAGGACAAGTGTTAAACACCCGTGAATTTTTTGTAGTCCATGGGTCGGAGGCCCAACATAGGTGCCAAATCCTATTCGCACAAAATTGTGGAAGTAAAATGACGAGCATACCACATCGAAAAAAAGGCTTCATATTCTCTCGCTCTATCACGTTGTATATTCAGAAATATCATAAATTTTTCTGGTGGCGAGAGGGGAGAGAAATCGCTTCAGATTTTACACCCCCGAGACAAGAACTGCCTCCTACTATGCTTTCCGACCTCTTTCACCCCAACCCAGGGAAAGCCATTTATTAAGAACATTAGCAGTCCCCTATCCAGTATCATTTTCCTTTATCAGAGAAGATTATGTAATGTCCTTCTTTCATGACCTCGGTGTACTGCACAGAAAAAATCTCGAATACAAGTCACTAGTCAAATAATATAGAGCAGAGTAACATATATATATATATATATATATATATATAATGATTACACAATGTGCCATAGAAATTATATGTGGCCCACTTAAAAACAAAACAAGGCAGACGAACCTTGCATGCAATGCTGAAAAATCTTTAAGACAGCATATTTGCCCACAAATAATATAAATGGAGAAAATAATGAAAGCAAGGCAGGGTAACCTTGTACACAATGCCGAAATTTCTTGGAGACAACACAGTTGCCAACAAAGAATATGAAAAGAGAAAATAATCGAAGCAAGGTGGATGAATCTTGCATGCAACACCGAAAAATCTTGAAGGCAATGCAGCCCACAACAAAAGTGTATCAGTAGAAATAATAATCAAAGCAAGGCAGACAAACTTCGCATGATACGCCGAAAAATCTTGAAGACAACACAGTTGCCCACAAAGAATATAAATGGAGAATATAATCAAAGCAAGGCAGACGCACATTGCATGCATTACCGATAAATCTTGAAGACAATGCTGTCGACTTGCAGCTCGCAAAGAAAGTACAACAATGGGGCAAAATGAATTGTGTTTAGTGTTCAAATTATTGCGAATACAAAAACAGATATATACGCTAACGATACACCTGACAAGACACGTATCTTCTTGCATGGCTACTGCTACCATTATGTTTTAATAAAGGCACACCTGACAAGATATGCATACTCTTTCTTGGACTACGGTATATTGCAGCAGTAGATAGTGAGATATATCTACATATAGCCATCAAAAGATCCGTAGAGCTTATTGTGTATTTCATATTCAATTATCTGTATCTTGTCACCTGTCCATGTTAGGATCAATTTATTTATACTTTTGGAATATAGTTCGTGCGGTGCGACCTTATTGTACGAACATTTACCCTCATCAAACAGTGCTACTCCAGAACAGAAATGAAGTCTTCGAATTGGATTATATTTTTTCCTACGCTGTTTGTATGCCTTTTGCCCGTTTCGCAACTTTTCCACTGCATTTGTACGAATAAAGTTTTGCCCGTTGTCCCGTGAAATCTGTCATTGAATTTGCCAACAACTTTCTGGTTTCTTTCCAAGTAGCAAGGTTGTGTGGTGAAGAAGGTACTGGTGTCAAATTCGTTTTTAAAATCTTGATCGCTGTCCAAGTCACTGTAAAAGTTGGGGAAGGGGGAGGGTGTATCTCATAAAGAAATGAGTCAGTATCTATGTACAACAGATCAAGATCTTTTTCGTAGTGAGCCTTCCTGACATCATAATGAAACTTGTACATAAGCATTTACGACAGGTCGTGAACAGAGAACCTTGCGTAAATAGGCTTATCAAATAGGATTTCTTCATGGTCGAAGGATGTGGGCTTGACTGCCAGTTTCTTTAATTATCTTCTCGTTGCCCAACTGTTTTAGTTTTAGTCGTTTTCTCTTATTTTACAGACGTTTTTCTAAACAACTGTTATTTGCTAATTTAAAGAATTATTTTTCGAAATTGTTTTGAGCAGCTAGATGTTTTGTTGTGCTGAGTTCGGTGTAAGATTCCATCCAGGCACTTTGTTCGGTGTAGGATTCCATCCAGGCACTCTGTTCCGTGTAGGATTCCATCCAGGCACTTTGTTCGGTGTAGGATTCCATCCAGGCACTTTGTTCGGTGTAGGATTCCATCCAGGCACTTTGTTCGAATTCTAGTTCACAATGAATTCTCTTCATCCTTAATTCATGAGCTACAGCTTGTTTCAGGTTGTGGTAGGGGATGATATAGTATTTTTTGTCTTCGAGAATCGTCATCAGTTTCATATGCGTGTAGCCTGGCGGACACTGGTTGACAGGTAGGAAAAGCAGATCTTTGTGGTTTTCATGCAGGTCTGTGGGATATTCTATGTCAACTTCGAGAATATAGCCCGTATGAGCTTCACATGGGAGGGACATGACATCAATGTTTGTGTTCTCGGCCCACTTAAAATTGCGTACTGGGAGCGGCAAACTCATGGCCCATCAATACAAGTTGTTGGCATCCAGGTACTGCAGGTATGTCGTCGGCTCACTCGGATCATAGGTTTCAGGCTCGTACATGTTATTGGGTTTGCTGTGTGAAATTTTATGCACTGTACCACACCACCGCATATCCCCTCCTCTAAGAACATGTACATAGCATTATGTAACATGTCGGGCATTATGTAGTGGAGCAGCGTAGTGCTGTGGCAAACCATGTGACGGGTCCGGGCATTTTAATAACAGCAGCCATGTTTGGACAACACAGAACATACTTTAAGGCAGGCGGATCAGCGAGTGAGATCTTACCACGCCGAGATGCCGTAGCGAGGTGGAGATTCAGCCTTCGGCAAGTTATTAAGGTTGATGACGTTCCGCACACTTCCACATAGACATTATATATTACCACGTGGCTTAATTAACTATACACTCATTAGAATGCATCTAAATAATAACTCATTAACTCACGTCATGCTTCCCGAGGGTAAAGTAAATGTAGTGCATTACATAAATTAACCAGTACATTTAACATGTGTTAATACAGTGACGTCAAACCATTATAATGCTTTCTACCTCTGAGTTAGCCTTCCTCGAAAATAACATACTGTAACGTCAGCCTAAAGCGGGACATTTAACATTTTGCTGAGGTACAAGACTTCCCTTACCCTCTCGCTGCCATTACATGTTACATTAACCTGCCAATCATCTCAAATAACTTTCACGTAAACCACAAGTTTAAAATTTCAATAAATTCTAAATCTTACATGTTGTTAGCTTGATTAGTAATAACTCGTTGCGATGCATAAATTATATAATACCTCCCCAGCTAAAATTAAGAACCCCTCCCACACACGCTAAAAGCCAATTCAACCAAAAATAAAAACATATGGCCACATCTATAAAGTAAAATTAATCAGCCTGATTATTTAAAAGTAAAGCCATAATAGTGCATAAATCATTAAATTTGTTAGGGAATGTATTTAAATAATTAAAAACAATTATTAAATAATAAGGTACAGGTTGCATATCCAGACTGTACTAGCTAATACAAGTGTGCAAAAGTAAGAACAGAGATAGTTTTCAATCATATATAAAGAATATGAATTGAAACTCTTGATATCAATTTAAGACTTAAATGATTTTAAAATAACACAAGTGTGTTAAGGAGATAGAATCATTTAGTCAATGCGAATATAAATATATTTTAACGTAATTAAATTGACATTATTCTTAAAGAAATAAAATAATCAGTGGGATGTGTTATGTGTGTTTAAGGTAATTTATTATGTTACATAATTGCAACATTAATATTTAAATGTTTTATACATGTATGTATTCATAAGATGTACTGGGAGCTATAGCCTTAAAAAGTGTACATAATTCCTGCGGCAGAATGCAGCTTTACATGGTACAAGCAGGAACCAAGTTCGCAGCTGGGCGACATGCCCCACTAGCGCTGTTGAACAATGCAAGGCCAACACTCCCTCCCACACACTGCCCGCGTGGCAGAGTGCCACCATCCGAAGAAATGCCTGCCTGAGAGCGCGCGCGCATGTATAAACATTGCATGCGCCCTTTCCTTTTGTGTGTAACATTGAGTTTAAAAACTGAGATATGTTTTCAGACACTTGATGCTTGTACATATATAATGGGTCGGGAAAGAAGGATCCTCGTTCATTCTGAACAGTCGGCGATCCGGGAGAATAGCCAACTTCTGTGGTAAGATCTTTATTTGAAATTTTATTTTTAAATTTTAGATCTACGAGATCTACGAGATATATGCTGTACCAGCCAAGTACAAATAACCTGATGCGTCAGATGTCAGACGCGATGTGGGACGGACGACTGAAATCTAATGTTAAGGGTATCGACGAAATGAGAACAAGTGCACCTGACACACCCATTCCGCCTATCTAGAGCGAATCCATAGGTTGCCCACATTAATTAAGTTGTTAGGTAAAATACCCAGGAGGTAACCACGTTGATTCTCGCGAGAGTCGTGGGGTGTAGGCGATCTGGCGGTCTTGCCACCCATCCAGGATCGCCCATTGTGTCATTTTGCTTTGTCGGGATTCTGACCCGAGAGAAGAAAGAACATTTTGGGAGCCTACTTTATCCACTGTCCTGTCGATGTGTCTCCAGACAGCAGGAGCTATCGTATAAATGCTTTAGACTTTAGCTGTGGGTATAGTCTGCTACACAGCTACGGAAATTAGGGATATTTACTGTGGGTCCGATATATGTGACACAGTATCATAACTAAGGACTTTTACTATGGGTCTTGTATGCTAAACAATAAACCGCAATTTTACTCCGATTGCACTTTGCAATCCGACCTCCTGAGAGTAAATTCATAGAGTACAGATTCCCCGATTCCACTAATGTAGTGGTTGTTTTAACAAGTGTTGTGAAAATATAAGAAAAATTTGAAAGAACTAGCAGTACTTAATATGTGTTCTGAATTATGCAAAGCAAAAATTTAAAAAGAATGACATTCATTGCAATATTGTTTATGATTGTAAGTGTTGCAAATATATTGTGTAAAAATATTATTTTATGAATGAAGAGTATGGAAAATAAGCACTTTTTGTTTGCAAAAATATTTAAGGTATTAATAGTTAAAATAAATAAATAAATGCAAATACATACAGCAAAAAATAGTTGCCAACTTTCGAATGAATGTAAATATTTCATATTATAGTATAAATATTTTGTCTGGACACTTGTATTAACCTAAATAAGCTAAATATATCATTGATAGCAACATCTTCACCTGCTGCACAAAAATGTTTATGACTAACAAAAATTAGAAGCTTTAAAATTAATAATTATAGTTAGAACAGTACATCACTGTAGAGATGCATAATAATGTTATAAGTTCAGCGTATTGATCAGTTTTGAAAGTGTTTTCAGAACGATTCACACACACAGCACGTGAGAGGGGCGAGCGACGACACGTCTACAGTGTAAGCCAAACGTGTCAACACCAGGTACAACTCTATATGTCCCACACTACCTTTACACAAACACGACCGGCTGGGATACACGCACAGACGGGACGAACACAAAAACAAAAGGCACTCAGCCATTCGCATGCAAGCACGCGTGATTTCAACAAATACAGTTATAATAAAATAAAATTTAACTATTACCGAAGCCGACGATCTGCATATTTTATCAAGACGTTGCTAGTAACAAAAGATTTGAATTATTTTTATTAATATATGCAGTAATTATGATTGAGAAAAATAAAATGGCACAAAGGACCACAGCATTGTATTATAAATAGGCATAATAATATAGGTTGGTACCATTTTGAGTAAAGAAAACAATAGAATAGTCAAAAAATGTAAAAACACTTGGTATAGTACTACAAAACTAATAAATAGATTAAGGAACAAAGATTTTACTACAAAATAATTATTTGTTATGTAAACATAAACATAAAACACATCCAGCATTTGATATATACACAAGTTTACAAAATGTTACTTACCAGAAAGCTAATTAATATAGACGAGACAGTAGCCTGAAGATGTCCGATATGACTCGTGACCACAGATACCTAGATTGTGGAAGTTCAGTCAGATTCGGCCAATTTATTCTATCTGACCGTGAAAATAGTTTGTCAAATAGATGGATATATTCGATTTGATGGAAACTATGAGTACTTCAAAATGGTTCTGATATTGGTGATGTTTTCATACATAGGAAAATAACACAAACTGGTGGCGGATTGACACAAAAAGAAACATTTCGTCTCAAACATTATGCAATGTTATTGAATATTAATATATAGAAGAGTAGGGGGAGCCAATCAACTGCATTATACTATCTGGTGGCGAAATCATACATAGGTGAATAATACGAACTGGTAGCGGATTGATACATAAGGAAATAGTTCAGTTCATAGATGTTATTTTATTGGTCGATGGGTCTGGAAGAGGTGGGAGATTCAGTGTGATTCCTATACGGACTGATACACATCAACGGTTGTATTGGTCGATGAGTCTGGGTGAGGTGGGAGATTCAGTGTGATTCCTATACAGACTGATATACATCAACGGTTGTATTGGTCGATGGGTCTGGGTGAGGTGGGAGATTCAGTGTGATTCCTATACAGACTGATACATGTCAACGGTTGTATTGGTCGATGGGTCTGGATGAGGTGGGAGATTCAGTGTTTTTCCTATACGGACTAATACACATCAACGGTTGTATTGGTCGATGGGTCTGAGAAGTATATGGGTAGAATTTGTGGGAAGGTGAAAATTTAGTTTAAATTTTATTTACATATTTCTGCACAAGACCAGCAGCTGTTTTTTTTTTTTTTTTTTTAGTTTGAAGGGTGAAAGGGGAAAGAGTGGGGGAGACCAACACCCACCTGATCGGGAGACGCACACGTGTGGTTGGTGTCCCTACGACCACCTGGGTATGGAGAGGCACGAGTTAGTGACAGTCACCGACCATGTGCGACTCTAGTCACATATCTGTGTTAGTGTTGTGGCTGATAGGCTGTAAAGACTTCTGGGTGCTCAACGCTGGTAGCAAGTCGGTAGTGAGGGCAAGGTAGAATATTCTTGGAAACATGTTTTGTGTCTGATCGACTAATGCTTGCTTCGTAAGATTTAACATCAGTTGGTATCACTTCTAATCACACTTCAAGTACCCAGATACTCGAAATATTGCAATGTAATTCCTTTGTCACTTAAATTGAGATACATTAGTGGCTTTCACTTTGAGATTCTCGAGTAAAAACGAGTTCCCAAACGTATAATACCATTTGGAATTATTTTCCTGGCTGCCTCATGGTGAGATGAGTTTCCGCAAAATTCAGAGGCAACTAATTACTTCTGAACAATGGCGAAAATGTGTACTGTTAGAATCTTGGGACTCTCGAGTCTCAGACTGTGTAGAGTGACAAATGAATGGATGATAAACGAAGCTCTCTCTCTCTCTCTCTCCTCTCTCTCTCTCTCTCTCTCTCTCTCTCTCTCTCTCTCTCTCTCTCTCTCTCTCTCTCTCTCTGAGGGAGTGTGGGATAGTTTGAAAGAATGACTACCCGTTCAATAGTCTTTAATGCAACAACTTTAAAGCACAGATTTGTCCATTGTTTTTCTATGTTACTGATATCTCTGTACTACAAATATTACTCTGAGAGGCAGATAACCACTAACATATATACAACCCGAGGCCAATATGCATGGCGTAGCTTACCTCTAGGATACTCGTGGAAACACCGCCAAAATAAGGGACCGTGTGTGTGTTTAGTGGTTAGACTACTCGCCTCCCATCTTGGCGAAACGGCTTCGATTCCCTGCGGGGTCGCTACCGGATTTTCGCTTGTGGGAGTCGTGTCGGACGATGCCGCTGGTCGGCGGTTTTTATCGGGGATCTCCGGTTACCCCCGCCTTTTCATTCAGGTGCTGATCCACACTCACCTCAATTCACCCTCATTGGCTCTCAAGACCTCGCTGTAAAGAGCCGCCCAAATCACTTCACTCACACGTACACCGCCAAAATAGTCTCGTTCGAGGACTCACTATTACGGGTCGTGGTAATGCTAGTCCTCCTTACTGGTTTCCTGGTTAGCTTTTTTTTTTAGAGTGGTGCATTTTAAGTATGGCTCAGATTATATTCAATTTATATGCTATATATGTATTAAATAATTAGCTTTAAAATAATAACAGAATTTGTAATATGATGGTATCACAACATGTAATCTAAGGTTTGAGTAATGCAAAATAAATCTTAATAAATTTCGATAATTTTGCGGAGCTGTAATAATAGACGTTACAGATTTAAGTGGTGAATTAAAAGAGATAACAAAACCATAAGAATTAATTCTTCACTTTTCGTCTACTTGAAAGAAATACGCATTTCGGAGGAAGCATACATGTTGACGTGAACGTTAAATTGAGTGTCAATCATTCGTGGGTGAAGGCAGCGACGAAGAGAGTAACAATCATCCAGATATCGTCAGAGTCGCAATGAACTTCAAGTAATTCTCAAGCACTTCAAGGTCTGTAAAGGTTTTTACCTTCTGCTTCTATGGCCTCATTGGGTTTGTGCCATACCCGAACCCTGCTATCATCCCGCAACAACCTGTATCGTGCCTCATCGGACCAGGTCACATGTTTCCAGTCCTGCAGGGTCCAACTAGCAACCTCACCAACCCAAGTGAGGCGTTGTACCCGGTGTCGTGCTGTTAACAGGGGCACTCTGGTGGGTCTTCTGCTTCCACACCCATGGAAGCTAATGCACAGATCTGCTAGATACACGTCTGACACCTCTTGCATTGAATGTGGCTGTGATTTGATCAAGTGTCCCTGCTCTGTTAGCAAGAACAATTCTACCCAACCTCCGCCAGTCACGATCATCAAGTACCTTTGGACGGCCACTGCATTGTCCGCCGGTATCAGTTGTGAACAAGGTGTAAAAATGAGCATATATGTAAAATATTTACTTTTCTAATAATTCCACAGTTTCACTTGTCCGACGCATGAATAAAGTGATGAGGCCCATGGCAACGTTAATTTTACATAAGGCGGAAGAATACGAAACGTGTGTACAAGTAGATCTTAAGCAAGGCTTTGAAAATTGCTCAGTTTACCGTGAACAGCTTAGAGTGTGACGTGAATGTAAGCGAGCATCTAGCGTGACTCGGCGACGCGTTGGACATAGGCATGATCTCGTGCGCAGTTAGAGGAAGGGCAAAACAATGGATGGTGGCAGGCAGGGTCGTAGTTCTGTTCAAAGGGGGATGCAAACCGCAATGAAGATGCACATTTACCACATTAAAAACAAAAGAACTATAATATATTTTAACATATACACCACAAATAGCCTGTCCTAAGGTAAACATATTTTTAATTCATTGGTCATCCCAAACATGCAGAGTATCTAGTTAGAATAAGAAATAGGCAATTCTTTCTTATATTCTTATTTGGCCGTTACCCACTGCTTCAACCGCGTGCAAAAATAAACCTTTATTATAATGACCAAGTGCTCTATCTTAATGGTTGGTGGCATATTTTATATATTCCCTAAGAAACTGTTCGTTTTTTCGGGAGGAGAAGTACACCTTGTGCTAATCCAGAGTATTATCTACCTGTGTACAAAATGCTATCCAAATCCGCCCAGCCGTTACGACGTGATCGAGTAACAAACATACACACAAGCTTTGGCATTTATAGTATTACTAAGATTAAGATGACACGATGCAATAGGGCGTGTATCTGCATACCCTAACCCCCGTGCACACGCCTATGGTTTCGTCGAATTGCCGATCACATGGATCGTTACAACTGAGATGTGCCATAATGTTGAGAGCAACCGGATCCTTAAGGACAACTGCGCACTGAAAACTAAAATGTACATTTAAATGTAAAAACATAACCGATCGGTAGAGACCGCATTTTTAACCAAAATTGAGCGCATTTCCTTTTTGGATGCTTCGGAAAGCATAATTTACAAGAAAATCTTCTTCAAGAAAGATTGTCATAATATTTACTGTGATCATATGTATTAAAATCATAGTAATAATATATCATATCAAATTTATAATTAAGTTTATTTATTTCAGTTTCAGCCATTAATGTTTGTGACAATTATACGCACATAAAATAAATATAAAAAAGGTTTCCCAAATTATTATTACAATTTTCTTACACGCAACCATAGTAAACATTATGACGATATTCCACGACGAAGATTTTCTTGCAAATCCTGCTTTCTGAAGCATCCAGAATGGAAATATGCTTAAATTTTGTTGCAAAAATACAGACTATTTTAATCGGTTGTTTTTGTACATTTGAGAAGTATATTTTAGTAAAATATTTTATAATGTTTCAAAATATATACATTCTTATTTCACATACAGCATAAATCGCACTTACCGTACAATTTTTATGATGTCTGAACTACATTTTTTATGATTTCTTCGCGTTGTATAGTCGGGTGCAGTGCTCCATACGCTCGTGCTTTACTTCAACCTTTAAAAACTCATGCAATCATGCTAAACAATTTGATTTAAGATTAACTTTCTTTTAGAGACCGAGTGCGGAAGCGTAATACGAGCTGACCAGGCGGGGTTCACAAAGATCAGCGCACTGCTATTCTTCTACATGGAATGACTCCGCTAAGGCAGCTACATAGAGTAACGAAGAGCAAAGATGTCCCCAGTAATCAGCGGTCACCTCATTGAAACTTGAAATAGTTAGCAATGAGGTTAAGCTAAACAAGCAGGTCGCCTCAAATAACAAAAGCGACACTTTACCTACTCGAAGCGGATCGAGAAAACGAAGCTGCGCCATAAAGGGTGGTGACATTTACAGAAGCAGTTATGTAAGTAGTTAACGTGATGGCATAAAAAGCAAGAAGGAACCAAACATTTTTATCTTGTGAATTCCAGCCATGTTCATAGTTTCATGATTGCAATGAATCTCACTAATATAAAACAGAGAAAATTACAACTTTGTGCACAAATTTGCACTACATTTATCAAGATGAAACGAGGCCGTGTTTTGTTTGGTTACCAACTTGATCGTTATAACGATTGTAAACATTTTTTCATTCTGACGGAAGATTCTACAGGTATGTCTAAATTCCCATTGCACATTGTAAGGGCTTGTAGTAGGGACCAAGACGGTTACGTTATGTATACGATCTTATGCGCTGAAACGTACCGTTTCCCCGCGACGAACAAAACACCACCACATCACATGTTGACCTCTCCACGTCTGCAACACACTGTAGGTTATTTATCTTCTGGGCCCACTTGCAAGAAGTGCTCGATGTGGCGACCAGCGACGTCTACACAAACACGGTAAATACGTACGATGTTCTGGTACACACTGTTATGAAAGCCCCGGCGTGCACCCGGTTCACAAGGTTTCGACTAACCGAAGCAACAGTAACGAAGACAAAGTTAGTTTAGGAAAACATGGAAGCCAAACACTCGACCTAAATGGCAACCTGTAAACAGTTAAAAGAAATGCGCCGAAGATAACACAACATGTGGGTCCAGCCAAGTCAGTAGTTTCACCGGTAAGCATAACATTCCATCGACAAGACTCCACCCACAAGGTACGGCGGGGACCAATCAGAATCCATTACGACAGCAAACACACGTGGTGGGGTGAGAAGTGTGGACGGAGCTACGAGGGCCTGAGAAGACACAGTTGGTGACTCGAAGGCAGACGTAACGGCAGCAGCTTGTACAGGTGCGAGACCTGATGAGTACCTTGTGCCATGTTTCTACTCCCATCTCTTTAACTTAGCCTTGTTACCTTATCACTTCTCTCCTCTTGGCCAGATCACATATTATTCTTGTCTGTTTGTGATGGGCAAGTAATGTTAAAGTATATGGCTCTGGCCGAACCTTAATTTAATTAGTCTTCATTCTTAATTCTACTTCATCATATTTTCCATCCTTCATCCTTCCAATCTTTATCTTAAATGAGTCTATAACAACATGATCACCAATACCTGGGCGTCCAAGATCCGCCGCAGCCATAACCCGAACTAGCAGTTCTTCCTATGTTTCCACAGAGGTCTGGTAAATTGAGTCTTTCATGTGGCCGCACAGGAAGTAGTCTAACCGAGTCGTTTTGGCCAACAGTGGATAGGTCTAGGTGGCCCAATTGCTTGGCCTGCACGTTCACCCGACTTGACTCCGCTAAACTATTTCCTGTGGAGTCACATGAAGGGCGTGATTTACGAGATGCCTGTAGAATCAGGGAAGGACTTGCTGGCGCGGATTATGGCTGCGATGGATCTTGGACTTCCAGGTATTGGTGATTGTGTATACCAACACATGGTACGTAGGTACTGTGTTTGTGTAGATGTCACTCGTCGTCACATCGAGCCCTTTTTGTAAGTGGACCCAGAAGATAAACAATGTACAATATGTTGCAGACGTGGGAGAGGTCAATATGTGATGTGGTGGTGTTTTGTTTGTCACGGGGAAATGGTACGTTTCCGCACTTAAGTTCCTATGCAAAACGGAACCGTTTTGGTCCCCACTACAAGCCCGTACAATGTGTAATAGGAATTTAGACACACGCTGTATATTGGCAAAGAAAAATATTAACTTAGTCACCTAGTAAATTCCAAGACAAATGTCACCAATGTGTCTATTAAAATATGTAATACAATACAGTTCCAATACAATGTCAGTTATTAAGTTTTATGGGTAAAAGTATTATATATTGATTTATTCAATTGCATAGTGTTACACTTTCTTAATCTTGTAATGAATAAAGCTCTCTACAATTTATTTTACCAGGCCTATATAAATATTTTCAGAAATAAACAGAGTACACATGTATGGAAGCCATTTTTTTACGTGAACGAGAGCAAGAGAGTGGACTGGCAAATTTAACAAGAACAATGCTAAGTAACAGGAACACTCAATACGGTAAAAGAGGGATGAACACATTAAAATAGCCTAACGGGTGACTAAAATGGCACAATACAACACTTGTATCAACGATTAGTCATGCTGTACTCCAAGATGAAACTGTCAACACAGTGTAGTGTCGTAGTTTCGTTGAGCACCACTTTCCCTGATTGTGCGGCGCAAACATTTGCATTTTCTGCGAGAAATCTGAATGATGAAGCACATTGTCATGTGGTGAAGAACAGTTACTAACATACTGTGCAGGTGATACTGCGAGGTCTTAGCAAAATTCTCTTTATTCCGCTTACACGAATCCCTGTGATATAGAATTGTTTCTAGAGTTGAAATAATCCCTCAGGGTCATCAGGTTTCTTAGAATTACACCAGTATTCCGAGCAATAAATCGCTTCATCATTACTGATTAACATTGGTCACCTCGCTGATGGCTTCCAAAGGCTCCCACACATTTTATAAGGTGAGTATATTGGATGTGTAGGATGGAATTTTGCGCTTGATCTCAATAACTTCGTACTACCAATGTTGCCACTTTTGAAACTCTTAAACCGAAACAGTTAAAACTGATCCAGATTAGCTACTTTAACTTCACATTTTTTGAAACTGCTATACTTGTATCAGTGAAATTCTTCTGATAAATTTAGTTGCCCATACTCACTGATAAAACAGCGACTTCTACTGATTCCTATTAAATTGCACTGGCCTGGCAGCCAAACCTCTATGTATTCCACTGATTCGACAGTAGATAACAGTTCATTTACTGCAGTAGATAACAGTTCATTTACTGAGGATTCAGTGAAGTAATTCAACGGATTGAAATATGTTATTCAGATTTAGAATGTACTATGTAATCTTCGCATGCATGTGAATAAATATAACATTCTGTGCTATTTGGCTTGATAGGGTAGAAGTCAATTAAAACTCATTCCAAACAATACAGACAACATGGGGTGATCCTGGTTGCAGTGATAGTCAGAATAGTTAAGCTGGAAGACATACAAAATTTAACATTTCTGATAATAAGATGTTTTGTAGTGGATGATGAGAGGGGAGATTTACTATCGCTAGAGTCGTCAGTATCAGTCAATTTTTTGTGGTCGGTGTAACTTGGACTATTCTGGTTCTACATCGAGGTCTTGTTGACTGAGATGATTTACCGCTTAATTTCGGTGTCATGATTTCATAGGTTGGTACCACTAGCGATCATCTCCTGCCTATTTTGTAATTATAATTGACGAAACTGTACAACACTGAGGTGTCATCTGTTTAGACGCCATAAGAACAGCACGAGGCATCATCTGATTAGTGTTGATCACATGGAAGTCACATATTAATGAATCAAGACTAATTTATGGCATAGTGATCATGATCTAGGCGTGATCACAGTCATTATCTGTAATCATGGCTGGACCATGAGGTTGGCTCAGAGTGATAAGTATTACGAGCTCGTCAGGAAAGCTGTTCTTAATTTAGGCAGCTATTATTAGAGGTGATACTGTTAGAATTTGGATCTTGATATCTATGGGTTTAGTATCTTCGAACTACTAGCAAACACAGTACATGATGCATATGTTACGATTCTGGTAATTGTATCTCATACAGTTCGGAAGTTACACTCAACTATGTTTATAAGCATGCTTATGTCAATTTTGATCCTTCAGTCCTTTCCTTGTCTGGGATGATGCCTATGTTATGATTTGATAGATGTATCTGAAATGGTTCGGAAATTACAGCCAACTATGCTTATATGTAAGCATACGTCATACTTGACCTGAGGCTGGCAGGGTGTCTTGGAATGGGGTCATGGAATGTGTGAGTGGGAAGTGCTCACTTTCGGTAGGACAGAAAACTTAGTTGGGAGCCCCCAGAGAACACCGACCGGAATGCCAGAGCATGAAGTGCTGCCAGGGTGACCCCACAGCCACAGTGAGTCAAATGTCACATTGATCATTTTCGGAAGTTTTATTTCACATGGTTCGGAAATTACAGCTAACTATGCTTATAAGTAGACATAGGTCATAGACAACAAGATGGCCGCCGGGAATGATTTCTCAGTCTTGCACAATGTGGCTGGATATTTCTCAATTTCTGCATGATTCCGCCGCATTGTGCATACAGCCAGCCGGATTGTGCAAGGGCGCGTTTTTGGTGCGAAATTGTGCGAAAAACATTATTCTTTTGAGAAATTTCGGTGGTTTTGCAGTAATTTGCACCAATTTTGATCGTTTACTGTGCGAATAACAGGTTCTGTTTTACCGAAATAAGGGATCCAAGATGGCGGTGGGATCGTTTCCTCGTCTCCATCACCGAGCCCCTGTCCCAGAGTCACTATTTTTATACTACATACAGCATTTCGGATACGCATATCTAAGAACAGCCATGATAGGAAACAAAATTTACTGTAGCATAATTATGTGTATGCTACATGTCAAAGTTCTCTTCATTATAGAGCACCAATTATAAGTTTGTTGACTGTTCTGCAGGTAACACATATTTCATTGCTTTTTTTTTCATGCACGCTTATAACTGGTTTTGAGGCAACAAAGATTGCCCAATAAACAATCATATATTTGAATTCTAACGTTTCATCATAATAAATCCTGACTGGTCTCATGCCAAGATGTATAAAGTTCTATTTTGTAGTCGAAGTAAAGTTGTTATCTAATGAACATCAACTATAGTTTCAAATTAATTATTTTACATTTTGTAAATATTTATCTGCAAAACACGATCAGCGAAATATACGAGTCACATTATAAAGGCCAATAAAAAAAGAATTCTTTCCTTTGCATTCAAACGTTTCGGCAGGCAACGTCTACTCAGAAAATTACCATAACTAATGAAAATGTGTTTTATGGTCGTAGGGTATTGGTTATCTTAAAATCAACTATAGCAATTTCCTTGCTATTTTTTTTTTTACTTGTCGAAAAATATGTTCATCAGATGACACTTGGCAAAGGATTTATAAATAAGTGTCGTTCTGGAGCCGATATAAAAAAGCACAATTCCAAGAGGTTAAACTACATCGTAAAGTTTTGTTAATTGAAACACAAATTTTGGAACTCGTATTTACACATCGTTTCCGCCACCAAAACTAATGTATTCATCGTTTTCATGCTTTTCCCCTTGAAGTGTTTATAGTTGTTACTGATTGCCACGACTACTTCAGACATCTCGGAGATATTTAAATTGGGAAATTCAAATATAACTAAAAATTAATACATACGTGTGCTGCTAATAATTTCACACACCTAACCATCACACATGATGACTTAATCATAGTAAAATTGCTGTGTAGGTGTATTAGTGCGTCCTTTTTTATATCATAGCTTCCGCTGTTATATTTACCTTGGCACATCTAGCATTTGGGCGGGCGTAACTTGAAATCATGAATCTGAGAATGGCTTTCGTAACAATTTAACTACAATCAGACGCTGGCACGGAAAATAACACAAAATATATTATAATTGATATGTGTAGGCCTTATTATTTAAAAAAGTTATTTCTGTAACAAATGTCATCCGGAAAAGTTGTGTATATATATATATATATATATATAATATATATATATACACACAACTTTTCCGGATGACTATATATATATATATATATATATATATATATATATATATATATATATATATATATATATATATATATATATATATAGTTTTATGATATCTTCTGCGCTTTTAAAACCTTTAAAAAATTTCTTTTGAAATCATAAAACATTTAAAAACGATTTTATGAGATATTTAATACCTAAATTAATACAACTCCTTCTTTGAACATAATACGGTCCCGTTAGAGAAAGTCATTTGTTCACAGGCCAGCAACCGATGTATTCCCTGATTATTGGGATAAATATTTAGAAAATGCATTCTTGACTCAGCTAGCGTAATAAATATTCCAGTACTCAGAATGTTTAATGATTAAAGTCGCAATACGCTAGTTTTACAGTTTCACGTCCCTGCCTTAGAAACCATGCTATGTGATATTGCAGGACTGATAGGAAATGTGTGTTTTCATTTATCGGCCGACATTATTCTGCTGGTGCCTATCCACATTTGCCAGTGGATTAAAACGTAATTTTTACGTTGACGATCAGTAGATTATAAATAATTTGCTTCTTGAATTTTCAACGAAACACACAGAAGCAGAGAAGTTTCCTGGATTCCCGCAATTTCTGCTTGCGGCTAGTTCACCATTCTCTCCGAACCGATCTCCCCTGGATCGCAGATATTTGGCGGGAAACTCTTCTACTCCCCTCCCCCTTCCTGCTGACTCCCCTTCCACCAACCCCGCTTGCAGGAACAGCTTCTGTCAATCAGAAACTTACTCTTAAAACTGTGTGATATAAGGTCTGTATAAAAAAAAGGCGAATTTTTTAACCATCGTATCGGTTAAATTAGAAATTCATCTCAATATACTGAAGGCATTTTCATGAACAGTATGAAATAAGAACAGAAATCACTAGGTAACGATCGCGAACATAACTGACTCAGACAAAAAAAAACTGGAGATGTTGAGATGTTTACGATGGGAAGGATAGGGCTGTGGTGAGGTCTCCCCTCAACAGCCGCGCTTGTTTTCCGTGCATGAGAACAGGGTTCGATTCCCGGCCGTGCCACCCGGGTTTTCGTATGTGGGAAACGTGGCTGACGTTGCCGTCGGCCGGCGGGTTTTTCCTGCACTTGCATTCCGCCGGCGCTCCATCCTCACTTCATTTCACCCTCTCCGACGCTCAGGGACTGAAACGTTTTCTGTGAAATCGTTGTTTGGGCTAAATGCGTATCTCGGTAAATAAAAGTTCTGGAAATATGTCTTTCTGTCAGAAAATATAAAAAAGAAAACAATTACCTATGGCGCTATTATTTTTACTTTTGACATATTAAGCATATTCTTGTAGAAAAAAAAATTCATGACAATGGTCAAAAACTAAATTTTTAAAACCTGCTTATGCAGTTTCCCTAAGCGGCAAGAGAGAAGTACAAAGATACGGACGTAATTTAATCTGTGGCTTTTCATCACGTGTAATAAAACCACTCTGTTACATATCTAATTTACACAGTACAGCGTCGCGACGGAAACACTGCACGCCTTGCGCGTAGGAGCGATGAGGCGCTAGGTGTGCGTGTAACTGTCGCCCGTATCGCTCCCTCGTTTCTTGACCTTGGACGCGCCGCTACATAGTCCCCTCTCTCAACTCACTTCCCCATATGGACCCCACCCCAGGAGTATGGCGGGCGTATCACACCCATACCGTTCACATGCATTACAAAATAACGATAGTTGAAAGGGTTTCCTGGCTTAGACAATTACATTCGGCTCACGTTTACTTCCAACTTTTCTGTAGCCCTGCTAAAGTTCTACTTCCAGGAAATTCCTCCGCCTCTTGCAAACAAAGCTTAACCTAGTCTGAAAAACTACACAAAAGGGACAGCGCGCCGCATCCATGCGCACTCACTCTGATAATATTTTGCGTGAGAACAATACCTTACAATATTACCAAAACAAGGTACTTCTGTGTAAACACAAGTTTAATAC
Source organism: Dryococelus australis (assembly GCA_029891345.1). Taxonomy (NCBI): domain Eukaryota; kingdom Metazoa; phylum Arthropoda; class Insecta; order Phasmatodea; family Phasmatidae; genus Dryococelus; species Dryococelus australis. The sequence goes on from CM057004.1 coordinate 22,077,384, forward strand.
GCTTGTGATTCCTTACGTATTTAGAAAAAAACCAAACAAGCCAGGGTGACTTTTCAAATGTTTTATTCAAAAGATGTAAATAAACCGCAAACTGACTATACTATATAATTCAACACAACACAGCACAGTATCAATATTGCATTTTTTATTAAAACAATAAACAATATATGTAATTAGGTATAAGATCATAACAGATCTTAATAATATATCTGAAAAAACACTGCGATATCGTGTGATGTTATAAAATTATTCCTTCAAAAATATATATAAATCACAGGTGAAAAGTAAAAATTTCTTCGTAATCAATTATGCAAAAAGGAATGATTCGTCTTCTAACCCTCCCTACTCAAAACTACAATTCCAATTATAACATTTTTTATACTGTTCGATCAATTTGCCTAAAACATTTGAAGGTTATTACAAACCTACCAAAGTATGTCAAACAATGCCGTCCCAGTATTTAATTAGGAGATTTAGGTGTCTATAATATACATCAGTGTTATTACTATTTTCTTTGGCGTATAGAAGTATATGATATGATTGTGTTACGAGTAACAGACAACCCTCTCGTGCAGCTACGGCGACTCTTAGAAAAACACTTCGTGTACAAACATACACACACGACTACAAAAATAAATCCCAAATCTTAAATCCGGAAATTATTACTAGAGGCAGTTACAAACAAGCCTTTAGAGCTGAAGATAAAACCATATTTAATTAGAATTGCCACACAGGTTGGAAGCTGTAACGTTTGAGGGTTCGTACATGATATCACTGAAAGAATTTTTGCAGCTGCAACCACTGTAGCTTGCATGTAATTTTTTTTTTGTGTTTTATGTATGTGGAGTTGGCACCATTGTTTTTTTCTTTAAAGTTCATTACGTGGAAGGATAATTTATTTTTAAAAGATTAATTATTAATAAGTGTCTTTAAAATTAACGAAAAACATAGCCTTATGCTACATGATTTAAACTCAGTTTTGTCGAAGAATTCTAACATAATGTTATAAAGTGGCATTATTTGTGGCCGCTTTGGTTTCATGTATCTCTGCGAAGCCTCGCAGTACACATCTGTAAACTGACTGATAAGTCTTGTGGCTTAGTGCAATCATGTAAATCTGTATCGCATGCTTCGGCGACCATTAACACACTTGATGTATCTCGCATAAAAATCTATTTCTTTCTTCTCGTCGGCCAAAGGAAATAACAAAAGCAGCGAAGATGTGCCAATTTCAGAAGGTTTGGGAAGATATTACCTGTGTTTCATCGTACTATAAATTTCGGCAAAACATGTGAAATAGAACATTTGGCAAACATTACTTCAAATGAGGTGGGAGGGATAAATTCCTCTCATCGAATGAGTAGAAGCCCTCAGTTGGGTAAAACATAGTGGACTCGCGGTTATTTTCGGTGGTATAACCTGACAATCTCTATTAGGCCAATATAATGTTCTGGGTATCTCAGATGTTGCATACCTCCTCTTATAGTTATTTATCTTTAAATTATTTAATTAGGAATTCATAGGAAACGGTAGGGCAGAGGGAGAAACAATAAAACAGTAAGCATTTTCGTAAAGTTGGCATGCATGCTGGTTAGTTGTACAGAGGGTTCGTAGTAAAGAACTAACTACTTTATAAAGGCGACCAAAGGAATATAAAAAAATCATGCATGTAATATGAGTTTGTAATATTTTAAGTTCTATTTAATTTTTTGTGCTAATTAGTATTGCGGTCTTGTTTGCTACAGAGCATTTGGCCCATAGCTGTTGATTATTTCGGCTTTGTATGTCAGTTTATCTGTATTTTTTTTAGCGTTATGAGCAGTAACTTAGATAACGTATCTAAAAAATGAAAATACACTTTTTTTTACTAAACATTGGCAAGAGTCTATGAATTTCTCGCCGTGTTGCTCTAACAATGTGAATGAATATATATACTTTGTAAGATTAATCTGGTTCGTAATAGTTATAAACTAAACTGGACGCGTAAACGTGGCTATAGAAACCGTAGAATTAGACGAATTAAATAAAGAAATTTACACTTTTTAAATTAATTTTCTAGGTATTTCTGTTTATATCGCAAATGTTCCTGCGTGTACTCATTAATTCGATACTAAAAGAATGCGGAGAAGGAACATTCAACGTACGGAATTAGTCACCGGATTTTCAAGCGATATATTTTTTTTTCGTATCACTGGATGAAGCCTGAACTTTGAAGCGTTATGACCACTTATTTAGATGAAAAATGGCTACCGTTATTTACCATTGTGGCATATAATAAAAGGTACTATTTCGACGAGAATCATTGCAATAATGTATATCGGTAAACTTTCTGAACAATTTAATTGTACATGCTACCGACAGAGGATTCGTTGGCCATCGACACGAAACCTCATGAATATGCAGAGGCAATGAGCAACTTGTCTGCGACGGCTTCAAGCGCGAGCATAACTGTGCCAAAAGGAACACGCGACAGACGTGAAAATGGCAACCTGAACAGGACAGTTTGCATGGCGCTGGGAAATGAACGCTGGCCCAATCTTCCACTGATCAACAACAAACAAACATATCGCACCGCACCCTGCCGAACGAAATGCAATCGCTGAATGCTCTTGATTAATGGCTGTATGAGGGCTGCAAGACTCAATGTTGCTACAACCCGGAAAGCTTTCCAGTTTGCACACGATTAGCTAACTGAAACTTGACATTAAGTTATTTTTGCCTCTAGTTTATTGAGCAAGAGGCACGTCTTAGTATTAAAGAGGATTCTGGCTTATGTTAAATGCAGACAACAGCCATGTAACTAGCATCATTCCTAGCAGTGCACTGATTTTCTAAAGTCTACTTTCATAATATAAATGTGTTTTTTAAGCACTGGCTATATTTGAGTATATTTGTATCGTTGGAGGCTTATAAACAAAGAAAATTGCACGATGTAGTATATGTGGAAAACCCTTTTTGGCCTGCTGCAAAGGTTTACTGTTACCATCTGCCCAAAATGGGCTGATGATGGTATTTCAACTTCAACGTGCGATTACGCACTGATGAAGAAAATGTAGCCCTTAATATGTTGTTAATGCAAACAAGAAGTTACTGATAAACAATGAGCCTACTTTCCTCTTCATTGGTGAAGATGAATTTTAGTGAAGTACTTGAAAGATAAGATGGTAGGTAGGTGCTGACGTTTCAAGGTCAGCAATATCATTAGTGATGAAACCAGAAATATGAGAAACAGTACCAAGGCAATTCGAGTGACTTACCCGGGATTCTAATTCAGAAAAACCCGTAAAATTAAGCTAGCTTGCAATCAACCACATCACGGAGGTAAGACTCGAAGCAACAATTTTTGATATAATCAGTGGAATGTTTTGAATGGTACGGTTCACTAACCTGAAATATTTACACTGTCACCGATTTGAAAATAAATGTCGGAGCCACTAAAACATAACGCTATTTGTGTCAAAAATGTATTATAACTACTATACCATGGCAAAAAAAAAAACCTTACTTTCTTAAAATGGAGCTATCTTACAAAATTGCTTAAAAAGAGCTTTGTACACTATGTTTGTAATAGATATTGTCAGCATATATAGTTTGATTGAAATTGTTAAATTATTAAACAGATATGTCAAACATACGAAAATGTTTATATGGCCACCATTTTTTAAATCATTACCTGAAACCATTTAACTCGTGCAACTTTACGTGGCCTCCAGGAGGTGTGCAAAATTTTGTGCAAATTAGTTGAATTATCCCTCAAATATGACCAAATGTTCTGTTTACTCATCTGACAATGCAAAAATCCGGCAAAGGAGGATCTCTGTATGCATATCTGTTGATTGGTCTTAGAGATATGGCATAAGAACCTCCATTGACCATGTGACGATCTTCATGAATGGAGAGCATAAAGTTTATATATTAGCACATTCGATTATTGTCAAAGATAAAATATACAAATTTAAATTTTAATCTGTTACATAGTTCCGTAGATATAGCACACTTAGCTTAAATGTTTGTGTACGTGCCATTAATAAAATAAGAGACATACATACTTAAAACATATAAATTAATATAGACTAACGCAGTACAACTTTCACGCCAAATTTGAAAGAAATCAGTTTATTGTTTCCCGAGATAAGGCATAAAAACTATATTATTTCATGTGGGGCTATCTCACAAAATGGTGGATAACTGAGGCTTTCTTAGACAATGTTGATTGATACAACAAATACGGTCATCATACAAAGTTAAGTTGAAATTTGTTTTGCAGATTCGTAGATAAAAATTTCGGAGGTAAAATGTTTATAAGGGCGATATTTTGAAAATGTGTGTATCTGACCCTCTCAAAATTCATGAGTTTACATAGCCTAGGTAATGTTATAAATATTCCCTTTCGTAATATTTATACGTGAAATGGGCTAATGGCATTATGATTGTTATTAATGATAGGGGATGTAGCTAGTGGATGAAAAGGGTTGATTAACTTACACTTACTGTCTAGTCTGCTTATTATTGAATTAATGAACATTACTATTAAATAAATGCAATTTAAATGTACCGCGGGGGGGGGGGGCGATATGAGGTATTGACTTTTAATGACTGCTTGATTAGACTCACGTTAGTTACACTATTGGGTTTGTTTCACCTTGAGTTTGGAAACGGCGATATGCTGGCGGCACAGCTGTTCTCTGTAGCGGTCCTGCATGGTCGACATCGGGAGGAGAAATGCAATGGCCCTCCACTCTGCATATTGCCGTCACAGTGGTGCAATCTGCCCTGGTTTCTCGTTAGTAGTGGAGGTTCCTGCTTACAGTCATTCGGCAGTGCACAGCCCGCTTGTTGCAATCGCTGTCCTGGAGTCTACTGAATGTGCGCGGTCGTGTTCAGGTGACGATGTAAATTGTAGGCGCCTTCAAGCCGTCGTAACAGTGATAATCGTTTGCCAAATTTGGTAGGAATAGGTTTTTTTCGGACGTCAAATAATTCTAACTGGTCAAGTGATACCATTTTACAAAATGGCGGAAAAAAGAGATTTTTATGTACATTTTTGATTTCTGTAATACATACAGCTATTATAAAAAGTTTTATTTTAATAAATTACATGACTTCGACGATAGAATATGCAAAGCTAGAATAGTTATGTGGCCGCCATATTGAAAATAAATGTCAGACATACCTAAAACATATTCGTTCACTTTACCTACCGCAGTACTACCTGTTTGCCATATTTGGTAGGAATCGGCTAATTATTTCCTGAGATATGGCATAAAAACTTTATTTATTTGTGTGGAATTACGGTACAAACTGGAGGACGAAAGTTTTTTTTTGGCTAATTTGAGGCTTGTAATAGATACTGTCAGCTTACAAAATTTGGCCGAATTTGGTTAAATGTTATAGTAGTTATAACAAATAAACCTAAAATATTTGTATGGATGAAATTTTGAAAATAGTGCCTAATTATGTTTAATTATTTATATCTATCTGACCTATCACAGTATTTCTAACATGATAAATCCGGCGAAAATACGTTGAGAAGTTTTCGAGATATAATGTAAAAAATGGTTTTTAAATACGGTGCAATCTTTTAAAATGGCGGGAGAAAGTGGTTGTAGCTTAGCTTATATGATGCTTGTAATGCATACTGTCAGCGTACAAGATTCGGTTGAAATTAGCCAAATGCAATGGTTGTTATTCCAAATAAACGTAAAATATTTGTATGGCCACCATTAAAAAAATATATGCCTAATAAACTTCATTTACTTATATTTATTTGGCCTATCAAAGTATTACTTACTTGCCAAATTTGAAGAATATTAAAGAGTAGTTTTCGAGGTATAATAAAAAAGCTTAATTTTTTCATGTGACGCTATCTTTCAAAATGACGCACAAAAGGGCTTGTTTGGCGTATATGATTCTTGAGATATAATTATACTGTCAGCGTACAAATTTGGTTGAATTTGGTCATACGGTATGGTAGTTATACCAAATAAACAGAACATATTCATATGGCCGCCATCTTTAAAATATGCGCCGAAATAAGTTTAATTACTTTAATTTACATGGCCAATTATATAATTACTTATGTGACAAATTTTGCGAGAAAAAAAAGGTTGCGCAGTTTTCGAGCTATAACGTATAAGCGTAATTTTTTCGTTTGGCGCTATCGTCTACAATGGTGGACCATCAGCAATATTCTCCTCTGAATTGGATGCTTACAATTTGCGCTATAAGCATACAAAATTTGACTGGAATCGATCGAAGTGTTTCCGAGATATGACATCTCACCCTAAAGTTTAAATGGTCACCATTTTGAAAGTATGTGCCCGGCGTGGTCGAGAACTGCAAAAGTCTGTTGTCCTTACTTAGTAATATACGTGTACGTAGTTTGGTGAAATTCGGTTGACGCGTTCAAAAATTGAAAGACAGGACACGTACTCGAACAATCACGGAAAGTAGGCAAAAATGGAAATAGGGGAATCGGGGTCTCTGGCTTGATACCTTCGCTCGTTGCAGCTGGGATCTTACATGTCTCACAATAAATACATTTAGTCATGGCGTGTGTATATTCGATATAAACTGGTTTATCAGTGCAATGGAGGTAACATTTATTACCTGGCAACATTACGAACTCGGGCATGTCACAGGACCATATAAACATAAAGCCTTCAACTCTTAATTCTTTACTATGTGCAGCTTATATTTTAAACCATTCGGACCCAGAATGAAAGATTTTGTATCTTACGGACAGAATGGTTATTTTTTGACGATACTGTAGACTTCCGGGACTCATTGATTAATGATCTTCTATTAGTAACTGATTTATAACCCGTGCTAATAGTCTGAGCAGTTTTTACTGGTCCATCGCTATTCCCAAATACATAGTTCACACTGTAAAAACGCTTTCTTTGCTGGAACACGTGATTTACTACCGCAAAGGAATATTTGTTCAAATATGAACCATTTGCAAAGTATAAGCTTAACACACACATATTTTATTTGCTCTATATAGTAATGACTCTCATTACTTTGCACTGTCGTCACAATAGTTTAGCAGATGTATTTGTGGTATAATCCATTTACGTTTTATTTAAACTTTCCTGAAGCCCTGCTAAAGTTCTACTTCCAGGATATTCCTCCGCCTTCCTGCGAACTAAGATTAGCTAAGACTGGAAAATTTCACCAAAGGACAACGCACCGAATTCCTGCGCACTCAGTTGTAATTATATTTTGCATGAGAACTATTTCTTACTAGGCGTTACCAACACGCACTGTTTTTATTCACATTACGCATTTATAAACGAAACACTATATTGTATTGATAAAATATAAATAACATTTCAATTTAACAACTGAAAGTTACTTGATATATGATATATTTTGGAACTAACTAAACACGTCATACATGGGGTGATTTTTCAAAGGTGTGAATCAAGAGTAACTGCGAATAGACTATAATGTCACTTACACAGTAAAGAAAATTTGTGCTCTCAAAAGCAACCGTGAGTAATAAATAAGAGACGAGTTGTAACAGTGTAAGGTATTGCGAGGGTATACACAGATTATTGAGAAGAGTAATGTGCAATAAGCCACCACTTTGGGATAGCCACCTTCCGTAATAGTGTCTGTAGAGCACCACTGTTGGCGCCACTTTCTGTAAAACTCTCTGTAATAATTTAGATGTAAAACTACTTGGTGTAAGATGGGAGAAATAATAGTTATAATGATAAGGTTGTATGATTGATTTTTGGGCACCTTATTAATCGTAGTGTAACCTTGGTCTTACCACACTGCAATCAGAAGCTGTCTGGCGATGCTGTAAATCTCATGCAATAGAAAACACATTATAACATTAACAGTACTTCATTTAAATAAAACATGTGCAATCTTGATAGCTACTTTATTAATGAAAGGGGAAATAAATAAACAGACTCAAATATGTGAGTAATTAAACAGGGTGCAAAATCAAATATGTGTATGTGTCAGAAATCTCTTCACTCAAAACGAAATTATACTTTATGATGATTAACATAAATGACATACTACCATCCAAGGAAGAATAGGGGTAAATAGGAATGAAAAATTTCAATTAAATTAAATAACGAAGATTGCTGTAAAACTTTAAAGCTGCAATTGAAAAAACTGAAGGTTTGACTAGAAATCTCAGTTCTCAGTTCAAAAAAAACTAATTAGGTTCCACCGGAAGTAGTCTACTCTGTATTTAACTTTCCAGAAAGTTTTTGGTAAGTTCTTACTTATTTTCTTATGCTTCCTAGATCACATTCTCTAATCATTCGTTAGGTAATAAAAAGTCAGTTAATAACTTAATTATCTCGAATACGAAATTCATTCTTCGCCAAATAAAGATACTCTCTATTTATATTGAAAGTTCAGTACAAATATTTAGCTCCTCATTACACATTGCTCCGGCTATGCTAACTCATATGCGATACATCGGGACCTCTGGTTTAACATACACATGGAACTCACAGCCAAGTCGTTGAAAAATCAAAATAATAACTCTCATAAAATAAGTTCAGGCCCCTTACAATGTAATACCTGCAAAACTGTTAATCTAATTAGGCTTTCCATACATTAATATGCCTTGGTGTCACCTGAGGTCCTCTGGAGCTATCTCCTTGCATGGCGCCTGCGTCGTAGTCTCGGCGTCCTTTTCGCCTCGTCGATTTAACACTCAAAATAATAATTACGACTCAGCCTACAGCCTCTTCTTAATAATAGCTGCAGCGACGACCTAAAACTTCTCCTCTGGGAGGATAATTTCTCAACTAAATTTATGATCTCGTTGGAATTTTAAAAGTTAAATTCAAACGGAAAATTTGACGCCTTTCATGTTTAATGTCTTTCCCAGAAGCCCTTCTTTCCGGCTTCCGCACAAACCAACAGCCAATCTCGGCTCGCTTCCGGCTTTGCCTTCACAAAATGAAATTAACACCTAAAATATTACGTCTTTAAATCACAAAACAAATCAATAATTCAGATTTAAAAATTATGAAGCAATTACTGAAATAAAACCAAATATATTTACACAATATTAAAAAATAGTAGCATAACCATGTGTAGAAACTCAGAATAAAGTGTGAAAATTACCATAGAGTAATGGACTGGTGGTTCACATACATTGAAAAATTAGGGAAATGAAATGTTAACATAAAATATATTAAACATGCGAAAAAAATTATATTAACATCCAAATAATATGTGAAATCAATTAAATATTACTGTCCAAAATATATGTGTAGCTCAAATACATAAAATAAACATAAGCTTATGGTTCTGTGTCCAGTAAATCTGTGACAAAGTAACAAATCTTTAAAAATTATATACACTTAAAATATACAAGGACGGCTCCGAGACACAAACCCGCGCCCCATCCATGTCACCAGTCTAACGCCCTTCATCATACAAACACAAGTCTTAATTCATTGAGATTTGATTTGACGGGTATGTTATGGCAAGTGTTGACATGGACCAGCGTATCATCTCGGGAAGAATTGAAGTAAGTTATTTTGAGAATGACTGCAGGAGCATTGCACTTGCTGAGTTGAAGTTCCGTAACTGCAGAATGTATTGCTTTATGAAAGTTTGCGTCGGGAGAACAGTTACCTATTGAAAACTACAATGTACGACAGAAAAACTTGAATATCGCCAAACCGTTACGTTCCTGTGAACACTTCAAGGTATATATTTTCTTTAGCTACAAAGAAAGGTATTATTGCTAAAGACTGTTCACGATAAAGTGACCACTTTTGAAATCAACCTTAGAAAAAAGCCACTGAGCGACATGCGCCCAGTAAAGTTGGTAACGATGGATGGTAAGTAGTTCCGTATCTTGACGTCTAATAAAAAGCGTTAGGCAAGCATTTCTGATAACCTAAATTATTGCTTTCGCTTTCCGTGATTTTTAGTCTATCGAAATGTAGATAAGAGCAGATTTATTAGATATTTACTTTACTAATAATTTCACAATTTCACTTGACCGACTCATGAATCAAGTGGTGAGTCCTATGGCAATGTTAATCTTACATAAGGCGCAAGAATACACTACGTGCACACAAGTAGATCTTAAGCAGGGCTTTCAAAAGTGCTCATTTTACCGTGAATTGCCCATATCAAACAAAACATATCATGAAAACAACTGTAAACGTAAGTTTCTCTTACCTTCCCTTTATATTAAAGCCTTAATATTAACCTTCCCAGTATATTCCCGTAAGATACTGATACTAATTAACTTTGGTGAAATAAATAAATAGTTCTTAATAGTACTGACCCGTAGAATTAATCAAGGAGGAACTAGAAAGCTACTATTCTCCTAGCCTATTTGATGCACAGAACGATAGGTGTGGCAGATTAACTTCCGTCAGTTAATCGCTATAGATGATCAAAGTGTTATTCCGATGTGCGGAGGAACCACGCAGTTACGGGTTTACTTGATAAATGCATATTGTTAAAACTAACTTGACACGTCGCGACTTCTCAAATGGGGGAAACAAGAACTGCAGGTTCATGTAGCCCCGAGTCGCAGCTGGTGACCTGGAGTAAAAAAAAAAAAAAAAGTGTCTGAAAAATGTTTGTTCGAGGACCAGATCGTATCAAGTTACACAGTCACAAATAACGTGCATAAAAAGTTTTTCATCCGTGAAGTTTAAATCCCAGTCCGCGGAGGTTTGTATACCAGTCGCTTTAATTAGGAGCTCACAATATGATATTTTTAATTTTCCAGAGTGCTTACCTAACAACGATTGTATACGACAATTAGAGAGCTGTAACGGCCGAATTCCTGAAATGTATTCCTTATTAATTTTAATTTATGATAGAACATTTAGCCCGTCTAGTAAGACTGTTTGACGCTGCGGGAACCTTTACGAATACGTAACCTCCATTATTTCGTTTCTATAAGCTCACGGCACCACATTCCGACAACGTAGACGGAGATTTACTTCACCACATTCAAGACTGAAAGGACTGGTTTCGTAATGTATCGCTCAATTTACGCAAATAGAATAAATTTACCGTAAAAAAAAAAAACATATTAAAACCAAGCCTTTATTTATAAATGAAGTAAAAAGATAAAAATAATTATAGTAGTAGTTACAGAATTTGTAGAACTTGTAAGACGTGGTCGAATAGCCGTGATAAACTTTACTATAAATTAATGTTTTTTGTATCAATTTATATTTAGTATATAAAAGCTTGGCGCAATGTAGAACGTATATCTCATTTGCGTAAGCATAGTAAGCACACATCTTGAGTAAGGCTCTTAACTATTCGTGCAAATTTTTTATGTACTAAGTATAAATTGATACAACACATATTAATTTGCAGTAAAGTTTATTACGGCTGTTCAATCACGTTTTAGAAGTTCTACAAATTCTAATTGTAAAATAATTTTATCTTCTTAGTTAATTTATAAATAAAAGCTTGGTATTAATATGTTTTTTTTTTGAGCTATTGAATTTTTCACTATTTAGTCTCGCCTAGTTTTTATTTATATTTATATATTGACAGACTCGACAGTCATCGGTATCGCTTGCGAACAGGCGAGTTTCAGCGCACTCTTTTTCATGGGAAGTTGAGCCGGCACGCTGAATATTCATTATTCATCTTACACGTGTGTGTGTGTGTGTGTGTGTGTCGATGTATTTGTCATTTCAATAAGAGCTCACGCAGATAGGAATCTTCAAATGGGCTCTCACATACACACACATAGTCTATCATTTGAATTCCTTCTTGTGTTTCAAAATATGGATGGTCTTTTCCCCACACAGGCACGTGTAAAATGAGGACTTCCCCGGCGCTGAAACTCTACACGCCACCAGTAATCGACAACTAGTCCACCAAGTACATCGTGGTTGCTAGTGATTCGGTGGGCGCCATGCAGACACCGCACAGACAACTACCGTACATACAAACGAGTGAAGTTAAATAAAAGCTTGATAAAGAGTTGACTATATTCCAACACGAAAAGAAGCAATAAAAATGTTCTGGGTACTTCTCGAAGAATGAAAATTGTATGTCCATATTTTTTGGACTGCGTGCCTAAATTCAAAATGCATTTAATTCTGCAGTATTTCCAAAGTAAAAGTTATCTTTGAAGTAGATCGGCGATAGGCATAGCAGCTAAAGCCCTCGCCTTACATCAAGACGAACCCGGCTCGATTTTCGGCGGGGACATTTCCGGATTTTTTCTTATGGAAATTTCTGATCGACGGGTTTTCTCGGGCGTTTCCCGTTTCCCAGCCATTGCGCTCCAGCGCTGCTCCGTATCCATCTTGCGAATTGTCAAACATTGTGGTGTGTAGTACTTACTATGAAACTGTATTTTCCTCCTATAGTACACCCTAACAATTTGAATACTTTAAATGTGAAAACCTTTTAATTAGACAATAAAATGTACGTTTTTTAAAATATGCTTCTTATAGTTTAACTTGGTTAAATATTGCCAAAATTCCCTTATCTTTAAGTGTATATCGTTACACAAATTTTCATTTCTTTTATGAATAATCTGTCTGAATATTTTTAATCATTATGAATTTTAGAACTTATATTCAATGTAACTTGCATATAAGCTATCTGTGAAGTCAGGTATTATGTCTGGTTCACATGTACGCCGATCACGCAGAACAGACGGAGCGGAAGACTAACAGCCAATCAGAAGCCGTCCTCGGTTTTTGCGCGCGAGTCACGTAGAAAACTTGAGCTCACGCCGATATTTTCTGCTCGCGGAAAGAGCACACATCGCCGATATTTCCCAGAAGTCAGAAGGTTCACATATTTTATGCTACTAATTTATTGAATAATTCACGTATATTGATGTAAATGTATAGGATATTTTAATGTACGTGTGTGTGTATATATATATATATATATATATATATATATATATATATATATATATATATATATATATATAATGAAATGCGTGGATATAAATGTTAATTTTATTCAACATTTGTATTAAATAAACGTAGTTTGAAAATGTACCGAAAGATAGCGTAAATGTAGCGTAAATAATATTTTTGGATGTAAAATTAGAATAACAGTCGCTTAAAATTCATTTAGTAAATGAATCGCACAAAAATGGTATTAATAAACTAGAGTTTGTTATCTATGATTTGTTTTAGAATATTGGCGTAAGAAATCAGGAATTCAACAGAAAAATGGCTATAGGTTGTTAACGGTGAAGTGAGCAATTTTGAAAGCCCTGCTTAAGATCTACTTGTATGCAATTTGTGTATTCTTCCGCCTTATGTAAAATTAACGTTGGCATAGGCATCACTTTATTCATGCGTCGGTCTAGTGAAACTGTAGAATTATTAGATAAGGAAAATATCACAAATCTGCAAATTTTCACACTTCGACGCATTAGAAAAAAAAAAAACAGAAAGCGAAAGAAATGTTAAGTTATTATAAACGGTTACCTAACAATTTTTATTCATCGTTAATATATGGAACTACTTTCCCTACGTCGTTACCAACTTTACTGGGCACTCGTCACTCAGTGAACCCGTTAAAATATATGCTGGGAGGGGGGGGGCAGTGACTTTTTTCCCAGGTTGATTTCAAAAGTGCTTATTTTATCGTGGACAACTTTTACGCAGAATATCGTGTTTTCCATTGAGTGCTTGTAAACCCACTTTGTTAGTGGAGTGGAGAGTGAAGAGATTTGGGCGAGGTATTGAGAGCCGATTAGGGTTAAACGAGGTGGGAATGGAGCGACGCCAGAATGGGGGAAGTAAACGGGAGATCCAACGAGGATAATGCGCCGACCAGCGGCATCTTCCGTCACGAATCCCACGCCCGAATATCCGGGAGAGACCCCGCCGGGTATCGAACCCGGTTCGCCCGGGTGTGAGGCGAGCAGTCTAACCGTTAAACCATCGCTGCCCGCACCAACTTAACTGGTATTCTGCGTGCTAATGTGCACTGTAGTAAAAATGAAGTTATAAGCAGTAATTATTTTTTCGAAGTTTAGTTTTGTACCTGATTTTTTTTTTTTTAATCCGGAAACGAATTATTTAATTCGGACTGAACGAAGGTGAGTCAGACTCATGCTGTTACTGTGGTAAATGGCGAATAGTAACATTTGCTGATTAGCTATTTTCAAAATACTTATTCCATACAAAAAATAAATCTAACATTTCTAACTCACTCATTTACTTGTGGAGTTATCCTGCACAAGCTTGCTGCCAAACCAATCCGCGAAATTCTCGTGGTTCTAGTGATTAAGAATAGGCACATCCTGAAACACACTACCCACTGGCAGCTGTCACCGCATCCGAACAATTCAGGTGCCGCGCAGTGGGCCGGATAGAGAAATCATGAGGCAAAAAATCCTTCTGTCTGTTTTATAACGCCAATTTCTTACGTATTAGTAGGGACCTGCAAAATTCGCGTTCATTATTCGTTGCAGGCTGAAGTTATTTTCCTTACTACCCTATTACTAAGTGTTAAGTGTATCCCGAAGGTAGGACGGGAGCTAATTGCGTCTCAGGGCTAAACCCTTACGCCTGCAAGGTAGGGAAATCATCACGCATCGTGACAGAGAGAGATTGGGCAGCCATAACCAGCAATTGGGGCTAAAATCGTAGCTAAAACTATAAATAAGAAGAAAAACCCAGCCGACAGGAAAGAATCGAAAACTACTGTATGCATTAAATATAAATGCTACGGGTGAAAGAAGGTTAGACCTCATTCTTCATTATTAGCAGAGATGAAAAGACTAATGAATAAATGGGCACTGTGGTGGTTGTTGTCCAGGAATGGCGCTGGTTTACCCACAGACCGAACTCCAACATATTATATGCTAGTTCGACGACTTCTGACATTGGTCGACAGCTCATATAGCACGTTTCACGGTCGCGTTTAGCCAATAGCGTAGTCACGTCGGTACAGCAACCAATCTGCAGCGAAGCGATCAGGCAGGTAAATGACGCCGTATAGTTACTAGTAACCAGTGAAATCGCGAATAGCGCTCAAACAGGTATAGTGCAGTGAAGCGTAGCTTGTTACTAAATAATAACGCGAAATTCGCATGTCACTACGTATGAGGTATAACTTAAGATCCGTGGTATTATGTATTGACTTACTATTGGACTTTCAACTCGGCATTAACTCACTGCTAAGTGATAATTTTGAAGGTTACGTTTGCCTGCATTTCACCTTTTTTTTTTTTGTTCAATATCATTTGTCATTCTGGACACAATTGTCTATAATTACAATAGACCGTGGATCAAAAAAATTGGGAATCTAGCGTATGGATATAATTAAACTTACTAACACATTGATAGTTTGCCAGCGGAGAAAATTGAGGGAGACGTATTGTTGATTTCGCATCTGTTTCTGTGACACAAAAATGCCTGACTGTGTTCCCATTTATACAAGAACCAAAGCCTTGTTTCGGACTCTCAGCGTTCAGAATTTTTAAATCTTATTTTTTCTTGCTGTTTTACGTCGTAATTCTTCTTGTCCTCTCGTGACATTTTCTTTCCTACGACAACAAAAAATAAAACATTTATTTAAGGCTTTCAGATGTCTCTCCACCTCCAAGCTGGAAGACTTACAGAGTGATAGATTACAAGCTGAGATATACTAAATTTAATTTAAGACTGGCGGTTTTGCTAAAGGTGCATTTGGAGTCCGCGAATCTTGTGTCAGTGGGCAGGGACACTGTCAGGCCAGTAATGAAAATTCATTTACCATAGACGGTAAGAAAAACTACGGGCGCACGCTTTATCTGTAGGAAACTGCCACAACAAATTTTAAGAACTTAATTTGCGTGTGTAGGACCGAAAGGCCGAACTTCAAACAACAAGGATCAGCTGGATCTGAGTGGCCGCAGGCTGTACTGATGAACCTCTGGCTGTCTTCTTACATATATAGGCCACTGTCTGTAACAATGCCCATGCGTCTTTACTGTCTACCATTTTTAATAGTTGATAATGGTTGAGTAGTAATTATTTGT
Source organism: Dryococelus australis (assembly GCA_029891345.1). Taxonomy (NCBI): domain Eukaryota; kingdom Metazoa; phylum Arthropoda; class Insecta; order Phasmatodea; family Phasmatidae; genus Dryococelus; species Dryococelus australis. The sequence goes on from CM057004.1 coordinate 22,093,363, forward strand.
TTTTAAATATGTTTTTTCAATTTTGATTGCATTCTATTTCCTTTAAAACTGTAATCTCTTAAGCGTGTAGTTATTCATAAAATTAGGATGCGGTTTTTTCGGACTTATTTATTCATATGTTACTCGTAATACGAATGGTACAAAATATGATACCTATGAAAATAATACGTCATTACAAGCGCCATTTTCTTCCCACTTTTTTTTCGTAATGACTGATGACACACAGAATTCCTGCTTTTCTAGAGTAAAGATTCATTTAAGCTGTGCTGCCGTTATCTCAAATTTCTTTTGCAAGTATGAACTTCACACGTAACTTCTTAATTTCTGAATACTGAATAATTGCCGGATATGTCTACTTTTATTTAAATCAGTTCATCACCCATACCTAGGGTGGATGCCAGTTTATTATTTCATCGCCGATATCCTAGATAAATTATACGAATGTTTTGATGATTTCGATTTCATATCTAAGTTTGACTAGGCTTGTTCAGGGATGTGTTGAGTTGAGTTCAGAGCTTTGGGTGGCTCTGAACAACGAGGTCTTGAGAGCCGATGAGGGTGAAATGGGACGAGAATGGTGCGGCGCAGGAATGCAAGGGCGGTGGAAACGGGAGATACCCGAGAAAAGCCGCCGACCAGCAGCATCGTCCGTCCCTACTTGCGAAAATCCGGAGTGACCTGGCAGGGGATTGAACCCAGTTCGCCTTGGTGGGATCGAGAAGTCTACCCGCTCAGCCACCTCAGCCCTTGTTCTGGGACGTATGCACTTCTTTTCTGACACGCTTATTTCTAGTATATTTTCTTTTAAGATTCTGGTTGTACTCTGCAGAACACCTTTGCAAACTGTTAATAAAACTTCTTCTCGCTTCTGGAGTATACAAGTTCTGATGGACAATTAACTTCGTTCAATCGTCTGCGCCGTCATATTTTTCTTTGCGGTAACTCCTCCTTTAATACAGGGACGAGCAATATTCACACAACTCATACCTGGACTTAACTTAATTTCAAAAGAAACATTGCTGTCAAGCAACGAATTAATTTTTTTCGAACCTGAAATGCCTTCGGTTCGACTTCTTTTACATACGTAAAACTTGGAATGAGAGTTCCAACTATGGCTTCAATTTAAACCTTCATGTATATTATGCCCCTAGGTCACTGTTGAAAACCAGTCCTAAAATGTTAAAGTTAGAAAAATACGTCCCCATTATCTTCTCGCTGGTTTCCAAAAATAATTAAAGGCATCATTGGCAATGCCTTTAATCAATGAATAACTTACTGATAGATCTCAGGAAGAGCCATTTAGACTTGTTGACAAGGGAACTTGCCACAAAAAAGAATTCAACTCGGAATCTTTCATTTGCCTCTTCATAGGATAAACTGCCCAGTAAATAATTAGATAAATAAACAAATAATAAAGGAGGAAAATCAACCCTATTTTTCTCTTATGGACCAAGAGTGCGTGTGTTTGTGTGTGTGTGTGTGTGTGTGTGTGTGTGTGTGTGTGTGTGTGTGTGGGTGTGCAGGAGGTAGAGATGCACATCCTATATGTTGGGTCCACCATTTGTATAAGCGAAATGCAATCACATAATAAAAACAGGATGTTACCAACAAACAAGTTGACGAGCTTTCTTCAGCAGAAGCGCTGAAACGGAGCGTTACATTGGTAATAACAAAACAAATGAATAGCTAATCGAGGATACAGTACGAGGTAAATGAGGGTTTCTACTTATCCTCGCAGGAATCTTCTGCTCAGCGTAGCTGCTTCTCACACCTGTCCCGCGAATTACGTGGGTTTCCCATTTTGAAAGATCTTTATCGCCTTAAGGAGCAGAATGACAGCCAAACCCTCTGCACGAGAAGTCACAAGTAGTCACTATATTCTTTAATAAATAATGTCCAGGCATTCAGTGGCAATTATTTTAAAATTATGTGTGAAGTATCCAAAACTGATTTTTAAAAATAAATAAAGAAGCATTTTTTTTAGAAAGGTATGACTGAGTTGGTAATGCCAACAAAACTGTGATTTTTGCAACATTTACACATTTTTTATGAAGCATGTCAATAAATTATTATATTTCATTTCAGGCAAATCAGGACTACGAAATGTTTGACTCCAGCGTAGAATGTTGAGCGAATAATGAGGGAATTATTTTTTTAAAGTTCCTCAAAACTATCAAGTTCTAACGTGCTCCCTTAACTAATACGAATTCAAGAATTTCAATTACGTTGCAGGCATTAGGAACACGTCCTACAGAACAAATTACAATAAATTGGATCTCCAGAAAAATGTTGGATTTTTTTTTTCACTACGATGACACGATACGATCCAATTTGTGCCATAATATTGATAACTCTGTTACAGGCAGTTCACGGGAAAATGAACACTTTTGAAAGTCCTGCGTAAGATATACATGTATGCACGTTGTGTATTATTCCACCTTATGTAAAATTAACATTGCCATGGGCCTCATCGCTTTATTCATGCGTCGGTCAAGTGAAACTGTGAAATGATTATAAAAGCAAACATTTAATATGTCTACTAATTTTTACACACTGGGGCGTTAAAAAAACAGAATGCGAAATATATAATTTAAATGATCACAAATAGTCACCTAACACTTTTTATTCGATGTTAACATATGGAACTACATTCTACCCAGCGTTACCAACTTTACTTGGCGCAAGTCACTCAGTGTGGCCTTTAAAATATATGCAGGCAGGGGCAGTGACATTTTTCTAAGGTTGATTTCTAACGTGCTCACTTTATCGTGAACAGCATTTACACGCGTGTCCACTGCCGTAATATTATAATTAAGTTGTTCACGCATAATCCGTTATTACGTAGTCACAGACTGTCCACTAGATGAGTTCGGAACAGCGCATGGTGATATTTAATACGTAAGTATACTGCTGCGGCAAGCTTGGTTTAAGGCCAGAGTCAACACAGGCCAGTTAATTGTTTTGTTTCTGCAAGTCCCTTGAGAGGAAAATGAAGCGAAGAGGCGGCACCGCCGAGGAAAGGTAAAACGTGATGAAGCCTCGTCATTATGGAACCACGCGTGGTTGTGCGTTATGCGAAATGATGACGTCTTACATCAGTTGACGCCTATTTCAGGAACGACAGGTACTGGCGGCCCAGTACCTTATAAAATCTGATGCATGTTATTACGAGTTTCCCGAGGCACAAAATATTTCCGCCCATGGTTGCGAGCTATAACTTGGATCAGTTCCATAAACAAGGGAATGAAATTAGACGAATAAGATAATTCCACGTCTAAAGGCTGTTCGCGATAAAGAAACCACTTTTAAAATCAACCTCAGAAAAAAATCACTGCCCCTACCTGCATCTATTTTAATGGGCGCACTGAGTGACATGCGCCCAGTAAAGTTGGTAATGATGGATGGAAAGTAGTTCCATATATTAACGTTGAATAAAATGTGTCAGGTAACAATTTGTGATAATTTAAATCATGTCTTTCTCTTTCTGTTTTTTTTTTCTTAAGCCCTAAAGTGTAAAACCTTACAGATTTGAGAATATTTTCTTTTCTGATAATTTCACAGTTTCACTTGACCGATGCATGAATAAAGTGATGAGGTCCATGGCAATGTTAATTTTACATAAGGCGGAACAATACACACCGTGCATACAAATAGATCTTAAGATGAGCTTTCAAAAAGTGCTCATTTTAACGTGAACAGACTGTAGCTAACAAGCCAGGTTAGCCTCAGTGAAGTACAGTAGCGAGCACCTCCAGATAGTACTACAGTAAAGCAGGCATTCCACTGCATGACGCCATGTCTGACGTCACAGTCGAGGTGCTTGGCAAACAACGTGCTATGGAAAACAATGTTTAGTACCTGTTTGAGAAGATCCGTCCCGATGCGATCCTCCTCGTCCGTATAATAGGGGATCAAAGAGACCGACCCAGCAACCTGTGTATGGAGTGGGCTGGGATGTGGACATTGGAAACAGCTGCCCGCGCAGGGATGGGGGGGGGGGGGGGGTTGGGGGGGGGAAATTCCCCAAGAAAGGCTGGGCGTTCCCGCAAAGGTGGTCAGCACACGGGAGATCCACAAAGACGCTCCTCTAACACGACCATGAGCTGAGCTCCCTCGGGCGAACGGGTCGTGCGTAGTAAAAGGCCAGTTTTTGAGAAGAAGGGCATGGTCTCGCAGTACCCATGGGCACGTGACGTCACCATGCTCACGCAAGTACGCACCAGTAGAACGACCGCTTACGACCGTCATGGTCCGTTCCCCATGCATTCTGCGTGTCTATTCAGTAGTCTAGTCAATGTTCACTGCGCCGATCCATCACTAGGAACGGGAATTTTTTTATCAATACATTTTCCTGCATATGTAATTTATAACGACGTTGTCGTGTATAAGATAATATCGCACGGGACACTGGCTTGGATTATGTCTTGCAAGAACGCCGCTCTTGATAAAACCGTTCAATATAAAGAATTATAGAAAAGGAACGAAGGCAAAGAAACATATTTTATTTTCGTAATTTTAATGTTGATATCCCGGCTGAAAATTTAGCTCCACATCCATAATTCAAGTAACTTAGGAAATCTGTGGCGGCGATTTTCCCTTCTGCAAGTAAATTTCTATTAGAGTTCGGATACTTTTGAAAAACAGTCGCTGACCTCCAGGGGAATAAAAATGTGGACAGAAGTAATTTTAATTATTTTTTTTTTGCTCGAGAGGTAATGTAACAAATATGACCGCATATGGAACATTGTACGACCTTACGAGCCAGATGTGCAGATAGCGAAGCAACGATTGGCGACGAGAGCAAGCAGCGGGAGTGAAGTCTGGGACTGCGAGCATCGGTAGAGTGAAGGTGCGACTGGCAAACGCGACTATTGAACTGGATACGTGAGTGACAAACATTTAGAATGATTGCAGTAGACAGACTGAACATGTGTAAGTAACGAGTGTGAATTAAGCGACTGTGACCAAAATGGAGGGTGTGATAAAGACTTTAATTGGAATTGAGATAGACAATATGTAGAATGGACAGTGAGAGTAACAAGCGTAATAGTGGAAATATGTGATTTAATATTATTAATAGTAGTTATGTGAATATTTATATTTTTATAAATAGGCTCCTGTATTGAATATTATGATTGGTTATTTTATTTTATCGAGTCTTCCATCACTCACAAACTCGGATACGTCACCTTAAACCATTTAACACGTTTATTCCCGAATTCATTTTTTATGTGTCCTGTACTTGTGACAGGTATGCTACTCGCAACCAATGAGCAACGTTCTGCATGTCCGTCGATGTCAGACAACACGTCCTTGAGCATGGACACAGGGACTAAACTAGTTAAATATACGAAAAAAATACCTCGGACCTTCTTGTAAGTGTTAAGAGAATGATCTCGCTGAACGATGAGTGACGTGAGCGAAGAGATTTGGACGGCTCTTAACAGCGAGGTCTTGAGAGCCGATGAGGGTGGCTGAGGTGAGTATGGAGCAGCACCGGAATGAAAGGGTGGGGGAAGGAAACGGGAGATCCCCGAGGGAAACCCGCTGACCAACGGCATCATCCGGCACGATTACCACAAGCGAAAACCCGGTGACCCGGCCTGGGATTGAGCCCGGTTCACCTTGGTGGGAGACGAGCAGGCTAACCGCTCGGCCATCGTGGCCCCATTCATGAACGATCTTTACGTCTCGTTTTCTGCTCTATGAAAGGTTAAACGCTCTGTATTATAGGCCATTCACGATAAAGTCAAACTTTGAAAACCCTGCATAGAGTTTCTGTTTTAATCGAATTTGTATCTTTCCGCAGTATACCCTTCACTTTCCACACACCTTTTTACATTCCACGGCTTGGAAAACCTTAAGTTACTCTATTTTAGTAATACATCTACTGGTCGTTAATAACGCGAAGAGAAATGTTACGAATATCTGCAATTTATTATTGTATTGGTTTGTGTTAACTGGTTGTCTAGTTCACGCAGCCCCATTATTTACTTCCCACTTTCCTGAAACCCCAAGAAAATATCGCTTTTAGCTGCGTATGCTGTCAACTGTTATAGTCACAACCGTTGCTGTGTAATGACCAATGTTTTAGGTCCAAAACAGCACCAAATCCGTTTAAACGCAAGTTTAAAATCCTTTCCATTTCCGAAGTAGTCCTAGTCCACAAACATTGAACACAGTCTATTTAATTTTATGGGGAATACTTGGTTTCAGAACACTTTTATTTCTACAGACAATATTTGTGGCCAATGGTAACATCCATACAAAAAATTTCATAAAGCTATATTAAGAAATACGCTCCATATACATATTTAGCTGTTTCCCGAAAATCAATGCATACGGACAAGGTTCCCTTTGTAAATGGACTGCTCGCGTTTTCATTTTAGATAAAGACAGGAAGGATGAAGGGAGGGAATGAAACGTAGCTGAAGCAAAATAAAAGACTAATTAATTACAATTTCGCCAGAACCATTTACTTTAACATTAATGACCATTCAAATTGAAGATGAGTAATAATGGATCTGGGCAATAGGAGAGATGAGATAAAGGTATGAAAGCTAGCTCAAATATAGAAAAGTGGGCGCCGTCTGCCTTCGAGTCACCAACTGTGTCTTCTCAGGCCCTCGTAGCTCCGTCCACACTTCTCACCCCACCACGTGTGTTTGCTGTCGTAATGGATTCTGATTGGTCCCCGCCGTACCTTGTGGGTGGAGTCTTGTCGATGGAATGTTATGCTTACCGGTGAAACTACTGACTTGGCTGGACCCACATGTTGTGTTATCTTCGGCGCATTTCTTTTAACTGTTTACAGGTTGCCATTTTGGCCGAATGTTTGGTTTTCATGGTTTCCAAACTAATTGTGTCCTCGTTACTGTAATATGCACTCAAACACAGTATCTTGTACCTCCTTTCTTTCTTACTAAATATCGTTGCCTTGATGTGTATGGGCGCATTAATAGTAAACATTTTATGTATCAAGTAAAAATATAGATCTGTCGTGACTGTGAAATAATTCGTAATACAAAGACCAGTCTTTATAAAAATCATAATAATTCAGTGAGAAACTACACACTATGTAATATCCTTTCATGAGAATTATTGAAGGACTTTTTTTTTTTTTAATAATCCCGCGTGTCTTTTACAACTCATATTCATTGATCAGCGGGCAAGTGTCCTTCTGAAACGAGTGGTACATTTTATCTTCCCAGTATACTGGTGGACCGTATTTTCTGGCTATGCATGCATCCAAGTTGAATCACAAAATCGTTAAAACTTAAACGTAGTACTATATGACATTAGTAAAACGCAACTAAACCGATTTCACACGCACTACTTCACACGCATTTTAAAAGAAATCTTTAAAACGTGGAATGCCGCTGGTCGTCGGGTTTACTCGAGGATCTCCCGTTTCCTTCGCCTTTGCATTCCGTTGCTGCTGCATCATCACCTCTCTTCGCCCTCATCGGCTCTCACGAACTCGATGTTAAAAGTCGCCCGAATCTCTTCACATTAACAAGTGGAAATAATTTTCATGATTAGTTGCCACCTTTACATACAGTCAAGACAAAACTTTTGTATTAAATTGCATGAAGTAACAAGCTATGAATTTAATAGTGAACAACTTATATTAACGAGCGCGTCGACCCTATAATGCAATTGACCAGCGAACATTCTAAACATTCGCGCTTTTATACAGGGAAATTCTGAAGTGCGACATCATGTGTTCATGACAGGAGAAAATTGAGAAACTGGACCCTTCTGTGGCTATCCCAGCTGAAGTAAGAACAAAAACAGTATACTATATTAAGGAAATAAAAGATATATACATAGTTTAACGTAAAGAAGTGCTTACGAAGCATTTCCAGTATTTATTGAAAGTAACGTTTACATATTAGAATTTACGTATTCGAATTATCATCGAAAAAACTTAACAGTATAGGCCTAATCATCTCACTTACAAAAAAATGATTACACGGAAAATACCATCGCCGAGGCACGAAGCTGGCACTGACACAGGACACGATAGTAAGCAAACAGAAAATCTCAAAATATTTGACCCCGTCAGGTATGTATTGCAGGGAAACAACACTTGCAGCATGCAGTTAGCATGGTGCTGTACCGCCCGTAGCAGGTAACACAGAGGCATGCAGCGATACGGTCGGGCATGGAGACATGCAGGCGTAGGATGTTCTCCTGACAAAGATACTGCCACAGATGACGCAACTCACCCTCCAAATCCGCCGTAGTTGCCGTCCAATCTGGTCACAAACCTTCTCGATGGGCGGGAGGTCTGGGGACCTTACTAGTCAAGGGTCAAATCATGTTCGCATTAGGAATGCAGACCAGAGATACACACGCTGTGTGAAGCCGGGCTTTACACTCCTGGAAAATGGGGTTGCTAAGCTGCACCAGGAAGCGGAGCGTGGGTGGTCCTATAATTTCCTGGAAAATGGGGTTGCTAAGCTGCACCAGGAAGCGGAGCGCGGGTGGTCCTATAATTTCCTGGAAAATGGGGTTGCTATGCTGCACCAAGAAGCGGAGCGCGGGTGGTCCTATAATTTCCTGGAAAATGGGGTTGCTATGCTGCACCAAGAAGCGGAGCGCGGGTGGTCCTATAATTTCCTGGAAAATGGGGTTGCTAAGCTGCACCAAGAAGCGGAGCGCGGGTGGTCCTATAATTTCCTGGAAAATGGGGTTGCTATGCTGCACCAAGAAGCGGAGCACGGGTGGTCCTATAATTTCCTGGAAAATGGGGTTGGTATGCTGCACCAAGAAGCGGAGCGCGGGTGGTCCTATAATTTCCTGGAAAATGGGGTTGCTAAGCTGCACCAAGAAGCGGAGCGCGGGTGGTCCTATAATTTCCTGGACGTATCGCCGCGCCGTCAGGTTTCTTCAATCACCACCAGTGGGTTGCGGAAATCGTAAGAAAGTGCACCCCATTCCGTGAGACCTCTCGTTGCGGCGGTGTGACATTCTACAATGAAGCGTGGATAACAGTGCTGGCCAGGACATCTCCAAACTCAGTTCGGTGGTCGTCTGTATGCTGACAGAACCTGAATACCATTTGTCGCCAATCTGCAAGTTGCCCACGCCCAACAGTAATGTCACGTGTGCTTGTCGATGCTCAGGTCGCAACGGTAGACGTCGTAAGGGACGCCACGACGACAGATCCCGCTCTGCTAGCCGCCTGGATATGGCACTGGCGTGTCCCCAGCTGGCCTGACATGTTCCTGGATGGTGCACGACGAAAGCGCCTGTCGCACGATGATACGACCTTCCCTGCTGGTTGTCCTCCGTCTCGACAGGCGTGTGTGCCCTCCTGTTCCTACTGCGCCCAACAGGGGCTCGCATTGTAGGCAGAGCGGTTCAAGTGGCGAGCAATGCGCCGTGACGTCCAACCTGCCTCTCGGAGGCGAACTATGCGGGCACTCTCAGACTCATACAGTTGGGTAAAGGCTTCTCGAGTACGCCTACGGGGCTATGCTGCGTGTTGTCTGAACTCGTCCCTTTGGTTCCACTGCTACTTGGCCCTTATTCGGTACCTTGCAGCTATGAATGATGGAGGGACATGTATATCCTCCACTGCCACATCCGCGCAGGTAAACAACGTGAAACGCAAACGGGACACTTGTCGCGCAATGACGAGACTGTGTGGCAACCTTGGCTACACTCAAGCTATACTTCACGTTGTCGATTTCTATTTTTCTAATGATTGTATTTACTGAGAAAATAAAGTACACTTACGTGCAGTTTATGTAGACCCTAACCGTTAAGTGAAGGTCACATGGCTAATTTTATATTTACTTGATTTTGAAGAATATGCAATGGGCTGAAAGCAAAAAAATAATAATAATTCACAGAGCTTTCGAAATAATGTGTATGCTGTTCACGGTAAAATGAACACATTAGAAAGCCCTGCTTAAGATCTACTTCCATAAACATTATGTACACACACGCCATGGACCTCAGAACTTTATTCATGAGTCGGTCAAGTGAAACTGGTAAATTATTTTTAAATTGAATATTGTACAGGTCTGCTCATTTTTACACTGCAATGTATTAAAAACAACAAGAAAGCGAGATGAATAATTTAAGTTAACACTAATGGTTACCTGATACTTTTTATTCGACATTAATGTAGGAACTACTTTCGCCTCCATCGTTACCAACTTTACTGGGACATGTCACTCAATGCACCCGTTAAAATATACGCAGGTATAGGCAGCGACTTTTTTCTAAAGTTGATTTCAAAAGTGCTCGCTTTATCGTGAACAGTCTTTAGTTAAGTGCATATGGATACGTTTACGCTTTGTGTGCGACATACGTCTCTCGTACAGTGTAGACAGCAGCTGCCAGGTATATATACCTGTCTCTGTCTTTGATGGGAGTGCTCAATCTTCTAAGGGCAGAGAATTCACGGCGCAATAAGGTTCTTCCCCTGCCTGACGACTGTCACGTTGCCAAACGGTAAACAAGCACTTCCAAACACGTGCTAGAAAGGCAAGACTCTTCATCATTGTCACAGCTGCAAATACTATACAGTCGAGCTTTGCTTGTTGTCTGTCTTGAGGGCTCTGCCCTATCGGCTGGCAGCTGAGAGATTTATTTTGGAAAGTTCCTGTTGAGTACATTTCACTTTATTCAGTTAATTTTAAAGGTAGGCGTTTAATAAAAATGTATTCCTCACGGATTTTTTTTAGAAGGAAATGTTTATATAACACGTATAGCCCGTGCGCAAAGAATTTTTAAAACACACGAGGGCTGATTCAGATGTCATGGCAACTATTGTTTATCTTTCGAAAATGACCCAACACGGGAAATGTACATCGTACGGTTGGAAGTGTACGCCATGTAAGTTTTGAAGGTGACACCACATGGGGTATGTATGCAGGAATGTCCGGCAAGGAACAAAGACAAAAATGGCTGCTTGAAATCACCGTTCATTGTATACATTCTCGTACAAACTGTACATACAATCATGTGAATGAGTACGTATCTTACGGGTCCGAGTTGTTCAACATCCTTCAAAGTGTAGTCTCCGATGTTGCCCACGGTTTCGTTTCCAGCGATGAGGGAGACGAAATGTACCATCGGCTGCATGAGATCCGTATGTCATCTCTCGTCGAAATGCAGTGACCATGTCGTCCTCGTCGCTGGAAACGAACCGTGGACAACATCGGAGACTACACTTTGAAAGATGATGAACAGCTCGTACGCGTACGATAAGTGCCCGTTCACACGAGTGTATATACAGTTTGTACGAGAATGTATCAAACAAACGGTGATTTCAAGCAGCCGTTTTTGTCTTTTTGCCACTCCAGTCATGGGAAAGCTACTTTTATCGAATATTTAACTTCATTTGGCTATTAACCTCCTCTTTTTATACCAAACTGTCGCTAGCTCTCTCACAGGGAGCTCGTGACAGTACCTCACAAGTCCTGAACTTTAAAATTCCGTGCTGATAGAATCAATTAACTTCTCCACTCTCTTTTATCCCGTACAGGCAGGGAAAAAGAGAGTAAAAATCAGTTATGGAAACAGCTCCCAGGCGCTACCCTGGGAATCCTGTACAATAATGTTGCTCTGCAGCTTGAAGTAATTTTGATTGGTGCGGAGGGGGGCGGGGGTTAGCTTCTCCTCGCCTCCGCAAACTAATTGAGAACCAACTGGGTGGCCAAGGTTCCTCACAAGGGACCGATCTACCCCCGCGCTGAGGGAGTAGCGTCCCAGTGATGTAAAATGGCGGGTTTTTGTCTTTGTTCCTTGCCGGACATTCCTGCATACACACCCCATGTGGTGTCACCTTCAAAACGTACACGGCGTACACTTTCAACCGTAGGGCCTACATAGTACATTTCCTGTATTGGGTAATTTTCGGGAAATAAACAATAGTTGCCACGACTTCTGAATCAGCCCTCGTAAGTTTTACAAAACAGTTAAAACGCTTTTCTTCAAAATTAAAGTACTGAGGCGAAAATTTCTTAACGTGGAATTTCATATTTGAATTTCGCAGCTGCCAGTCGGTAATCAGTGCCCCTAACTTCGTTTCGCCACCCAAATATTAGAAGAGGCGCACAGGTTCTAGCATCCGGCGAATGCAATACGTGAGAAATTCCAGCTTAAAGTACAGAAGACATTACCAGTTTTGCGATGTCCTCTTTTTATAAGTGAGAGCATTATTGAATCAAGGCTAGAGAAATTGTAATGTGACAGGAACTATTAGTGAGCTGTACTAAGGCTCCTAAACTTGACACAGCCCTAACAAAAGTACATGATGCTGAAATATTTTTGAAGTTGACGTTACGGCAAATATTTTATAAATCCCAAAAATATTCATAATAGCGTTTTTATTATGTAGAAAATGGTGACTGATAATGAAAATCGGACGTGCAAAGAAGTACGAGATAATTCGCAATAGCTGATTTTTACAATCTAACACGTAATTATGAACCTGAATATAAAAATACTTAAAATAATTTTTTATGTTATGTTGTGGTAAATTTTTAAAACTGGTATTTGAACTTGGTTTACCACGTTATTATATTATATTTCACTTAAAGGAGTTTCCAATTTGCATTTTTTGTGTTACATACATACATATGTAAAGGCCATTAGCTGTAAAGTGAACAATTTCCGAATACTAGTCTATAAGTATGATTTAGTTTAGCCGTAGACGTTAACTCCCGGGTACGGTGGAATATACGCACTTTGTTTATATCTTGCATGACAATATTTATATAACTAGGTGTTTAAAAGATAAAAAAAATTTCCGAAAGGAAAAGTAACCAGGCCCTCAAAAGTGCTCTCTTTTCCTTGAACAGCTTTTGTATATTCAATTCATTATTGGCATTCCTTTAAGGTTGTTCAAAAGCCAAGAATTATTTTCTACAATTAAATTACATTCCATCCCTTAAATTTGACATGTAAGACAACGCAGAGAAAAAAAGTCACGTTCCAGTAAATAACGAATCGAGATACATCCTGCATATTAATTTTAAATTTTGTATTTGTTCCATAGTTACAAATCTCAAAAACGAACAAAATGAATACTCTTGCCTAAGGCTCAAAATAATTTTAAATATTATTAGTTCAGAAACAATAATATTTATAGGAAATGTGTTGTGTGTCTAGAGCGTATTTCAATTTCGACTTTTAAGATATAATTTTAACTATAAATAGCTAGAAGTACAAGTTTTAATAAAACAATTTGTTTAAAAATATATATTTTTTTTACTGTGCGAACAAACATTTCAGGTTAAAATTCTCGGGTTTACGTTAAAAAAAAAAAGGAATTTTATTTTCCGAAGAATATGGTATTATAATTACGTTATCATTGATATCAAGACAAGAAACTATTAACTATCACCATATTAAAACATGACCGCTGAACCCCTTTAAAATTTACATTTGTTTCCCTGTAATAACTAGTTTAAAATTGTTAAATAAAGTTTTATATTTCTACCCTGTTATAGAAGTCATTTTTGTTTAATCTGTTTTGGCGAACCGATTAATTTCAACTAATACTAATGAGTTGGAGTTAGTATTTCAATGAATTCATGGAATAAGTGATCATTAATGTGAATATTTAATTTAGTTAAGATTTCTTTCCACTCCCATATTATGTGAATACATAGTTAATTTAGTTAAGATTTCTTTCCACTCCCATATTCTGTGATTACATAGTTAATTTAGTTAAGATTTCTTTCCACTCCCATATTATGTGAATACATAGTTAATTTAGTTAAGATTTCTTTCCACTCCCATATTCTGTGAATACATAGTTAATTTAGTTAAGATTTCTTTCCACTCCCATATTATGTGAATACATAGTTAATTTAGTTAAGATTTCTTTCCACTCCCATATTATGTGAATACATAGTTAATTTAGTTAAGATTTCTTTCCACTCCCATATTCTGTGAATACATAGTTAATTTAGTTAAGATTTCTTTCCACTCCCATATTATGTGAATACATAGTTAATTTAGTTAAGATTTCCTTCCACTCCCATATTCTGTGAATACATAGTTAATCTTAGGAAAAGGAATCAAAGGGAAGGTCTCTTGAAAGAAACAAAATTGTGTGAAATTATTACAGTGACATTTACTTTAAATTTTGAGAAAAGTAATTTCAAATATAAAAACCCATTCCAAAATGTGAACAATTTAAGGAACTACTACCATGTTGAATATAGAGAATATTGTTCATATTACATCACTATGTGATTTTCTCTCTCTCTCTCTCTCTCTCTCTCTCTCTCTCTCTCTCTCATACATACAAGATAATTCACTAGGAGTTATTGCCACTTAAGGGCTTATTCCTTAAGTAATATTAAGCTAATTATGTCTTATAAAGTTAGGTTTATTTGCAATTTTTACATGGTAAATCGAAAAAATTGGAAACTTATTAAAGTGAACAGCTTGTGACATGTTGCTGTGCGTTTGACTATTGCTGTAAACAGTGCGTCACCTTGACTATAGTGAAGGGTGACTGTCTCACTGTGTACTGCGTGAAAAAAGGACATTTTCTGCGCATTTATTGTGTTTGTAACCTTTGGTTGAGAGCTGTAGCAATTGTGTTGCTATACCATGTACATTTATTGTGTTTGTAACCTTTGGTTGAGAGCTGTAGCAATTGTGTTGCTATACCATGTACATTTTCCACAGAAGAATATGCCGATGCAGTGTTTGATGCCCATCTGTAAACAATAAAGTCTGACGATATTTATCCGTATATTCTTGGCCTATTTATGAAAACTAATATTTATTCGTCATTATTTTCAAACAAATCATTCGAATCGTCTGACATCATCACAATAATGAAAAAAAAAAAAACCTGGATTATTTAGCAATTGTATTGCACTGTTTGCAATCTTTCGTGCCTATTTAATTATACTGCTAATTTTTATTTGTATTTTCCAATATAAAAATGCCTATTAAACGTGCAAAAAGGAACCAGAACTAATACAATGCTCAGACAACGCGATATACAAAGACACTCGACTTCATAAAACATTTCCTGACATCACATACGATTTGCTGTACCCACATAAATTCAAATTTTTGTTATGAATGTTCTGATTAGCCCGCTAATCGGAACATCTTCTTTTGTTTAACTTAACCAATGGTTACAGTCAGATAATCGGCCGATTAATGTTAGCCGTATATTGGGACACTGAAAATGGCCCTAACCAGCACTTATCATTTAATCAGACTATAATTAGAAGAAAACCAGACATTGTGGAACCGGCCCTTAATATGATATATAATCAAAACCTTACGGGTTTAGAAATTTGGTTTCTATCTTTTTAGGCTTAAAGACGTATTGCCATGATATATTTTTGCTGATACGTGTAAACGCGTAAACAACGAATGCACACATTTCCAGACGACTAACTCTTAACTGGCATTACTCATTACTTACGGCTCCGCAGGCCCTTACAACCGAACGTAGCGAGTGTTGATAACAGACTGCGTGTAACTCAGTTATTCATTTCCGGATAACGATAATTGAAGTTTCTTTTTTGGTAACCTAATCTAAAACTAAGTGTTTGTGAGCCCGTGGCAGGGACGGGTGTCAAGTGCGTCCTAGGGCTAGGAGGCCCCCATACGCCTACAAGGGAAGGAAACCATGCGAGGAGACATGCATCGCGGCAGTAGGGGATCGGGCAGTCATAGCCTCGTTTTGGCTATGATAACCTCCCTGAGTGTACTTATAGATAAAACTACTATCACTAAGAAGAGACAGGGAAAAACCAGCATAGATACCCTAAAAACCCTCTCGACAGGAGATAATTCAAAATTGTTACACGGACAAATGTAAAATGCTACAGGAGACAGATAGGGAGGGACCGTGCTGTTTATTAGTGGGTAGAGAAAATACTAGAAGTGGAGGAGGGACCATAATTACAGTAAACTGCGCGCCAATATATAATATAGGCCTACACTATAAATCTTAATCAATTAGAATTTCACTGTTTCTATCAGTCAAACGTAGCTGACTGATACAACAGTCACTTCAGTGAATTTAACTGATGAGCCCGTGAAAGAATGCCATATTTTCTTCGCTGATTCGTCAGACATTTTTTCCGCTATTTTCTCAGTGGTTTTTTTTTTTTTGACTGATGGATCAGTGAAACTGTGTGTAAAAGGGGCCATCGAACATCGTTTAAAAACTGGCCGTTAAACAGCGATTATCAAGCGAAGTAACAACGAATTAACGAATAAAAAAAATACAAAATACTTTCTAAAATGTGTTTCGTCTTTGAAAACGTCCCAGCGCTCTGTTTGAAGGTTTAAACTGCATTTAATGTGGCGAAGAGAGTGCACTCATATGTATTATTCGTTCTAACAATCCTAACGGCACCAATCAAATCAAACACGTAAAGTATGTGTATACAACATAAAACTAGACTATTTCAGCGGAACTATAAAACGCATATTTTCCTCCCGTGATTTCAATTTAGCGCGGTAGCTCAGGCGGCAAGGCAATGGTCTGGAGTTGAGGGCTGCGCGAGTTCAATACCCGACACCTACTGTAGAGTTTCGTACAGAATTATTTATAAGAGTGTAGTTCATGGATGTAGAGATATGGGCGCCTTTTCACAAGTATATTTGAGAACATCTATTTGGTAGTTCTATTCAAGAAAAAGTATGAAGAACAGATTTGTATTCAGAACTGCCACCCCTTATCATCATTCTTTCTAGGAGCATAACACCAGAAACTTGTACTAACAATTATTTAATAGTGCAACTTTAAGATAGGCTCGACCTACAGAAAGAACGTGTAAAAATCTAGTTTATAACTTTAATAAATAGACAATCCTAGCACTACACGTAACAACAGTTTACAACTACCATTCCATCTTAAAATTAATAATCAATAGAAGAACAAATTACTGTCTGCTGTCGACATATGAAAATATGATAATAATTGCCTATAAAACGAATTAAATATGTTCCCCAAATAACACATGACATCATAACAACAAAATGTGTAGATGAATATGTAGCTCAATTAAATGATCCATGAAGTTAAATGTATTAATATTTACCTTCACCTAGTAACAGTCTTGTGGAGCAATAAAACTCGTCAAAAGTGTAATTTTGAATCTACTATTAAACAATAATCAGGACTTCTGATCACTATCTTGTTTTTGATAAATCACTGTCTGGAGAAGTATGAAAAACTATTTCATTACGTAAATTCGGTCCATGTTTAACTTTAATGGTAATATACGCCTTACTTGACGTTACGTAGACAGGAATTTGTGAAGATCTAGCTGCCATCGAAGTCAAAGGCTCAGCAAACCATAATTTATGAAAATTGGATAGCAACATCGGTTCAACTATAGTCCATTCCCCACTGGAAGCAACTTTCTCGGAGCCCTCCTGAATATCTACTTGCAGGCCCGTTTCGTATCCTTCCGCTAAATGTAAACAAACATTGCTATGTGATTGCCGTGTAGCATCTGTCAAAATCAATGTTTACATGCCATTGTGTGTGAACATGTGTTCGTATACTTTCGCTACACCTAAACATAAACATTGAAATGTGACGTCTACTTTTATACCTGTCAAATGTGTTGTTTACTGTTTACAGCTTTTCAAAGAATTCTATCTTAGGTCTATTTCAAAAACCATTTCGTACGAATATTCACAGTTTAGGCCTATAACATTATTTAGGTCAGCTTTATGACGTTTTAAAAATGCCTGAATTAACGATAGTTCTTACGGTTACGTTACAGTAACATATTTGTTTTCCACGATATAGCACATTACACGTAATGCACGTTAATATTTGGCCGTGACTGTGTTAAACACTGTTACAACTGCGGAGTAATGAACTACAGTATATAACTTTTTTTGTTATTTATATGTGTTGGGTTATTGCTTTAAAAGGACGGCCTCAGTTCGAATAATGAAGGAACAGCCTGTCCGACGAAAAAGCGACATTAAAATCAAGCACGCAACACGTGTCGTTCATTTTTTGTTATAGAAACTTAAAATATAGCAGTGAACATGCACACAAATAAGTCTACCGTAACTTTTATTCCACTCATATTTATATGTATTGCTACTTACTGTGTAATAGGTTTATTGAAATTTATTGGGGCTGGGATTGGTTATTTTGTTGGGATTGATGGTAAATCACGTTACACAACTGTGTTTCAAACACCCATCAGCGCAAAGGTACAACGTTATGATAAATAAACAGACATGGATGTGAATAAATAACTTCGCCATAAAAACAGTTCACATTTACAGCGTATAAATAGTTAATATCAAATACTTGAAATCACGAACACACAGGGCCAGCGTATCGACCACGATGCACAAAGGCATGCCATTTCATATACGCAATAATTAACGAAACACACGTCACAGTATATTTATTACTGCCGTGGAAACACATGTTTATCACAATATCGTTACTTGCCTAGGTAGGTTTAATAAACACAACGTCTACAAACATGATGTAATATTGTAGTATTTTTTGGAGTAAGAATAATTTTCGCTTCGTTTGGTAAAACAGCAACACGCCACGTCTGCCGACTTCACTTTGTATCTGCCCCGCCATCATATCTAAATATATTAAAATAAGTATTCAAACATTAAAATCTCTTTTCAGTTGTAAATTACAAATTCGAAAATCATTATTTTGCTGTAATAAGTATGAAATATGCTACAATTGAAAACATGTAAAATTATCTCCGTATACTAGCGAAGTAAAACTTCCCGAGTGTTAAAGAGACAAAGACACAGAGAGAGAGAGAGAGAGAGAGAGAGAGAGAGAGAGAGAGAGAGGAGAGAGCGCACCAAACCTCGATCAGCAGACAGTTGCTTCAAAGTTGCTCTCGTTCGATAAAACAACAACCTAACGTTACGGCCTATTCACGATATTTTCCGCTGTTATTTTAAACTGTAAAAATGAGATATGTTGCCATCGGGGCTACCTAAATATTTCAATATTTCAATAGGTACCGTTTAATTTACAAATGGTACACTAAAAAACTAGGTCAATATAATATTTTAACTGTGAACTATTTCTTACCGGCCGTTGCCAACACGTCGCTGCTCTCGCTGTTGTTAATTCATATTTAAAAAGAAATAGATATTACAAGTTATAAAAGATATTAAGGTAAAGTTTCATTTATTCAATAATACAGTACTCTTAAAGTTAACCACAGTGTTATATATTTCTGGAATACATGTTATTGAAAAAACAGGTTGACATGTTATGCCTGGAGTGTTTTTTCAAAGATTGATTTTCATAAGTCGCTTCCAATCGGGAATGGACTATAGTCGCCATCGTAGATGTAGCCGTCATCAGGAGTGGACAGTATCCTCCAGGACTGCAGAACATCCTCTTCATCCTCCAATCATTTGGCTCCGCATGGCATTAATAGAAACTGGCTTTACTAAATTTGTTCCTCCAAACATTCCAAGCAAGAACAAAAACTCTGCCTGGTTACCTTTACGATGTCTGCACTTCTTCAAAAATAAATATGTTTCTCCGTGTAATATGAATTGCACAGATTAACAGTAATATTACAACAATTTAACAAAATACTTTAAATATAAATTTTAGTATTACCCTCAATGATGATTAAGTTTAACGTGTGAACTATTTTATGATAAAATAAATATCAAGCGAAATGATAAGCGAGAACCAACTGTAAGGGAACTCCTTACACTATGAAACATAGTTTACTATTTGTAATTGTACCATATAAATAGTAAACTAACGTAAATATGTTTATTGCTCGTAATTATTTGCCTACAGTCAATAAAATCAGTATTTGATTTGCCATTGCAGTGGACCGTCACTTATTCAGTGAAATTGTTTCACATCACTAATTCAATCAGTGAGATATTTCCCTCTGACAATCAGTGGTTTTCCACTGATTCTAAGTGGAGGTATTTTAACTGATTAGAGTAGTTGAATTTTACTGCGAATCAGTGGTTTCTCACTGATTCGAATTTTGAGTGCAACTCTTGGCAGGAGGAACGAAGGAGGTGCTGGTAACCTGAGAAAAGCGCGCAATTCTTACTACTTACTGATCGGAATTCCTTAACTCCTTCAAAAAGTTCAGTACCGCGAAGGTACGTCAGTTTTCAAAGCATGTGCGAGATCATGTGTGCCATACAGTAACAATGACGAAAATAGCGATTTTTTTTTTTTTTTAATATGCGTATAATTTTACTAACGTCAGTTCGAAAATAATATAGTCCTCAAACGCGGTAAACAATTTACTAAATGTCGAAGTTCAGTGACAGAGGTGTTGACTGTAGGTAATCAGTCAACAAATTTTGAAACTGCAACGTTAGAAATTAATTTTGAGAAATTTTGTTGTATATGAACAGCAAGAATGATTTTTTTTTAAAACATAAACGAAATAATAATAAAAATTATGTAGTGCTAACAGCGAAAGCAGAGGCGATAGCACTGTATTGATGTCAGAAAATGGGAATATTTTTGAAAATCTCAAGGAGTGTTAGGGAAAAGTGGTTACCAAGAACAATATGAGTATCAGAATGTGGCGGGGTCTAATGCGCTCAGTTACGGTCCCACATCTAGCGATCTATCTAATGAATTACAGGAATAGTCAGTGACGTCACTTTACTTGTGACGTTGCTAAAGCTCGCAGATGTCTGGCGTGTGGTATACCTAGTCCTCTACAAGCTGGGGGCCACGGTGTCTGAACGGTTAGCCTGCTCTCCTCCCACCTTAGCGATCCGGGTTCAATCCCCGGCCGGGTCACTCCGGAATTTCGCATGTGGGAATCGTGCCGGACGATGCCGTTGCTCGGCGGGCGTTCTCGGGGATCTCCCGTTTCCCCCAACCCGTTCGTTCCGGCGCCATTCCATACTCACCTCAATGGCCCACTTCGGCTCTCAAGACTTCGATGTTAAGAGCCGTCTAAATACTTCACTCTATAAGCTGTTCGTGGTAAACTGGCCACTTTTGAAAGTCCTGATTAAGATATACTTGTATGCAAATTGTAGATTTTTCCATCATATGTAAAATCAAAATTTTCCATGGACATGATAACTTTACTCATGCTTCGGTCAAGTGAAACTTAGAAAATATTTGAAAGCAAATATTTTACAAATTTACTTATGCCTAGACTCGCATACATTATAAATAAGGAAGCAAAGAAATAGTTTCAGTATTTACAATTATTTACCCAACACTTTTAATTAAGAGCTAAGTCATGTAACTACTTTCTCTCCATCGATACCAACTTTACAGACGCATGCCATTCAGTGTGTCCTATATGTAATTTAAGGGCAGTGGAATATTTTATCTCCTGCCTGCTGCACCATGCTGTAGAAAGTGGTTTCTCTGAGCCCGTTTGATAAGTCACTGCGTTATAGTGAATGTTGACCACTTACGATTCTCAGCTGAATATCGCCCCTCAGAAGTTCCTGTAACAAAAGTCAAAACCACAATGAGCTTAGTCACGAAGAAAATGACGTACAGCGTGTATCTAACTACGTACACAATAAAATGTCATATATAAAAAAAAAGGACATATTCAGCAGTAATTCTTGTCAGCGTTCTGATGTTATGTGAAGAGGTTAATCTCGAAATTTACAGCGCAGATATACGTACATTACAAGTGATTTATTTTTACTGCACATGCTATGCTGTTTTCTGACACTGTAGGTTAGACGGGCAATATTGTCTTAAACACGAGTACTTAATTACGTAACTGAATTTTCTAAATACGAAAATTAAAAAACTATCAAAATAATTAAGAAATTATCTAGTTAAAATATATAATTAAAATTTCAATCATCCGGAGCGCATTTAAGATTATATATATATATATATATATATATATATATATATATATCAAATAGTTCTCCTGAGGTCTTAGTGAACTCTAAACATCTCATAACTGTGTTTAAACAAACTCCTTGAGTGTAGACTTAGTGACTGAATATTAACTCCGTAGTGCAGACAGACAATATAGGCCTCTACCTTCAGCAATAAAATAACCCTTGTTGACTTAACGTAAAATTAAGAATATGATAAAACTGTTCAATAACACTTCGAAATATATATTTTTTTAAACTGCGGGAAATCCAGCCGTGTTGAGTTGCTCTTTAGTGTGGAAACACTTAGTTCTGCTAGCGTGTACAGAAACCACAAGTCTTTAATTCAGTGCACATAAGACATGTTGTTTGAAATAGGGCAGTTTGTGGTTATATGTGCCGTGGCCCACTCTTGTGTAATAGCCAACAGGTTGGGATAGCCACTTTTTGTAATGGTGCCTGGGTTAGTGTGGTTGTAAATCAATTTGATGTGAGTTGGGAGAAAGAAGAATTATAAAGACGTGATAGATATTGGGCGCCTTATTATTCGTGATGTGACCTTGGTCTCACCACAATGGAATCAGAAGCTCTCCGGCGATGCTGTAAACCTCATGCAATAGAAAACACATCCCAACCTTCACAGTAATTCATTTAAATCAAACACGTGCATCCTTGATAGTTAATTTATTAATGAAAAAAAGAGGAAATAAATAAACTCAGATCCAAAAATGTGAATAATTTAACAAGGTGCAAAACTAAATATCTGTGCGTGACAGAAATCTCTTTACTCAAAAACGAAATTATACTGCATGATAATTAACATAAATGACATACTACCATCCAAGTAAGAATAGGGATAA
The DNA here is from genome assembly GCA_029891345.1 of Dryococelus australis. Classification (NCBI taxonomy): domain Eukaryota; kingdom Metazoa; phylum Arthropoda; class Insecta; order Phasmatodea; family Phasmatidae; genus Dryococelus; species Dryococelus australis. Next base: position 22,116,048 of record CM057004.1, read on the forward strand.
ATCAGAATGCAAAATAAAAATAAAATAAATAATTGAAAAATGCTGTGAAACTTTAGAACTGCTATATAAAAAAAAATTAAGAAATCTTTTACTTGAGATTTCAGTTCAAAATATTAATCAGGCTCCACCGGAAGTAGCCTCCGCTGTATACAAATTTCCAGAAAGTGTGGTAAGCTCTTACTTAAATTCTTAAATTTCTTGGATCACATTCACTGATAATTCATTAAATGTTAAAAGTCAGTTAATCACTTAATTATCTAAAATCTGATACTTCACAAAATAAAATTACTCTGTATTTTATGTTGCAAGTTCAAAATAAGTCTTTAACTCCTCATTCCATATTGCTCCAACTATACTATCTCATATGCGAAAGTTCGGGACTACTGGTTTAATTAACATACTCATGGAACTCACAGTCAAATCGTTGAAAAATCAAAATAGTAACTTCAGTAAAATAAGTTCAGGTTCCTTAAAGTTCAATACTTGAAAAACAGTTAATGTACTTCTTTCTTTTCACACGTTAAATTGTCTTGGCGTCACCTTAGGTCCTCTGGCGCTATCTCCTTGCATGGTGCCTGCGTCGTAGTCTCTGCGTCCTTTTCGTCTCATCAATTTAACACTCAAAATAAAATATATCTACGACTTAGCCTACAGCCTCTTCTTCAATATTGCTGCGGCGACGACCAAAAACTTAACTTCCTGGAGCACAATTTCTAAAATAAATTTATGAGGCGTTGGAATGTCAAAAGTAGAATTCCAACGAAAATTTAGACGCCTTACATGTTCAATGTCTTTCCCAGAAGCCATTTCTTCCGGCTTCCGAACAACCAACAACCAATCACGGTCGCTTCCGGTTTTACCTACACTAAATAAAATTAAGGCCTAAAATATAATGCCTTTAAATCCCAACAGAAATAAATAATTTAGCTTTAGAAATTATGAGACAATTACTGAAAATAAAATCAAACATATTATTACAATAATAAAAATAGTGACATAACCATATGTAGAACTCAGAACAAGTGAAATCATCATAGAGTAGTGGACTGGTGGTTCACATATATTGAAAAATTAAGGAAATGATATATTAAAATAAAATACAATAATCATATGAAAATAATTATATTAACATTAAAATTATACGTGAAATCAATTATATAATACTGTCCAAAACATATCTGTAGCTCAAATGCGTATAATATATAAAACCTTATGGCTCCGTATCCAGATAATCTACGACAAGCTTAAGGATGAACGCCTTCGAATCGCGATTGTGCCAATGCGATCGTTTTCCGAAAATGATCACTAGTTTAATCTTAAATATAGAAATTTATTTCTAACTGAATTACACCGAGAAACGGACCAAAATGGTTGCAAAATAAATCTGAAATTGTAAAGACCACAAATTTAGTGAAGGTCTATCAGAAATTTGTGTTCTGTGCATGAGATCAGTGAGCTCATATACACCTTATGTTTTCTGAACAGCGCGTACGCAGCCTGGCCGTTGCTGTCTGCGCAAACGGATCGCCGTGCCGTGCCGATGACATTGCCTACGTACTATAGGCTGTTCACGGTAAAATGAGCACTTTTGAAAGCCCTTTTTAAGATCTACTTGTATGCGCGTTGTGTATTCTTCCTCTCTATGTGAAATTAACATTGTCATGGGCCTCGTCACTTAATTCATCCATCAGTCAAGTGAAACGGTGAAATTATCAGAAAACAAAATATTTTTTAATCTGTTAATTTTTACACTTTGGGGCTTTATAAAAACAGAAAGAGAAATAAATAACTTAATTTATCACAAATGTTTATGTAACGCTTTTTTATTTTCGATGTTAAGCTATGGAACAACTTTCCCTCCATCGTTACAAACTTTACTGGACGCATGTCACTCACTGCGCCCGTTAAAATATATGCAAGCAGAGGCAGTGATTTTTTTCTAAGGTTGATTTCAAAAGTGCTCGCCTTATCGTGAACAGCCTTTACTAGGGAGTCCACCAGCCTAGACGAAGTCTGCGAACAGTAAATTCGTCCACGTTTTTCAGAATGTTACAGGCCTCATTTCGAGGTAACTTGAGGTGACAATTAAAATTTAAAAAAATATTACCAGTCATTACTGATGGTATGTTAATAGGGTCAAACATGCTCCTATATAATGAATGATCTAGGGGCGGGAAGCAAGATGAGGTTGGTTTGTTCACGGATAATGACTCCATGTACCAAAGAAAAAAAAAATATATATATATACTCCTGAATTTTGAAAATAAAACTATATTAAAAACGGAGAATAATTATTATAGCTTCTTATACTCTATACAATTGTTTATGTCAATATACAGGATATTGCAACATTGCATGTCAATACTTTGGGGTAACAATTCTCACATCTGGACGATGAAAAACTGTTATATGAACATAGGTTCGCAAACGCTTCGTTTCTGTACGACAGCTCATAATACATAACGTAGAGTGTATAGCCCGCGGGCTGGTTCATGTTACTGTGGAATGCCATCGCAGCGTTCGTTCGCATGTTACACGACACCTCATACTACGGCACTGCATCTACAACAGGAGGACTTGCACAGGAATTAGTTACTCATGTGTGAAAGCTTATGGTTGGCACTAAAGGGAATGTTCAAAATGCCCTCCGTCAGCAGGAACACATGCATCAACTCGCCGTTGCATGGACACCCAGATGCGTTGATGAATCCTTGGATATTTCCTAATTATTTCGCAATTCGCCACAATGCTGTTATGGAGGGTACACAAATCTACCATTGGGGTTGCATACACATGTGCCTTTTAATATCCCCACAAATATAAAAGTCTGGTAAATTCAAATAACGGCTCCTCGGGGGCTGGTATGGGGCTGCCAATTACAGCTGTGATTACATTTCACAGCTCCATGGTCCAGCCCACACAACATACACTGTACTTTATGTATTATGGGTTGTAGCGAAGAAACGAAGCATTTACGGAGCTATGTTCATAAAGGCCTAATATTTTTTCATCCTCCAAATGTGAGGAATGTTCCCCCGATGTATTGACATGCAACAACCTGTATATTCATATTAGAGGCTATCTACAGCAGGTATTTAATATGTTCCCATTTTCTTGCACAAAAAAATGCTTCACAGCGACGAATTTACGATGGTTGGACGCCTTCAAATATACGTGGCTCAGGGCGTTTGGATTTAACTGCAGCAGAGACAGTACATTGGAGCTCATATACAGTGTCAATTTCGATGGGGCCTGGCCTGTACAATACAATTATCATCAACGAATTGAAAATAATAGCGCTGTAACTTATGTCGTGCAAATGTAACGTGATATTTTTGGTAAATATTCAGAAGCGAGCTAGAAAAAACAATAAACATGGGTTACTATATGAATCAATTCAGCATTACAAACTGTTCGTTTCTTGAGATAATAATTACATACGTAATTATTGTGTTGTAGGAAGTTTTCTCGCCAGTTCCTGAACCCCTAATACAATTGTAATTCAACAAACGAGTGCACGTGTTTCTAAAACATATGATTTCTCGATGACCACAAATTTCATGCGTAAACGATCGTAAATGCGATAAATATCATTCCTGTGGAATTCATTTTCTGTTTCATACCCCCTTCCCCCTCCCGCCAAACGAAGCGCAGTAGAGCAAGGGATGCGGTTGGTGGGAGAAGACTGTTGTATATCATCTTTAGGATAGACCCGATTTTATATTTTATATAGTTCCAGAAACGGGGATTTTCATGTTTATACGTGTGTGAAACACGTGTCTGTCTATTCCGACTAAATATTAACGCTGTAATGAGTGAGCGAAGAGATTTGGGCGGCTCTTAACAGCGAGGTCTTGAACGCCTATGAGGGTGATTGAAGTGAATGTGGAGCGGAGCCGGAGTGAAGGGGCGGGGAAACGGGAGATCCCCGAGAAAACCCGCCAATCAACGGCACCGTCCGGCACGATTCACACTTGAGAAAATCCGGTCACCCGGTCGGGGACTGAACCCGGTTCGCCATGGTGGGAGGCGAGCGTGATAACCGCTCAGACACCGTGGCCCGTAATGCTGTAATGCAAAGCTATTTCGCACGTGGTGCTATTACAGTCTTTCTAAGAAATACGTTCATTAATCAATTTAGATGGATAGATAGGGTCTTATAGGGCCTTCTTATCATAATATCCCATCCATACAGTAATCGCCACTCGGAAAATAGCAGATATGGTGTTCTGAGGACAGCAGTGCTTATAGGTGAAGGAATGTTGTAACCTGTAAATAATACCCAGAATTTCTTCCATAAGGTTTTCTAATTGTCATTTATAGAATACTTAACGATTGTTATAATCAGGGATATGAAATATGACGTGAAATTATACAACTAAATCAAAACATTATATTCAAAACGTTTATTCATACTTTTAGGGTTATTACGCTCAATAAGAACGAGGCTATTGCAGTGAGTTGAAATGTATTTTATTATCATTGTTTTCAGCCAGTGCGCCATTACACAAAGTTATAATTAAACATTAAAGTGTGTGTTCAATGCAAAACAGGGCAATGGCCACGCTGAAGAATTTTGATTTGAAACGAATGATCCTTCTGAAAGGTGTCACTCACACATTCCATTTTCTACTTATAGACATAGTTAATGCGTCGTTTGGTGGCGAAACTAACTTTCTACTCAATGTTTCACTTGGAGATCCTATTGTTAGAGAACTGAAGAATTTGCGGATTCATTTTACAAGCTAGAATTCAGTACCCATGCGTGTATAGACTGTTCACGGTAAAATGAGCACTTTTGCATAGCCCTGCTTAAGATCTACTTATATGCACGTTGTGTGTTCTTCCGCCTTATGTGAAATTAACATTGCTATGGGCCTCATCACTTTATCCATGCGTCGGTCAAGTGAAACAGTGAAAGTTTTATAAAAGTAAATATTGTATAATTCGCTCATTTTTACACTTCGATGCACTACAAAATACAGAAGGCGAGAAATAATTTAAGTTGTCACAAATGGTCACCTAAGACTTTTTTTTTTCGACGTTAATAAATGGAACTACTTTTCCCTCCATCGTGGCCAACTTTACTCTACTCATGTCACTCAGTGCGCCCTTTAAAACATATGTAGGTAGGGGCAGTGACTTTTTTCTAAAGTTGATTTCAAAAGTGCTCACTTGATCGTGAACAGCCTTTAATGAATTCTAGCTTGTCGCAAAATGCAATACACATGAGTTTATACTATGTTAGCCATTGATCCGCACGGTGTCCGACACCTCCTATAGGGCGGCGTCTAATTGTCACCTTCCACTTTGACAGCAGACAACCAATGTGCAGTTGATATCGGCATATTTGTACACTAGCTGTTACTCGCAGTTTCGCCCGTGTGCAAAATTAAAAAATTAATTACAAAGACCAAGTGCTCTATTTTAATTATAGACAATTTTCTAGATTCGCACATAGGGTGCTTTTCGTCCCGGAAAAACGAACATTTCCTTATTAAGGAATTTAAAAATAGTCCACCAAATTCAAATGCCTATTCAAATGGTTTGTGGAATGTTTTATATATTCCCTAAGAAACCGGTCATTTTTCGGTATGAAAAGTCCCCTATGTGTTGATCTAGAATATAACCTGTCCCTTTAACAAATTTCATCCAAATCCGACAAGCCGTTTCGACGTGACTCAGTAACAAAAAACATACAAACTTTCGCATTTATAATATTATTGTGATAAGCCTGTCAAGTTTAGCCTGCAGATCGTTGAATTCGCGAATTTTTCAGATATATTCCTATGATGTTTACTGTGGAGAAAAGCAAAACTTTTATCAGAGTTTGAAGTGCCTCAGCAGATGAGAATTTGGTCACACGCCGCATAAAGCAGCAGCTGTGTCTAAACACCCACCAATATGCTTCACTCACAGACATCAAATTGTAGCCTAAATCTGCAAGACCAAGAACATTTTCAAAACAAAAGGTCTAAAATTGTATTTAGGTTGACGAAGATTACTGATTACTGAACAGAACTGAGATTAAGTTCGCACCGCGAAATGAAGGCAAACCTAGACGGGAACAAAGACGAAAATTAGTTACCAGACTTTGACATCTTAACAATTTTACGTACGCTCAAGATTGATTAGTGTGAAAATGAAAATGGAGTTGTATCTAAGTGCACAAACTTTGCATAAGCACGTAAGCTGTAACACACATTAAATCAGGAACAAAATACGCCATGTGTACAGGCGAATGTGCTTTCTGTGGTCTCAAAACACCTACCAAAAAATTCACCAAGACAATACGACCGGATTGCATGCCAAATGTGCTAAGTGTGGTTTCACTAAGGGTTTGTATGTGCTACCGGCCTAAAGCCATTTACATGTGTAAAGTGTATTTAAATTTTGGAATGTTTTTATGTTAATGAAATCTCGCCGTTGCTGTACGGAATTACCTCGCAGAGGTAATGTTTTCCTAAGTTTATGGTGTTTACAGAAATAGCTTTTTTGTTATATGTAGTTTCTATTTGTGCTTTTTCGCGTGTAGCCTAACGATATGTTTGTGTACCTCAATGAATACTCTTTCACTGTAATAGCTTAACATGTTTCCATGGTTGTGTAACTAACAATTGGAATGGAGCTGAATACTCCCAACTATCGTAGATTTGGTAGAAGTGTGCGAACTGTACACATACGTAAACACCACACGCGTTTCTTTGCCAAGAAAATTTTTTTTAGGTAAAATTTCTAACGTGTAAGGAGATCTAATTACCTCTACATGTAAAGTAAAATTACCTCTCCAATGTAGAGTAGATTTACATAACAGTAAAGTACTATTCCCTAATAGTACGGGAAAAGTACCTGAAAGAAGTTCGTGAGGGGGGTAGGGGGGGGATCCCATACAGGTAAGGGAAAAATTAGTATATTGTATAATAAAATTGTATTGAAAAATACCCTGGAATATTAGTACCGTTAACATTTCTATTACGTATATCCTCTAACGAATAGTAACCGAAACATCAACACTAAAATTCTCGACGCTAGCTGGTGGGGCAGGCCGATACGCTATTACACCACGACGTCAGTGTGACAATACTAGTGAATATTAGCGTGTTAAATTACTGTTTCTTCCACCCGTCCTCCTACTTAGCTGTTGAGAATGCTGAAGGTAACTTTCCCATCCATGTATGGGATTTTCCACTACCATGTACGTTCATTTGACTCGAGAGTGCTGGTAATTTCACGTTACCTGTAAGGAAAAATATGTTTCCCCCACAAGTTTGCGCATATTACCTTACACTTGTCAGGTAATTTTCCCATTATTCTTTTACAGAGTGGGAGGTCCGCAGCGCTGCAGTGGTTAGACTGCTCACCTCCCACACGGGCGAACCGGGTTAGTACCCGGCGGAGACGCTTCAAGATTTTCGCATGCAGTAATCGTGCCGGACGCTGCCGCCGGCCGGCGGGGTTTCCTCGGGGATCTCCCGTCTTTCATACCGGCCTTAACTCACATCACCATCATCGGCTCTCAAGACCTCGATGCCAAGAGGAGCCCAAATGTCCCTCTCCACTCCACTTCCTTGGCATGTTGCCATGCTCTCAAGTGTCTAGACAAGGCTAGCATGGCATTAATATGGTTTCATTCGGGGTGTTGTACTATTTCGTGGCGTTTGAGAAACACTAGAACGGGTATCCTATCACAGTTGTCGGATCAAAGTCTGGAAGCGAGTCACTATAAAAGACGCAGTGTAGTGCTTGACGAGTCCTATCACCTGTAACGGTGACCCCGAAATAGCAGTTTGAAAATGTTGCGCTACATAACGAAGGCAGATTACTAAACTATTCACGGTTTGCATCCTATGAATATATTAATTACCAATAAAACATTTGGCTGAAACATTAAACAGTTTCCTTGAACTTTTGACTTGAATATGTCTTTAAATATGCATCCATAGTGGGAGGAAATTTAGAAAATCCTGATAATAACAAAATCGGGGGATAGAGTTTAGCATTGAAGCTCCGAATCTATCATCTACATTCAAAATGCAATTACACCACTCGATTGTCAAAGGTTCAACGAATATGTTACGTTGAGTGAGGACTGTCAAATATCGGGATGATGGTTGGGGGGGGGGGGGTGGCACCGCAATTTTGAGTTCGTTTCACCGCATCTCATAACTTCCGCGTAGAATAACACTTTTGATTAGGACAAGCTACGACGCTCGTTTGAGTTTCAATCGACAGCTCTCGTCAAGATCGATCGAATTCATGTATAAAAACATTTGTTTGGCGTGGCTATTGTGTGATTGTATGCGTTTAATCTAAAAAAAAAAAAATCAATAAAACTGAACGCATCGTTGGCCTATAGGTACTCGTCAGAAAGCCAAGTCGAAATACAGAAATCGTAGACGGTTGGAAAGATCATCTCAAAAGCTATTCAGTGATACCCATAAAACCCCATATGATCGAGTGAAGCGGTACCGGGAACGTAAAAAAAAACATCAAGGCGTCAGAGAGCGTCAATGTAGACGTATTCACGCAAAATTAACGGCAATGTCCCCAACACAACCAAACCCCGTTTTTTGTTTAAAAAAACCCATCGGTACATACATATTACCCTCAAAAGCATGTACGATCAGTAACATGTAAACATATGACCATTAACAATATGTAGCCTGCCTCTCTGATACACTATAGTCTTCATACATTAACCACATACTGTTATCTAAATGTACTGAAGGTCATTATAAAGCATGAGGGTTGCCAGGGTTTTCTACTGGCAGGGGGTCAGTCTTACACACTGTGAAAAACTGCACAGCTTTACTTTTTATTATGTATTAAAATAAAAGCATACAACTATAAGTTATTTCTGAACGTGGACAACTGAACAATTAAATTTCATTAAGATATTTGAATATGGTTCGTACAAGTATTGCAAAACTTCATAAATTTATATAATCGTATTTATTATACTCGTTTACAGGTTACATGGAGGCAATGCTTACATAAGTACTTGCAATTTCTGCATAATTTACGTGTTGCAGGCTGTGCGTGATTGAAAAAACCTGGTTTTAAATTCCGCTAATAAAGCCAGTGGAGTCCTATGGTGGACTCTAATGCCAAAAGGGTTGTTAAAACTGCAGGCAAGTCGTATAACCGAGGTACTTTGTGTTAACATGGAGATGTTAAATATTACAATAATATATTAGATAAAATCACCTGCATTAACATTAAAACTGCGTTCTTTATGTTGAAGTTTTTTAGATCTATTCATGTTCATTAACTTGTTTCTGTTGTATGAATGCTACCCTGGAAAGTACGAGGCAATACTGAGAAGAATAAGGTAATTTAGAAATGTTGGTGGCAAAAAGTACACCGTGTAGCATTTAATAAAACATTTCTTATTTAAATATAGCGTTTGTTGAACATAATACGTGCGCAACATTTCTTAATAATACTATTTTTTTTTAGTTACAAAATTGACCTGAATAAAGACTAATTTCTGTATCGCGAAGGGGCGTCAATGATTGGCGGAAAAATCCCGCTGTGGTTGGGGTTATGGCAGAGTGCTCAAGATATTGCAGCACATGAATTATTTAATGTTTAGAACGTTTTGTTACTGTAAAGCTGTAATGAGAATTTAAGTAAATACTAAAAAGTTATTTCCTTATATTGGTTTACTATAGCTTATTATTTGTCAGACATCTGCAATCAACACGACAACTACTTCAGAGCTGTCATAGATATGAAGCCTTGCTTTCGACGGGCTAATTGTAGACGTGAGAAGGTCTTTAACGAGTTTCGTTCATTTTTGAGGTGAGTAGAGTTGAGTTGAGTGGCTCTTGACAACGAGGTCTTGAGAGCCGATTAAGTTGGAATGAGGTGAGAATGGAGCAGCACCGGCATGTAAGGGCGGGAAGAAAAGGGAGATACCCGAGAAAACCCGCCGACCCAGCGGGATCGTCCGGTACGATTCCCACTTGCGAAAATCCGGGAGTGATCCGACCGGATATTGAACCCCGTTAGTCTTGGTGGGATGCAAGCAGTCGAACCGCTCATCCACCCCGACAACTTGCGTCAATTTGTTCCCTTTATTATCGGCAAATTCCTGCCTTCGTTGACTGCTGTAAAGTTTATGAGAAGAAATTAGATACGTAAAAATGAAGATTTATTATCTTGAAGTTTATAGGTACAGGCTGTCGTTATCGTTTCAACTATCGTAAAACGCTTTGCGGTAAGTCAGCTATTTTATGCTTACGAATAAATTGCACAAAACTCATTTAGCATGCATAATCACTACGTTCATCTTTTATGAATCCGCCATAGCGGGAATGACTGGAAGAGAATTTCTCGGAGCCCTGCTAAATATCTACTTGCAGGCCCGTTTCGTATCCTTCCGCCTAATATAAACAAACATTACCATGTGACTGTCATGTAGCATCTGTCAAAATCAATGTTTACATTCCATTGAGTGTTTGTGTGTACATGTGTTCGTATACTTTCATTACACCGAAATATAAACATTGAAATGCCACTTCTACTTTTATACCTGTCAAATGCGTTGTTTACTGTTTGCAGCTTTTCAAAGAATTCTGCCATATTCCAAAAACCATTCCGTACGAATTTCACAGTTTTGGCTTATAAAATTATCTATGTCAGCTTCGTGACGTTTTAAAAATGTCTGAACTGATGATTGTTCTTACGGTAATGTTACATTAACATATTTGGTTTCCACGACATAGCACATTAAACGTAATGCACGTTAATATTTTGCCGAGACTGTGTTTAACTCTGTAACAACTGCGGGGTAAAGAACTGCAGTGTTTAATTCTTGTTATTAATATGTGTTGGGCTATATCTTTAAAATGACAGCCTAAGTTGGAATAAATATAATAACGAAGAAACAACCAGTTCAACGAAAGAGATACATTAAATTCAAGCAAGCAACTTTTGTCACTATTTTTTTTTGCCATACAAACTTAAAAGATAGTGGTGAATATGCACACAAATATGCCTCTCGGAAATTTTATTTCGCTCATATTCCTATGTATTGGTACTTACTATTTATTAGGTTTACTAAAATTTATCGGGTTGGGCTTAGTACTTTGCTGGGATTGTGGCAAATCACATCACGACTGTGTTTCAAACACCTATAAAAAAGGTACAACGTCGTGATAAATAAACAGACGTGGTAATAATAATTAGCTTCGTCAAAAAAAACAGTTCACAGTTAAAACGCATAACTAGTGCACATCAAATATTTGAAATGACGCACACACACAGGGCCAAAGTAACAAGTACCACGCAGTAACGTCATGCCATTTCACACGAAGCTGTTAACGAAACACACATGACAGTATATTTATTACTGCCGTGTAAACACAGATTTATCACAAATTGTACCTTGCCTAGGCAGGTTAAAAAAAAAAAAACACAACGTCTACAAACGTGATATGGTAATTTGAAGTATTTTTATGAGTAAGTATAATTTACGCTTCGTTTGGTAAAAAGCAGCACGCCATGTCGTCGCTCGCCACGTCTGCCAACTTGAGATGGTAACAGCCCTGCCATCATATTTAAATATATTAAAATACATATTCAAACATTATGATATATTTTCAGTTGTTAATTACAAATTAAAAAATTATTATTTCGCTGTAATAAGTATGAAATATGGTAGAATTAAAAACATGTATAATTATTTGCTTACTAGCAATGCGGAACTTCCCGAGTGTGAGAGAGACAAAGAAAGAGAGAGAGCGACAATCTCCGCACAGCTGAAAGCTGCTTCCTGAGTCGATAAAGCAAACACCGTGTCACTACGGCCTACGCATGATATTTTGCGCTGTTATTTTAAACTGTAAAAATGAAAAATTTTGCCATCGAATCTACCTAAATATTGAAATATTTCAATAGACAACGTTTAATTTAAAATTTTTATATAAAAAAAATTAGGTTAAAATAATATTTTAACTTTGAATTATTTCTTACCAGCCGTTTCCAACACGTCGCTGCTATGGTTTTCTTAAGCTATAATGCTTACACGTGATTAAACACTGAATCTCTCTACGGAGAATTCTTGTTTTAAAAGCTCTAAAATAAGTGTGCAAAATGTAATGTAATGCGGGCAATTTCAAAAAGCGACGTATACAAAAAATATGAATTAATACGCATGTTTACTGGACGTTCTTTGATAAAAATGTTCAACTATTAAGTTTTCTACTATCAATTATGTACAATGCCGGTCACTTAAATTGCAACAATAAATAGGCACGTATGAAGGATCTGACGTATGGGGTGTACATAGAGAATAGGGCAGTACAATGCCGTGATTAGTTGTGTCGAGTTATGCAACACATGCGCCAATATAGACGCCGATAAGCGATATGTAAGTGAAGCCGCTGGTGAGTAGTAGCATTGTGTTTCCCCGCCGTTCGCGCGAACACACGCATGAGTACTGATTTATTCATCAAGTTGTTTGTGAAAAAAAAAAAAGGGGGGGCGATAAGGCACAATTTGTTACATAAAACTTTTACGTAAACAATAACGTTGTCCTCATACACCCACATAAATTTTTTACAAAATATTTTCTGTTACCACAATTTTATGTTATGTGGTATGGAATAAAGTGAATACATATGACCAATAGTTGTCAAAATATGAGTTTACTTACTGTGATAAAAACTGCAGCTTTGCACAAAAACCTTCACAGACACGTCTTAAACAGCATATGACTATAAAAATGTAGCTTTAACGAAACACTGCATTGTTGGATATTCAAATGTATTAAAGGAAAACATCAGTACTTCTGCTATATCTTTCGCATTCGTTTATCGTCAGAGAGTTTCAAAAGTTAGGGGGGGGGAGGGCTGTCCCCTAACAGAAATGTTGGTGGGGGGGGGCATGTCCCCTCCATATTCTACGCCACTGCACAGGTGGAGTGAGCAGGCCTGGTCTAAGAACACCACGACAATAATGTTATAATTCAGTAAAGGCGGACAAGCCTAGCTAACTGCAGGCAGGGCGAAGAATCCAAAACACTTTACAACAATAATATTTTATAAAAAAACATATCAACGAAGCCACCAGTGGAGCTCCCCTCCCACGCCGAGATGAAGCCATCAAGATGCAGCTGGGTTGCAACTCGCCGCCTTCCGACTCAGCACTCAGCCTCCGGCGACTGTATCATTATGGTTAGTCTTATATTGTGATTGATTACGACCAACATAAGTCGGCCAACGTAAGTCTGCGTGACATTGCGGCGTTGGCCCAACGGTAGAGTCAGTTGTCAGACTAACTTTCGCGGAACCAAGTTAGTAACTGGAGGACACGCGATAAGCGCAGTTAAAAAAAATCAGGTTTCATTTAATTAGTTCGAATTGTTTGCAAATAAGGCCTTACAACCCAAATATTTACGTGGTCGTTATTTCGTTATAAAGAATCTGAATAATACCCGCAACACACCAGAGTTCTATTTGTACGTCATATTTGGATGTAATTGGTTTAATAACTTCCAAGATATGACGTATTAGCTTTTATTTTAACATATACCTAACAAAATGGCCAACAAATAACGATGTGTCTTTCAAAATTTGATCAATCAATTGTGTATTATCACTGTTTTAAATTTAGTCAAAAGATTTTTAGTAATTCGTAAAATATTGGAAATGGCCCCAATTTTGAAATTACACTTTCAGTTTGGTTAACAAACATGCATTCCGGGTGTGCATTATAAATTATGTCAGATTACCGAGTCTGGAAATTTCGATGTATGATTTGAAAATATTTAGACACACTCTCACAAATACTGTACCATCAACGTGATCTTACAAGCACATTGTTCCGTCGAAAAACGGGATAACGATTTATCCGTGAAATAGAATATAATATCTTAAGGTATTGCAAAATAACACGGAATTGAATATAACCATTGCGTTAAGGTAGTATTTATTTTAAATAATCGAATGCTCAGTAAAAGTGCTCGAAAGAGTACATTAGTTTCAAATGACTATTGGGAACGTCAGGATGGTAAACTGCGAAAATTGTATCATTGCTATAAGCATCAGTTAGTTCTTCCGAAGTTAATTATTCCGATTTAAATGTTCACATTTCCCGCAATACGTTTACGAGTATTGATATGAACGACTTAATTATAAGAAGAAAAAAGGTTCCATTTCACTGAAAGAACCCAGTAAAAGTACAGTTATTCAGTTTTGGAGAACTAAGAGCCATTCTTTACAAATATTGGTAATCGCAGGTTTAATTTTATTTATTTTTTTACAGAAAGAAGAAGGTAGTGAGGGAGGGGGGGGGGGGTTGTGGAGAGAGTGGTTCAGCATCGCTTACTTTCAATTTACTCACAGTCTCCATTTTGTTGTATTTTACTTGTTACAGGAGACTTTATAACTGTCGTTGATTACTGCAAATGTCGATGTTTGTGAATATTGTAAAAAGTGTATCGGGAGCGTCGGAAATCTGAAAGTAGACTAGTACAACAGCACAGAGCGCAGTGCTGTTGTTTGGACAGCACAAACGTCTGACGAAATAGAACAATTATTCGTAATTGTTTACTTGTTATTCCTCTCGGTTCTGCATTGTTTGTATCAAAGCTACACATGTGCGTAAGCACAAATAAGAAAAAAAAAAAAAACATCGAAACTCTGTTTACTGTGCTGCAGTCACACGTGTTGATAACTTCTTCCATAGAAAATCAAAACAAATGCCGCCCGAACAGGGACTTGAACCCTGGACCCTCAGGTTAAAAGCCTGATGCTCTACCGACTGAGCTATCCGGGCTTGTGACTTACAGGTAGAAAATAAACAATTATAGAGATATGTGAGTGTGTGCGTGTGTGTCACGTGATAATCAGGCTGCTCGTAGTGTAGCGCTCGCTTCTGAATTGTCGCATGAATTCAGCTTCTCTGGATGAACGTAACAAAACAACTTCAACAATCCTAGGCTCGTTTAAACTCTTGGAAAACCTATTCATCTAGCATTTCACATCGTTTTTTAAACCCTAAGAAACCTCATTGGTGTACTGCCCTAGTTTGATTCAAGTGGTCCTGTTAGGGTGAGATACTAACGTGAAGACTCACCGAGAGGAAAATGTGTTTCACTCCACACGCACATACACAACAAAGCTGGCGGCCATACGCGACGCCCAGTTGGAGACACAAAATAAAGTGGCTGACGGATTTCCGAATTGGCGCACTGTTTGCAAACATTCAACTAACGTTACATTGCACGTTGGGGGGGGGGGGGGGGAGTACGTAAAAGGAACTTGACCGCATTGTTGAGCTCCCATATTGATAATAGCTTTCCACCAAAATGTTCATTTATTTCATTCTCTGAATCTCTAAATGATACAAATTCTGGAGGCAGAAAATCAACGAACGTTATAGAGATGTGTACCAAACTGTTTGTCTTTGTAAAACGCGACATATAACACATGAAAAAAACGCTTGGTCTGACGACTCACATCCCACCTCGGCGAGCCGGGTTTTCTATTCCCCGGTGGGCTCGCTCACGGAATTTCGCATGTGTAGCTTGGCGATGCCACTGGTCGGCGGGTTTTCCTCGGGGAACTCCCGTTTCCCCAGCCATTGCATTCCAGCACTGCTCCATACTTACCTCACCTCACTCTCATCGACCTCGATGTTAAGAGCCGCCCATATCTCTATACTCCACTTGATATAGGACATAGAAGCTAATTTCCGTGTGATGCTATCTTCCATACTGGTAGAAAAAATAATTCATTACTTCATTAGACGCTTGAATATATATTGCCAGCATAGAAAGTTTAGTTGGAATTGGTTATATGTTTTCGTAGTTTACGTCCAACCATTGTGCTACCTATTTTCTAAATTTGGTTATGAATTGGTTGATAATTTTTCCGAGATATGACATTGAATGTTATTTTTTTTTCATGTGTCGCTCTCTTACATAATGGCGAACTGAAGAATCTGGGTAAATCGCATTCTTGTAACATATACTTTCCAGTATACCAAGTTTGGCCGAATGTGTTCAAATAGCAAGTGTTGATATAGCAAGTTGACCTAAAATATTTATATAATTTCAATTTTGAAAATAAATGCACTATAAATTTTAATCACATGAGTTTACATGACCTACCACAGAATTACTTACATTCCAATTTTGGAGGAAATCGTTACAGCAGTTTCCGAGATTTAATGAAAAACCTTTATTATACAACTTTCCGAAGGAAATACAGGCAAATCACTTCTCTTCTACGTGTGAATCTGTTTGTGTGTACTCACCTAAAAGAACTTATGAATCCGTGAACTGAATTTCACCATACTCGGTACACACGTAGTATTTCGCAAGTACATCTGACTTTTATAGATTTCGACCACTCCAGAGGCATATTTTTAAAATGGCAGCCATTTTAAAATACAGGCTGCTATGTCACATCTCGGGAACAATTTAACCTTATTTAAACCAAATATGTGGTATGTTATATTTTCGACCACTCCAAATGCATATTTTTAAAATGGCAGCCATTTTAAAATATAGGCTGCAATGTCACATCTCGGGAACAATTTAACCTTATTTAAACCAAATATGTGGTATGTTATATTCAGACGATGAAAGAAATTCATAAAATCTTCAATCTTTATATCATGAGAATTCCAGGTACTCAGTTTGATGCGCTTAAAAGGTTCGTTGACCTCGTACCATTCTCTAAGAAACCAAAGCTTTTTTTTTTTTTTAATACTAAAGGCAGTTCACGATCAAGTGAGCACTTTTCACATCAACCCTAGCAAAATGTCACTGTTCCTGCCTGCATATATTTTAACGGGCGCACTGAGTGACATGCGCCCAGTAAACTTGGTAACGATGGATGGGAAACAGTTCCGTATATTAACGTTGAATAGAAAGTGTTAGATAACCGTTTCGAATAGCGTAAATTATTTATTTCGCTTTCAGTATTGTTTAATGAATCAAAGTACAAAAATGAGCAGGTTTGTAAAGTATTTACTTTTCTAATAATTTCAAAGTTTCACTTGACCGACGCACGAATAAACGATGAGGCCCATGGCAATGTTAATTTTACATAAGGCGGGAGAACACACAACGTGCGTATAACTAGATCTTAAGCCGGGTTTTCAAAAGTGCTCATTTTACCGTGGACAGGCTATATGAAGAAAGATTAAACTTACAAGCTCTTCGCTGAAATACTACTTCATTACCGTTCAAATGTCTTGCTGGCGACTTAAAAGAGATAGCAGCGTCATTAGGAGGTCCTCAAACTGGAACAGAAGCTGTAAACCAAGTTGGGGCGTTGAGAACCAGAGTGGCCTAAGTCAGATGAAATAATGTCGAATAAATACTGTTGGAATATAACCATGTATTATGCCTTTCTGTAAAAAATACATTATTTATCTTACAACTCCAGAAACTTCCATAATGGTTTTACTTGCATGTGCCTACAAATAAAGCAAACATGACTGATCAATAATACATATAAAAATACAGAATGAAAGAACATTTTGTCACTTTGCTATAATATTTTCAGTGATGGTTTTGTAGGTTAGGCCGAAATGCCTCTTAAAAAAAATCACTACACTATACATTATTTTGAGCAGAAATGCATCCGTTTTCGTAATTTTGTTTATCACAAAAAAAAAAACAATCAATTCAATAGACAAATATTTACTCTATTACATTTTTTGTATCTTCTGCCATTGCGTAATTCACTTCTTCAGCCACAAAAATGCCTTATTCTTCTGAAAAACTTATACGAAAATTTCGATTAAAATTGTGTTACACTTGGGGAACACATGAATTAAGAGATCACAAGTCCTTATATTTCGCTTTGGTAATAGGCCTTTCATTAGAGTAAATAATTCCAATGATGCACATGTGTTGCGGTGAGAATACAAATAAATCAATCAGCGCCAAATTTGCGTACTTGTAATGAATAACGTAGGCTTTTTCAAAAGTCTGTCAAATCCACAGCACATTTTAAGCCACTGCGCCATCTATTTCTCTGTGTCTTTTTCCCTGTTTGTGATGATATTTCCCAGCTCAATGTAACAAAAACCGGCTTCCATTGTGATCACCTCTCAGGTTTTCTTCTTTATTGCATTTTATTGCATTTAATATTACAAGAACTCAATTTTCTGGTAAAAATACACATTTTTAAAATTTCTTTGCATTTTCGATTAACCCGAAATCTTGATCGCACGGCAAAAAAAGGAATGCCCTGACAAGGAATTTGTGATCAACCATTTTAACAGAGA
Source organism: Dryococelus australis (assembly GCA_029891345.1). Lineage (NCBI taxonomy): Eukaryota > Metazoa > Arthropoda > Insecta > Phasmatodea > Phasmatidae > Dryococelus > Dryococelus australis. Next base: position 22,134,300 of record CM057004.1, read on the forward strand.
AATGTGGGCTGTTGCAAACATTATTCATGCAAGAAACTATTTTTATTGCGGTTTTGCCCACTACACTGGCCACTGTACATGATTAATTCCTCTGTGTTTACATATTTTTTATGTAATGTAAAATATATGAAGCAATTTCTTCTGGTTCCCTTGATGCTTTTGTCTCATACGATGCATACATTTATGCTTCAATTGTTGCTAGGTTGTGGATTACAAGGACGTATGACCAAAGTTGTCTCATATAGTAGCATACGCCTGTTGAAAGGACATGCGCTGGTGATGTTTCAACAAGATCAAATGCAATAACATTTTTCGCATTTTGTTTTAGCTTCCTTTCCATCCATTTTTCATTTCAGAATGTGCCAGCTGTGATTTCCTCTGGTGCACTTCCAGTTCTGTTTTCAACTTTCCCCTTCCCTCTGTGTTTATGTTTTCTTTTAACTGAGTACTTAGTGCATAGCATGTCCTTTTATTGGAGGGTGAAAGTGAAAAAATTGGAATTTGTACAAAAAAATATTTCTAAAACCCGCTGTTTTACAGGCCCAACATTATCTGCTTCACGATGCTTGTAGGTACTCAGTGAAAATAATGTAAAATCGTGAATCTGGGGGGAGGTACCTCCTGCTTGTTTTGTTCATTGTATAGTGAGAAACGTATGTAGGAAATGACCGAATGAAAATCTTTGCATGTTCAGTATTTTCCTTGGCAGTAATGTCGTGTGGTGCATGTCTCCCAAGCATTTCACTAAGCAATTAACACTATCACATTTCGTAGTGCTCAACTAATTTATCCATCAGATATTAAGTAAGCACTCTTGAATTATTTACAAACATTAACCTCGGTACTTGATATTCTTGGGTGAATTTGTCTTCGCGTTTACTGCTGCATTCACATAAAGCGTCTGTGAATAAATTTGTTACCATTACATTAACTGATGTGTTGACATGCTCTTGATTTGAGTATCTTAGACTTTTCCTGATGTTTTTCTTCGATTGTTATGGATTTCTCGTGCACTTCTGTCCTCTTTGTTCTTTCCCTGTGCCATCTATTATCTTGCTGGATGTAGGTGAACTCCATTGCAATATTCACTTTCGTCTGTACATTAAACAGAATAAAACAATGTCTGCAAGCATTACCTACATAACATATATGATGTATCTACACAACATTCTTCCAACTATTATTAAAATAAAATACTATTAGGAGGTGCTTACCTGAACATGCATCGTTACTCGGTACTGTAAGGAGTTCCCTTACAGTTCGTCCTCACTTATCATTTCGCTCAGTATTAATTTTATCATTCAATAGTTCACATGTTAAACTACATAATAATATGATCCCCTGCTTAAATAGCTATGTTTAATATATTTTTTTAATTTAGTTAAATAATTGTGATAAAACTACAGTATGAACACTTGAAAAACTATTTATAAATGTTACAATTAATCTGTGCCGTTTATACTACATAGAGAAGTGCAGAAATCGTGAAGGTAACCATGCAGAGGATTTTGTCTGCTTGGAATGTTTGTGTTAACATGAATTGAGAGAGCACTAAATGGAGACTGCTGTAAAAGAAGTTTGTTGAAATAAGTATGTAGTTGCTATTAGTGTCCTGTCGAGCCAAATGATTTGAGGATGAAGAGGATGTCCGGCAGTCCTGGAGAGCATCGTCCACCCCTGATGATGGCTACATCTACTTGTGGACCGATGGTTTGGTGGACCTTTTGACTTTGATGGTAACCAGATCTTCATGACTTCGTGTCTGCATTACGTCAAGTAAGGCGTATCATCACCTTTAAAGTTAAACATGGACCGAATTTTCATAATTAACTTTTGTTTCAAACTTTTCTAGCCAGTGATTCATCAAAGTGGCTTAGTCTCAGAACTCCTGATCATTATTTGATGCGATGTTCAAGGTCACACAATCGAGAGTTTTCGTCGTTGTTTTGTAAGACTGAGTTGTTGGCCGATGGCACATCTAGGAGTGCAGTTTCATGGACCATTTGATCGAGCTTAATATTCATTTGCACGTGTTCGTTATTGAGTTATCATGGAATAATTAAGGAACATCCTAAATTTGATTTATAAACAGTAATCATATTCTTATTATGATTTTATTCATTTTCTGACAACAGATAGTAGTTCTTCCTTCTTTAATTTTTAATTGTAGGATTGAAGGGTAGTTGTGACGTGTTGTCTTGTGCAGTTTAAGAATTGTCTATTTATAAAAAAAAATTATTTTGCACGTACTTTCTGTAGGTAGAACATATCTTAAAGATGCTCTATTAAATAATTACTAGTACAAGTTTCTGCCATTATGATCTCAGTAAGCGTGATAATTTAAGGTGATAATTCTGAAGATAAATCTGTTTTTCCATACATTTTCTTTAATATAATTGACAAGTTGATGTTAACAAATATACATGTTAAAAGGCTCCCATATCTCTATATCCATGAACTATACTCTTATACAAAATTTTGTACTAAACTCTACAGTACATATTCGGAACCTGAATCCTGAAGAATATTTTCGATATCACTATCTTTCATCTTTACAAATACAGTATCTACTTTCCATCTTGTTTCTACGCACAATATCACTATAGAAAAGAAAGTTACTATATAAGGGTAAATCTAATGCAAGGAATCTGACCCCACTTTTAGAGCTGTATGTGCTGCTATTTATTGGGTAGTATCAGAACGCATAGAGGAACAATATGGGCTTAGCTGCGTTTGTTTTGTTTATGCCAGTGCAGCAACGTAGGCCTGAAAAAGTAACAATGAAGCTATTACTCTTCCATATTGCAAAGTGCCAAAGCGGCCTCAAGAAAAAAATACAAATGATAAATATTCCGTTTTATTCAATTTAAGTGATTTTAAATTGACCGTGAAGCATTCAAATTTTGAAAGAATACTATGCCTTTGCCATCCATCTGGCATGATGAAGAGCACCAGGATATGTGAAGTGTACTCATTGTGAAGGAATGCCTCCCAAGAAGATAACTGTAGGCTCTAGGAATTCTCTGCGATCTTCTCTGACTTGAGTCCCTTGAAGCTGGCTAACTGCAAATTGTGCCGCAGTGTCCTTCTCACCTCCCAAAGTGTCCATAACTTCTGCAGTGCTGGTTGCACTTTCGTAATTTGATTGATCGATCTTATTTATTACAATAGTGCCTAGAATGTTTAGAAATGGCGATATCAGGGTTAGAAGATGTGCATAGAATAGTCTCGTTGATCACACTTGCAAGAATAAGTTCTAATACGTGGCGACGACGTGCTAGGTGGAGGATGTGCTTATCTAACTTATGTTCGTAAATTACGCAAGCTTCATTTTGGTGACCTGTGTTGCTGGTACTAGTGTCAAAGTACACTGCATTTACTTGCTGAATAGTGTGCCGCTCTTCAAGGCTCCACACGTTAGTGCACATCAAGATACTCGTGGCATAACGGTGGCATCAGATGAGCTTGCTGCCCATTTTAGGCAGTAGATTGCGGCGTATCTGCGCCACAGTTCACACTATTGCCACTGTGTGCTGGTAGTTGAAAATCTATTGACAACATAGGCGTATTTTTTCTGTGACTTGACTTTTACTGTGGTTGATTGTGGATATCAAGTCGTGTTAATGTTTTAATAGTAAATACTAGTACTAATATATTCCAAGAGCTTTCACTGTCACATGCAGGTAAAATAATTTAACGGAATTATTACTTTGATAATTTAACTATTTTTTATAGAAAACATCCTTCGTCACCCGTATGTTAATCACTTCACTGATAGCTCGATAGGTAGGCATAATGATCAAATCCATATTTTTGTACCGCAGTCTGTTAGAGGGCTATGAAGTTTGTATTCTGAATTTGTTTTCATGAAATTTCTGAATGTAGCGTTTGGAAAAATTTTTTATTACATATATTTAGGGAAACGCTACTTATTGTACGATCGTGACAGTAAAGAGCACAGATAAATTTTTCTAAGAAAAATTGCCTTGAAGACATCATTTTGAATCTACTAACGATGATAAGGAGTAATTATTATTGAACTATATACATGCATGAGTAGTCATATAGAGTATCCCTAGTCATATATATATATATATATATGGATATTTTTACCGGTGTAATTTATAATATTTCACAGTGGTATTCACTATTACGTCTTTTCCAAGGTATTTATTTTGCTACAGTTTTCGTATCAAGTTATTATCACTCTATGTGTAGTTACTATTGGCAGACGTATTTTAATTTTCAACATTACGTTTTCTGTATTAATTAAATTTAACAATCTGTTATTTGTATATGTTTAAGGTATTAGTTATTTTGGCATGTAAGTTTGTCCTATATTGGCCACGTTAATTTGAATTCCCACTGTTTTAATTAATGTTTTACATGTAGCTGGAAGAATATTTTTCTTAGATGACTCGGGTGTCAGAATGGGTTTAATGGCATCAACAGTGTTCGTGGGACATAAGAAGAGGGCCACAGCACGGCGAACATTTAATAAAAACTCGGCAAATTGCAAACTATGTATTTCGGCCTACAGAAGACTTGGTACCCAGGGCTGGTACCTATATCAAGACTCCGAGTTTATTTGACGTATTCTGGCTACAGATCTGATGTTTCTACAGAGGTATGAGGTTTACTTTGTGTTGCTAAGAGAGAATTCCTGCTGGTTTCGACTAGATTTTACTATCAAACGTATTATACTTATTCTCTGATGATCTCTAACAAGCTATTAAACCTTTTCTCCATAATATGCCTACACATCCCTCAGTATCAAGAGTAATCATGTTCTACCGATAAGAAACTGAGCTAACCAATTATATTTTCAATATTTCAATTTAATTCAAGTGCGAGAGAAATTATTTTGGAATACACTACAAAGTTATGTTATTTACTACGACGCCCGTTTGCCGTACTCTTTGGATTTAATTTTTTGTTAAATTCATATGTCTAATTTATTTTAAAATTGAGCATTTTGTCATAATTATAAAATTGATGAAATATTTCACTATAAGATGTTCTACATAAGTCTGCTTATAAGTAAATCAAATGTTGCTCCACCAAATGTGCAGTATAATTTTTTTAGTAATTTTGGCTGTAGTTTGAAACTCGTGTCTTATTGTTACGAGTATTTTTTTTTTTTTACATGAATGTGTGTTGTCAAGACTGAGCCATATTACGTACAGCTGCCCAGTGTTTAACGTACTACTGGTTATAAGCTACATCTTTCACAATACACACTATTTTCAGCTCTATTCGCGTGGAACATAAAATGTTACAGAATTTAACACCCAACAACATTACAGTACAGTACCTACGTCAAAATGCAGCCCAATCGTAAGGCATAAAAGTTGTAGAGAAACGCGTTAAAAGTTTAAACCAGACATACAACGTTGTTGGCAGCATTTATCTGAAAGCAGATATAAAGGTAGGTTTACGATTGGCTTAACAGAATAAGTTCGCCGTAAGCTTATGAAATGATTTAATGTATTCAAGGGTATTAGTTTATAACTGTCGTGTGCGGGTCTTGACGGGTCGTGTAAGTTCTTGGCATGACGTAAGAGATCGTTATATTTTATATCTTAAGTACCTACAAGTCAAGACGAAGTAGCCAATCAGAGCACAGCGACAGTTGTTGTTGGCGGGGAAACTGTACTTACAACTTGTATTCAGGTTAGGTCGTATTGGGAAATCTTATGAAAGTAATTAGAGAATAGTTAATGGTCATGTTTTCTTTCGTGGAAGATGTTATTGAATTCTCTTTAATTAAACTTTACAGATTTATTGCTGTAAATGCCTAATGTTGGCATCAGCTTGCTCTTCTATAAGATTTCACGAGTTTTTTTTTAAACGTTTACACAAGCAGTAACCACAAATAATTAAATACACGTAAATAAACTTCACTCAGGTCCATATTTCCAGATTATGTCAGCTGCTTCCGTCATCTAAGATTCTGATTGGCTAGACTGAACAGTTGCTAATTCAATCATAAACTCAAAATCTTCTTATCGTTCATTTTCCATGTGCTTATGCAGTCATTAAGTACAATTCTTAATTCTTCAGTCTTTAATCTTACACTCACCTTAATGAGTGTTGTAAATCGCTTTACACAGAGATGGATAGGCAGAACGCGGGAGGACTTTTGAAGCTTTCACACGACAGCCTATTATAACCATGGCCTTAGCAAAGGCTGCAAAAGAATAGTTTTTTTTTTTATATATATATATTTAAGACATGTTCTGCAAATTTTCTTGAAATGTGGACAAAATATGACAGCACTGTTCCGAGCAATGTCATAAAGCGACAAAAAAAATTTTGCGATCAAATAATATTTGCAACATTTACGCAGTGTTTTGGTAGAGCCTGGCGCCTAGTCAATGGCGAGGTCATGAGAGATAGCACAAGTTGCTCAGAGGAGCAGAGTTGTTAAAGGAATCAGCCTTGGTATGTGGTAAGGAATGATCCCAGCATTCGCTTGGTAGGACTTCGACGAACCACGGGTAACCGAAATCAGGGTGTCATGACCGGATATCGAACCCGCACTCTAAATCTGAACAAGTGAGAATTTCACTGTCTCAATCAGTCAAACTTATCTCACTGATTCGACAGTCAATTCAGTGAACTTAACTGATGAATCAGTGAAAAATATGCCAGATTTCCTTAACTTATTGATTTAGTGACATTTGCACTGATTCGTCAGTCTTTTTTTTTATTTTTTCACTTTTTACTCAGTGGTTTGTTTTCGACTGATGGATCAGTTAAACAGCGTGTAAAAATGGCCTTCGAACAACGTTTGAAAATGACCGTTAAACAGCGTGTACAAAGAGGAATAAGAACGAATAAACTAATAAAACCAATGCAAAATACTTTCTAAAATGTGTCTCGTCTTTCAAAACGCCATGTTATGAGGTAATATTAATACTCAGCCTTTCATTCCGTTTTTACGTCTTTCATTTCCTTTTGTATACAACCGTCACAGCGCTCTGTTTGAAGGTTTGAACAGTGCACTCATATAGGCCTATACTATTCGTTTTAACAATCCTAACGATACCAATCAAACCAAAAATAAAAAGGAAGAACGTACAATTTAAATCTTCGCGATTTCGTGGCAAACTATAAGCCATATATTTTCTTCGTATATTTTTAACTTGGCGTGAAAGCGCAGATGGCAAGGTAGCGGCTATGAAGCGAAATGGACAGGGTGTGTGAAATCGACCCCGGCACCATGCAAAATTTGTTTTGCTTTTTTTAAATTACGGTAAATTTCACAATATGAATAGTAAACTATCGTAAATATGTTTATTTCACGTAATTATTTGCCTACCTTCAATAAAAGCAATATTTAATTCGCCGTTGCAGTCGGCCGTCACTTATTCAATCAGTGAAATTGTTTCACGTGGCTAATTCAGACAGCGAAAATTTTTTCACTGATACAATCAGTGGTTTTCTACTGATTATAAGTGGAACCATTTTCACTGATTCGAGTAGTGGAATTTCACTGCGAATCAGTGGTATTCCACTGATTCAAATTTGAAGTGAATGTCTTCCCGTATGCGAGGCCGAATATATGCTGCTAAGCCACCTCGCTCAGGACTGCAGTGTTAGAGAAAAGTAATTTACAGTAAATTTACAACATTTATGCAACATTTAATAATCATACAGTAATGACGCATTAACTTTTTTCCTCGATGACGTTGCTTACGTTATATTTTATACGTGTTACAGCAAAAAAAAAAAATCTCTTTTAAGCGTGTATTAAGAATATTCAATATTCAAATGTTAATGCTTTAAAGACATTCATAGATACCTCCGGGTACTTAAGGAAATCCGCTTCAAAGTTTACATTCCATTTCCTATACCCGGCGGAAATACACGAGAGAAAGAATAAGCAATGTGCGGGGCTCTATTTTATTTCCACATTACTTCGTACAACATTATATTACTGTATATCGAGGGGGCTTAAGACGAAGCAAAATTAAATTATTATTCAGCAAAAGAATCGTAAGAACTCAGAGCAGCTCAGCTGCCCACGACAAAGAAAAACTCGAAATTTTCTAAGGGAGAAATTATATTTAAAATGGTTGCATATCAGCAGGGTAAGAGTCTAGTAAATACTGTGTGCCGCTTTGCTGATTTCATATTAGGAACAAAGTGTTCATTTACGCTTATCAACGCCTTCAGTTCAGCAGTAATTATTATGACTGAAATATAGCCACGATAGAGAGTGAAGAGATCTGGGCGGCTCGTGACAGCGAGGTCTTGAGAGCTGAAGAGGGTGTTGAGGTGGATATGGGGCGGCGCAGTAATGAAAGGGTGGCGGAGACGGGAGATCCCCGAGAAAACTCGCTGACCAACGGCATCGTCCGAAACGATTCCCACGCGCAAATCCGGTGACCCGGCCGAGGATTGGACCCGGTTCGCCTTGGTGTGAGGCGAGCAGGCTAACCGCTCAGCCACCGCGGCCCATTATAGCCACGCTAGGCTCGACTAGTTGCATCTTTCCTGATTCGTGAAAACCGGCCCGTACAAAACGGTTTCTTGGACAACATGATCTGCATAAACTTGTTTTGTGGGTGATCCATTCCTAGGTCGCACATCTTAGTGACAATGGATGAAATACGTTGGAGAATATGCTATACATAGACTATGTATGTTTTAATAGTACAGACCTTATATTTCAAGATTTCAACAAACCAAGTACGTTATTACAGTTAATTTTTGTTAAAGGTAAACTCAATTTTTCATAACCAATTAGATGAAATAATTTGAGCAACAAGATGTACCAAAAGGCTACGGATTTATTGAACGCAAGAATGTGAAAATTTAGTGTTCCAGTTATGTGTCTGCTTGGAACTACACTCACGTCTACTCTAAAGACCTTGGAGATTGGTTCATTGGTTACTGCTGCACACACATTCTACCCCAGAGTTTGCAGCGCAGGACAGCATCATTGTTTGCTGCCAGAATCCTTACTTGCTCAGCCCAAGCAAGGTAGCGCAATGGCACAAATTCAGACTCGGAATCAGGAGGGCCCGGGTTCAAGTTCCTGCCAGGGCCATCGTTACTTCGGCTTTCCGTGGTTTCCCTAAATCACTGTAGATTAATGCTGGGATGGTTCCACGGCCGATTCCTTCTCGGTCCGTGTTTCTCTATGCTCATTGTTCCGCTTGATATTTGAGTCTGAAAAACACTCAATTACAAAGAAAAAAAAATATTGGATGTAAATTTAGCAAAATTTGAGAAAAATGATTAAAAATAAAGTTTTAAAACTTTAAAACAAGAAGTTGCTGATGTATAGCTAATGAGGCTCCTTTTCTTTAACATGGCTGCAATAATTCATTTTTATGGAATTTCTTAAAAGCTGAGTTGGTAGTTATTGCTGGTCTCCTTGTAAGCATTATCATTAAATATGAAACCAGAAACTCATGCAACAGTAGTGAGACGATTACCAATACGCACTCGCCTCACCCGGGACTCTAAGCCAGAATATCTCGTACATTTAAGTAGTGGGAAATTACTCGCGTTACAGAACTCAGATTCAAGTATCAACTTCGAATTTAATCAATCTAACATTTCGAATGATAGGATTTACTTACCTAAAATATTTACAGGGTTGTCAAATTAAAAATAAGTGACTGAGCCACTTCAAACATGTAAGTTTAAAAATTCCCCACCGTAGCGATACTTGTGTGAAGGATTTGATGCAAATAAGTTGATTGGTCCTTAAGGTATGGTATAAAACACTCATAGTTTTTCCATGTGACGATCTTCACAAATGGAGGACAAAAAAAATTATGTATTAACACATTCGATTACAGTATACTGCCGGTATACAAAGTTAAGCTAAAATATATTTCATAGTTTCATTGATATAGCACACTAAGCCAAGATGATTTTATAATCGTTATTCCGAAAATAAGTGGCCGTCATACTTATATATATATATATATAGTTGGGCTGTATTGCCTACCGCAGTAAAACGTCTTCGCCAAATTTGGTATTTTTTCCGTTAAGAAAAGACACTGAGCTTAAATATCTATATAGCCACCATTTTGAAAATAAGTGCTTGATCTGCTTAGACCATAACAGTTTACACCACTTGCTGCAGGGCAAATTGCTTGCCAAATTTGTTGGGAATCGATAAATTCTTTCTTAAGATATGGCAAAAAAAAACTATTTATTTATATGGGTGCTATCTTACAAAATGGTGGACAACACATTCGTCGTTCAGATACAGTTGACAGTAGTAATATCCATTGCCAGCATACAAAAGAAAAGGTGCAATTCATTCCACGGTCTCGATGATATAGTGTTCTTAGCAAAAACGTTTATAACCGCAATTTTTTAAATAAGTGCCTGACATAGGTACTATAAACGTACATTTTTGCATCACGTGAAATAGTACTTTTTATTTGTTGGAATTGATAGATAATCGGTCAATTGTTTCCCAATATATGGCGTTAAAACTTTGTATGTTTGTGTGTCGCTATCGTATGCACGTTTATCGTTTGGAGAGGAACTAGAGAACACGGTTCGTGTTATCAGTTCATTTTGCAGACACACGGATTATTAAGAATAGACTTACTTGGAAAACTAAGCTGGTAAGTATTTTTATTGGCATGGTAGTATGACATGGATTACTTACATGGGAGGGACAAATGATTTGTGTAGATACAGTTCCTAATTGTAATATCTACTATCATCATGCAAAGTTAAGTTGGAATTGATTACATAGTTATGACGATATATGGCATTTTAATCCAAAATACCTATGTGGTTGCCATTTTGAAAATAAGTGTCTCCAATACTTAAAAGTATGCAATTTTACATTATCTGCCGCAGTGCTACTTGTTTGCCAAATTTGATAGGAATCCGTCAATGGTTTCCTGAAATATGACATAAAAATATATTTATTATATATATATATATATATTATTTTCATACAAGATGTCGGATAAAAGATGCTGCGTGTAGGCATAGTTGAAAGTTGTAATATATACTTCTAGCATACAGTGTTATGTTGGAATTGATTACATGGTTTTCGACAGAATAGCATTCTAAGCTTAGCTAACTATATGGCCGCCAATGTGAAAATAATTGTCTGACATTTCTTAAACATAAAGTTAACATTATTTGCTACAGTATTACTTATTTACTGAATTTGGAAGGAATATGTATATTTTTTTACCGAGATATATCATAAAAATTTCATTTATCCACGAGGCACTATCTTACAAAATAGCTGACAAAAGTGGCTTTATGTTAGCTTATATGATGTATGTAATTGATAATTTCAACATACAAAATTTGGGCGAAATCGGTTAGTAAATATACCAAACAAACCTGAAATATTTTTATCACATCCATTTTGATAATACGTTCCCTATCAATTTCAATCACTTAAGTTTACATGACCTGTCATAGTATTACTTACATGCCAAATTGGCGAGCATTGCTTTGATAGTTTTCGAGATATAATGCAAAATATTAGCTTTTTCCATTCTACCTTCCAAACTGGCAAAATAACAACCAAACAATGTATATTTAAAAACTGAATGCTTACGCAATGCTCTGCCAGCGTGCAAAATATGGTTTAAATAGATTGAATGGTTCCCGAGGTGTGACCTATCACCCTTAATATTAAAATAGTCGCAATTTTGAAAGTAAGTGACGGGTGTGGTCGAAGTCCATAAGAATAAGGTGACCTTTCTAAGTACTATATGTGTACAGAGTTTGGTGAAATTCAGTTGAGTTGTTAAATAAATTGAAAGGGGGTCACGCGCCCGCGTAGAATAACCAAAATTGAAATATTATTACTAAAGGAAAATTTTTTTAAAAGTGATTGAATAAAAAAACAACGTAGGATTACACCTAGGATGTCGCAGGTTCGATTTTCACTACACCCCTTAAACAAATGGGTTTCGCTGTGTTGGGGTCACACCTATTTGTTTTGCGTGAATATGCCTACGTTGACGCACTCGGCGCCTTGATGTTTATTTTACGTTCCCAGCACCGCCTCACTCGATCATACGGGATTTTATGGGTATCGCTGGATTACTTTTGAGATTCTCTTACCAACCGTTTACGATTTCTGTATTTCAACTTGGTTTCTTGACGAATATTGACCGAAATTGTGTTAAGTCTTCTTAATTTTTCTACATTAAACGCATAAAATGTCACTGTAACCATGCGACACAAATTTTTTTTCATACGTGCAATCATTGATCTTGAAAAGAGCTATCGATTGAAACCTAAACGAGCGTCGTAGCTTCTCCTAGTCAAAAGTTATACTACGCGGAAGTTATGAGACGCCACGAAACGAACTCAAAATTGCGTTTCGCCCCTCCCCCTCCCCATTCTAATTTTTCCCCGGCACTAGCGACACTTCGCAGCCCTCACTCAACGCAACATATTCTATGATCCTTTGGAAATCGTGTGGTGAATTTGAATTTTGAATGTAGACGATAGATTCGGAGCTGCAATGCCAAACTGTACCCCCCGATTTGGTTACCATTGGATTTTATGGATTGCCTCACACTATGGTCGCAAATTTAAAGACGTATTCACGTCAAAATTACGGAGCCAGTGGGTGTCTGATATCCCGCCACTTACTGGCTTTACATCACAAACTATCACTGCCCTCCAGTATAGACGCCGTTCTTCGATGTTTCACGTAATCACTACATCATCCTGTTGTCTCTCCTTTAGTTACTCCACAGTCAGCGATCCTCATCACATCCAAATACATGTACCCCACTACGTTCGTTTCCACCATTCTCTGACTGTAAATAAGGCAGCCTCCTCGCTTTTATCTAATTCCTCAGAAAGCAGCCAACATTCCTATTCGCCCCAGCCGACGGACAAGACAAAGTGCCGTATGTGCCATAATAATGTATTATTTGAACCCTCCGCACGGAATACCGGCCGTGTACGAATATCTTCGGCGCACATACTACGAAAAAATTTGCCTCTGTGGTACCTTAGCCCTTTACTGCTCGCACAAGATCCTTAAGAGTTACGAGTTTCGACCTTATGTACAAAGGTCTGTACTCCGTCGGACATTCACACTTTTTTTTTTTGTGTAGATTCCCCGGTGATGATATTTTCCTCACAGAATGTCATAGTTTGGGCAAACTTAAAACTGTTTGGTATCTGAATCGCCCGTCCACCATGATGAGTGCTGCTGTCGCTCCGACGAGAGAGAGAGAGAGAGAGAGAGAGAGAGCGAGAGAGAAAGAGAGAGAAAGATAAAGATACATTTTAGTTCAGTGTTCGCCTAGCAGGAGCCCTGCTCAAACTATTATTATTATTTTGTTTTAAGCCTTGTAGGAATGACGTAGTATCAAAACAGAACCTCATCAACATTACGGGGAAAACTTCAAATCGATTATACAAACACTTTTAACCGTTCGGCTACCGCGATGCTTGAAAATAATCAACTTTGCTATAATTTGTTTATAAAGGTAAAATTTGCATATAGCCTGTATATCCTATAAGATACAGTACCAAATAAAGTGTTAATATATGTTTCCGGGACTACACCTTAGTCCCCAAAACTCCGCATTATATTGACTGGTGTGAGACTCGCCAAGTATCTGCCACAGCCCACGCACGGTTACTTCCGAATTTTCTGAAGTCCTGCTGAAGTTACACTCGCAGGATATTCCTCCGACTCGTGCAAACAACGCTTAACCGAGTTTAAATATTACACCGAAGGATCAACGCACCGCATTTCTGCAAATTCAATGTGACAATATTTTCATTGAGAACTATTTCTTACTATACATCGCCAACACACGTACTTTCTCTCCGTTTAGTTCATATAAATTAAAAATTAATTATTATAAGTTATAGACAAAATATAAATAAAATTTCAATTTAACGAAAAATGAGGTGTGACTGTTGGGGACACTGCAGGTGAACATATTTTACTCGTTAATTATTACCTAATTCTTTGGATAGTTTTCTCGCCATTATAATTCGAATCAACAGATAGACTGGTTATAGAGTAGTTCTTCCCAATTAAAAAAATACTGTGTTAATTGTAAAGTTTATTGTTCTTTATATTGAAATGTTTTACAAATGTTTAAAGTTGCTAAGATATTGTTTTTTATGCCTGGGTATTAATAAGTATTATAAATTTATTGTGCCATAGAATAAATGTAAACGCGCATTATAAGTTAAAATATTTTCCCCACTTAGTTTTGAATGGAAGACAAACACGAATATTAAGGTGCTATTTTGCGAGAGCAGTCACAATGGTTGACAAGTTATAGGTACCTACTCTTGGTATTTCAGGAGACATATCTGATCCATTAATCCACACAGAAATATCGTACACTCAAGTGATACGTGGGCTAAATAACTAACAAAACTGTCAATCCCTGCATAGCTTATGTGTGCAGTTGTGGAAATACGCGGTGGAATTACAGCTTTAGCGCTCTGATGAAATCGTAAACTTGCAAAATTGAGCACTTGCATTTTAGGTTGTATTCAAATCTATTCAGGCGCATGCTTTCTTCCTTCCGCACTTGAAATACTGCGCAATCACGTACTTTTAATATTACATTTATTTGCATTTGCTGTCTTGCATGTTTACGCACACATGCGATTGTGGATATCGGCACGTGAAAACTTGCACATTTGTATTCCTGCGGGCTTCTAGTTGCTTATTTAGATATCGCCTACAGAACCTTAACAACATATAGAGCCGAGGGTCGGAACATGTCATTCGGTTTGTCAAAACAGGTACTTTTGTATAAAGTCTATTAAATATAAAATAAAAAATGCGTAATTCAGGGCAATATGTGTTGAGTTCAGTGTCAAATGGCTTTTACATTTCATAGGAAGAAGCAAGAAGTTAGTTCCTCATATGTGCGGTTACGTTTTTTTTTCAGGAGGGTAAAAAGGGATCACAAAGAAACACAGTTGCAATGATTTTGAATGCAGATTGGCGTGGTCACCATTAGCCAGGGCTGGCACAGGCGATGTGCAGGAGAACAGGGTGGCGTGACCTCGGCGAGCCGGCCCGGCTGTTTAGCCAACTTCCCAGCCAGGGAAGGTATCGAGGTAGAGCGGGGCTCTGTATAAGTCTGCAGGACGACTCCCGGAGAGGACCGCCAGGCCGTGGTCCCGCTTCGACTTCAGTCACTGCCATCACTGAGGAGGCCTGCACGTCGGCGGCGATGAGAATAGCCAGGGTAAATATAATTCCAGTAGGGCGCCCTAGGTCGTGACGCGTTAGGGATACTCGTGGAACTCCTTCAGACTCCTTCTGAGCCAAGCGAGCGGCATAATTAAACAC
The DNA here is from genome assembly GCA_029891345.1 of Dryococelus australis. NCBI lineage: Eukaryota > Metazoa > Arthropoda > Insecta > Phasmatodea > Phasmatidae > Dryococelus > Dryococelus australis. The sequence goes on from CM057004.1 coordinate 22,149,604, forward strand.
ACAATAATTGATTTGTCAGACACACAAAAGGAACTATTAGCATGCAACACGAACACAGTAGATAAATTCCAAAGGTTAATTGATCCAGCAGAGAAACTATTACAGGAAAACCAAGAATTAATTGATTGGTTTAATACACATTCCACACCCATTACACGTAGCCTCATAAGAAAAATTCCAACAGTGGCCTGCTACCAACCACACCACCCCTCCCTTACCGAAACATTGAACAGCATACATCAGATTATATTAAACCAGTTCAAATTAACACTAATACTACAGAAAACCTTTATGAAAATTCTCCATTAGCATCAGGCTCGAAGACACAACACAAACTGCCAACATGACAAATGCTCCACCAGTCAACATTATTGTCCAACATCTAATGACAATACCTACATTTTCAGGGGATGACAGCCAAAAATGGACAGAATTTATTTAACAGTGCAATCTTGCAGCTGAACACAACAATTGGAATGAGGAGGAAAAATGCAAAAGGTTAAAATATTATGTAAAGGGATCAGCGAAACATACGTTAGACAATTACCAACAAACCCATGTCGGCGAAATATCACGGCACGGTATAGAAAAGAAGCTCAAAACAACATTCTCTACACCAGCCACAGAGGAGTACCTAAAACAGCTTTTGATCACCACTAAACAAAAATTAAACGAGAGCGCACAGAAGCATATAGAAACCCTAATGTTTTACAGTCACAAGTACAACCCCAACATCAGAGATACTGACTTCATAGGTATTGTATGGCGCTCACTGCTACCCTCTATAGCAGACAAGATGGCTGGCCTAAAAAATGGCACTATTGAAGACATGGTCACAAATATTCAAAGAGCGGAATTAGTTCTGTTCAGGTAAAATCAGACGATATCGTGGCACCAAAACATATCTGACACAGATACATTGAGGGCAGAAGTGGCGAAGATAAAAGAGGAAATTGCGAATTTAGGTATCCAAAATAAAAAATGCAACTATTATCACAAACAACCTCAAACACAACACAAATAACACACCTATAATCACCAAGAAAATCGTCAACCTTTTGTGTCAAGGAAAGACAATGTGCCACAACGAAAATATATTTTACAAAACCACCCCTCCAAAAGAACTTAAAGAGGTGACAAAGACGTTTCCCAAAAACACTTCAAACCACGTAAATAACAGGCAACAATAGAATCACCACACCCAAAGGGAAGGTAGGTATAACAGTAGAGACAACCAATCAAGCAAACATTACAACCAAAAAAACTCCAAAGTGAGGGGGCAGTGAGCACCAACCCGATGACGCGTCAAGGAGAACGGTGCAATCACATAACATACAGTACAGGCAGGTCCCTTAAGGGCACACCGCAGAAAGGAACAACCACCCCGGAACGATTCTAGTACACAACATTTCCAGTTAAGAAACAAGCAGGCAGGGTCCTCAAAAAACAAACATGAAATTCACGACCACCCGCGGGGCGAAACACGCCGCGAAAGTCAGGCGAAAAGACCCGTCCCACCAGATGTGAAAGTTTCGTGTATTATTGATGCATGCCAGGCATTATTTAATAAAAGGGTACCAACATGCTCTTACGGCCTTCGTCGGCCCACATTCGGAAATGTCATCCACGTGCATGCTGAGTTTATGCACAAATCATCGAGAAGACAATTGCCCATTGTTACCCAATAGGAATGTAGTATTCAAAACAGACATTGCGGCGCGGTTTCGCAATTTCAAACAACGCTTTGGTATTGGCGAATCAAGAATTACATTACCGCACGCAGGAACATACAAGCCTGTAAACAATAACATAGAACCGATTGGCGGTAATGGAAGGCGTCAGCACAATCTGAGCCACTGACCCTACTTAGTATCATTAAGCAAATAGCCCACACCCATCACCAAGGACGAGTGTCACGTGGGTTATGCAAAACATAAACATCGCATGTCCTTGTGAGACTTGCTGGGAAAACTTATAACCCCTTACTGGACACAGGACGCTCTCGCTCCTGCATAAATAAATAAATAAATAAATTTATTAATTTATATATATATAAATTTACAAGTCAGGTTACCACACAAAACGGCGTTACAGAGAGTACACCCCTTCATTTGATAAATAGGGGTTAGCCACCTCCATTTGCTCAGAACTTTGTTACCCTAAGCTTGAAGCAATCTAACATGACATGTTAGTAATGAGCATTAAAAGACCAATAAAAATTGATTTTGTCTGTGTTGGGGACACTGCCGTTTGTTTTGCGTGAATACGTCTACGTTTACGTGCTCAGACGCCTTGATGTTTATTTTACGTTCCCAGCAACACTTCACTCTATCATATGGGGTTTTATGGGTATCACTGGATTGCTTTTGAGAAGCCCTTTCCTACTGTATACGATTTCTGTATTTCGACTTGGCTTTTTGGAAGTATAGGTCGACATTGTATTAGGTTTTCTTAGTTTTTTAACATTAAACTCATACAATTTCACCATAACCACGCCACACAAATGTTTTTATACACACAATCGATTGATCTTGGCGAGAGCTGTCCATGAAAACCTATACGAGCGTCGTAACTTCTCCCAGTCAAAAGTTATAATACGCGGAATTTATGAGACGCGGCGAAACGAAATAAAAATTGCGCCCCCTTCCTTTTTTTCCTCGCTGTGCGTGATGCTTTGCAGTCCTCAATAAACGTAACATATTCTTTGATCCTTTGTCAATCGAGTGGTGTAATTGAATTTTGAATGTAGACAATCGATTCGGAGCTGCAATGCCAAACTGTATCCCCCGATTTTGTTATGATCGGATTTTCTGGATTTTCCTCCCACTATGGTCACAAATTTAAAGATGTATTCACGTCAAAAATGTTCGCCTTGCTTGTATACGCCTATCCCTACGGTTTCCTGAGAAATCAAATGTTTAGTTAGAAACCAGAGTATTGATTACCTGGGAGGTAGGCAGCCTGTGCCTCTATCGTGCTCGATTTGTGAAGGATACCCTGGCCAATGTCCCTGCCCTAAGGCAACAGATTTATAAAACTGTGGACGGCTGAGTAGTAACTGCGGGCAATTTCGCCATTGCATTGGTTCCTGTTGTAACAAGTGGCGGCTAGGTTGCCTGCTAGCATTGCGTTGGTAGTTTACACAGCAGACAGATCTTCGCAACATGTGTGATGGAGTGGAGTAATGAGGAACATAAAGACACGCTCTTCAAGTATAGCGTAACGATGTGTAATGCATCAGCTGCGCATCTTGGACAGTCCGAAAAGTTTCCAGCTTGACATTTACCAGTTGCACATGCATTCGCTTCAGCTCATCAGCGTTCCTGTTGTAACAAGTGGCGGCTAGGTTGCCTGCTAGCATTGCGTTGGTAGTTTACACAGCAGACAGATCTTCGCAACATGTGTGATGGAGTGGAGTAATGAGGAACATAAAGACACGCTCTTCAAGTATAGCGTAACGATGTGTAATGGCATCAGCTGCGCATCTTGGACAGTCCGAAAAGTTTCCAGCTCGACATTTACCAGTTGCACATGCATTCGCTTCAGCTCATCAGCGTTTGGACGACGACCTGCCACTACTACTTGAATACGTACCACTGAATCTACGAGAAGACATGTGGTGCTTGCACGATGGTGCACCAGCACACTTTAGTCGCACAGTAAGGCAGTACATGGATGTACGGTACCCAGCGCGTTGGATTGGCCGAGGTGGGCCGGTGGGTTGGCCGCCCAGATCACCGGACTTAAACCCAGTCGACTTCTGCTTGTGGGGTCACTCGAAGGCACAAGTGTGTGCATCTGACGTGGACAATGTGGAGGATATCTGGTAACGTGTTCAAGATGTTTGCCATACCGTATAGGCTAATTCCAGAATGTTGCAGCATGTATGCGCCAGTCATGTGAGTTTCGCATTCGTGCATGTATGGTCATAGGTTGACTCACACTATGACCATATGTTGTCACCATGTAAACACTCCACATTCCAAATAAATCATTGGTACTCAAAACAGGCGTTAGTTTTGTTTCGACTACCTCACACTATCACCATTTAGGTACTAAGGATTCATTTGCGTGCATTAGGACAAAAAACTTTAATTAAGTTGTCAGTTGGTATGACTTAGACTACAGTGGCTAGTATAGGCAGCCTATCATTCAGGCAACCATTAATCTTCAGTCGTACTGATTTTTGCGTTAACGGTCAGGATGAGCGGATACTACTTAGAAGAAATTTTTAATTGTTTTTTTTGCATGCTGATTACTAACCTGTCATGTCAAATTGCTTCAAGTGCAGGGTTGCAATTTCTAAGCAATTGGAAGGTGCCAAACAAATTTAATGTATGAAGGGGTATACTCACCGTAATACCTTTTTGTGTGGTAACCTGTCTTGTAAATGTTTGCCTGTGTGTCAATTTTCGTTGCTTAATAGCAGGTGGTTTCAAATTTATCGTTCCAAAACACATTTCCAATCATAAAGTTGCAGGGCCTCAACCGCCTTCAGAAATAATTTTTTGTCCAATGACGTATATATGTGTCCCTATATTTATTTGTCCTATGGATTCCACTCAAGCAGGGTTATCATATATATATATATATATATATATATATACATACACACACACACACACACATAAATATGGAATTCTCAAGATTTCTGCATGAACTTCGTTGTTGTACGTATGCTCTTGAATAATGAAACCTAACTTAAAACCCATTAAACTAAAGAGCAGTGTAATTAGTCTGATATCCAATTCGTGTGTTTATGTAACATAAAAGCCTGGACGGAGCATTTGTGTTTGCAACTTTATGTCGTTAATGGTGTTACAACTGTAAGATTAATATTTTATGTGATCACACATGAGTTTTGAATATTAAACTCTAGTTGAAGAATGCGTCTCTTTAAATATATTTTAGTATATCCAAAACGAAAATTAATTTTAGTCACTTAGGAATAAAGTTAGGAGCAATGTTTTTTTAATGTTTACATGTTACGTATTCTATACTACGAGTTAAAATGTTGCAGGGTATTTGCCATCTCTGGGGACTGCTAGTGATCAGCTGTGTTCTTATTGCGCGCTGTGGAGTGAACTGTTACAAAGAAGCGGTCGACATGGGGAAGAACGAGACGATCACCTGGGCTAACGTGGGTACGCCGTGATGAACACGAGGTTTGAGTATGTATTGCACACTGCCACTGACACCAACAAATTCTGAGTTTCGATAGTCTCAATACGTCGAGTGAATTTCAGTGCTCAATAACGTACCCGTGGGACAAATAAAGTTGCAATTGGAGAAACTCTGGTATGCCTACCAAACCGGTTGCTTCTAAAATGGCATCGCACAGAAATACATTTCTTTGTTTCCATGAAAGTTGTAATTCTAAATGGTTACTGAAAACCTGGTAGTTAATAGACAGTGGTAATGTTACAAAATTTGCGTCTTTTCGCGATGATTATGGGAAATCGTTTAAGCACTGAACTTACAATTAATTTAACGTAATAAGTAAAATAAAATAGTTAACTTAACATAATTGCTATGAAGTGACCTCTTGGTACGACCGTATTACGGCCTGGATGAACGATGGCTATGAATAAGTACTTTCTTCGAAAACATCGCCAGTTGACAACAGTTTGTAAACAACAGAGTTATTTTCCCCGTCAGAAGAATTGTGTATTATTAAGCGTGTTCAATGTTAAAAATGAGTATAAGTTTTGACAGAAAATATTCTAAATGTAAAGAATTTATATGATCATGTTTTTAGCTAAATGAATAAAATATATAAATTTTACCATTTTATTTTTTTTCAAACAGAAATAATCACGCTTCGGGTGCTTTTGTTATACTCGATTGTGCATGCGAATGTGACAGGGAATTGCGGAGTGTTGGAGATTGAAGAGAGCAGGGTACTCCACGCGTTACGCAGATGTCAGGAGGAGTCTCGCTTCGACTTACTTTTCTCCTATCCGAGGAGATTGTAATACATAAGACAATTCCGGAGTCTGAGGGTTTCTGGACGTTCGCGTGTTCAAATACACCATTTGCAGCTCAAGGTCTGGCGCTCAGAGCAGAACATTGAAGTTTCTTCTTAAAAGTGTAAAGTACGTAAGTGCGTAGATTGCGAATTTTTGTAGATGCAGGACGTATAAAAAGAATAAACCTTTTTTATAACTCTTCACCCACTAGTACAGGCTAACGGTCTCAAGATTTAAAAAAAATTTAATTGTGAGAATTTTATGTTCACATAAAAATTTCTGCATTGAAATTACCTGCACTGCCGATTACGAAACTAAACATTTTCTTGTGCCCCTTCCTAATAAATGAGGTAATAAAGAACCCAAGGTTAATTAATAGCAGTTGAAGGAGTTGGTGTAGTAAAAGCTTTTACGTGTTTAAAGTAAGCGGTTTTATGCGACCTTTGATAATTGATTTCGAGATTATAGCCAATGAAATATCTTTTAATCTAATTTGTTTTAAGAGAAAGTAATTTTGCGTGGTAAGTCATGCGCAGCAAAATTTTGTACTTATCTACGGGAGTGTATAAATGTCAGTTCTTAGATAAGAAAAATGTGTTATTTTTATTTGACCGTATATCACGCGCGCTAAACTTAGAGGCACTTAACCGAAAGTGCAGTGACATCATGCCGCCTCCAGTGAAACGCCGGAGCGCTATCGCACCTGTCAGGTGAACTTTAATCAGACGTGAGAAAAGAAATACCAAGAAACAAATTATCAAACAACTGAACGTCCATTGTGGGGCAGAAAGACTGCGGGAAACGCCCTCGGCTCCCAGTCCAGCCATCTTGATTTCGGCTTTCCGTTGTTTCCCGTAAGCCGATGGCCGTGATCATTTTCTTCCCAGATCTCGATTATTCAAGCATAGTTACATGTAGTATGTGGTAGTAGCAAAGGTGGATATTCGAACTGCAGAAGAGACTATGTCTTCCTTGTCATCAAATCATATATATATATATTTTATTTTATTTTTATTTTTTGGAAATTCCGAAACTACAGAGGACAATTATAAAGTCGGTTCAACTTCTTTTTTAAGTAGGGATTTTATCACCTTAAATGATAATTACTGAGTTATATCTCCAAGGGAATAAGTGATAATGTATAAGCCATCGGCCTCGTAGTTTGAAGACGTGTGGGGGGGGGGGGGCAAGGAGAACGGATAGGGCTGTAATAGTTGAGTAAATCACGTTTAACCGGAGCAGCAGATCAGCCCCTTCCGAACGGCAGAAAACATTTCGGAAAATCGTTGCGAATTTTTATCGAACTAAAAAGTGTACTTTTAATATGCAAATGAACACTCTCCGAGTTTTTATTTGTGTGTTTAAATTTTTGTGTATGTGAATGAAAATATGTGCAAAAATGTTTATATGGAAGTAACTAAAATTATTTAATCAATAGCTGATCGATATGAAACAGAGAGTGGCATCCCTGTGCCAATATTATGTTTTACGATATTGTGAATCGTGAGTTTCTTTACAAGACTGTTTGCATTCATAATTCACTAGTTAAAATTATTTCAAAATTGTTTGCCACAAATTTGTGTGATTCAATTTCACCCCTCAAGGAGAAAGAACTGCCGTCCCGTACATAAATTAAACAGTTATGTGTATAGTAATAATTTCATGAATGTTTAAGAAGAACCAATACCGTGTATTTTGACACGTTCTGCAATAATCAGATTTCTGAGTTGGCACTGTATTTAACTACGTCATTAAATAATTTCATATTATCATTTTATTCTTTTTATGACACTGCAGATTATTCATGTCAATTTTCTGCTTTCTTATTTTCTCCATGCGGTCTCCTTGATCAGTTTAAATTAGTGCCGTCTTGTAAATATATGTAAATATTAAACATCGTTTTTCTGGTGGCTTCAGAATATCTATTAAATAACTCATATTGAACTAGCCAAAATTCGTAGAACAATTTTGTAAAAATTACAAAATTTTATTTTATACTATTTTAAAACTAAATTAAGATGTTAACCAGAATGTCGCCTGTAATACTGCAAGTCTAAGAGAAATAATAAAACTTACACAATTAGTTTTAAAATAATCTAACATTGCGTAGATCACTTTAAATATTAAAAGAATTTTGTATAATTAATTATTACATTTTCAAAGAAATTTGAATTATGAGAGCCTTCGTTGCCAATACAGTAAAGAAAACACAAATTCTAGGACAAAAAGATACTTTTTTTATAAATATTTTTCAGGAACTAAAAAAATTTCTTTGTGGAACCTGCAGTAGTAATTCTCAAAAAATTAATCTTTGGTAGATTTCTGACACGTCTTAATAATTTTCCTTTATATTTACTTACATTGTACGTACCGGAGAACAGTAAATAATAGTTTTATTTTGTACTAGGTATATAATGTAGTAATATGAACGAAATCTTATCCATGAGATGAATGGAAAACATATTAACATAATTTAATTCAGTATAATATTCCAATTCGGAAATAGGTCGGTAAATTATGAAAGTTAAAATTTCATTCAGACAAAATTAAGTTTTGTTCATGTATTTATGTGAGTGTATTCACAATGGCCTATATTATAAACAGATAGTATAAGTAATAGGGAAATATACACGATAGTAAAAAATGAGTTTATTTGCTTGAAAACAATGAAAATATTTCATCGATGCTTATTAATTTGCTCACTGTTGTTCGATATAATTATAAATTAATTATATATCTTTTTGCTATACGAACTACACATAGCCCATCCCCCCCCCCCCCAAACGCTTTTTTCAATGTGTACATGCAGATCATGCTTTAAATTACATTAAGGCTTGGCTTTACCCCTTTTTCATAAATCCTTCGTTTCCGTGTCATAATTTCAGTTTCGTGCACTGTTGCAAATGTTTTATTACAGAAAATTTACAATTGAATAGTTGTTTAATATGTCTATATCTAATTCTCACTATGTGTTATTTACTGCTTGTAAAAAGGCAGGAACTTACTGATAAAATATAATTATGTTCTCGACATTTTACAAGCACATAACACACTATTAAAATTACGCACAGAAATATTGACGAATTCGTAAAATGTAAATGTTCTACTATCGCACATTGTCAGTAATTACTATGAATCCGAAATTATGACACGAAAACCAAAAATCTCTACAAAAGGGACGAAGTCTAGCCTTACAGATAGCTTTAGGGTGATTGAGTATTCGTTCTGGAGTGGAGAGAAATGTGGTTTGGGAGGCTCTTAACAACGAGGCATTGAGAGCCGTTGAGGTTGAGACCAGTTGGAAATGGAGCAGTGTTGGAATTTTAGTGCAGGGGGAAACGGGAGATCCCTGAGGAAACCTGCCGACCAGCGGCATGGTCTGGCATGATAACCATTTGCGATAATCCGGGAACAACCCTACCGGGAACCGAAAGCATGTTCGCATTGGTGGGATGCAAGTGCTCTAGCCGCTACAGCACTGCGGTCCCCTTAATATATGATGATGTTTGTAGGATGATCTTTTGGTGGTAGTTTTTACTTAAGGAAGCAAAAGCGACTAGTATTATATATTACAACACTGATAGAAAAACTGTGTAAATGCCCGAAAACGTAGCCTGTCCTTGTATTTTTAAGAGGTAGTAGACTGAACGTTGAAATTTTCACAATTTTTGTTAGGAGGGAGAGTAGTCTAGTAAACCAAATATCCATTCTTAATATCTGAATAATAATATTTGCGTCTCCGTAAAGTTGGCACACTTTCAGACTGTTCTGCAGCCACATGTTTTGCCATACTACATGCAAGAAATAGGTATAGTCATACCAAGGCAGGTACTACTGTACAGCAACGAAATACACTCTGGCATGCTAATAGATGATGACAGTGTTCAAAAGGGCAAATGTTGCGAATTATATAAAATGGAGCTGAGAAATTTGGAGCTTAAATTTGATAAGTTGACTTCTCGACCTCGTGATGTCATTATAGTGTCTCTTTCTATTGATCATCTCAAAAAAATTGCAGCATTAATTTTATTTATATAAATACACAGCTGGCCGCTCATATCACAATATCAAGAAGGACGTAAGATTCCACATCTAGATTTATTGACCAGATTATCCATCATACACAGATTACATGGTTACTTCTGCAACTAGGTATCACGTACAGAACATGGGAAATCAATACTTTGTGACTTAACCACGGGCAGCAACAACCGCCGCGATACGACATAGTATTCAGAGGAAGGTACTTCGGGTGTCCGCCTGAGGTACCTCCGCCGATACCAATTATAAGTGCCGCTACCTTTCAGAGACTCGCCAACCTTCACATGATATGCCGCTGCGCCACTCGGCTGAACAACCCTACCCTGCTCCACGCATTGCCCTAATTTGGGCTCCTTCAGGCGCGTTCTTCTAGGTGCTGCAATTTTCATGGCTAGTTGTGTATTTGTAATCAGGAATATTCAAAACGTTTTTTCTTCCCACCGAAGAATGGTGCACATATACATATACAGTACATTGTGCTTTTACATGTGCTGTAACTGTTCCCTATTTGCTCAGTTTACAATTGATAATTTTTGAGATGCCTGTTTTATGTCGACAGGGAGATGGGAAAAATTATTTCATATTGTGCGAGCTTTACTTACACCAGAAAGCGGCATCCATATATATATAACATGGTACTCTGATTAGCGACACAAGAATGCCATGGTTATAATGTACCTTAGTATATGTGAGACGTCCAGCTTCCCTCCAGATGGGAAGCAGTGTGAAGTTGAGTTGTAATATTCTAAGATGTACGCCCATTGGGTGAGAGAGAGAGAGAGAAAGATATATGTACATATATATGGTTGGCATCCAAGGGCTGAGGCGAAGCGAGGTAAGTATGGAGTAGCGTGCGAACGGAGTATTCCCGATGTAACCAACCTGACGGCAGCATCCGCCACGTTTCCCACAGAAGTAAATGTGAGTAAGATGACACTGGGAGGCGAGTGGTCTGAACTCTACATCACAGTGTCTCCCTCCGCCATTGTATGGTCGAGTTCTTGCATGTCATCATTTCAACAGCGCTGTTCGTTCTTTTTATGTATTCCGAGAAGCACTAATGAACTTACTTCGTACTCTCCCACACGTGACTGACACATAAGGGATATTATTCATTGGCCAGAAACAACCTTACCAATCAGTTTTTTTTTTTTTTCATTTTATATCTTTGGTTCATTATCCAAGCAAAATAATACGCCAAATAATCCGATACGTCCTGAAGCCATCGCGGAAATACTTTACTGGTAGTTTCACCTCCTCACATAAGAAAATATGAGAATGCTTAACAAGTCATATGAATATTGCTGATCATCGATAAAACTCGGAGATATGCTGGCGTGTGTACCCTATAGATTTTTGATTCGGTTGGTGTGTGGTGCTTTAACTATAGAGTAATCTACCGCTTGAAAACCATATTTTCCTGTATATATTAAATTCTATATACACACGTCTCAAAATTTTTTTAAAGTGTTTCGACATAGAGAAAATGCTTAAAATATTATTAGTGTGATCTCAGACATGTTCCAGCCATATGTGTGTTCATTCAGAGGACATTTCGCCATCTCTAAATTTTTTAACACGTGACTACAAGTTTTTGGTCATTCCTTAACAGTCCGTATTCACAAGTGTCGTTTATGCATTATCTTTGGGCGTTATAGTGATATTATTTGTTTTAAAAAAAGTTAAGATTTCACTCGAGAGTTGGTTTAAGCCATGGGAGCTACATAAAAAATTTGCTTTCAAATTCGAAATGTAAAGCACTTTGAAATAAGAGTTTAACTTTAAAATGTTTTAAATAAATATTGTATTGCGAAACTTAAAATGAAAGTACAGAAAATTTCATGGTAGTTACTTTATATTCTGACAGTGTATTAAAAAATTACTTTCAGCTATTGCCCGATATTTTGACTTAGTATTTTTTACGATTTGTTCGGAAAAGTATTGGAATCTCGAAGTCGAAAATTATTTTATCCTTTCGCATCTTTGGACACTTGGAGAGCTATAAGTTAGTTTGTTGGTCAGATTTTACAAATAATAATAACACACTATTCAAACGAGTTCATTTTTGGCACACGTAACCATACTACACAGAATCAAATGTCTGCTTATATGTCATGTATCAGGGTTACTAGTACAATTAACTTTGTTGAGGGGTGTACTGCTTTGATACATGGGAGGCTTTCGCAGCAAGAGAATAACACGCTACTGTTTTATTACATTTATTGTAGTAGCACCCTCCTCTCGGTGTCACTCATCATAAAGGTGTCAGTCACTCTGTGTGGGGATGCAGCAGCTGAGCGAAGGTCAATAGTCCGAGAAGCACCATATCTACTTTAGTTTGACCAACAGGCAGCTGTAAAACATACAGCTGAGATATGGACAGTTGCTTGACGTGTACCTGACAGACAGCTGTTCAACATGCAGTTGACAGACAGTTGTTCAACACGCATCTGATAGACAGTTTTTTCAATGTGCATCTGACAGACACCTGCTCAATGTGCAGCTGGCAGACAGCTGATACACAGCTGTTCAACATGCAGCTGATGGCTGTTCGGCATGTCAACTAACAGATAGGCAGCCGTGCTATGTGTCAGATGACAAACATGAAGCTGATAGTCAGTTGTCCGACAGGTCAGCTGAACGACAGGCAGATGTCAGAAAGGGAAATGCTGGACATGTAGCTGACAAGCGAAACATCACCTGATCAAAATTAGCCTGTCAGACGATTCTGACGGATCAATTTTGCTCAACAGACTGTAGCCACTCTGTATTAGAAAGTTTGTGAAGTGGTAACATTTTTTTTCGCATTAAAGAGAATGCATGTTTCGATTCTATGCCCAGCCGTCTTGAATTTGGAAATTCATGGTTTTACATAATCAATCCAGGCGAATATCGCGATGGTTTCTTAGTTCAGGCCATTGTAGATTCCGTGACCTCTCCTGGCTGTCTAGACATCTAACTACATCTTTAATGACTCCCTTTGACGAAAAACCTAATGATATACCTGTAACATACGTAGCGATAAATCTGGACAGGTGACGCCCATGGAAATCATTTCTAAGCATAGAGCCATAGAACATATAAATCGGAGAACACTATAATAACGATATGAACATGTCTGTTGTCATAATGCTATAAGCGCGTAATGAAAAAAAAACGGAAATATTTCTATGTGAACTCGCATGTTTGATGACTACATCCAACACACTTGTGCATATTTTATTAGTACAATTTTAAATGTTATTTTGTGTCTAAGATTTTATGTCATGTCGTGAAATTTCTGCAAAATACGAAAAACTGCCGCAATGACGTATGTCTAAATTGACTTATCAGTTAGTTAGACCCTCGCCCTTTCCTTCACATGTGTATAAAAACACAGTATATAGTCCATTCACTGTTACTTCACACTTTTATGAAGCCCTGCTAACTTTTTAATTTTGGTTACCGATTAAGTATCCTTCCGCTACATGTAAACATAAACACTGGCATGTGACTTCTACATTTTGAATGCCAAATGCTTTGTTTTTAACAATGTCTGTATTGACGATAATTCTTGCGTTATTTTAGATTTCTAACTTATTTGTTATACGCAATATATATTTTGCAGCGACTGTGTTTAGTACTATTAAAACTGCGAAGGAAAGAACTGTAGTATTTAACCTCATGTTATTGAGGTGTGTTGGGGTATTTCGTTAAAATAACGACCTAACTGTAAACAAATATCAAAACGAAGGAGCAACCAGTTCAACGAAGAATAAAGTAGAATCAAGCATGTAACTTTTGCAGTTTATTTTTGTACATAGCAGCGATAAACGTACAAGATCACACCGATCATGCACACAAATAGACCTACTGTAAATTTATTCCTATCATATTCTTTGCATAGGTAGGTACTTAGTTTTCGCTATGTTTATTTAATTATATATTAAATATTTTCTAGCTGGGCTTAGTAATTTGTTGCGATTATGGCAAACATTCAAATCACAGAAACATAAGCACGTTACATTACCATGTTTCAAACACCTAGGGCAATGTTACAAGGTTGTGATAAATAAACAGACGTGGATGTAAATAATTGACAAAATGTATAATTTTCTTGCTACGACTAGAGGTGTGAAACTTCCCGAAATAGAGACAGAGAAAGAGCGACGAGCTCCGCTCCGCCAACAGCATATTTTAAGTTTCTTCCTCGGTAAAAAAAAAAAAAAAACACAATTTCACTAGGGCCTACGCTCTGTATTTTGTGCTACCAATTTTAGCTGTAACAATGAAATATGTTTCCATCAGGGCTATCTAAATATTTCAATTATGAACCTTTAAATTACAAATAAGACACCAAAAACTCGATTAAAACGATATCTTAAATGTGGATTATTGCTTACTAGCCGTTTCCAATACATCCCTGTTCTCACTTGTTTTTAATTCATATTGGACACGAAATAAATATTACAAATTACAGGATAAGCCAAATGAAAGTTTCATTTATACAAGGATACGATATCACAGTTATATATATATATATATATATATATATATATATATATATATATATATATATATATATATATATATATATATATATATATATATATATACACACACTAGCGGGACCCGACAGACGTTGTCCTGTACATATGTCTTAAATCTCTCCCCCTCTCTCTCCCCCTCTCTTTACCGGATTGTGAATCTAAACCATTCTCGAATCCACTTGAACACACACAAAAAATTTCATCAAAAGCGGTCCAGCCGTTTAGGAGGAGGTCAGTGACATACACACGCACAGGAGAATTATATATAAAAAGATGTGTGTGTGGGTGTTATACAGGTTATTGAAAAAAACAGGTTGTCATGTCCCAACAAACACACCTTGTCGGCTGTCGGCAAATTGTCGGCCCGATACCTGTACTGTTGGCAACTTTCGATTCAATGCCAGAAGATAGCCATCTGACAACGACGTGATGTATTTTTTGAGACAGTATGTTCGCCGTTAGAAAGAAGACAACGGCCCACTGTATTTTTTGAATACCATATGGATATCACCTAAATTATGTCGGCGTGATACACCGCAGGCAACATGTCGCCAATAGCAAAAATAATATTCTGACCCGAGTCCGATATAGCATCTCTCTTTTTCAGTTAGGTTGCCGTCATATTATTTATTCCGGCCCACTAAAGTTTTCGAGACATGACTCTTTATCAAAATAAAGATACAAATATGACGTCTTTTAGCTGACAAACTTTTGAAAGGTGTTTTTTGAATAGGCAAGATGTTAGCTAGCTTTTAATGGCATGATATCTTTTTTGAGACCATGCGTTATCCATTAGCATGTTTTTTCATGGTTACATGGTTTAGCATGTGTCACGTGGAAGCCCATGCCATTTTTTACTTCGAATTTTTTTTTCAGTTGTACAACCATCCGACAGATATATTAAAAACTAACAAAACCTATTTTATTTGCAAGCCTTTGAAGAAACGAAGAAACAGTTTTTAAATAATCAGTGCCTTAAAATTATTTGTCCCCGTGGTGTATAGGTTAGCATGCTGGACTGTAAACTCAAGAGCCTTAAGTTCGAATCCCGCACTCGGCATGCAAATGATTTTCATATCGTATAATGTGTTGAGAAGTAAATGAAATGAATATATGTAGAGGAAATAACAATTACTCAAATCTTTAATCTGGACATCTTGCCGCTGCAGGCCCGGCATCGTAACGACATCCAACCGCCGCAGGCCCGGCATCTTGCCACCATCCAACAGCTGCAGATTCTGAAACTTGTCGGCTAGCTTTTACCGGCCCGATTCTGGCCCGTATTTTTCGTGTTCGTTGGGGTTACTCCTACAGGATGATTTTTTAATGATTTGTTTGAAATCACCCGAAGATATTGTGAATGGATTTTATGTAGGTAGTTGTAGATGGCAGACCAAATAACACTTAATGTATTCGTTAGTAAATAACCATGACGGCGTTGTGATGGTCACTTGTCGAGCTTAACCTATTAGAGAGAGAGAGAGAGAGAGAGAGAGGAAAGGTTTTATATTTATATACACATACCGGATGATTCAAAATTACGCCGAAAATGCTTAGTATATTGTGCGGGATATTTGTCAAGAAGGGACCCATGTCCAAAAAGCATGGTTTTGGGGCTGGGAGGCGTCAATGTTCGACAACGCTTTGGATATGGGTAGACGTTCCACAGTGTGTCACGAACCCCCGCCAGCACAACAAGAGCATCACATCGTGCAGTATATCACTATAGGAGTTCAAATTTTCGACCACCTACTAGATCACAGAGCCTAAATCGGCGGAGCAGATTGGCATGTGGTCGTATGCTCAGTAGTTAAGTCGAGGCGTGGATTCGTACGATAAGATCCTCCTATAGTGGTACTGGAGTCCCATACACTATAACCGCCGTAGTACCCCAAGGAACATAGTGGTGTCATATCTGGTGACTGTGGTGGCCACGGAACAGGCCCCACAGCGCCCAAACCACGCTTTTCACGACGTGAGTCCCCTCTTGGAAAATGATAGGTTCGCCATCCCACACAACATACTAAGCGGTGTTGGTGTTTTTTTCGAATCACTCGTTATAACACTCGTTTATAACACTCGATTCACTTACTCAGTTCGCGTAGTTTAAGGATAAATGCGACCTATTCATTCCTACTTAAGAAAGTGAAAATATTATATTGATGCTTATTTATGTATATTGAAACATCTGGCACACAAAAATAAACTCATTCCACACAAACAACGTGATTTACCGTTTTCATCTCATTAGATCTCTCACCCTGTTACAGTATTTGAGCCATTTATAAGAAAAATATAAATGTTTAAAATTGATCACAACAATTTCAACTTCACAATATAAATTAGGAATAATAAATCATATTTTATGTGATCGAAGCTTTTTGTTTATCACGTTGTAGTTGACTAATAACTTCATACTCCATAAAATAAACCACGATAAATGTTACGTTTTCACATTAGGAAGATATATATTTTTTTTAGACGACCTTCTAGGTTGGTACAGTAGGTAAATTCTTGTACATGACTTTTTACTTAAAGTTTTATAATTAGTACTTGTTAATTACTTGGAAAAGTGTTATTACAGGTGTGTGTCCTCCTGCTTAGGACACTTACCGCAAAAAGTGAGATGTCTTATAGCTTCGTTTATATTCATAACCAAAATTTCTCCTTAACGTGGCGGCGTACCACATGATATGCGAGGACTATGACACTTAAGGCACTACGAACCAGGGAAAAAAATTATAAAAATAAGCTACAACTATGTGGGATTTTATTTTCCCAATTTTTGAAATTGCCCTTTGCTGCCTTGAAATTCTAACGCACGAAAATTAATTCTAAATACCCTCATTGCCCTAAACACGTCCCTGTATAATTGAGAAGTTGCTATATTGATGCCCTATTATTTACGCAGTGTTTCATATCCAATAATGTCTAGAATGGTAGTAAGTAGCTTGTAAGGAAATAACGTGGAAAAAAAAAGAACGCCAAACTAATGAAAGCAACGGGATTGATTGGAAAGAAAAGAAACAGTGTGTGCTAATTAATACGTTTGAGTTTCTTGAGTGTCAACACATCTACGTCTGTCACCACTACATACCACACCATTTAATGATTGAAAATATCAAAATTCTGTAACTGTGAGCTTTCATGAATCGACGGCCAATATATTTATATGAAATACATAAGAACAATAAAATAAAGTAGAAGTATTGAATTTTTTCTACATAATAAAACTTTGCGTTGGGGGACTTCTATTGATATTCTGCAGCGATCTAGTTATGTGATATGACTTGTCACATTATCGATAATATTGTGTATAATTTGCAAGCTTCAAGACTGTATTACTGGTTTTTATACATAAACTAGGATTAAGGAGAAAAACAATAATACTTCCATCGCTGTCAGAGAAATAAGCAGATTATCAGACGTACACATTTAACATATTTCAACTTCTTTAGAATTATATTAAGACTCCCAGTGACATCTTACGTGTTCTGATTCACTCAGAAGATAAAATTATAACAGGAAATAATTTCCTAAGCGTAAGCTATGCAGTTAAATGGGCTTATACAGAAATTAGGTTTACTCCAGAGAAAACCCTGGTTTGTGTTAAATTTGGACTTTTGACTTGCAAACCTCTCGTGTAAGAAGTTTATATTACATGAATACCAAAATAAAAAGCAATAAAATTAGGAAGATCTTTGACCATGGATCGAGTACCAGTAGAATTATATGACTAGAAGAATAATACAGATTCTTTCAGCGATTAAGCAACCAGTTTGCTGTGAGGTCTAGACACTTGAGAAGAAGCACATCCTGTGATAATCAGACTGATCGTCGGCAGTATTTTGCTGTACAGCGAGGAAATCTAAAGAATAGGTGAGTGCCGGTGGATGGAACTGAGGAGTTAATGCTTATATATCGCTCTGAAAATGTAGGGAATTAAACCATCGTGGAAGCCTGAATGTTCCACACATGCAATCGTCACATTAGTATTCTCAATGCCAGGGGCTTATTCAGCGGACGCCACATGGGAGATAGTTTCAGAAGGCGACGCAATGTGTGTACAAGTAGGGGATTTCAATGACTTGGGAAAATGATCAGGAATAGTAAAAATGATTAATGTTGAAGGAAAGCTACGTCCTATGGAGCACTGCGCCCGACTATACAACGCGAAGAACTCATTAGAAAGTAGTTCGGACACCATCAAAATTGTCGGAAAAGAGCGATTTATGCTGTTTACGAAAGAAGAATTAATATGTTTTGCAAAATTTCAAAACATTTTACTAAAATATACTTTTAAAAGTAAAATAATAATAGTTTAATATCTTCTGTATGTTTAACAAAATTGAAGCATATGTTCATTTTGGATGCTTCAGAAAGCAAAGCTTGCAAGGAAATTTTCGTTATGGAATATCGTCATAATATTTACTACGATTGTGCTTAAGAGAATAGTAATAATAGTAATGTAGGAATAATTTTTATGATTAATTTTATGTGCTTCCATTTGTCACAAACATTTATGGCTGAAACTGACGTAAATAAAGTTAATTATAAAATTGATGTGATACATTAGTACTATGATTTTATTACACATGATCACAGTAAATACTATGACAATCTTTCTTGAAGAAGATTTTCTTGTAAATTCTGTTTTCCGAAGCATCCAAAACGGCAATGCGCTTAAATTTGGTAAAAAATGCGGACTCTATCGAGCAATTATTTTTCTTACATTTAAAAAGTACATTTTAGTAAAATATTTTATAACGTTGTAAGATGTATACATTATTCTTTCATATACAGAATAAATCGCACTTTCTGGCCATTTTTATGGTGTCTGTACTACCTTTTTTTATGAGTTCTTCACATTGTACTCAGTCAATAAATTTCAGTGTACCACTGTTTAGAGTGCTCCATAGGCAGTTGCTTTATTTCAACCTTAAATGGTAACCACTAGTTAGTGGAGAAGGGTTTAAAACCAAATAAAATGTTACGAAATAACAATGGGTGATTAGTGTAATTATTGACGCTCCCGCGTTTATGTCGATAGGCTGATTCGAAAAGGTTACGAAATAAACTTATAACATTTACATCTATGTACCTGACACGTTTTCATAACTTTTCAATGATTCGAGCCTTAACTCCGCTTCTGAAACTAGTACTTCGGCGACTTTGACTCCAATAGTTGCCGAGAATGTAAGATGTAATTAATTACATCGAGGAAATAAAGTGTAATTCCTCGTGTTATCAAACTAATGCTTTACTTTTTATCAGACTTTTCCTTAATTTCTAATCATTTTTACCATGTCAGGAAAATTTCGCGGAAGTTAAACAATTCATGAAGTCGTATGAACAAAATAATTGCAGTATGGAATAGCTGCAAACGTATAAAACTGTCAGAAGAAACTCGGACTTGTCCCTAGGAAATAGAAAATCAATATATTTACGTTGCCGCTTAAAGCTCTAAGTAATGAAGTTGCAAACAAATATTTTCCCCAAGACATTTTACACCCTTATTTTATGTTTTTGACACTATCCACATTTTCGTTAAGTTATTTTATATAATTTTCTTAAAATTTTTAGAAACATATATATTTTTTGGATTAAGGCAAAATAAATGTATTTTGCTTATGTACTGTGAACCAAAAATATTGAATATTAATTTTCCGCCTGCGGCTTCGCGCAAGTTTACGACATGAAAAAGGTACTGATTTTATAAGTACCTCTCTGCTGAGGAAAATAATGCACGTACATGGTTATCTGCTTCACTATATAAATTCATTTTATGATTTTGTATGATTTTAGCATCTAAGTAACAATTTATCGATTCAAATCAAAACCACTTTGGGGTAAAGACTTAGACATTTCCCAAACGAACAAGTTGTTAGCTTCTAAACACATTTAAAAATTGTGCAATTTACAATCGTCATTTCCATCGAACTCTTAATTAGTTGATCTTGTGTATCGTTTACGACATTGTGAAATAACTCTTCTTACAAATGTTTATAAAATTTCTATTATATCGTAGCCATTTTATAATAAAATTTTACAAATTTTTAAGCAACTTAAAAACGGACTCTGCATTGTACAAAGGATAACTTTATTGACTGTAACGACACTACACGCCAAATGATAAGTTTGTAGAGACGTGTGAGAGTGCGTTACGTGTTGTTGAGGTATAGGGACGCTCGGGACTGCGCTGATGCATATGTAGAGAATAATATGAAATAATGGCGTGCGTTACAGATCATTGAAATGGTTAGTTTAAAGTCTCCAAAATAATTCTGCTTTGTGTGTTGTAAATTAACTGAACTTAGTGTAACACTGTTTAGAGTAACACAAGTTGGCATGCCCGGCTCATCCATACGGTATAGAAGAAACCGGTTTTTTTTACGCTACCTTTTACCTTATGATGTGCAGACTGCACTCGCTGGGACACTGGATCCTGTCACGCAGATAGCAATCACACATAGAAGGAACAAGATGAAATACTACACACTACTACGGCAATAACTCAACAGAGAGACTAGAGGAAAAATATTAATACTTCAGAAATACTGTGGCTAAAAATTAAAATTAAAATATTAGAAAAATATTATATAGTTTATATAATAGTTTATGCCTTACAAAAATTAAATCAGTTAAAATTTCAAAATAATTAAAAATGTTTCTTCACGTAAACGAGCTCGCGATGTTTCGTGATCATCGATCCTGGTTTGATATGGTTGAAAGTCTTGGGAAAAATCAGCTTAGTTAAATTCCAATATGGCTCTAAGGAAAAGTTAAAGAAAGAAAAAAATTATAATCGAATCGTGTTTCTGCTTGGTACAATTTTGATTAGTTCTTATCTAATCAAGGATTAAATACGTAGCAATGTGTAAGTTGTGGTCGGTTTGGATCCCTGCGAGGGCGTTCTTGTGAATGTACAAACCTTCTTCCTTATTGTAGATTCCTCGCGTCTCCGTGTCCATTAGACGACTGATATTCAGTGGGCGACCTCGGAAATACTATTCATTGATATAGTTTAAATTCCTTCGCTCCAGCCCGCACGCGCTAGCGCTCAGCCCAACTAAAAAATAAATAAATAAATAAATAAAACATAAAATGTTCCCGTTAAACTGTCCAAACGCAGGAGAACTAGAGGTGAACTTATTAATCATGCTTTTCAGCTTCTATGGCGAAGTATTAATAATCTTCTCAGTATCTAGTTTTTATAAATAAACACGAACTGATATGTATATATATGTTGGTTGGGGCATAAGTCATGGCAATTATTAAATTTTGTGACGAACTTTTACGGGTGCAGGTAATGGAGTGTGTCGCGGGGAATACACGAGGTCCTAGTGTGCGTTGGCAATGCCAAATGGCACAGGGTTGGTCTGTACGAGCGCAGAGAGGAGTGTGAAACCAGTTGTCTGGTGAGACCGCCGTGCCAGCTGGATGTGACCCGTTCCGAGGAGCGCTCGTGCATCAAAATAGCCGTTCTCCGTGGGAGAACTGCCAGAGAATGTCGCAGGGGATTGGTTAGAAGGTGTTGGGAATGATGCCCTGCCGTACCGGATCGTCGCGAGGTGGGTAGGAAAATATACCAGCGAGCACGTGTATAATCGCTGCCGTGTTCTTTATTGTCCATACACGTAGTGCTTACCTTGTCCTGTCATGTGTCCCTTTCACGTGATCCACACGCGCCGGTGTTCTCACACTACGACACCCAGCAACCTTTGTATATGCGGCCAAAAAAAACAAAACCCAAGAAAACAAACATCTAAGCTGTTCAATTGTCACAAGTAAAATGTTTCCTGTTTGCGTTCAAAAATTACACACATTAAAAATCATATTACGTATGAAATCACATACACAAACATATCTTTAAATGTTCTGTGCAGGCTCAAAATCACGACGTCACATTATAAATCTCTAAAACGACACATCCAAACATTTCAATATATCTGTTAAGGTTATTACATCAAATTTTTGTAATTTTATTTTGCTTATGCAGTTGTGAATAAAATTCCTTTCTCGACGTTGTTTGGCCTGTTTTAACTTAACGAAAGAAACGCCGATAAAATGTTTTTCTGAATTTATATCAATGAGAAATTAAGTACACTTTGGTCGTTTTCAGTTGAACCAGGACAAGATTTACGTTGGGTTCATTATAAATATGTTAAAAAATTTTAATATTCGAAGACACCATTTATTGTGAAAGTAAATTATTTTAATTGTATCAGGATTTTGTATTTTATTGCAATTTAATAATGTCTCGTATTGTTAAAAATTAGGAAAAGCAGCCGTTTCAAACATTTTTGTGACAGCTCCGTACAGTGATCAGCTGTTGGTGCAGCGTGATCGATATTGTAATTAAAGCGTACCTGACATTTAAAATGTTTATTTTATAATCAGAATGGCGTGTTATATGCCGTTTAAAACACGTTCCAGAGTAAAATTTTAATTCGGACGTAAGGAAGGAATCACACATGTTCAATTTGCAACCCCGTTGAAGTGAAAACGTATAAATATGATTACTTATCGCATGACGTATGTCTTATTAACCCTTACGGTCCATTTTAATTTAGGATTTCGGGTGTTTGAAGAATGAAACGTTATTATTCGTGCTGTACAGAAGTCGACGAAACACTTGTTTCGTTGTTCACGACCAATGAGGTGAAGGCTTCGTGCTAGGCTATAGAAATATTGATTAATCATATCCTAGACCAATATGGCGGACTGCATTGCTGTCAACCCTCCCCCCTCCCCCCGTGACGCAGTCGGTTTGTGCACCGCCGGTCTGGTGTGCGGGAGGTTCTGGGTTCGAATCCCAGGCAAGGCATGGGTGTTAGTTTATTTAAGTTAGGTTATATGTCAGTTTGAAAACCGTCCCTTGATAAGCCTTCATGCATAAAACCAGGGCACGTTAATAAGCCCTTCCCAACGCATTACAATTACAATTAAGATTGAAGTTGACATACTTGGCGATGTCCGTTGTTCTAAGGAACACACGTTCAGATATTAACTGTCAAGCTCGATGTACAGTACTTTAGAGTAAAGGCTGTTCACGATAAAGTGAGAACTTTTGAAATGAACCTTAGATAAAAGTCATTGCCCCTGAATACGTATATTTTAATGGACGCGCTGAGTGACATTTGCCCATTATGTATGGAAAAATAGTTCCATATCTCGACGTCGAATAAAAATGTTAGGTAAACATTTGTGATAACTTAGTAGTAATTGTTTCTCTTTCTGTTTTTTTCAATGCTTCGAAGTGCACAAATATGCATATTTCTATAGGATTTACTTTCCTAATAACAATTTCACAGTTTTACTTGACCGACGCATGAATAAAGTGATGAGGCACATGACAATGTTAATTTTTCATAAGACGGAACAATACACAACGTGCATATAAGTATATCTTAATCAGGGCTTTCAAAAGTGCTCATTTTACTAAGAACAGCCTATAGTAAACTATTTAGGACTTTGCGATTATTAGTTAGTCCGATCTCGGTTTTGTCCCTCTACTAAGACGGTATGAAATCTTACAAAGTTAAGACAATTTTTTATGCCAGAAATGCTTACAAGTACGTGAAATATTCAGAAACATGCGCTCTGTGGTAAATGTTTTCAGCCAAACATCAACACTAGTGTGTAATTCGTAATTTATTTTATTTGATCGAGCATAAAGGTTAAGGCCATATAAACAGTATTAAAATAGCTGCTGTTCCAAATTAATGCATACAATGGTTTTACACTAAAAAACAGAGAAACCATTAAAGACGGTCTAACTGGAATGCATGTATTTGATTCTTTACGGAGAACGTTATGTGCGAGTGCGACCACGTGCCGCCATGCTGCCTTGTTAGTTCCGTTCGCAGCCACGAGCTACAGCTCTGCGGTTCTAGAGGGAAATGACGAATGCGTAGATATTTACAAGCTGTTCACGGTAAAATGAGACCTTTTAAAATCCCTGCTTAAGATCTACTTTCACGCACGTTGTATATTCTTCCGCCTAATGTAAGATTAACATTGACACATCAAGGCAACGCAATGTCACAAGAATGAAACAGCAGCGTTGAAGTAAGGCTTACAAAATCTTGGCTATTTTGCGGTTTGCACTGAGAGTGTGTGTGTATTTATAAAACGCCCTCACTGTTTTCAAACACGTGACGCTTAACGACGTGCGTTTGTCAGTGCTAACTGGTCTAGTTACAGACTTGTTAATTCCCCTTGCATGTTTACCACGCAGAGTCCATTGCGATTCAGTGTAAAACAGTCTCATGAGAATGTAACTCATTCTTATTATTGTAAGGGTCTCTTCATTTTAGTCCCTTGAGATCGATCACGCGGTTTGCATCGGAGCAAGTACACTAAACAAAATATTCCTTGGGGCGGTTGGGAAGGTGAATGGATACATGATCAGCAAATGGCAGTAAATTATTCCAAGGTAGGGAAGGTGTTGTCATTTTATTTCGTCTTATTATTTTACATTCTTATCAAATTCACTAAAGACTGCAAGAAAAATAGCAAAAAGTGGATTAACTTAGGGCAAATGTTTGTCAAACTGTAAAAATTCTATGCTTTTACTCTGACAAAAATATGTAAATGCTGTTCACGATAAAGTGTTTAGAAATAAACATTGGAAAAAAGTCACTGCCCCTGCATTCATATATTTTAATGGGTCCACCACGATTGATGGAAAGTAGTAATATGTCTTAACGTCAAATAAAGTTTTAGCTAATCATTTGTGATAAATTAAAACCATTTATTTCGCTTTCTGTTTGATTTTTATGCATCAAAGTGTAAAAATGAGCATATTTGTAAAGTTTAATTTTAACCGATGCATTAATAAAGTGATGAGGCCCACGATAATGTTAATTTTACATAATGCGGAGGAATACACAACGTACATACAAGTAGATCTTAAGCAGGGCTTTCAAAAGTGCTCATTTTACCGTGAACAGCATATAATCGAATAAAACAAATTTATTCGGTACAACCAAACTAGTTGTTTATATAAGAACAAATTAAATGTATTTTTGCTGAGATATAATTGTCACACTCATATTTTGTTGCCACAAAACTTGTAAGATTTTGTTGGTGCAACTTGCGACGCTAGCGCCCGTCGCGCAAGACATTTTCTTTGCTTCCAACTCAACGCCGCGGCATACACTTTGCTCGGATCGAATCTCCCCCCCCCCCCCTCCCTCGACGAACCATCACACCCCCGTCTCTCTGCTCGTGCGTCATAATTTTTTTGTACAGTTCTGAAATTTTATTTAAGCCGCTGCACGCCACATTCATAAATTGCAGGTGGTGCAGCATAAATGCCTCAAGACAGTCTGTTAACGCCCCTCGTTATACATAACTCCATAAAATCCCTGCACTCCGAGCTGAAGTAGGAGATCTTGCAAGATGTCTTCCACGAAATAGCCCGACAGTCTCATGACTCGTACCAAGCTCATAATAACCCCCTTAATACCATTGAGGAAAGATATACACTGGAGTGGCCACGGGATAGGAAAAAGTCTGACCAGTTTTATGTGTTAGTTCCGCTAATGATCCAGAGGAGCGCTAGTGTTCTCGACGTCATTCGCGCGGTGTTGATAATTCGGCAGCGACGAACCGACCCCTGGGCTCGGCTCGCCCACGTATTCGTTCAAGTTCTGCCAGAGGCGAGCCTGTCACACGCGAGTTACCAGCATTCATTGCAGCTGTAAATACCCAATCCATAATTTACTACTGGCGACCATGGCACGTGTTTCGTTCATGTTGTAGAATTATGTGTTTGCGGAAATATGCAACGATATCAACTACTATTTGGTTATATTTACCTCTGCGAAAATGGATCATCATAAATATAAAATGGCCATTGTATTTAATTATAATCCATTATTTTTCTGTAGCTTAGGTGTTCATAATAAAATACGAGTACTATTAGCACTTACAATTACAAACGTCATATTAATCACGAATGATGCCATACATCATATAAATATTTTCGTTGCGTCCTTACGTGAAAGGAAATGGACAGAAAAAAAAGTTCATTAATGGATAAATATATGTTATACGCACGACGGTCTACAATTGATTACAATGTTTACAGTTTGAGGTTTGTGATCTACTTCATAAGTGACTGTTCGTACACATTATCAGTACGTTCAATATGTCTATTCAAGTGTCATTAAGACTGTGTCCGAACCTAAGAATGCACTAGTGTATATAAGCATACTCCACTCGGCTCGATATGTGATACATTCCGATAGACATACTTATATGCATCCTTCACAGCAACTAGTTAGCTGATAAGATTCTGCACAAGTATTTTGATAGAAAATACTTACTGAATATGTGCTGGAACGGAGCATAGCTTAAGAATTATCAATCCATTAGAATCTGTAACTGGAAAGCACATGACAATGAAAGTGTTCCTATTAACCAATCATAGACTTTTTACAAGAAAAGAATGAATATATATATTTGGGTCAGTAAACGCAGTTATCGATAATGTATCATTAAAGCTGGTAACAACTAGAGGTAAATTTTCTCTTAACACTAATATTGGTATTAATATAAATTAAATGTCGGATATTGATACAACGTTTTCACTCATTCATGCCTTGCCTTGTAAAAGCATAGGCAGTGTTCTCACTGCTCTGCATATTAACAATAAATTCAATGTCACGCCCGGTTTATAACAAATCACGATGAAAACTGGTTATATTTATGCCGGCTCCTCTAGATCATTAAATGTTAGAGAGTATACATTATTAAGAATGTTGCTCAGTGGCGTTTCTCAAAAGGTAATGCCTCCATTCCACTCTTTATAAAAACAAATACTAGGAATAACAATTATGAACTGAATACAAATCGATTGTCAAATTAGTAACTTATGGGCTGTAATGACGCGAGACGTACATACATGTACATACGTGTACGTGCGTATTTCATTTCCCGAGACATGTAAAATATTTACGTACGTAGAGGAATGCGAACGCTGTATGAGCATGCATCTCATTAAGCAGAAAACCTTTTGCACACTGCGGGAAAATGACATTAATGATCACGTATAAGGCTCAACTCTAACAGATGTTTGTTTCAAAGTAACAATACGACTGTCGTCCATGTAAGATCCACGTTTACAATAATAATGTGCATTAGTGGATATTGTCTGAAAAGTTGGCAGCTGTGTGTTTATATTTGCACGAGTGTAACACAGCACACCACTGTAAATTCTACACTGAAATCTCGGACTCATAACAATGTGAAAATCGTTGACACTGCAGTGTTTATCAGTAATATTAACACTAACAAACGTACATTACAAAATATAACTATTTCTGCACTAAACATCGGTTGAATGCAATGACTCGGTGCCAATCACTAATAGTCAACAAGCTAAGGCCGTGTCCGAAAGGACAAATTCGTTATTTTGTAATTTTTTCATTTAGTAGGTTTCAATCCGGATGTTGTCGACAGTCACTTGTTTAGCACTCGCGGCAACACATTCTTAAATTGACATTGAAAATTCGTTTTATATAAATTGCGCTTGCGTTCTCAATGTCAAAACCAATATGGCGCTGATTTGGCCACTTTGTATTTTTGTTAAAATCCTCTATATACAAGATACGAAATATCAATTTACCAAATACATCACAATGTTTGCATAAAATATCGAGTCACATGATCATTTTGTCAACACAATCTGGCATTTCGGACACGGCCTACGTTTACAATACAAAACCTAATTCATTTAGAATCATGTAGTAGGTCCGGTTTTACTTCAAACGGCGCAACTTACGCTGCATTACGGTGTACAGGTGTGTACAAAAAGCAGTCGAATCAATACATTTCTCTGTTCACAGTGTACAGTTGTTACCAAGAATGAGAGAAAGATTATTAAATATATTGACTTTGTCACAAGTTTATAGTGCATTCTGGAATGTTTGTCGTCTCCTAGCCTACAAATAGATAATGACAACGATTTACGAACAATATGTACAAATTGGAATGATTTGTGAGAGTAGGGCATTTTTGTGTGTTAACATAATTATAATTTATTTTTCCTAAAGTAGTCATGTTCTGTGTTCCGCAAGTTTTGTTGAATGAATTAATACTTTTTGTTTTGTTAACAACCACTCATATAGTTTGCACGATTATAGGCCTACTATACTAACGAAATATTTTTTATGATATGTACGATCATCATCATAACAAGGACTGTTGATTCATACAGCAAGTGTAGATTCGATTCGTTTATCGTGGGTATTTTCACCTTTTTACTACCATTCCCCTACCACTTAACAATGTGAATTGTAAAATATTGGTATAATACTAGATGTATGTAGTGTATCATATTTTCGAAACATTTTTTCTTCCGATATTTAAAAAGGATTTAAAAAGTTTTTGATGTCTAAATTCTGCGAGAGGCGTGAGTCGTTTAAGCCGTACTTACGCCATGCCCAATATCTGCTACTTCCTGTTATACTCATGGGCACAACAGAAGGCATACAAGTTTCTATAGCAGAAGGGTATGCATCCGTTCATACCTACACCGTCGAGTATTTTTCTTACTACATCCAATGAACAACATGCTGCATGCTCAATGATATTGGCATCAACCATTCAAAACAAAGAGCTGCCAAAAAATTCCACAGATCAGATTAGCCACATGGAAACCCTCAGATTACTGGGCATCGATGGTTTGCTTTTTATACTGCCGGTCATGAGTATTACTCATACGCTACGTGTCCATGATCGTAGACACAGTATTTGAATGGAGCATGGTGAATATGTTTTTTTTACAGTTTACACTAATCTAAATCAAACTACTATTATTGTATTCAAAATTATACTTATAGTGGTTTCCAACTGATTACTGCACTTGGCTGTACAATATGCAGAGTTCCCTAAAAAGTTGTACTCATACAAGCAAAATTGTCAGAAATGTACGATTTTAAATGCATATGAAAGAATAAAGCATACTGTTACACGCTCGCTGATTACATCGCTCCTCTTGGCTACCTCGCGTGGACGAGCGAAGGAGAAGGATAAGTGGTTACATAAGAAGCGGGCGGCGGTTACAAAGGCCAGCTGGCACCTGCCACCGCGATAAGCATTTTGCAACACACGCGCTCCTGACCTTGGATGGATTGTATTTATGCTGTTATCTGAAAGATTTTTCTGGTTCATTGGCTTTGCCTCTCTTAGCGTAACTCTGGTTGCGGGGAACCTTCCAGATTAGGGCGACTAAAACTATGGAATGGTTCATGAAAGCAGTATATTTACACGATTTTCTATATAAGTCGTTTTCAAAAGAGTTTATGGGAATTTTTGGCTCCACAAGACGTAAATAATTATTTTCAACACCATTTTACGTTGTTAGATTTTCACTGCATTTATTATTCTCGGAGCACTGCTGAAAAAAATTAAAGGAATATTTTCCCTTATCTTCAATCAGATCGCCTAGAATAACGAACGCAGGGAATTTTTAACTATGTAATAAGATGTTCAAAATTATTATTTAAGTCTTGTTGAACCAAAAAATTTCGAAAAATCCCCTGTAAAACAAATTGTGACAAAAATTGTATAAATACACGATTTTCGTGCACCATTGCCCTTAAGTGCGGCGAGCCTCTGAGCCAAGAGTTTCTGAGAGCTGAGAGTTTGGAGGATTGTGCGAACCTAAGCGAAGGGTGTACGAACATTTGGCGAAACGACGAGCCAGTAGAGCGTCGAGCAGTAGAGAAAGGGGACCAGCCGGAGCGGAATCAGTGGACATAGAGAGTCGACATCCCGTGGCGCAGTCGGGGTTCGAGTCCTGGGTAAAGCATGGGTGTTAAAGTTAGGTTATAAGTTATTTTGCAAGCCATCCTCTGATAAGCCTTCGGCCAGAACACTAGGAAACGTTAGTAAGCCCTTTCAAATCCAAAGTGGACGGCGAACATCGATGCATTGAAGAGAGATACTGGCAGTCGTAACTACTCAGATGGAAGCGTGAAGGTAAAACTTTTCGAATTATGGCGACAGACAGACTGAACACGTGTTAGTAACGAGTGTGAATTAATTGATTACAATCAATACAAAGACATTCAGAAGGACTGATATTAGAATTGAGATAGGTATAAAATGGTGAACTCACTGAGAATAATAATAATAATTGTGGATATATATTTTTTTTAATGGTGTAAATAATAGCTGCGTGAATCAGTTAAAATATAATTTAGTTCTTTAGTTTTTATCAAGACTTTCATCCCTCACGAAATCGAGCACGTACTTTTGGAGTCTTGTAACAATACATTTTGTAACATTTGAAAAAAAAAGTGTTAAAATTCACTTATTTAAAAGTTTATAAATGTCTATTTTTAATCAAAATAAGCGTATTCTCATTCTGTGTACTTCAAGATGAAAAGTTTCCAAACCCATCGCCGCCTTCGTCAAGACTGCTGCCATAGCTAATATGATTTTATCAATTAAAAATAATCACTTTTGTTTAAATATTTTTATATTAATTTTACTTCCGTTTTTGAAATGTAATAATTATTGAATTTTTTCGCGTTCCTTCAAATTCTTACTATTTTAATTCAGAGTTATTATTATTACAAGCTTGCTTGGCAATAGTTTTTTTTTTTTGCAACGTGTGCTTTCTGACGTATTCGAAATGTAGTTACAATTAAATACTTAATAAAAAAAACATAACAATTTTTATAAAATAATTTTAATAAGTAAATTTTGGGAAATTATTTTACAGGGTTACAAAATATACGCCTTCTTTTTCTTCTGCTTCTTCTTCCACATTCCACATAAACTGTACTTTTATGACATTGGTAGTAGTGTGAGTACTACTATTTGGTGAGTTCTGCATTTTTCACATACGGGCACAGTGCATGCCGCTTTGCTTCTACCGTCAACCAACTTAAAATATGGTCCATTCACGGCCACTCCCGACATTTCAGAAACCCGGCTAATGTTCTACTTCCAGGATATTCTTCCTCCTCATGCCAGCAAAGCGTAGCCGAGTGTAGAAAATTACTCCAAAGGGACAGGGCACCACATTCGTGCGCACTCAATAATATTTTGCATACGAACTATTTATTACTACGCATGACCTGCATACCTATTATCTCCTTGTTTTATTCATATTAAAGGCTGTTTACGATAAAGTGAGCACTTTTGAAATTAACTTTATAAAAAAATCACTGCTCCTGGCTGTATATATTTTAATAGTCGCTCTGAGTGACATACGTCCAGTATAGTTGGTAATAATGGATGGAAAGTAGTTTCGTATATAAATGTCGAATAAAAAGTGTGAGGTAATCATTTGTGATGACATAAATTATTTTTTTTTTCGCCTACTGTTTTCTTTAATGCACCGAAGTGTAAAAATGAGTTGATTTGTGAAATATTAACTTTTCTAATAATTTCGCAGTTTCACTTGACCGACGAATGAACAAAGCGATGAGGCCCATGACAAGGTTAATCATACATAAGGCGGCAGAATTCACAACGCGGATACAAGCAGATCTTAAGCAGGGCTTTCAAAAGTGCTCACTTGACCGTGTATAGCATATAATGATAAATTGCATGTTATAATTGGTATATTAAATATAAGTTAAAGTTCAATTTCTCCAAAAACAAATAATTAAATACCAACGCAAGTATAAAATGCTTGTGATACACGACATGGGAAACCACCGAGCACCTCGTACATGGGGCGATTTTTCAAAGGTTTCATTCAGAAAGTGTGAAGAATCCTCGAACATAGTAGAGCATGAGTGTCAATGGAAGGTTTACACAAGGGCATGCACGGCAGCTATTGCCTCGACTGTTCTCAGGCACTCGTACCCGGATCCAGGACCTTCGCGGTACGAGAGCACTGCGCTAGACATATACACGCTCGCGACGGCCCTTGTAAGCATTTCCCTGATCACCTCCAGGAAAACAACTATGCATGTTTTAAGGTGGAGATACACCATCCATCATTGACGTGAATACGTCTGTGAATTTGCAACCATAATGGGAGGCAATCCAGAAAATCCGATGATAACAAAATCTGGGGGTAGAGTTTGGCGTTGCAGCTCCGGATCTTTCGTCTACATTCAAAATTAAATTACACCACTCGATCACCAAAGGATCAACGAATATGTTACCTTGAGTAAGGACTACGAAGCATCGGTTGGGTTGTGGGGGAGGGGGCATTTTGAGTTCGTTTCGCCGCGTCTCATAACTTCCGCGTAGTATGTATAACTTTTGACTAGGATAAGCTACGACGCTCGTTTAGGTTTCAATCGACAGCTCTCATCAAGATCAATCGATTTCGTGTATAAAAAACATTTGTGTGGCGTGGTTAGGGTGAAATTGTATGCGTTTACTGTAAAAAAAATTAAGGAATCTTAACATAATGTCGGCCTATACTCGTCAAATAGCCAAGTCGAAATACAGAAATCGTATACGGTTGGAAAGATCATCTCAAAATATATCCAGCGATATCCATAAAACCCCATACGATCGAGTGAAGCAGTGCAGCGAACGTAAAATAAACATCAAGGCGTCCGAGCGCGTCAACGTAGACGTATTCATGCAAAACAAACGGCCGTGTCCCCAACATAGCCATACATGTTTTTTTTTCCGTAATCAAATCTTGACTTGGTATAAAAACTATTTAAAAATAAATTTTTAAGTTAGTACTGTTTCAATTACAAAAATAATAATAATGAGGGAATCTTCGATTACGCTCATGTATGTGAAGCAAGTAACGGGAGAAATGAAGTAGAATCTCGAAATAACTGTTAAGATGTCCCCTATGCCTTCACCATCTTTCTTTCTAAATATTAAAGTTGGAAATTTTGTTATGCAGAAATGTATGAAAATGTAAGGTGGTGGGGATATATCTATCCGTCTTAAAAATGCACAGTAGATGAAATTATGTTGGGCTTCCTGCCTTGTCGTTTTTTTTTTCTTGAAAGAGACGTCTACCAGTTCAGAAATCGTGGCTGATTTGATGTGTCAGCTGTTAAGTTATTCCTCGTAAAAACGTAAATCTCCTTCAATCGACCCTACATTTTCAGATGGTCCATGTGGTTACAAGGTAGCACATAGAAAGGACATGAGTTGAAGTGTTCTGTGGTTTGATATGTTGCTATAAACCTGAGTAGTGTAACATGGAAGCCGTCCCCAGTTCTTTTAGTTGGCACTAAGCGGGGAAGTTATAAAAAGCAGTAATGCACGAACATGTTTATTTGAATACTGCAGAATCATGTTTATAGATTGTGTTTATAGGGGACTCAAGAGCATGTAGCGAAGTTCATTTTACTCATAATCATAATTACAAGAACATGAATTTTGTAACTATAAAATTTACCGTTGATGCAAATACATACAGAAGAAGTTATCTTCCGCCCCGTAGACTATGCACTGGCAACGTATGTGAGAATATGTAGTAGTGTTTATTACGCTTAGAGATGACAGAGCTTTTAAAACTAAAAAAAAAAAAAAAAAAAAAAAAAAAAATTAAGTTCATTAGATTTCCTGTTCACGTTTGGCAATTGATTTGCTTACGATAAATACGAGCGATTTTTTTGGCCTCTTATATTTAATCTGTGCATCCAAACATGGAACCCGGATACTTATCAGAATACGATAAAATACAGCTCGCCCCAGCGTTACTGCTTTTACAGTAATTGTAACAAGAATAATTACCAACATTGAAAATACGACAGCATGCACGTTAAGTTTATCGGGAGAAACGATAAACAAAACCGGAAGAACCGCTACAACTGGAGAACAGCACGGCAGATGTGAAAGAACTATAAGTAATATCAACGCAGTGTACATGCACAGATTCCTAGCTGGATAACCTCTACAAGAGTAGAAATACACTTTTTACAAGTGATGTGATTAAATCTAGCAGACTAATATGAGAGGTACGACAGTATATTGGGTTAGATTTGTATAAGAATATTCAGATTCCATGCCATGGCAATTCAAATCATTGTCTTTCAACAATGTTTAAGTACTAAGTGAAACCTAGAATACAACAAAATAACTATGGCTTGCCATGTTTGTATAACCAGAGCTCTAACACAAAATACTATTCTATGAATAAAGCACTTAAAGCAGCTTTGAAAGGTAGGTTCCTCGGGAACCAAACTGGAAAATTTGATAAGCATCGAGCACACAAAAATACGTAAAACATGTTTAGAATTGTTTTCTTTAGCACGCACGCAGACACGCAGATATGAAGATCTACTTTTTACACAACTGTAGAGAGACACACAAAAAAAATAAAGGCTGTTCACGATAAAGTGAGCACTTTTGAAATGAACATTCGAAAAAAACCACTGCCCCTGCCTGCATATATTTTAATAGGTGCACTGAGTGACATTCGCCCAGTAAAGTTGGTAACGATGGATGGAAAGCAGTTCCATATCTTAATGTCGAATTAAAAGTGTTAGATGGCCATTTGCGATAACTCGAATAATTTCTTTAACTTTCTGTATTTTCTATGCACTTAGAGTAAAAATGAGCAGATATGTAAAATATTTACTTTCCTAATAATTAAACACTTCCTCTTGACAGGTGCATGAATAAAGTCATGAGGCCCATGGCAATTTTAATTGTACATAAGACGGAAGATTACACAACGTGCATATAAGCAGGGCTTTCAAAAGTGTCCATTTGACCGTGAACAGCCATAAGACAAAAATTGTTAATCCGTATCCCAGAAACTAATTATCTACTGCGGTGCTGTTATAAAATGGCGCACGAAAGACGACTTCGAAAAATTTAATGAATATATGCTCAAGATAAAAAAAAAATATGGCTTTTAATATTGAACGCTGGACCTCAAGATGGAGCAGCTGGCCAACGCACGACGAACGAAAAATAACTGTGTTTTGCGCAGTATGGCTGTGCAGAGAATATAAAGAAAGACGTGATTGTGTTATTACAGTGGGCTCAGAGTTATTAGGTTACCAACTCGGTGCTCAGAAATGTCTGTGCCGTGGTGACGTCTGAGCAAGAATTACCACCAGTCTGGCCTCCTCGACATATGAGCGTAATTACGGCTACAGTACAACGACCACCAGAGAAACTGGGCGCAAAACTGCCTACCGTTTACTGAAAGTACTAAGTTATAATTTACTTACGGGGTCTCCACCCACACATTTGAAATCAATTTTTGAAAGTTCACGCCATGTATAAAATTTCTGCATGTTCCCGAAAAAAGTCATAAGCGTTTTGTACTTCCGTTAACACTGACGTATCTTTATTTTTGTAGTAATTTAAATTTTCAATTACATCTTTTATATAAATATTTGCTTACTATCCTATTTGAATTAATATCAGGGTTTAAAACGGCATGTATATATTGACCAATAAGAAACAGTTTTTCTGTAAAAACATTATTAATTTGAATTTTTCAAACTTTATTATTAAATAAAATATTTTTATGGACATATTTAGGTTTTCAATAATGTAGAGTTTGAAACTCATTTTATTGTTATCTTTCTTCCACATAAGTTTAAAGTTAGAGGAAGGACACGTTGTGAAGAGCCAGACATTAGACTTTCAGCAGGGTTGTTGGAAGTAACGACATATATATACTAAGGACAGATTCATTAGTACTTGGGATCAATTGACATAAACATGACACATACACAGTTCAACATCCGAACACAGACATGATATCACAGAAGCATAAAACGGCATTGCTATAATGATTATAAAACTTGCAACCATTATATCTTGAGGCTCCGATGTGCTAAACACTCATTCTGGTGCCAAACGAAAGATATCTTTTAGATCTGTCGATGTATGCAAGAAAAGTCAAGCATCCATTCCGTTCCCCGTATCCCAAAGAAAATATTACCAACAAATGCATTCTTATTCCCGTAACAACTCCAGTAGTGTATTCGACCGTCATAACCCGACTTTAAAGTTTGATTCGATCTCTAGCAATATGCCTGGCACTCGTGTTGACATAGTAAATATATATATATATATATATATATATATCTGTTCTGCGCCTCCAACGTAGTACTCAATAAGGCTAATTTTTACGGCTCATCATTTTATTTATAAAAAAAAACTTAAATAATTTTTACATTCTCTCTTTATACTCTGTTCACGGTAAAGTGAGCACTTGTGAAGCACTGGGTACTTTTTTCCTTTCAGCGATTTTTTATCCTTTAACGACCTTTTAAAATAAATATGGTCATGGAAGTAATAAACACTGCATGTTTATTCCACCACACTCTGAAGTTAACGTCTAGTGGAAGAATAAAATAAATTCATTGACTATTATTCCAAATTAGAGAGCTTTCAATAGTGCTCACTTTACCGTGAATAGCCTATACTTGTTACATTCATGTATAAAGCATAGCTATTAAATTTTTAGCCTGTTAACCCATTCCATTAAATTGTCGCACTGTAATGACAATTCTCGTATTCTTGTTCTCCCCATTCTAAAGTGACGTAAATGTTTTATTGCGTTACTTGTACTATAGTTTTGAATATTTAAAAAATATATATGTATATCATCTTCGTGACTGTCGGAAAACTAAATACAAAAGCCTGATTTTTCTAGATATTTTGAGATCGCTGTCCATTTATAGTTATAACACAACTTTCCTTATGCGGTATAACAGAATCTTGAAGCCATTATTTGTAGTTCATCTATGGCAACGTGATATACGTCTAAATACTTGACAGTCTATGTGTAACAGTATGACGAACATTATAAAAAAGTTATATATGCATTTCAATTGCCTACATTGTAAAGTAGAGCTTAAGTAAGAATTACTGAGTACTTGAGGAGAGTGTAATCCTTATTTGCCAATGATCACGTTGTGAAATGGAAATTCATCTCATGGAAAATCGTTATTACATTGAATTCCGCAAACCATTTACCAAGAAAGCAAAAGCAATAATGGAATTTGTGACACGCACACAAGTATTTATTCTAATTAGGGATTTTAGAGTTTTTTTATCCTAAAGTCACTTAAGGGGGTAGTATCCATTACATATTCTATTTTTCTTACAAATATTCGTAGCGAAAATCTACAACCAGACATAAAAAATCAAAGCCAGACATGACATACAGGACTGCTTAAAGAATTTTTTTAATTTTTTGGGTTTTAATTATACCAGTATTTTCTCATGTGGGACTGAATAATTAAATTATTAGGTAGTATTTTACTACGGTTACATATGTTAAACTGATAATGTAAGAAAATTAAGTAGTATTTTGAAATAACTTTTAAGATATCCTCTATACCCTGACCAGCTTGATTTTTAAATACTGGCTCCGAAAATTAAGTTATAGACGGAAAGAGGTAAATCCAAGAAAGTAAGGATAATTCCCCCTTAAGCAATGCCTGGCCTTCGTGAGTGGCGAAGTTGGATGCAGACCTCACACGCGGACCCAGCAGACAAAGAACAAGACATGCAGTTATTTGTTCTCGTGATACGCCTGTACGCCTCGCACCGCTCCTACACGCACCTTTTTATTCGCGTCTGAGGCCGAGGAGCGCGAGGGCGATAAGGTCGACATCGCCACGTGCATTACGTGCGCAATCGCCACTGAGGACAAGACTCTTAACTGGCGTGCAGTGTTCTCGTCACACTGCGTGTAAAGGATGTTCACGTTAAAGCGAGCACTTTTGAAACCAACCTCAGAAAAAAGTCGCTGCTGCTGGCAGTATATATTTTAACGGGCGCACTGAGTGATATGCGACCAGTGAAGTTGGTAACGATGGAGGGAAAGTCGAATAAAATTGTTAAGTAATAATTTGCGATAACTTAAAGTATTTATTTTGATTTCCGTTTATTTATTACATCAAGGTGTTTTTTTTTTTTTATTTAGCAGATTTGTAAAATATATACTTTTCTAATAACTTCACCGTTTCACTTGCCCGACGCATGAATAAAGTGATGAGACCCATGGCATTGTTAGTTTTACATAAGGCGGAAGTATACATAACGAGCATACAAGTAGATTTTAAGCAGGCCTTTCAAAAGTGCTCATGTACAGCCTATACCTATAGGAGTTTCAGCGGTGACCCGATTATTTTGTTGACTGAAAGTCTGTAGGAAGATTGACCTCAAGGCCCTTGAGTAGATTCCTATGTATCTGACGTGTATATTATGAGCTACAGCGCTTTGAAAAAGCCAATTGTAGCCGATTCGGAGAACTCTAAAATAATGTTTCTAACGTGCGATGATATAATTAAGCACTGAACAGAGCTCGTCTGAAGTTCGTGTCCTTTTCGTAGAACAGCACGTTGAACGTATACATTTAATAGTGCCGTGAAAAATCGTGTATTTCAAACACACTGCATCGCAGTTCACGTACCAGGTAGACAGGCGACTTAAGGTCACCACCCCCCCCCCCCCTGCCGCCTTCGACACAAACCCAATAAGAGTCAAGCCAAACCTCCAGAGGGGCGTAATATATAAAAAAAAAATTAATAAACATGGTAGCATTGAATTTACATCAATAACACAAGAAGTAAATGTAAAGGGTTCAATTTTGTAGTACATGAAATAACAAGATGTTGAACAAAAAATAATAATCTATGCAATTTCCCCTAGAAAGACGCCTTATTCCGTGTAAAAGAAAGGGGTAGCATCCGAGATTTGTGATCGGCTGGTTTGTCGAGGTAGGTGCAGTGAGAAGATGAGGGCTGTCCTGTAGTTACTCGTCTGGCCACGGGGCAGCGGGTTAGACGTCGTGGAAGGTGTGGTGTACCCGGGCTCATGTCAGATCCATAGAATAAAGATGAGGGCTGTCCTGTAGTTACTCGTCTGGCCACGGGGCAGCGGGTTAGACGTCGTGGAAGGTGTGGTGTACCCGGGCTCATGTCGGGTCCATAGAATAAAGATGAGGGCTGTCCTGTAGTTACTCGTCTGGCCACGGGGTAGCGGGTTAGACGTCGTGGAAGGTGTGGTGTACCCGGGCTCATGTCAGATCCATAGACTAAAGATGAGGGCTGTCCTGTAGTTACTCCACTGGCCACGGGGCAGCGGGTTAGACGTCGTGGAAGGTGTGGTGTACCCGGGCTCATGTCGGGTCCATAGACTAAAGATGAGGGCTGTCCTGTAGTTACTACACTGGCCACGGGGCAGCGGGTTAGACGTCGTGGAAGGTGTGGTGTACCCGGGCTCATGTCAGGTCCATAGACTAAAGATGAGGTAGACCGCTTATTTGTCTTCTGCGCATGTAACCAACATTGACCTACCCTGAACGAACACAACTGTCAAAGTCGCATGGGCAACAGTGATGAACGTGTTTTTTTATCCCTCAATTTTCAAAAGACAAACACTTTTGTACGAATAAAATATTTCCCCCAATTTTAATTCAATCTAACTGCTTTCCACATTGGTTGAATCCCTGTCACACTGTCACATTTTTCCGTCAACCTGCTTCCAATAAGTTTAGTCAAATAAAGTTGGGTAGTTATGACGTCATTGAAACGTCATAAACGCCGCCATATTTGTGTGAGAATGCTGTATGGCTTCAGTTTCCATCAAATATTTGAAGATTGGACCGGTTATAAAATGTATTTCATGTTTGGCTTTCTCAGCCAATCACAATCGTGCACGACAAAAATGGATGCCAAGAAACTTTATACTAACGAACAATTTCTGGAAACGAAATAGGTATTGAAGATAATTATTTATGTAGAAACTTAATGAGCATTAATGCTATTATAACTGAATATTGCACATAACAATACGAACTCAGAGACATTAAATTTCATTGTGCAGGAAACATTTCTGATTGATAAAATTCGAATTTAGTAAAGAAGCTAAAATAAATTACAACATTCCTTACATTTCTTCTTGTAATAGCCGCATGGTAGAACAAAGGCAATCTCTCATTATGGAAATAATTTTTAATTAATCATTAAAAATAGATTCTCCCAGAGAAAAAATTTGACAGCGCGACACATTTTCAAAACATACAAGATTATTTCATATTATTTGTTGGAGGGAAAAATCTCGATGGCCCTATTTTTGTCTTCAAATTTTACTGTCAAATTTATATGAAGACGAAAATTTGACAGTGTGACAGGGGCGTTAGAGGAAGTCCGCGTACATCTCAAAGCAATTGTTTACTAAACAGTTCGTAGGAAAGCATCTCAGTGTTGGGACACGGAGATCGGCTGAGCGCAGCCAGCGATATCGGCCCACCTCGTCTGTAGTCTATGGTCTGGACAGCTACGGGTTAATCTATCTCGATATCAACGGATTGATTTGTTGGGTTACGAACTGTGTTCGAGGCCGAGGACAGACGCACTGCGGTCATAGTTACATCTCGAAATTTTAGTTTATAAAATTACACCAAATGGTCAACGAACCGTATTCATTCGCACTCAGTGAAATAATATTATGCGTTTAGGCTGTTCACGGTAAAATGAGCACTTTTGAAAGCCCTGCTTAAGATCTACTTGTATGCACGTTGTAGTAATCTTCCGCCTTATGTGAAATTACACTGCCCTGGGGCTCATCACTTTATCCATGCGTCGGTCAAGTGAAACTGTGACATTATTAGAAAAGTATACATTTTATAAATATGCTAATTGTTACACACAGATGCATTAAAAAAAAGAGAAAGCGAGTTAAATCATTTAAATTATCATAAATGGTTACCTAACACTTTTTATTCGACGTTAAGATACAGAACTCCTTTCCATCTACCGTTACCAACTTTACCGGGCGCATGTCACTCAGTGCGCCCGTTGAAATATATGCAGGCATGGGCAGTAACTTTTTTCTAAGGTTGATTTCAAAAGTGTTCAAAAGTGTTTACTTCCCTCATATGATTCATATATTTTACAAATGAAATAATATAATTTATGCAAAAAATGTAAAGTTCTATTTAACCAACAAATAATGTGCATTTATAACAAAAGCATGAAACGCTTGTAATACATGGCACATTAGGAAACAACCAAACACGTCTAACGGAGGGTAATTTTTCAAATGTTTAATTTAAATAGTGTGAAAAAACCACGAAAAGACTATATAACCAGCCGCGAGATTTTGAATTCGGAAATTGTGCGAATCACGACGGAATAAGGCGTTGTTCTGGGGGGTGTCAACCTAGCCGGAGCATAAACTCGACTGGCAGACATTTAAATCATCTCCCGTATCTTGGTGAATATCAAGTACGAGGACAGGTACCCCGACGAGCGAGTGAGTGGAGATATGTGGGCGGTCGCTAAAAGCGAGGTCTTGAGAGCCGATGAGGGTGGAGTGAAGTGGGTATGGAGCACCGCTGGAATGAAAGAGCGAGGGAAATTGGAGATCCGCAAGTAATCCCGCCGACCAACATCATCTCCCGGCATGGTTCCCACATGCGAAAATGAGGGAGAGACCCCGCCGGGGATTGTGAAATATAGCTTATTTTTCATATAAATATGTAATATAGTGTGTAGGGAGCTGTGAAGACCACACACAAAGCCTCCTCGTTGCGATAGCCAATATGAGATATAATCATATTATATTCAAATATATATATGTGCTGTGTATGGTGTAGAATTAGCATACATGACAATGGGACAACACACATAGCACTTAAGTGACCAGGCTGCACAGCTGACTTGCAATAAATCAGTGGGAAAGGATGTGATCTCACCTAGGCTGCCTCTGTATAATTGCCCGGTGCAGTCCTGGGCCGGTAGGGGAACAAGTTTATTACCATCAGCACTCTCTGGAAACTAACATTTAATGAAGTACGTCAAAATAAGGCAGACAATTGACAACTCTACACATATGCAAGACACTGGGTAGGAAATAGGTTAACTTGGCACTACAGTAGAGAAAACGACAAAACAGATACGCCCCTTTGAATATATTTCATTTCTTTTACTTTTCATTTCCTTTTGCATTGTAATCGTTTAAATCAGAAATAATTAAAAACCCTGATGGCAATATGAGAAAAGCTATAAAGACAACACACTATCCTAACAACGCTAAAACTGGACATGCCTAGCCTACTTGAACCCTTTTTTTTTTCGGTTACGTGACATATCTTGCAAGAGTCTGAATATATTGGTTTCAAGATCAAATTAATTTTACTGTTCTCTGTAGTAAATATTACGTTAAAATAAATTGTGCTCTCACTAAACACTCTAGATCTGGTAGAAACTACTCTTATCACATGTTTTGCAGTGGGCGTATGTGTGCTGGAAATTTACGTACTTATAAAAGTCAAGATGGCGTCGCTTGTGTACTGATGCTAACGGACATCGAGCTGAATTAAACTGTAAATAAAATTAGGTCCAGGTGAAAATGTAAGATCTTTTTGTAGAACGTATCTTTTAGTCACCAAGCGGATTGAAGGTAGGATACTCTTGCAGGATTTGGAGTAGAAGTATTAAGGCGGAGATACGTGGAGCTCCGCTCTACACGTATGTAGACGGCGTGTTAAAACTATCTAGCTCCTGGCCACTTAACCTTGCGAATGGGCGATCATTGACACAAGCTCCATTTCTGGTTACAAGTTTACTTAAAAATTGGTTCAAGGGCACGTCTAAACATCCTAATCCTAAAACTAATTTCAAATACTACCTCCCCATCCTCTTCAGACGGGAAGTCCTGCCCTACGTATGACGTCGTTGGAGGCTGCTAGAGAAGAGAGCGTTAGTCTCTGCAATCTGACGCTTGCTTAAGGGGGCCTATAGCGCCAGCCAATCAACAATCAGGATTTAAACCTGAGGGGCCAATAGGGATCAAAACTATTCAAACCATCCACATGAACCACTTCTGACGACCTAAATGAAGAAAAGCTAAAGAATACGTGATCTCGGAACTGAGATATAATACAATAAAAAAATAGAAACACTTACAAAATTGAGATCACACCAAAAATAAATATTAATTATATAAAAATAAATACACAATGAAAAATTAACTAGCCTATCAAAATTATACATAAATATTATTGCCACCATACATCTAAGTTTTAAATATCTTACGTGTAAAGATAAATAAAATTAATAACAATAAATGAAATTTATATAAGTGACAATGTGTGAAAAATATTACCTTAACTCTTGTATGACAATATGTGTAGCAATAAGAACAGGAAAAATAATATAATTTAATTGTATGCATAAAAACCCTATTTTCATGGGTGTTACAATTGAACCCCGTTCGCTATTTGTGGGAGGCGAGCAGGCTAACCACTCAGGCACCGCGGCCCCTGTACACCGACGAGTAATGGTGAACATTGTCGTGGATGTTGCAAAGATTTAATCGAAGGGAAGTATACTTATCGAAATGTTTCACGCTTATGTTGTTTTAATAGTCACGAAAGTAATATACCTAAATATTTACTAAATATTCACAATTATATTACAAGCAGTGCATTAAAACATTTACGTCACGTTAAAATGGGGATAACAAGAATACAAAAATTGTCATAATCAGTGTGACAATTTAATGGAATGTGTCAACTGACCAATAATTTAATAGCTATGCTTTATACACCAATGTAACTTAAGTATAGGCTATTAATGGTAAAGTTAGCACTTTTGAAAGCCCTCTAATTTGGAATAATAGTCAGTAAATATTTTTTATTATAGAATTAGACGTTATTTTCAGAGTGCTATGGAATATGCATACTGTGTTTATTACTTCAACTGCAATATTTACTTAAAAAGGCAGTTAAAGGATAAAAAAAAAACGCTGAAAGAAAAAGTAAGTAGGGGTGCAAAAGTGCTCACTTTACCGTAAACAGCCTATAAAAGGGTACACAACAGAGAATTCCCAGTGGTTTAACACACAGAAAAAAAAAAAAACTCAATACTAGTTTAGCTTTTAGCTGTCATTCTAGGAAATGTTTTAATATTTTAAAATTAATTCTATTTTATATAATTATTGATAGATATATATATAGTATAATTATTATTTCATTATTGTGCGACATACATGTCCGTCGGCGAGGGCTGCAGGCTCCGCTCATTAATACGTGACCTAGCCGTGAATGACAAGTGGATTTTAATTCTTTTGTTACTCCACACAGTAAATAGTATATCGTCGTGTCAACAATATTAATATCTCTACAACACTTTATCTGTGAGCCGTCAGTAAATAGCAGTACTGTTAATGTTATACACTGTTAAGCTAATTAATGAAACATTAAATACTTAATGTAACAACCTTACTGACCTGCACTGTTAAAATTTTCCGTATATTTAAGGAAACTTTTACGTAGATGCAGAGTAAATATACGGAAACACAATCCGTAGCGACGAAAAACGGAGTTAAGTGCGTAAATAAAAAATACGGAAAGTTTTCGTATTTTCTATAACTTCCGGTTTCGGGCACGAACAATGACGAGTTTACGAGCAGCTTTATTC
Source organism: Dryococelus australis (assembly GCA_029891345.1). Classification (NCBI taxonomy): domain Eukaryota; kingdom Metazoa; phylum Arthropoda; class Insecta; order Phasmatodea; family Phasmatidae; genus Dryococelus; species Dryococelus australis. Next base: position 22,194,502 of record CM057004.1, read on the forward strand.
GCCACTGTAACCAGGAAATTATCGTTTCTGCGGCATTGAAGATTGTCCATGTCACTAAGATCTGTTCATTCAAAAATTAAAAAAGGTAGCATCAGGCATCTGTAACACTTAGCAACGCTTAAAATACACTAACTTTAATATAAACTAATGATGTTGCTTATCTGACTAATATAGAAATTCATATGTTACACAGTACTCGCCAGTGAGAGTTGTAGGTAAGTGGTTAGGGTCGAGAACTTGCAACTTTTTGACTCGGGTTCAAATCTTGCTTCAGTATATTATATTTTTAGTTTCTTAAATATTTTCTGTATATGCAGTAGAACACCCATGCAATGAAAATTAAAATAAAATAGATATTAAAAATTATTTAAACTAGAAGTTTTCCGGCACCGCTTCACTCTATCATATGGGGTTTTATAGGTATCACTGGATTGCTTTTGAAATGCTCATTTTAACGATATACGATTTCTGTATTTAAACTTGGCTTTTTGACGTGTATAGGCCGACATTGTGTTAAGTGTCCTTAATTTTTTACATTAACCTCATACAATTTCAACATGACAACGCCACTCAAATGTTTTTAAACGCACAATCGATTGATCTTGACGAGAGCTGTTGATTGAGACTAAGAGGGTGTTCATAGGTGTATGCCTCTGACTGTGGCTGTAGCTGGGTAGCTTGCATCATCCGCTGGGTTGTCTAGCGGTGTTCTACACGGGTGACGTACACGCCAGTGATAAGGTAACACAGGCATCGCACGCTTGCTATAGGTTGTTTGTAGGTGTTGTTGATGTTACAGACAAGTTGAGCGCGTATTTAATGAGCTGTTCGTATCCTGATTACAAATAATTCACCGAGCAATCATGTCTGTTTCGCGCTTCACACCAATGCAACATCTCCCAGCGTATGACACAACCTACCCCGCCACAATCACAGTAAAATTCATGCACCTATGGACACCCCCTTATATCTTACAAAGTGCTGGTAGGATTTCCAAAATAATCATGCCACTGTACTTTCCACTTAATAATATGTTAGGCTATTGGGAGAAATGAGTACATTCCCATTTAAAAAACAAAAAAAAAGGTATCTTTATTGCAGTAATTAATTACATCTCAGAACACACATAGACGGTGTCTCATGAGCCCCGTAGTGTCATTTACAAATTCGAAAACAAAATTTCTGTACCTTCAGCGGTTTGGAAGATATTTGGGATGAAAATTTCAGCTGAATAATATTTTATATACCTTAAAATTTTTTTTAAACCTACTTTGCGGGGTAAATAAAATATAAGAGACATAATTTGGCGTAGATAAAATCGTTTTCGTATACTTTTTCCATTGCCATAACAAAATGCTAATTTGCAGTGTGAAATAACAACATGCCTGAATTCTGTGAAATTTTTTCGTATTCGTCTTGTATCAACATATATGTGTAACTTTAAATAGGTCTTCAATATTTTGAAGGTTTGGATTCCTAAATTTGCTGCGGCGAACATAGGGTATTTTATACGCAAAAAGAATTTGTATCTTTAGTGAATGGTAATCACAAAATGTTATGCGCGACTGAGGCAAGCACAATGTTCGAGTGAAGAGCTTTGTGGATATTCTGATGGTGCTCTCGAATTCCAAGTAGATTCGTATATCGCAGGAGATAACTTAGAAATGTTTCAAGGATATTCGAGAGCTGAAATGTACATGTTCACATATTTTCCATGAAATATTTCAATACTGTATATATTTTTCAGTGATAATTACTGTACTACAAAATAAATAATTTGTAGGCTTTGGAATAAATGCATATTTGTAACACAAGATATGGGATACTCTCAGAGTAGCATTTATTTAACTATCTGTGTCATTATTCTTTAATAATCACACTCTATGGAGCGGTAATCAGGGCAGCATACTAAATCTCCTAGAAGATAAACGTCATGGGAGGCGTCCTGAGGCAAGTTAAACCAAGACGCCTCTATCTTTCGATCTCGGAATACTGTGTTGCTAGATCTATAAGCATTACGCAACGAGCAGGAGGAAACTTTATCGCAGGAGGAAACTTTTTCTTGAAATGAAATTTATTCCGTTGTACTTCTTGACAGATTTACAGCATAACACGTTCTATTACTGTGCAACCCGCCACTGAAGATTATGGTATATGTGCTCGCCGTAACACGAAAAGTAATATAATACTTACGACAGCATTGTACGTGAATAATTTATTTCTGGTCATACTTACGTCGAAGTGATAATTTAAGTCTCTCTTTGCATAATAACAATCGATTTGGCTTTACCAGCAGAAAGTAAAGCAAACTTATTTCTTTACGAACGGTAGATTAGTCCTGTAGAATACGATATCCAATGATTTTAAAATTGTTTAGAGGTTTTTATTGCACAGACAGCTGCGAACATTAAAACGTTTTGCTTCTTCAGAACTATTCACCTGATTGGAAATGGCTATTCGCATACCGAAAGTAAACTCGAAAAAGGAAAGTGCTTGACTGTTAACATAAATTCATTTTCTTCAGATAATAGTTAATAAAACCGTTCAGTTTTTTAATACCTAATAGAGATGAAATTGTATCATTAAACTTTCGAATAATATGTTTATGTTTTAATTAGATAGAATGAAACATAAAACCAGAACGTGTGAAAAACATATATTATTAATTCAGATCACGGTTTAATGTATGTGGTATAACAACAGTGCATTTGACATCAATATAAAGTTACTGGGTATACAGTATATTTTTGAATGCCTATTTACACAACACGCACACTAATACGGTTTCCGTAAATGGTTTATAACTATCCATAGCTATTTTTAAAAAAAATGTAAACCACCGCATAACGAAATTTAATAACTATCTCATTTACAGCTTTACGCATTTTAAAATTTACGTTTCCGGTATATTATCGTAAATTTGCGAGGAAAACAGAAAAAAATGGTTAACGATGAAATTGGGAAAAAAAATAAAAAATCTGGTTCATTCCATATTACACTCTATGAGACGTTCCAAATTATATACTAATCTCTGCAAAATCTATTAACAGTACAGTAATTAGTGACACGCTATTATTTACTGTTATTTGTCAGTAAGTTATGTCATTCGTTTAAACAAACTTAAAATACTAAATTTGCTGGTTGCAAAAGTAATAACAAAATTAACTTCTTTATATGCCACCAAAGTGCAAAATTTGTTCTGTGTAGTAGCAACCAAACACAAGAGAATGCAAAATACACAATTTTCTGTTTATTTTCATTTACGTCACAAAACTATGTATTGTTATGTTTACGGATATAATGATTTCAGAAATAAACCCAACCAAATCGTTTTGTCAGGCATTTCAGTACTCTATGGTCCACAGAATTTAAAAAAAAAATTACGGCGTTTTCCAGTCAAAATTAATGTGAGGCTACTCTTTAAAGTCCCCTTTAATGAAATATATTTTTCCAACTTCAAAATTATAAAATGACACGATTAATATTGTATTGCATTTGTGATAACATTACAATGGCTTTGTACTATATAACAATATTTTTCTATCAACCTGGTGATCAATGCCATCACTTAATCGTAGGTACAATTTTAACTGAGTGAAATGTTCATGATTTAATATTTACTTCATCATGGAATATATATATATATATATAATATCATTATAAAGTTAGTTGAAAACCATCCTACGATACCGAGTATAACTTTCATCCTGGATGTGTAAACATATAGTACATATTTACACGGTACGCAAAATAAAGAACTTTCTTCTTTCTTAGAAATCACAAAATAATTGAAACTGCTCCATAGCCTGCAGAAGCTATTGGAGTTAATGTGGAAGCCACACGAGTTATTCTAGATACTCAACATGTGAAGATTTCGATTATTCTTTGGGCAGTAAGAATATTCACACAATTTATAAGAACACCTTAAAATATTTAAAATTATCACCTGCAACATACAGCAGCATTTCGGCACTTCAAAAACACGAGAAAATTAAATCAAGTGGGCTTCACATAGCAGTAACTTTTCACTAAACTGCATGTGGAAATCTGATAATAAATCGATATTGTCTTGCTTCAATCTCATTATAATAAATTTCATGGCTCGCTTCGAGCGTTTTTAGCCGAATTGAGTTGAGTACAGGCCTACAAAGTTAAACAGACCCTCCATTATTCAAATTTTCAAGTGCTGTGAAAACGAGATCTGTGTTGCAGGGTACAGAAGGTTTTTCAAAACTCTCTTGGTCAAATATAAATGCGAAATAGCCTTGTGGTGCCTGTAGCGATCTGCGTACTAAAGTCATGAGAGATTTTTCTGCGTAAAACCAAACCCATTACAAATGTTATGATTTACATATTTATAGTTTATTTATTGTACATTTACCTTTTCTAAAATTTTAAAAACTTTTATTAACCTTTATTCACATTTCCATAAAATTAAATATTTGTAATGGCAGAATGCGTATATTGCATATTTATCACACACTCACTGCAAGTGTAATATTTTTTTTGTGATATGTATACTTTTTTCCTTTGTCATCTAGGCGCTGAGAGCACGGACAACATAAGAATAAAAGTGATTCGAGAAAAATGCGCGTAAAGAGTTTCCAATCAGTAACTTGTAAATTTAGGCACAGACTAGATAGAATTGCAAGAGCGTGCATGGCATGCGGTGTTGTGGCTAAAGTATCTAGACGAGAAATGGGCCATAAAGAAAAAGAGTGGATTGTAATTGATTGTAAAGGGCTTATTAACGTCCCAAGGTGTTATGCCTGAAGGCTTATCAGAGGACGGATTAGGCGTACAAACGATATCATGGCCTAATTTAAACTAACACCCATGCCTTGCCTGGGATTCGAACCCAGATCCTCCTTTCACTTCATACTACTGGCGCACCAGCCGACCGCGCCACTGGAGGTCGGCGTAAAGAAAAAGAGGCACATTTTCTAATTACGGAGCGTATCATAACACACAAAACTATAAATGTTGCGCCAGTGGAAAGTAGCGTTGTGAAATAAAAGTGAATTGTGTTTCTATTATAAACTTTTCAAAATATTTTCAATTCCCTTTTACCTTTGTTAGTAGTCCACGAAGTAATACCTGCTCTGAATGAGAGGAACAAGTGAATAAATAATTACTAGCAGAATATAAAGCTAAAAAGAAAAATATACATAAACATAGAATAAGATAATTCACAGAACTAAAGAAATAAGGTGTTACCAAATTTGACAGCATGATACCTCTAGTACTGTCAGTGTGGGATTTTTTGGCTGCCAACAAATTCAACCACTGCCGATACTTCCCAGCGCAGACACATTTTACAGCAGGCTGTTGTGGTTTTATAACTTAACTTTGATGGTGTACTATCTTATGGAGAAGAAAGATTACATTGTGTTTTGTACTTTCCTGGAAATAGAATATGGCAGAGAGCCACACAAAGTTGCAACTTGACTCATATATTATCTGACATATTTGAAAGACAAGGTACCTTTTAAAAGTGGAAATGGTTCATTTGGTCAGCGACAGTGCCACTTTACAAAACAAAAAATTACAGGTTCAGGAGTTTTTCTTGCGGTTATTTGCGCGAAACATAAACGGAGAAGAATTTAACTTTTTTTTTCTCGCATTCTATTGGTAGAGTTATATGTCACCTGACTGTGTTTTTGGACTAGTAGGAAATTCTGAGTCATAAGGAAATATCATGTTGCAGCATGTGAAGTTTGATATGAGCGTGAGTCATTGGCAAGTGATGTACTACGTGTTGGTTATAAAATATCCCTTGAGAGATGTTCTTCCATTCCGCATATCACAACAACCAGTGCACATTTCGTTTCAAACAAAGGAAGCGACTTTTCTAAATATTATTATTAAACTGCTGTGATTATTATTCCAGAAAATGAAATTTCCATTTAGAAGGCAAGTGATGAACTTAAACTACTCAGCTTCATTGTGATACCAAAATATTACCATAGTTTCTATATCACAGTGTTACAGGCTACAAAATATTACCATAGTTTATATAACACAGTGTTCAAGCTACAAAATATTACCATAGTTTCTATAACACAGTGTTCAAGCTACAAAATATTACCATAGTTTCTATAACACAGTGTTACAAGCTACAAAATATTACCATAGTTTCTATAACACAGTGTTCATGCTACAAAATATTAACATAGTTTCTATAACACAGTGTTCAAACTACAAAATATTACCATAGTTTCTATAACACAGTGTTCAAGCTACAAAATGCAGTAATGCGAACCGCAGGAATCATAATGATAATTTACTCTAGGAAAATGAACCACCACAACACATCAAGACTCTGTTGTTATCATAACACAAAAATCAACAATTATTCTACAACATGAAGTATATATTGTATTGCAGTTTACTAATATGACAAACACATGTATGTATATACACATATTTGAATATATGTTTGTAATGTATACCTTTTTAGCATGTTTATTTTTATAGTCCGTTCGGTAAAATAAAGAAAATAATTTCTTACGTATGGCTCTAAAGTCTAACCTAAAAGTCATCCCTGTCTTATATGAGTAAGTCTTGACCCTAATAATATAGTTTACCTGAATTTACATTGGACCACATTTGGCTATGTATCTTTGTTTATTCCTAATAAATTCCCCCAAAACATGATCATTCCTTGGGCTGAGACAATTTTGAAATATATTTTGGTATTTACTCAGTATAATAAATCTTCGACTTACAAAATTTACAAAAACCGAATAATTAAACATGACAATTTCACAACGACACGTACAACTGTATTGTAAATGGGAGGCAACGAAAAAGTGTAATTTATCACGAGGTATGAATGACCATACCGAGTTATATATACATATATAAACACACACACACACTTCCATACAAGCACCGAGTGCATCAACTAAAAGTTGTCAGGCGCATTTTGCCTGGTGTTTATATGGATATTGGAATTATGTTTTTTATTTCAGTGTCAGTCCAAATAAAGATATGGCACCGGCTCCCTCATATAACATCCCGATTAGTGGCAGAATGTCCTTTTATCGGTCGTTGCAAGCTAAAATGATCGAATATTTAATGTTATTTGGCCAATCGGTATGGCTGACTCAAATAAGTGAACAGCGGTATTTGGTTCGAGAATAATAACGGAATGTGACCGTTTAAAAAAAAATCGAAAGGTTTTGTACATTATTTCAGGTAGCGGGTCAGAAGCACGTTGATGTGGCGTGCCAGGTGAGGACGACGTGTGGAGGACGTGTGCTGGTATCAGGAACAGAAACAAGTGCAGCCAATGTCGGCACAGGCCACGCTCTACATAAACTGGCTTCTGCACGTCGTTCTTCGATTGCAACGTACACACCACGTCGGGAGCAGCAGATATCCGAAATGTGGTAGAAGGACAAACAGGGAACTGAGGCGGTTTAACATTGTCGACATGCGAGACACGCTACAACAGCGCTCCTAGCGGCTTGTGCTGACGGATACCCGGGGAATTAAAATTTACGTGGCTCGGCATGCGCATATTTAAGTGCAATTGTCGTCTCGTGGTATTAAAACGTGTTGTTTTGCCGAATGTAATATAATAGTGGCTTATTCATATAACTATGCCGTATTTAAAAAAGTACTTAAAGCATAAATATGATCACTCGAAATAAGGACAATCAGTTGTAACAGAATCATGTTACTGGGCACAAACTTATATGTTACAAGTTACAAAGGACAAATTTTAATCGATTATAAGAAAGAGAATGGAATGCCAAACGTTATTTCATTTGCCAGATACATAACTGACTGCATTTATTCAATAAATTCTTGAGAATGGAGCTGTCAGCAAACTTAAATTTCTACAAAAAATCGGGAATGAACATAACCAAACATTTTTTAGGACAGCAGAATCTCCACAACTTATCTGTGGTTTGTTAACGCAAGATTAATTAGAAATAGCTCTACTACAGTTACTTAGTTAACATTGTGACTTTTATTAGCTCTATAAGCAGTAATATCTTATAGATATTAAGATTAACCTCGCAACATAAGTTGCCGAAATATTAACTTATTGCTTTTCGAAGCTATTATCATTAAATTAGCAACAAAATAAATTGTTCACAAATTTATATTCCTAACAGATATGGTTTTTGTTCTGCTTTCTTCTTTCGTAGAAGGTATATTTTGGTTGGAAATACATTTTCAAGAGTAAAACATTTTGGGGAAATAATTTTTTACGTGATTAAAATTTATACTGAAGCATTGTTTACGTTTTAAATTCCTGAGTTTACCACCAATATCAATAAACCAATATCTAGTACCTTGAATTTTATTTCAAAGTGCATATTTGTGTCTACAGAATGTCGTCATTAGGCGGTGGCCCATCCGTCGGACCGTCGAAAATAAAAGTTTGATATATATTTGACGGATAGGAATACGTTACCCTGCGATTCGTTGAAGATCATGAGCCTGCCAGACAGGTGAGATGGATGGTTGAGAGTCTGCCTTTACACATATAAATCAGTTTTTTGTTGTGCAGTTATGCCACAACTACACTGCCTCAAGTGAAACACAGGCAGCTATGGTTAACCCACTGGCAGCCATGCTTCAACCATAAGTAACAAACATTTGAAACCTCAGTCACTTCTTCATAATCTGATTGAACCAGTTATGAAATTTTGGGGGCTGTAACCAAAAATTATAAACAAAGGACTATTCTGTAGCTTGGTAATATCTAGTGCCTGTTCATCAACAAATCGTAAAGGATCTTTGCGATACAGAGCAACTCGGGATTTGACTTTTTTTTATTGAATTAGGCATAATCTAATTTGTAATTGTACTGAAGACACAGTTAAGTACAGAAGAGGCAAACGTATCACCTCCTCCTCCCACTCATTTCCCAATGGCAAATTACCACTTCATCATTTAGCATGTTTTTATAACTGATGGTAAACTGCTCACACCACGCCTTTTAAAATGTTTTATTCCTACGTATTTATGTAAAATTAACAGCAACATCCAAATATACCACACATAGTGAGACTGTGTTAAAAGTTACCATTTAGTACAACAGTATTTTAATATGTAGTAGTGTTCAATTCAGATGCTATTAATTCAAGTGTTCAGAAGTGATTGCGATTTGGTAATTTAGAATTTTAATAAGTTTCGTTCCACGGTAAAATGTCAAATACGTCAGTATTTTACTCGACTAATTCAAACACCACATATTGTGTGTTCATATAGTACATGCATGCATTTGAACACAACTTCCTACTTAAGGCATCCAGTTTCTTGGCTATTGTAGATAATCCATGGAGGAAGCAGCAACATTGACTGCAAAATTCTTACAGCTTTCAACAACACAATGGTACTCCTAAACCAAATATGAAAATGGATCATTGCCTCTGATATCAGGCTATTTAAGTGAAATTTGAAAGATTATAAATGAGATAACCATCCCCCTTTTTAAAAACTTTTAATAATGCAATTTATGCAGTACAACTGGCGCTAGGATGAAAATGCAATGGGTCAAAATATTTTATAGTACGTACTAACATATGTACTCAAACAATTAAGCCAATTTACTCCACCTAAGTTTTGAATGCATTAAGCACATTTAATTTTGTAATTCACTTTCAATAACAAAGCTTATTTCCATCATGAACAAGTCACTTCTAATAACCAACCTGAATACATGCTTTTTACAATACATTTCGCCACAGATTTCCATATGCTTTATGGCGAGAAGACTGGAAAACATGTTGCAGAATTCAAAAGCAGCTGAACTGAAAATAACTTACCTTGGTCATGATTTTAACATATTTTCTGTTCAAATTTAAGGACACCTTTTATTGTAATGCAATTTTCAAGTTCTTTCTCCAATACTGCGATTGCCACAAACAAAACTATGTAAATAGGCTAACTGGTCAAAATAAATGGTGCATATCACCATTATTCCCTTACCTGCATTGCAAAATGCGGCACAAAAATTCATTCAAAAACACCTCATTCTCATTTATGTTAATACCATAGGTATATGCACAAACTTAAAATATTGCGTACTTCAGGGAGTATAGAGGAAGTGAAATAGAAAAAAATCGTTTATTTATTTGTAAAAATGTGCAATAAATAGGCCTGCCACTGAAATGTAACGAAGACTCTCAGGAGTGAAAAATTATTGTTTGAAAGTTATGTACTCATTTTTGTAAACAATTGTGAGTAGAATGATAAGGTGCGGGGGGGGGGGGGGAATGTTGCTACTACTATATGATTGGTTTCGACGGTAACCCTCACTCGACAACTGGTTCACACTCTGCAATATATACACTGACTTACCAACTGTAGGCAACCTGACATCTCCACTACTGTAATTAAAGTGGTGTCAGTACATGGTGTTTAGCACACAGAATGAACTTTGATACACTGGCTGGAGAAGAATTATTCTCACCACCAAAAGTTGTACTCGGCATCTCTCCACTCATTCAAATGAAAATTACTTGCAAACTCAGTATGTAGAGAAATTAAAATATTGGCACAGTAAAACAATAATGATATGCAGACCTTTGGGAGTGTAAAGGGTAAGCGACTACCTGGAAAGGAAACTATTACAGTCCTCATTCAATCGTTCATTTAATAATTCTTAGAAAATATTAGGTAGTTGGTGCAAACATAACCCAAATAATGTAGAAATTAATATTCAAATGCATAGTTTCCCAAAGGTAAACAATAACATTCAAAAGTATGAAAATGCAATATAAATTACCAATGTAAACACTGTGACTTGGCATACCACACATCTTTTGTACAATAAACATGTATGATGGTCAACAAGGGACACCACTGCTTAGTACATGCATGTTCCTCAACAACAATTTTTATAAATTTGACCCCAGACTCCAGCCAGTTTAGTAACCAATATGTAAACATTGTACGAGTAATCACTGACATAGGCCTAAATATGAAAAAATATATATATTGAAGCAATTAATCAATTGTATCATTAACTCAACTTGCATTTCTGCACCCATTGCTTGCACCTACGAAATGACAAAACAGTATTTAAGTAAATTAAGGTATTGTGTGATCGGAATTTGCAATAAAACCACATTGACAATAATAAGACAATGGAAAAAGTAATCTACTACAGCTCGTATACTTACCGACTTGCATCCTTTGGAAATCTAACTAAAAAAGGACTTGCTGCAGTTTGCAACGTTGTAATTATTGCAGCCAAAACGGCACAAATCTTTCCTGCCATAATAAATAATTACTCAAGAGAGAAAATTCTAATTAAAACTCATCCTAAATACTCAAACTACCCATTAAATGCACAGCTTATCATCGTACGAACAGCACAAACCGCTAGGAGCGCAAGCATGGGTGTCTCTCGTTTTTTCGGCTACTTTACCAGATTGTTCTTCTACCATATCTGAGACATTCTTATGATTATCACTATGTGTTAAAAGTGTCATCACGTTGTATCCACTCTATTGGTTGTTACTGACATGGCTCGTATGGTTTTATGTGTTGTAGGGATATGCAATGGGGTTGGAAGAGAGACAAACAAAATGTTACTTCTTCGCCCCTATCAGCACTGGGCCATTCCGGGGTTTCTGGAGTATTAGGTCTTCTAATCAATTTTGCGGGTTCGGGACGAAATGACTCTAGAACATAGGAAGAGAGGCTTCTGCTCGGGTCCCGCCTCCCCTCCACCACTCAGGAACATTCTCATTTTTGCCTGCTCTCATCTGGTCTTCCTAGTTCTCCTGTGTTCGGTAGAGCACCTCAATACCTAGTGGATACCTGGGCATATAGTCCAGGCATTCACCACTGCCAGCACGAGTCCTACCTGACTCTGACCTCTGGGCTTCGCAAAAGAAACCAACGGGGAAATTGAGGTCAACCCGTGCTCCTACTACCTTTCTATCTAGGGTTTTCCACAATCAGGCGAACCCAAAAGTGTTCCCTCTAGTCTGAATTTCTTCATATTGAAATCCACCTTTAGAGACCCACTGACCATAAAGGAGCCGACCGGCCTGCTACCAGGCATCACCACCTCTATTGCCCATGATTCAAGCTTAGTCTGGGAGGCAGATACCCCTTTTAGAAAATCCTGGCATTGGGCACCCCCGGGGTTTGCCGCGTCTGCAGAATAAGTGGTACCATGCACTTGTGGCAATATACGGTAAGCGGTCCCCGAATGTATGCTCTAAGGTATCCAGAACGAGCAGGTAGACATCATTGTGCAGACATTTTTCGGGCAGTAGTAAAACCGACTCGCGGTAATGGCGATCTGCGCCCAACGAAACGCCACCGCAACCAGACGAGTTCGCAGTCCGTATATATAAAACCTTTGTGCTGGATTGGTGGCCACAAACCCACACACCAGCACACGGGTGATGTGGTGCTAGAGACTTACAACTCTCGCACCATGGTGTATCACATTTTAAAGGAAACGACCATTCACCCGTACCACAGACACGTGCACCAGAAGCTTTCGGAGGAGGACAAGGCCAATCGGCTCGCCTTCTGCGAAAGGGGATTACACCAGCTCGTACGATATTTAAAGAAAAGGCCTTGTTTACAGGCGAGTCACATTTTCACAGAACAGGTGTGCCAAACCGTAAAAAGAATAATTTCTGGGCATCCAGCAGCCATCACTGACTGCGTGAGCATGACAACCAACACCAATGGATTGTAAATTGTTAGAGTGGCATCATTGGAAAGCGGGTTGTTCGCCCCCACTTTTTTGAAGGAAGGCAGTATGGGATGTACACCGACTTGATTCGGAATGATCTGCCCACTCTGCTCGAGGATACCTACCTAAGGATGAGGCGATTCATGCCGATGAAACAGGATAGCGCACCCTGCCATTGCACTATGACTGCGTGACAAGTTGCCAAATACCTCTTTCCTAACAAAACAAGAGACCGAGGTATGGACTTTTGTGGCCAGCCAGGTCCCCCGATCTAACTGTCCTAGATTTTACTTTTGGAGAACAGTTTAAGGACATGGTCTACCTTTTTGCAACTCGGTTAAATCGCTTCCCTTACCCATGGCAGAAGGAAGTGCACTGTGTCAGCCTGCCGATAGCATTATATACACGCTTCATAAACCATCACCCGCATACGGAATGGGCTATGCGCTGCAGATGGCACTTGTAGCATGTGGTCATAGTAATATGATTCGACTGAGTATATATATGCATGTATATATGTATGTATGTATATATATATATATATATATATATATATATATATATATATATATAAACACACACACGCATGTGTCCAATCCCGGATGGTTTCTAATGTAGAGCTAATTTAATGATTACCTTCCATAGTGACAAGAATGCAACAGTTTAAAGTTTATTTTATAAAATCCCTCACTCCATTTTAATGCATTATTGTGCTCTCGTGAGAACAGTGTGTTACTTGTCGTAATACATCTACACAATACTTCAGGTGGGCGACAACTTCCATAACAAGAGCTAGCAGTTCATCATGTGCAGCAACTCCTCGTTTGTACACCTCACACTTCATGGGGCCGCGGTGGTGTTGTAGTTAGATTACTCGCCTCCCACCTAAGCAAACCAGGTTCTATTCCTGGCGAGGTCGCTCCCGGATTTTCACATGTGTGAATCATGCCAGACAATGCAGCTGATCGGTGGGTTTTCTCGGGGATCTCCCGTTTCCCCACGCACTTTCATTCCGGTGCCACTCCATATCCACCTCGTTTCTCACTCATCGGCTCTCAAGACCACGATGTTAAGAGCCGCCAAAATTTCTTCACTCATTCACTCTTCATTCAACCCCCAAAAAAGCCTATCGAAGTCAGGTCTCCAGATCGTGGTAACCACTTAAAAGGAACAACGACAAATCGATCGATTTGGAAACGTGTAGTCGAGATGTTGCTTTACAAATCTGGTAGAATGTGGTGGTGTCTCATTATGCTGAAAGTGCATAGTCATCCGTGTGGCTAAAGGAATGTCCTCTAATAGTTCCCGTTATACAACGCCACAAAAATTCAACTAACTCTATCTTGTCATATGTTGATCTAAAATAATGCTATCAATCAATGTGTCATTAATCATACCACGCCACACATTGATGGAAAAATGAACATGAAAATTTGTCTCCATAGCACCACATGGACTATCTCACAACCATCGCTGACTGATACGCAAATTGTTAACCCCTTCCTGGGTTGGTGTGGGTCAGTACGCCGTAATGTAGAAAGCACTTCAGAAAGCTTTGACAATGGTAATAAATTACAGAAATCTTATCAAAAAAGGTTGATAAGAGAAAACGCACACTTGCAGTTTTACGCGTATATCTGTATTTCTGCACAAATTTTTTTTTCTGTAATTGCGTGGATCATTCTTTAGACAATGCCGACATAACTGACTGTAGGATTTTGATGCATTAATAAGTAGGCTATTCGAATCAGAGATACTTTCCTAAACTGTTAAAATTTTCCGTATATTTACGGAAATTTTTTTACGAAAATGTACAGTAAATATACAGAAACACAATCCGTTAAGACGAAAAACGAAGTTAAGCGCGTACATACAGAACACGTCTTTCCTAAAACTTCGGGTTTCGGGCAAGAACAATGGCGAGTCTACTTGAAACTTTCTTTGCCACTGTAACCAGAAAATTATCGTTTCTGCAGCATTTAAGGTTATCCATGTCACTAAGACCTCTTCTTTCAAAAATTAAAAAGTAGCAATTGGCGTCTGTAACACTTAGCAACACTTAAAATACACTAACTTTAATAGAAACTAAAAAAGTTCCTTATATGACTATGATATAAATTCAAATGTTGTCAGAATAAAAAAGTGAGAGTTGTAGGTAAGTGGTCAGGTTTGTGACGTTGCAAACATTAGACTCGGGTTCAAATCTTAAGTATAAAATATTTTACCTTTTTTAAATATCATTATTATACACAGTAGAACAGCTACATAATGAAAATCAAAATAAAATAGATATAAATTATTTAAAATAGAAGTACAGAAAACTAACTAGGGAATTAACGGAGAGGTTCCGTTAATTTTACAGATAGTCAGTTTTTTTTAAAATCAATGTGTCCGTAATTATACGGAGAGTTCACGGACACCTCTGGATAAATTTTTACCAGCACTTTTCCGTAAAATGAAGGAAATTTTTTTAACAGTGTAGTAGCGTCCTGATCATGTCGATAATGCGGAGTGGCATGGACTCCGTACGGCACAGGAAGCAGTAAGGAGCCGTACTGATCAATGACCGCTGCACAGTCTCCCAAAATGTATACGGAGATATGTCGCAGCGTAACACATAATGCGCACATCCTCCTCGGTAGCATCACAGATGCATTCCGTAAGATGCTGTGATGACCTAGGGGGCGAAGGAAGCATCCTCAAGTCCGCGGAGTGTTCATCCAACCACTCGGTCACAATTCGGTAGTCTGAGCCCGTGCATGGTCTTGCTATGGCACATATCTCCTGAAGGGTGTTGTAGGTGCATAAATTGGTGTACATGATCTGCCGGCAGGTCCATGTATCATTCGTTGGCGAGGGACGATATACCAGAGGGGATCCATTTCATTCCACATGACCTGTCCCCATACGAGGTTATCCCCACCAGCCTGATATGTGGCCTAATGACACGAGGGATACATCTCTTCTTGTGCTTGGCGACGCTGCGAGTAGTATAAAAAGGGGCATTCTGGCACACCAGGCTGCAGGCTGTGGACTGGTGGAGCATAATTAACATAAATTCAGGCTGCTGGCTGTAGACGCCAGGAGCGCGAATTTCCTTTTTTTTTTTTTTTTTTTTTTTTCCCCCCGTCCAAAACGTTTGATTTACCGTACAAAAACATCACATTTTCCCTTTTTCCCTCAAAATTTCCCGGGTTTCCCTCCCGCCGCCAGCGGCCATGTTGGCAGCCAGTGCTGACAACCATTTTTGTGTCCTAATTAGCATAATCCGGTGGGTGACCCCTCAGGATGGCAAATGTCTCATGTGGGATGTGGGATCTCACTCCCTCCTCCCGACAATGGCCATCTTGACAGCCAATGACAGAAAGTGCATTTCCTCAATGTCGCGCATTGTGGCCGAGGCTTGCCCAATGTGGCTGAAATGGTCAGAGCTTTTCTCAAATTCGGAGCTTCTCAAATTCCCATAATTCCCAGTGGCCATCTTGGTATCGACGACCTATGTCTACCCAGGAAAATTAGCGTCAAGCTGAGGAAGTTGACCTTTTTGCTGGCCAGCGCCTCGCCGGTAGCAGCAGTGGGGCATCAAGTCGTCGCGAACGATCGGCTCTCGTGTAACACAGCAGCCTCCTTAAGTGTGTGTATGTGTGTGCATAACATTTATAAGTATAGTTAGCTATAATTTCCGAACCCTTTGAGTTATAATTGTCAAATTCATAAGATAGGCAATCTCTCCGAGTAGGAGAAGGGTAGTGGGGTTAAATATGCCACATGCCAACTTATAAGCATAGGTGGCTGTATATTCCGGACAGTTTAAGTCATAGTCGTTAAATTCATAACATAAATATCATCCTCAACTAGGAGAAGGGTCTCGGGGTCAAGTATACCTTGTCACACTTATAAGCATAGTTGCCTATAATTTCAGAATCGTTTAAGTTATGGTTGTCAAATTCATATCATAGACATCCACCTCGACTAGAGGAAGAATCGCAGGGTCAAATATGCCACATGTCAACATATAATAATAGGTGACAGTAATTTCCGAATCGTTTTAGTTATAGTCGTCAAATTTATAACATATACATCTTACTCGACTAGGAGAAAGGTCACAGGGCCAAGTATGCCATATCTCAGAGCATAAGCACAGGTTGGTGAAATTTCCGAACTATTTTAGTTTTGGTTACCAAATTCAAAACATAAACATTATTCACGACTAGGGGAGGGGTCATGAGGTCAAGTATCTCCTATGTCAGTGTACAAGCATAGTTGGGTGTAATTTCCGAACCATTTGAGTTATAGTTGGCAAAGTCATATCATAGACATCTGCCACAATTAGGAGAGGGGTAGCAGGGACAAGTAGGCCCCATACCCACTTATAAGCATTCCTGGCTGTAATTTCCGAACCATTTTAGTTATAGTCGCCAATATTCATAACTTAGACATCAACTGCGACTATGATAGATGGCTGTAAGTTACGAAGCCCTTGAGAAACAACTACCAAACATCATGATACATGCATAACCTCTTGACGACGATAAAGGACATCCAGACATATGTTGGACTGCATGTTTCCCCATTCTAACTCACATAAGTCTCTCCTGTCCTCTCGGTGCCACCGTCTGGCCACACACACACACACACATACTTCTTCACAAGATTCGCTCCTCGGCTCCTCGAACAGCGACCTTCCAGTCGTCCTCGCTCTCTCTCTCTCTCTCTCTCTATCCCTTGCCCTCCCTCCTCCACCAGGCCTACATCACCCTTGACCATACAACCTCGAGCACTCGCCACCGCCCTGCCAGCGACTCGTTGCACCGACCCTCCGAGCACTCGTGTAACGCCGTACTTACTTCCAGACAGTCACTCAGTACCACCAAACCTTGCACCCATGAACCGTGTACCATACATGAATGTACATATGTACATATGTAATGAGATGTCACTCACAACGAATACACAGACATCACCAAACAACATTGTCCCTGCACATACAACACATGCTAAAACGACAAGCATCCCTTTACATAAACAAATTATCTCCAACCTTAACTGGTGTAGCAGTGAATACACATAGGCCACAAGCACATCTCACCATCGTCATTGTCATCGTCGTCTTCATTGACGAAGTGACCTCACAGGTAGCGGAGACCACAATGAAATCCTGCCTTGCCATGAACGATAGAACCCCCTCTCTCCTGTTCCCTCGGCAAGGCCACACACGCTTCTTAACACTCAATAGCTCTTGTCCTCCCCCCTATGCCAGCCCTCATCGACACTGGTCATACTTCCCGCACACTCGCCTTCACCTGGTCAAGCTCCAGCTATGTCACAGCGACCCCCGAGCATATATGTAACTGAGAGCAGACACTTTCTCCGACCCTCAGGCTCAAGGCATAACATAGGCATCCACCATGACTAGGAAAAGGGTAGTGGGTGAAGTATGCCCTATGACATCAAATAAACATAGGTGGCTGTAATTTCCGAACCATATAACATAGCCATCAATAGTATGTGGGGTGGGTCACCCTGGCAGTACTTCCTACTCGTTGGCCTACTGGCCGCCATCATAGGCACCCACCACCACCGGGACCATCATTGTACAAATGGCCGTCGTCGGTGCAATACCCGCCCCACCTTCAGCTGCCTATGTGTTAGACAGTGCGACTTCCAAGATTCAGCATTCAGACATCATCCATACAAAATTTGACAGAAGGATCGAGGGGTTACGTTTGACCTATGCCTATGTATAAGCATAGTTGCTCATTATTATCGAACCATTTCAGATACAACTAGCAACAGTCACCGAAAAGGATCGCTGGGTCTTGTGTGTCCTAAGCACAATTACAAACACCACAGCTAGCACCGATCAGTTCTGTGTTATACATTGAGTAATGACGATTGTTTACGATTTATCACCAGCATCTGAAACACACTTCTTAAATAGTAATCTGCTGTCCCTAACATTACGGAAATTATGCTCCAACTCATATTGGTAAGGAAACAATACTTCCACCAGCTCAAAAGAAAGCATTATAAATGTTACACACACAGGATGTATTAAATCCATTATTTTATGTCCGACCCACATTCGTGTACCGAAGCAGGTAATAATAATAATAATTAAAGACATACATACCCGAACCTTCAATGCGCGTAAATACTTCCAGACAGTCGGTAAGTACCACACCCACGAAGGGAAGGGGGGGGGGGGTTAGGGGGACCGACCTTGCAGTCGTGCGATGTGTACCAAGACTTCGAAGTATGTACGTAATGAGATGTCACTCGCTACATCGCACATACAACACAACATTCTAGACCGATAAGCTTATTATAAAACGAATACCCCTTACGTTTACTCGTATAGTAGCAAATTACCCGTAGGCCACGAGCTCATCTCGCCATCACCTCGTTGGAAGTGGAGACCGCAATGACCGGTCCCGCCCTCCGTGTACTGTGTACACCGACCAAGTACTGCGTCCCCGACACCTGACCCTTGTCATCGTACATACTGGCATGCTATTGAAAGGAAACAATGCATGTACCCTGAAACATCCGCGTAATATCGCGGGTTCGATTCCCGTATAGAGTGGTAATACAAGTCGTCATAAAGCCGACATTGTATGTTCGTTCGTTAAGGACATGCAAGGGGCACCACTGCTAAAACACCAACACAAAGAGAGTAACTGTCATTGTCTACAGCAGTGTTCGTAATAAATAACAGTGTTCGTAACTACAGACAGTCCCCTATCTGCACTCTCATACCAAACCTACCACACACACAATTAGAGAGAGAAATATTCATATGCGTTGCTCTGTGTTCTTTTCCCCGTCGTCCACTAGAGTGAACGAAAGGAAATATACCTCCCAACATGCGTGTATCCCACAAGCAGACCACACACCGTGTGACATACGACAAAGAAAAAAAACATGTAATTCCATCACTAAGACAAATCATCAGGTTGGCCGAGCGGCCTAAGGCGTCTGATGCAAACACTGGTTCTAGTAAAAGGGAGTGAGTGCTCGAGTCTCCGCACCTGACAAATTTATTTTTCTGTACCCTAGTTGACTAAATAATTTATCGTAGTTTAGTAGTATGGTATAGCCAATTGACGCACAACGGCGTCTGGCACCAAAGCCGGTGTTAAGTCATCCGGCCACCATCTTGAATGTAGTTGACCTTTTACTCCTGATCTGTGTGACCTTTGACCTTGAGCTAGACCCTGAGCAACTTTTACCCCAAAAAACACTTAAAAAACCTTTAAAAAAATTCCAGAAACTCCTAAAAAATTACAAAAATTATAAAAGAAATACGAGAAAAATTATTATTAAAAATTTTTTAAAATTATTAAGAAATTATATTTAAAAATGTTTAAAAGATCCATGGAAATTACCCATTTTTGCAGAAATTCTCACAGGTATCAGCGATGCGGGTGCCAGGTATCAGTGACAAGTGAACGGTATCAGTACCTTTGATCTTTGACCTTGACTTTTAAAATTTAAAATGAAAAATTCCAAAAAATTCACAAAAGAATTTTAAAAACATCACAAAAGATCCCAAAATAATACCAAAAAAATATTATTAAAAATTATTAAAAATTGATTATTATTAATTTTTTTTAAAATTATTTTTAAAATATTTAATTTTTTTAAACCTACATTTCCGAAAGTCTGCCCAGCACAATGCTCAGCAGACGACTAACTACCTCGCACCCACTCCCCTCAACTATAATCATTCCGCCATCTTGATTTTTTCGTTCGTCATTTATTTACATGCTACTGGAGGCAGCCATTTTCGTTTATATGTTACTGGAGGTCACCATGTATTTTTCGTTCGTCACTTCTGTACATACTACTGGTGGCAGCCATCTATGTTTACATGTTACTGGAGGCCGCCATATTTGTTTTTCGTTCGTTATTTGTTTACATGCTACTGGTGGCAGCCATCTTTGTTTATATGTTACTGGAGGCCACCATCTTGGTACCCGACAGCCACCTTGGCAGGTGACGGTCATTGCAATTTTCCATCCAATGATTAAAAAAACTTTTTTTCGAATAAATTGTATAGATACATGCATGATGCATGACTGACTACATGCTTAATTTATTAAATATTTTTAATACATATTGTTGCTATTAATAACTTAAAGACCAACAGGAGGATACGACAGACAAACATTACGAAAAACAAATAATTTTATAATTATAATTTATTATTATTTTGTAAATACATTTTCAGAAGAAAGCACTTCATCGCATTATTTGCTATAACTCCAGTCCTTAAGTGCTCTTATGATCTTATGATCCATCATTGTCGAGTAAACCCCACGTTGTTGCCTATCAAGCGAATATTTAAGTCTGTCTACAAGTTTATTGGGATCTTCAGCAAACATATCGTCGATATACTCGATATCTTCTGCCTTTTTCACATCACTTGTCGAAGTAAACTCGTTGGAGAAGTGTGCAGGACCGTCGAGCGAATAATCATCGTCTTCAACACTATCACTGTCGTCGTAATCATAATCAATGCTATCTTTATGATTGGCTACAATTCCTGCTGCATCCTCAATATCAAGTTTACTATTGTGTGTAGCAGGAGTTGTATGTTCATCAGTATTTAGACCTGATGATAGTTTAATTTTAAATTTTTCGACTTCACACGAATATCTCTTGCAAGTGAACTTTCCATACAAACCGACTGTACTGCACTCATTCCGTCTTTAGCATTAACAGTGACGTTACAATCGTCTGTGGAAATGGTACCCATCGATGTAGCAGGAGGTATTGATGGCATCACTTGCTGGTTATCAGTAGATGAATCCTCTCGACAGACAGCGATGAACTGATCGAACCCACACATGTACCTTCCCTTACGTAGCAGACAGTCCTTAATGATTGTCAAAAACCCATATTTCTCAATTTAGCACAAGGCACACATATCTTTGAAATCTGTTAGAGTCATGTCCGTATTAACATTAACATCGTAAACACGGCGTAAATTCGTATCGTCCATGCAAAACAGCACCAACATGTTAGCGTTGTCGCGAAGCATCTGTTTGGGTATGCGCGAATAGTCTGACCGAGGTACACACAGTCCAATTTCGCGTGTCGTCCCATGCTAAAGTTTTCTTGAATACAAGTTTGTTTCTCGCCGGCAATGTCGTCGAAGATAAATATCGAGTTTCGCAGTGCTTCGTTCGGATGTACGACGGCTTCGTTATCACTGCATGGGAAATAACCCATGCCTTCCACGTCCTTCAGTACTCATGCCAATCGCTGATATTTTGGTTTCTGGGGCGATTTCAAATAAACGTTCATATTCTCGAACTGAGGGCCATTCGGTTCTTCCAGCAGGTTCTGTAGGACGCACATCTTGCCGCAGCCCGGTGGCCCCGCGATGATGCACCTCACTGTATTCGGAAATAGGCTTCCATGTCGCGATTCGTGGGAGATAGTTTCAGCCTCAGCATGAATGTGTATAGGTAAAGTACATCTTGCATGATAATATCTATGTTATCACTATTATCTTGCAGTGAGTTCGATGCTGATTGCGGTGCTGAATGTGATTGTGGTGCTGATTGTGATTATGATGCTGACTGCAGTGCTGATTGTGATTGTGGTGCTGACTGCAGTGCTGATTGTGATTGTGATGCTGATTGCAGTGCCAATCGCGGTGCTGATAGCAGTGCTAATTGTGGTGCTGATTGTGATTGTGGTGCTGATTGCAGTGCCAACCGCAGTGCTGATAGCAGTGCTAATTGTGGTGCTGATTGTGATTGTGGTGCTGATTGCAGTGCCAACCGCAGTGCTGATAGCAGTGCTAATTACGTTGCTGATTGTAGTGCCGATTGTAGTTGCAGAGTACCAATGCTACAAATTTTAGAATGTCTCTTCAAAATAGCATTCCATGTAAACTGTATCTGGCAAAACTCGCACTGAAATGACATTCTTGAAGTTTTCATCCTGCAGGTAGTTTTCCCATGTCGATGCACGCTGCACAGATATGTAAATGCTTTATTACAGAAGCGACAAAGCAGATGCATCACTGACATGTTTACGTCCGTCCTGTTCCAAGTCTAGTCATGGTCGCCTGCCACCAGTCGTAATTTTGTTAGACATCCGAGATCTAGCATTCAGACTTCATCCTTACAACAAAATGTCAGTCATCGGTGTACTGGCTGCTGTCATGGTCGCCTGCCATTGACCGACATTTTGCATTTGGACGTCGTCGGTGCACTGGCCACCATCATGGCTGCCCACCACCAACTTACAGGCTGTCATACTCTGTCTTCTTTACCTATGTGCAATGACTGTCGCCGGCGCACTGTCTACCACCATGGCCATCCACCACCACCAGCAGCAGCCATTTTGGTGGACAGTGCCACTTCCGAGATTTACCATTCAGATTTCATTCTTACAACAAAAAAATGTCAGTCGTTGTCGGTGTACTGGCTGCTGCCATGGCCACACGCCATCGGCCATTATATAGGAAATGGAGATCGTCGGCACAATGGCCACCAATATGACAGCCCACCACTAGCCACCATTTTGATAGACAGTGAGACTTCCAAGATGGGAGACCGAATTGACAGAGCAGGAAGTTCTGGCCAGCATGCCAGTGCAAATCTACATGAATATACAGGTAAGTCGACGTGGGAGAGGGGATCTGTACCATCATATGCTCTCTGTACATAGTGTACATCTGTGCTGTGATGCTCAGCCATCACTTCTCTTCTGACGATGCCAGCCTCCTCCAACAAAAAAGGTGAGTACAATATATATTGTATCACATTCAACCTTACCATCGCTCAAATTAGGAAGTAACCACATCACACATATAGTATAACATTCAAGAAGCCTTGTCATTTTCATACTCGTACAGATTGTCAGGTTGGCCGAGAGGTCTAAGACACTGGGTTAAGCTCCGCTTCCCTGTGTGGGGAGCGTAGGTTCGAATCCTACACCTGAAAAATATTTTTCTGCTTCCTCGTTGGTGTGTTACCCAAGTTCGATAGGGATTTTGTGTCTGCATAAAACGAGGGTATGTACATAGTCACATTGAAAAACAATTCCAGATGACCTAGAATATGCATGTCGCCGATGGTAGCAACTTAACAATCTTAATTACTCCTTTCGGGAATGGTAAAGAACCGAGAAGAAAATATGGGGGAATGAATTTAACTCTTCTTGCATGTCTTTTGTCAATCTAATGTTATTTATATATGTTTATGTATACCATGCTGGATGTTTCCCTAAGAAAGCTCCATAAATTTTGCTATTAAGTTTAATAATAGTATTTTTGAAGGATGCACTTTTTGAGTGTCTAGTGTGATGTCCTTGATGTGTATTTATATCACTCTGCATATTTAATAGCATAAAATAAATGTTCAAATATTCCCCCCTCAATACACCCCCTTTTTAATATAAAGGAAAGGAATATAAAAAATACGAAAAAATGTCGCAGTACATTTCGTACCTACAAAACATTTATTTGCAAAATAAAAAATACATAACACGTAATCACGGATTGAAAAAACCATTCCACATTACCAAGAATATGCATGTCGCCAGTAGTACCAACTAATTCCTTCTGACATATGCTCGACATGAAATGCGGTATGTCTACAAACATCCACCTGCATACCTACAGCAGGACGAAGACATACACGACTGTCTCCCGTGTACAGTGTGTTTACAAGTCTGTACTCCTGTTATGGGCACACCACATTCTAGGGGTTGGTGTAATGCATGTCGGAAGAGTGCTGGAGGAGCTTTCAACATCGATAGTCGATAGTATTCATTTCCTTATGAATACATGAACCTTAAAGTAGTGGAGAAACTAGTGATAAGATGGCCAAAGGCGTAACAGTGGTCATTCACCGACCTACACCATTAATTCACTTTCAGACTTAGTAGCAGTAGTGGTTAAACTAGTAATATGTTGGTTATAGGTGGACCAACCTGGTTCCCATGCCGACTTCGAAGAGTGAACAGTGGCTATGGAGACAGTGCTCTTCCACGACGATGGTAAATATTCGGGAAATCTATCTGCGTCACTACTGTACGATGACCTTTTCTAAAAACTGCCATGCACGTCGACATGAGACTGGGTGTCCGCTCAATATGAAGTGTGCTTATGTGTATTGTAAAGAGTGTCAATCTCATTTTCGATCACGCGATAACTACAAATGTCATATTGCAACATGCAAAGAACTCCTTCTTGTTCAAGCCAAATGCTATTTACCGAAGTTTAAGGAAGGGAAGATACCTGTGAAAAAAGCCAGCAACATTAGTAAATGGCCCAACAGCGGAAACAGTGGCTGGATCAACTCCTATATATCCTTGCAACTACTGTAACAGGACATTTGCACATGTCCCCAGTGCAGAGAGACTTATGAAACACACATGCAAGCTGAATCCCTATCGTACAGGCTATCGATGTGATAAGTGTCACCGTTATTTAACTCGTATAGATAGTTAAAAAATGCATAGGAAAAACACGTGTAAAGACCGTGCACCTATTATGTAACAAACCTGTGGCAGCCAGTTACCTGTCGTATCGAATGGTTGTGGTACACCACTAACTTCTGATCTGAGCATTATTTCAGGGCTTAAACAATGCCACTATTGCGTTAAGCTCTTTAGTAGAAATAACAATGCATGTCGACATGAGAGATTTGGCTGTGTTAGAAAGAGGCCAGTCGTAAAGTATGTGTCATGGTGTAAAATTCCGCTTCTAACTTGCAGCTGCATGTCAGTGTAGTAACAGAGATACGACTGGCTAACTACGTGTCTACAAAAGGTTCACCTCCCACTGATGGAATGTGAAAATGTGTGTGTGTGTGTGTATATATATATATATATATATATATATATATATATATATATATATATATATATATATATATATATATATATATATATATATATATATATACAGCATGTAGTGTGTTGCTGTCATTTAAAGAGTGAACATCGGCTAGAGCGACGATGGAAACTACTTCAGACAACCATTTGTGCCAGTTATGCAAGAAGTGATTTGCAGCTGTTATTCTCGTCGACATGAGCCTGGGTGTGCAATGAACACGTAGCGTTCTACATTAACGTGCGAACAGTGCAATTCTCAATTTGGATGTTGTGATAGCATAAAATGTTATCTCACTGTATTTATGTTGCTACTGAGGTAGGACCTTTAGTAAAATATCCAGTGCATGTCAACATCAGAAATCCGGTCAATGTTCGATGAAGTCGAGCTGGGGACTCTTCACTCACCGGTGTTATAGATGCAAACACAAGTTCACATGTTATCAACCAACAGGAAGTATTCCAGTCAAAGCACGATGCAAAATATGTAACTATAAGGAAAAAATATTTCGTGAGACAAGTGACAACCATATGAAGAATTGTGCATATGAAAAGGAAGCTACTACACCACCACCTGCTACAAGCTCACCCAACGAGAATGGGTTATTCCTGAAAGAATCTGCTTTCCGTGGCGTAATTAAGACGTCCATTGCATCCGGCATGGCCAAAGATATCTGTACATACTTTAAGCAAATGAAGCAGAGTATTGTA
This sequence comes from Dryococelus australis, assembly GCA_029891345.1. Lineage (NCBI taxonomy): Eukaryota > Metazoa > Arthropoda > Insecta > Phasmatodea > Phasmatidae > Dryococelus > Dryococelus australis. Next base: position 22,220,756 of record CM057004.1, read on the forward strand.
TATGAACTTACAGATGGCGTGGAAAAAGATGGTGCGTTAAAATATATTATGTGGTTGGGATGCATATATACCAAACCAGAACCACATGGCGATGAATTTAGTCAGAAAGCGTTCAAGACAATGAATGTGCCTCTGTATAACACACTCGACATTGCGGCCAGTGTTGAGGCCGGTATACAGAAGATTTGCAATGAGGAAGAAGCGTACATGGGGAAAGGTTCTGGTTGGATGGTACATTCAATAGATCATGTACAGTTGAGAACGAATTTTATTTAGGCCACTTCGTAACTAGGAACTTTCCAACTGGAGGTATGCGCCCAGGGCTTGAAGCATAGCCCCCTGCTGGGTGAAGGACTTGCTTCTTCAACTGGTACAATGTTTAATTCCCACTCATTAATAAAATTAGTGTGAGTACCTATTTGTACCCATGAAGCTACTGTGGGACGAACTACCATTTTGTTTTGCACGAAGATGGTGCAAGCTGATATGTCTATCATATAGTATGCCTCTATGGATATAACTGCCTCCATGGCTGGAAAAATGTGTGGTTCCTATGGAATGATCTTCAGCAAAAGCTGTTATGCTCATCATCAGGAATTGTACATATTAGACTTGCACCACGAACATGTGAAGTGAAAACCGAAGATGCTACCCAGGACACCGACAACGAATCTGTGACCTCCAAATCTGCTGGTGATGCCGATGTGTAATCTACTGATGACTGTGATGTGTCGACAACTGCAAAGCAAAAGTGTACACATGTTGCTGGTGATTATTCTACTGATGACGATGAAGTGCTGACATTTGTCAGGCGAAGGCGTACACGTGATTCTGAAGACCCCAATGACATAGTTGATAGACTTTGGTTGTTGGTTTCCTCACAAAGGGTTGGATATATTTCTGTCATCAGAACTAGGGAGAGCAAACAGCTGTCTGTAGGGACGTGGGCTCGAGACGTATCTTTATGGGTAAGCACAACATTGTGGAACAGCTGAGAATGTAATGCCATTGTTGATGAACTCAGAACCAGGGGCTTTATTGTATGATATTATATATATATACTATCATACAATATATATATATATATGTGTGTGTGTGTATGATTTAGGTTATGCATGTAAATAAATACGTTCACAATACATTTGTTTATTTTCCTTAATTTCTACTGACTAAGCAATGTACATACTGCTATGTGTTAGTGGTCTGCAAGAGTGGCATCCCTAGTGTAGGTTTTTTTCGAACCTCTGGTTGCAAGTATTTCGACTGAACATGCATATGTCTTTTTTTTAAATTGCATATCAGGTTGTATTTTTGTTTTCCTTTCGTACACTCTAGCAGGCAACTAGGGAGAGCAAACAGCTGTCTGTAGGGACCTGGGCTCGAGACGTATCTTTATGGGTAAACACAAGATTGTGGAATAGCTGAAAATGTAATGCTGGACGGAAACCGTCTTAAGTGCATACATTAATGGTTCAGGTCGACTGCTTGTAATTTCAACGGCTTCGTACATGCAGTGAAGGTTCGAAGAGTATTGTAATTCCAACGGCTTTCAACATGCATTGAAGGTTCGGACAGAGTATGTCTGTCTGTAATTGCAAAGGTTCGGTTGGTACATGAGTGCAGGTCGGGACAGATTATCACTATCTGTAATCGCAAAGGGTCAGTACATGAGTGCAGGTCGGAGACAGAGTATGACTTAATGCTAGTCTCTTCATGGGCAGTGGGACAGACGAATGTTTGCAGCTGTGTCAGCATGCATTTACAATGGGAATTTAACTTAAAATAAATTTTTTAGTCAAGTAGGGTACAGAAGTTTGTAAATTGCGGGGATTTGAATCCACGCTCCCTTTTACTGAAACCAGTGTTTACATCAGACAATTTGTATGAGTGATGGAATTGCATGGTTTTTTTCTTTGCCGAATGGCATACGGTGTATGGTCTGCTTGTGCAATACGCACAGGTTGGTAGGTATATTTCCTTTCGTTCACTCTAGCGGACGGTGGGAGGAATTACTCAGAGCAATGCAAATGACTCTCTCTCTCTCTCTCTCTCTCTCCTCTCTCTCTCTCTCTCTCTCTCTCTCTCTCTCTCTCTCTCTCTCTCTCTCCCTCCCTCTCTAATTGTTTGTGTGTGTGTGATAAGCTTGGTACGCGAGTGCAGGTCGGTGACTGTATGTAATTAGGAACACTGTTATTTATTACGAACACTGCTGTAGACAATGACAGTTACTCTCTTTGTGTTGGTGTTTTAGCAGCGGTGCCCCTTGCATGCCCTTAACGAACAAACATCCAATGTCGGTTTTATGACGACTTGTATTACCACAGGAATCGAACCTACGATACCACACGGATGGTTCAGGGTATATGAATTGTATCATTTCAAAAGTATACCAATACGCATGTTGACAAGTGGGAGATGTTGGGGACACAGCACTTGGTCGGTAACTATAGTGCACGGTGTGGGACCGATCATTGCAGTTTCCGCTTCCAACGAGGTCACATCGACGATGGCGAGATGCACTCGCGGCCTACGGGTAATTCACTGCTACACAAGTTAAGTAAGGGGGTAATTCGTTTTATCGTCAATTGGTTTGGTAATTACAGTGCCGAGGGAACAGGAGAGAGGGGTTTCTATCGTTCACGGAGGTGGTCTCCGTTACCTGTGAGGTCATATCGACGAAGGCGACGATAACAACGCCGATGGTGAGATGCACTCATGACCTATGTGAATTCACTGCTACACCAGTTAGGGTAGGGGATAATTTGTTTCCGTAATGGGATGCTTATCGTTCTAGCATGTGTTGCTGTATGTGCGGGGACTTGGCTGTCTGACGATGACTCTAAATTCATTGCGAGTGACATCTCATTACATATGTACATGCAAACACTGATGTCACGGTACACCACTCACCAGTGCAAGGTCGATGGTACTGACCCACTCTCTGGAAGTAAGTACGCTGTTACACGAGTGCTCGGCAGGTCAGCACACAACGAGTTGCTGGCTGAGCAGTGGCGAGTGGCCGAGGATGTATGATCAGGAGTGATGTAGGCTGGTGAAGGGGGAGGACAAGAGAGAGAGAGAGAGAGAGATAGATAGTGCGAGGACCAGGACCCGGATCGCCTTGGTGGGAGGCGAGCAGACTAACAGCTCAGCCATCATTCCTGGGCCCCTACCCCCAGGGCATCATACCTCTGCAGGGTAAACAGTGACACAGTACATTTTAATGCAAACTACTTCCATTACCATAGCGTAATACACTCTCTTCACTGGTATTTCGCAATTTGGAGTGTGTTTCGTGTGTTGGTCGTTGAGGTCCATGCTCCCAGCATTCACAGTAGTGTTTGTGTGCATTATGCGTTCAACTTGTTGGTGCATTTTTGATACTGTAATTCTACCTCTTTTAAAGTCTCCATGGGGTTACAAAATTGACTTTTGAAACGCATTTTTTTAAATAATAATGTAGGATAAAGATTAAATAATTTTATTGACTCCAACTGCGAGCTTTAATCTGAGAGCTCCCCCAAAATCTATTATGTTACGGATATATATAGTCAGATCTGAGTGATAACGAAGTGCGTATTCAGCTACGGGGAAGTGTAGATTGATATAAATATCATATAGAAGAAAGCCATTTTCCCCACCTGCTCTGTTGGAAGAGTGCGTGGACAGTCGTTTGATTACCACGAGCCTGGCTCAGCGAGTAGATGATATAGTTCTCGTATCTGTTGTTTACGATAAATTTAGTACTTTTGAAATCCATTATTTAAGATCTAATTATATGCACATTTTGTTTGTTTATTTCCCCCACCATCTGGGAAATTAATACTACCGTGGAACTCATCACTTAATTCCTACATTATTCAAGTGAAACTGCACGATTATTTGTTATATGATAACAATTTGTCGATTCTGACATGCGTTTAAAAAGCAGAACGTGAAATAAATCATTTCAGTGTTAACAAAATTTTACCTACTATTTTTAATTCATCGTTAAGAAATGAAATACTTTCCCTCCGTTGTTGCTAACTTTAGTGGCTGCAGGCACAGTCAGGTTTCCCAGTTCAAATATACGCAAACAGTGGCAGCGACATTTTTTATAAAGGTTGATTTCGAAAGTGCACATTTAACTGTAAACAGTCTTTACAAGGAATTATGACTATGTTCTAAGATAAAGGTCTGTAATGACGATTTAAGAAGGTAAAAAAAAAAACAAAAGAATCCACAATTCTGTAATGACTATTGTTTTTTTTTACACCGAAAACACTTGTGTACCAATATAAGAACGAAAAAATAAAGGAAAACTGACTACAACAAGTTTTGTGGATAAATTGTAAGACTGTAAAATTGTCACTAAACAAGGACTTTTAGTCTATCAAATGTACAATTCTCATTTTCAGTGGTAACATGTTTCAAAAATTTGCACATATATAATTAGTAAATTTATTTGTGTATTATAATGTCGGTATATCAGAGTTAACGTGAACTGTGTCATTCGCTCGGTTCTTCTGAACGTTCTTAAAACCCTCTTAATGAACGCATTATTTGTTTAGAGTTACTTTGGATATAATATAGCTGAATTATTCTTTATACCTGTAATATAAAACTGCATGCCAATAATTCTATACGAGAATAAATGTTAACTATGACTACTTTATACATTCTTATCAAAAAATCTCTACAAAATAAATTGAATAATGTCTATGAGATCAGCCATACAAATAATATTTATAAATATGATTTTAATAATAGTACAAATAAAAACAAAACATTTTATTGAAAAAAAATACAAAAATATAATTAAGCATTCCTTCGTAAGCTTAAATCCGTAGTAAGTAAATGTAATTAAGTATAACGACTATACCACCACTAAGAAATATTAGTAAATAACTAATTATGATTTAAGTTTAATCGTTAATATTCATTTATAAAACATTCAGTAAACGAAATTGTAACAAAATTAAAAAGAAAAAAAAGAAACCAAAATCCCGATTTAAGTCATGCTCTTTTTAAAATGGGTCAAATGTTTACTGTATAATCTATATTATTTTAATAGCTCCAATATCTGCTATTAAATACAATGTCAACACAATGAACTTAATTACCGTGAAATGTACTTTATCTAATTTATTACGTGATCGGAGGTGTTTCACCAAAAAAGATGCCAATGTCCTTAGTGACATGTTTGTAAGAGTCGGCTACAAAGTTCGTGAACACCGACTCATGTCCAGAAAGTATGAACGTTGCGTCTGGTTACGTGATCGGAGGTGATTCACCAAAAAAGATGCCAATGTCCTTAGTGACATGTTTGTAAGAGTCGGCTACGAAGTTCGTGAACACCGACTCGTGTCCAGAAAGTATGAACGTTGCGTCTGGTTACGTGATCGGCGGTGTTTCACCAAAAAAGATGCCAATGTCCTTAGTGACATGTTTGTAAGAGTCGGCTACAAAGTTCGTGAACACCGCCTCGTGTCCAGAAAGTATGAACGTTGCGTCTGGTTACGTGATCGGAGGTGATTCACCAAAAAAGATGCCAATGTCCTTAGTGACATGTTTGTGAGAGTCGGCTACGAAGTTCGTGAACACCGACTCGTGTCCAGAAATAATGAACGTTACGCCTGGGTACGTGATCGGCTCTGTTTCACCAAAAAAGATGCCAATGTCCTTAGTGACATGTTTGTGAGAGTCGGCTACGAAGTTCGTGAACACCGCCTCGTGTCCAGAAAGTATGAACGTTGCGTCTGGTTACGTGATCGGAGGTGATTCACCAAAAAAGATGCCAATGTCCTTAGTGACATGTTTGTAAGAGTCGGCTACGAAGTTCGTGAACACCGACTCGTGTCCAGAAAGTATGAACGTTGCGCTTGGCTACGTGATCGGAGGTGATTCACCAAAAAAGATGACAATGTCCTTAGTGACATGTTTGAGAGAGTCGGCTACGAAGTTCGTGAACACCGCCTCGTGTCCAGAAAGTATGAACGTTGCGTCTGGTTACGTGATCGGCGGTGTTTCACCAAAAAAGATGCCAATGTCCTTAGTGACATGTTTGTAAGAGTCGGCTACAAAGTTCGTGAACACCGCCTCGTGTCCAGAAAGTATGAACGTTGCGTCTGGTTACGTGATCGGAGGTGATTCACCAAAAAAGATGCCAATGTCCTTAGTGACATGTTTGTGAGAGTCGGCTACGAAGTTCGTGAACACCGACTCGTGTCCAGAAATAATGAACGTTACGCCTGGGTACGTGATCGGCTCTGTTTCACCAAAAAAGATGCCAATGTTCTTAGTGACATGTTTGTAAGAGTCGGCTACGAAGTTCGTGAACACCGACTCATGTCCAGAAAGTATGAACGTTGCGCTTGGCTACGTGATCGGCGGTGATTCACCAAAAAAGATGCCAATGTCCTTAGTGACATGTTTGTAAGAGTCGGCTACGAAGTTCGTGAACACCGACTCATGTCCAGAAAGTATGAACGTTGCTCTTGGCTACGTGATCGGCGGTGATTCACCAAAAAAGATGCCAATGTCCTTAGTGACATGTTTGTAAGAGTCGGCTACGAAGTTCGTGAACACCGACTCGTGTCCAGAAAGTATGAACGTTACGCCTGGGTACGTGATCGGCTCTGTTTCACCAAAAAAGATGCCAATGTCCTTAGTGACATGTTTGTAAGAGTCGGCTACGAAGTTCGTGAACACCGACTCGTGTCCAGAAAGTATGAACGTTGCGCTTGGCTACGTGATCGGAGGTGATTCACCAAAAAAGATGACAATGTCCTTAGTGACATGTTTGTGAGAGTCGGCTACGAAGTTCGTGAACACCGCCTCGTGTCCAGAAAGTATGAACGTTGCGTCTGGTTACGTGATCGGAGGTGATTCACCAAAAAAGATGCCAATGTCCTTAGTGACATGTTTGTGAGAGTCGGCTACGAAGTTCGTGAACACCGACTCGTGTCCAGAAATAATGAACGTTACGCCTGGGTACGTGATCGGCTCTGTTTCACCAAAAAAGATGCCAATGTCCTTAGTGACATGTTTGTAAGAGTCGGCTACGAAGTTAGTGAACACGACTCGTGTCCAGAAAGTATGAACGTTACGTATGGTTACGCTCGGACCAGTTAGGCATGCTTGCCCACAGAGCGTGACGAATTAGTGCCCACGACCACACACAGATTCATTTTCTGATGCTGTTTTATATTGATCCTTAACTACCGCCGCAATGAAGGGCCACCTAACACTCCTCATTTACCTCCGAGTTGCAGTCAAACAAATCGTTCATATTCTTGTCACCGCTTAAGTAAATTATCTCTGTTATTAAATTCGATGTGCCTCGACAATATTCTGCTAGGCAGGATGTGGTCGCAGATACACACTGGAAAGGAATTCACATTATTAATATCTGATGATAAATTGCAGTCATTAGAAATAACTCTCTGCTGTACATTTAACGCAACAGTTAAGAGTACATTGTTATATGCTGTTCACGGTAAAGTGAGCACTTTTGAAAGTCCTGCTTAAGATCTCCTTGTATGCACGTTGTGTATTCTTCCGCCTTATGTAAGACTAACATTGAAATGAGACTAATCACTTTATTCATGCGTCGGTCAATTAAAATTAAGAAATTATTAGAAAAGTAAATATTTTAATAATCTTGCTCATTTTTGCTATTCGATGCATTAAAAATACAGAATTCAAAATAAATAATTTAAGTTATCCATCGTTACCAACTTTACTGGGCGCATGTCTCTCAGTGGGCCCGTTGAAACATATGCACCCAGGGGCAGTGACTTTTTTCTAAGGTTGATTTCAAAAATGCTCACTTTATCGTGAACAGCCTTTAATTAAATTGCAAGAAAACAGCATGTGAACTCTGCGTGATGTTTAATAGATTTGAATCTTCTTCTTCGTGCACCAACCCCTTCATCGTGTTGTGAACATACGACTTCATTTATTGCTGATCTTTCCATCGTTTCTTTGGTCTACCCACTCTACCGAAGGTTTTGGGTTGATACTTGTACAACATTTTAGGTAATCGTTCGTCGTTCGTCCGTTCTAAGCAGGATCTCCAGTTTTTTTTTTTTTTTTCAAACTGAGTAAGTCTTGTAGACAAAAATTCCTTGCAGAACGATTAGAATATGAGAGTAAGATTTCATGGCTCATTGGTTTCTTTGGAGTTGTGTGGTATTTGATGGCACAGTAAGAGTGAGTGAGTGAAGAGATTTGGGTGACTCTTAACATCGAGGTCTTGAGAGCCGATGAGGGTTATTGAGGTGAGCATGGAGCCAAAGTTTGTCGGTCAAATTTTGATGTATTCATATGTATACATGTTGAGACAACCTAAGGCAGGCGATTTGAATAACACTGCAAATTTCAGTGGTAGAAGAAAATGTTTCAGACAAAAGTTGCTTGGGTCCAAGGCGCTAATAACGTGATATAGGCTGTTCACGATAAAGTGAGCACTTTTTAAGGCCCTTCTAAAGTTTTCCTTTCAACTGATGTACATCTTCCTGCTTCTTTTTAACATACGTTTTGCAATGTGACCAATAAACACATTGTATACATTTCACCACCCTCGAAATTTAATGCTTGAGGCTGGAATAAGTTATATTTATTAGAGGTTAATGCCTGTTGGGAGGGCCTTAAAAAGTGCTCACTTTACCGTGAACAGCCTACAGTGATAATTTCCCCGTACGCGGAAGAGTCAGAATGATACAAAGGGCAAATTTTTTAATTTAAATGGAATGTTAAATTTTATTAACACTCCTTGACAGTGCGTATGACGATGTAATAAATACGATGACATTTGCCGGTCATTCAAGATCGCTGAAGTCAGTGACGGAGCAAACTGCGCCACCGCACGGTACAGCAGTCCGAAGTTGCGCCGTCCTGTAGCGAGTGTAGTCGTCTTGTAGCTGGCGACTCAAACTACTTTTCCTTTGTTATTTTATTATGATACCACCAGGTGTTCAAATTGGAGACCTCGTGCATTGATACATACTGATCCTGAGCGGACAATACCGCACGTCGAATTTCATCTGGACCTACCGCAGAACAAGCGCGTGTTGTACGGCATTTCATGTCTTTGGGAGTCATCAGTGGGTCTTTGTTGACCTGTTGCTTTAAAGTTCCCTACAGATAAAAGTCCGTAGGCGTAAAGTGTCTGGGGAACGTGCTGGCCATTTCGTGCTTCCAGACCGACCGATCCGACCCCCCTGAAATTTCTGTTAAGAACCGTTGTGATGCTCTGTGCAAAATGAGCAGGACATCTGTCGTGTTGGTACCGCATGGATTGTCTTGTGTCCTTGCGGTGGCACAGATTACTTCGTCATTGACTTCAGCGATCTTGAATGACTGGCAAATGTCATCGTATTTATTACATCTTCATACTGTTACGTTTCCCCTTCCTAACTCCTATTCTGACCACTGAACCAATAATATCTGAAGCACTCTGCTATCAAGACTAGGTCGTGGTAGATGTACATATTCGGGGACGTAGCTCTACTAGTTCACTAAGAACTTCAACAAGTACATAACAGAACTACTTTATTGAACATTAAATATATAACATACGGGAAATTGATACAACACTTCTCAAGTAATTCATTAAATGGACAATATTCAGATATCAAATACTCACGAGCGGCTCAGTGCCGTTAGGTCACAATACAGCTATAATCAAGTCCCTAGCCTTGCCAGTTATATTAAATAGCGTTAAGGGGACAGCGGAGTCTCGAATGATAACGTCAAGCCCTAACTACTAGATTGAGTTATGCACACTAATTAACACAGAGGGGACCCAGAGCTTCTCAAGGCCTCGTTGTCATGATGCTCAGGTTACCATCTCCGGCAACTAACGTTATGGTACCTCAAGCGTAGTCAACTCACTGGGGGGGGATATCATCTATGGCCATTTTATACTCCTCGCCCAGAAGGTCAGCGTCCTATGTTTATGAAACTCTCTCAATCTATACCCCGTCGTTGTTTAGATGGTAATTCTCATGTGGTCGTTGAAGCTTAGGTGATCATAATTCGTGAGAGGCCCTCCTTAGCCACTACAATACGCACTGTCGAAGACTGTTAATAACGATCATCATTCCATTTACATTAACAAAGTTGAACATTGTATCTTCTCTGCCCTTCCACGTATATGGAAATTGCCACTATCAAGTTATTAGCGCTATGGACCCAAGCAACTTTTGTCTGAAACATTTGCTTCTGCAACTGAAATTGGCGGTCTTATTCGGGTGGTCTGCCATATGTGCCTCACACAGTATATATTTAGATATATATCCATATGTATATACATGTATATATCTATATTATATATAAGATCAGCCCATTCAGAATAGGCAGCTGGGAGGATGGGCTCTATATGATAGGATTACCAGGCCATATTCCAATGCTGCATAGTTAATTTTTGAAATGAAAATCACATTTATTGAAATTTGAATGGAAATCACACTTTTTTTCCCCCTATGAACTTAATCTTTCGTGTGTCCTTTTAATCGAAGAACTTTAGTAGTTTTGTATCTCATTCTTTAACGTTCTGATATGCCTCGTTCAGTGTTAGGCGGTCTGTACTTCTGCGTGTCGATAGCAAGTCAACTGTGGTTTTCAAGTTGCTAGTCGCTAGAAAAACATAATGTAACAAGGACAAGATAAATGGTCAGGTACCTCTAGTTTCCATCCCGACAGATATTAAGTATTAGCACAGTTTTCCAGTTCTGAAAAAATTTGTTCTCTAATATCAATTCTGGAAAACATCCCAAATGCGGCTGTAGAACGTACGTTTAGGGCAGATACTGATATATTTTTTCCCGTGCAAGACAGGCCGGTTCTCAGACGAGCATTTCGAAAATGGTCTCTGCCTCAAAGTGGGACTACATGAACTGTTAAAATATTTAGGGCTGTATACTTTTCCCTGAACGTACCGTTGCCATCATTCTAAAGCCATATTTGTGGCAATTTTATTTACATATAATGCAAACGTTATAAGTTTTTAAGTTAGTGTATAAGTGTGTTTGTAGTTAGTTTCGTCTTAGTCTTTCTAAAAGATTTGTAATTTTTACCAAAGAATGTTTAATGAACTTAGTACGTTTTTTAAAGACAAAGTAAGTTTTTTTATATGAACTGATTTAGAAATGTTAAATTTCATTTTTCGCAAGAGTGATTGCAGAACACTGCCATACGTTGGAACACGCTTCAAATGAACGGAAGTGTGTGTAAGCGTAGAGGAAACATGGACAAGATGAGCGCCTGCAATCTGCTCAGTAACACATTTTTAAGTCTCAAAATGAAACGACTTAGTCATCGCAGGATATTTCTTAACCACTCGGCGCAGTGATAACACATTGGACTCGCATTCGGGAGGACACGGGTTCGATTCCCAGTCCGGACGTCTTGATATGTATTTTCCATGGTATTCCGAAATCGCTCCAGGCGAATGCTGGGATTGGTCCGATTCCTTCCCCAATCCCTCTTCCCTGTGCAACTTCCACCGTCTCCAATGACCTCGCTGTCGACGAGACTGCAAGCCCAATACCTACCTATCTTGGATTCATGATTAGCACACAATTTTTTCAATGCGCATTTCTAAAAAGAACTGCACTTCCTCTGCATTATTTGCACTGGAAAATATTATTTTAATAAAATTCATTTTAATTTGGGAAACCAAACGTAGGGAAAAAACTACGTTAAAGTCTGATCGCGTAATTTTTTACAGTTCGGCTGCTTTTAGTGATCCAATTAGGAAGACGCCTTTTAGAAGACCAAAATCAGTCTATAGGCCATTCGTAGTTAACTGATAATTCCAGAAATAAACAATTGAAATATCACTGTTCGTAACTCGATAAATTTTTGAATAAGGTTTTGTTGAATTTCTCCACACTTCCTCCCTTGCAAATAAATATGGATGCGAATAGGGTAAGTTCTTTTCATATTGTAAAGAGCCATTAAAAGTATGATGCTCATATTAGTAATACATTAATTCGGATTTTTGATTAATTTTATTCCGTTATAGATTGTGTTAATAGATACATATAAAATATTCCACATATTTACCTTTCCAAAAGTTTCAATAAACTATTTAATCGCCTCATGACCGTAAGTCATTATGCCTAGGGCTGCGTTTTTTAACATGCGGATTAAGGAAACATATCGATCTAAAAGAAGAACTTCAGAAACACTTTCAAAAGCGCTTAGACAATCGCGAACAGTATGGATCTCAAGTTTGGGCCTATGTTGACAATAATAAAGATAGTGGCAAATGCATGGTATAAAAATATAAAATTGCATTTATAATGTATATATACATATATACATACACATAGATGCATTAATAAAACCTTGTATAACTGGACAAATAATACTATATAATAACGCTACCTTCGACTGAGAAAGTTGAGTTTAAAACAAATATAAGAAAGATAATATAGCTGTTGAAGTTGTAGGCCTTCGCAGGTTATGCCATGACCAAAGGCCAAAAAGGTAAAATAAAAACAGGGAGTGTGGACTAAGATAAATGGACTCTAGGTTCCCTCGAATTTTTTTCATTAGTACACAAGTAGGAGGTGAAATGGACGGGCTAGGTCCAGCCATCTGGCAGGGAGAACTTGTTCTCACTGATGGATGATAGAGACAGACCGTTCTTCTCAACTCGCCCACAGTCCCTTCTCAGGAATTTATCATCCCAACTGCAACTAAGCGTGTTCTTCTAGCACTCGCCATTATTAATGATGTATTGATTCACCGATATTTTCACGGAGCTGTTATTTAAGGGATTGGAGGTTGCATGTACTGAGTGGCTGTGGAAATAGCAACAAATTTATTTTATTTTACAGTACGTTCGATAAGTACCAAGTAATATTTGATTAGGTACTTCAATTATTTTAATTAAAGACGTTGTGGTAATCGCGGGCGATTATATTTTTTGTTACGTTCAGCATCTGTATACTCCCGCTTTGTTCGTATAAAATACATTTTCGCTTTGCGATATTCTATCCTAGGAATAAATACCTGGGCTGTTTTCAAATGTATCACCTCATTGAAAGTAATTTATTTAACAGTTCTATATCTATGCCTAATTGTCGTAATTGCTAATAAAGTAACGTTGAACAAAATCTAAGTTACTTCATGAACGAATTTCCTGTCATATAACAGTACACTTACAGCAAATATCTCATTTATAACATTAAACTGACATAAACAGCTCACTGATAGAGAAAAAGTCTAGAAGCATATATCGCCAAACTCGAAGATCTTTCCAGTAACGAGCTATTTTAAAGTAACTTTTTTGAGCACAAAATATCTTTAAAACCTAAAATGCAGATGAGGAATAAGATTTACAAAAGGGCACTTATATGATTAACTGTAAATTTTCCGGTTTATTTTAGAATAATTTTCTCATTTAAATTTTTTTAGTTAATTTTATTCATAAATATAATGTTTGTATACAAAGAAAAAAGTTTTATTATACAAAAAAAAATTCGAGTTTTTTAAATATATTCTTTATGATTGGAAGTCGTCATTTTCTGCACGTCCTTCTCTCTTCGTGTTTCGGAATTATATATTCGTAGTCAATCTGTTGTTTACTCCCGTTCAGGTTGACTTTATGGAGCTTGTTTGGCCATTCAAGTGAGAGAGTCAGTGAGTGAAGAGATTTGGGTGGCTCTTAGCATCGAGGTCTTGAGAGCCGATGAGGGTGAAATGAGTTGAGGTATGGAGCAGCGCCTGATTGCAAGGGCGGGGGAAACGGGAGATCCCCGAGAAAACCCGGTGACCACGGGTATCGTCCTGCGCGTTTCTTGGCCGTTCGAGGTACACACGCGTAGGAGATATAATGGCAACACTGAGCCGCGTCCGTACACCGCGAGAAAAAAAATTATTGAACCAAATATAGTTTGGTCAGCGCAACCCAATTAACTGTTTCTATAGTGGTAATAAATTATTTTGTTGTTGAAACCAAATTTTTTTCATGTTTGGTTGCCCCAAACTAACGATTTGTTTGGCGCAACTAAATGTTTGTTTGGATCTAAGTAAATTAAGCAGTTTTGGTTAATATAAAAGAACTGGAAGCCTAACCGTCATAAGTTACATAAACATAATGTCTCTCTCCAACAAGATTAACACGAAAACATGTTTGAGAATCGTGTTAACTTTTTTACATGGGCATTAAGACATGATACACCAGATTTGTCATGTATCTTGTTTAGTGATGGAGCAACATTTACAAATCATGCCCGAGTCAACCTCAGAAATATGTATTTGTGGTCAGTAGCAATACCCATTGTCAAGTGGAATGACAGCGTTCATGAGGTGTAAACGTATGGTGTGGAATAGTGAATCATCATCTCATATGTCATCTTCTCATAGAGAGAACACTAGATTCCCAAAATTATGCGAATCTCCCAACAGAGACGAACTTCCACAGGTATTGGAAGACCATCCACTGCAGACTAGAAAGATCCTATGGCATCAGGATGAATGTTGCCCAGGGCATATGACCTACTACAACTTGTCTATACCGGTTATTTCAAATTCATTGGATTGGACGAAAGAGACCTGTACACTGGCCTGCCCATTAACAAGACATGACTTTCACATTTTTTTTCTTTGGGGAACGCTAAAAGACACTGTCTATAAGAACACACTGATTACACCAGAAGATATGAAGCAACGTATTACGCCTGCCTGTTCTGAGTTTCTGCTGAAGTGCTACATGTGCAGCAATCTTTATATGACAAACTGGAAGCTTGTCTTGTAGCTTGTGGTCATAATTTTGAACAGAACCTTTGGACGACAGTTTTATTTTTCTTAGTCAGAAATCACAGAATTTGTTTATTCACGTTTGTATTTCTTAAGAGAGTGCTGGAACGTGGTACAGTAAAATCTCATTGATGTTCGATGTAATACGTGTTTTCTTACACATTCAGAAGAAAATCACACTCACTAAAACATAATACTAAATTTACGATCATCATAGACTAGTACCTAAGACTAGACAACTGCAGGTTTTTAACGTAGTCGTATTACGATAGCACGTAAACTGATTGCTCTAGAATCCTGCAAAAAAAAACACCGTCGGCATTCTAATTTCCTCTAGTTTTATTTTCTTGGTGTTAATAGGCATTGTTCCATTTAAAAAAAACTGTAAATTTGTTCAAGTATTAATACAAATTTTGATAAGTATAAAATTCTGTGTTTGGGCTGCAATTACGAGCCCTTGTCTAAACGTCTATTCTATTATAAAACCTGCACATCAATAGCTCCTTTCATTTCCAAATATTTGCAGTGCAATTTTTAGGTGATTCATCGTGTATATAAACCTTCCGATCGTTATCAGTCCACGATATGGAACTAGTTTGTAAGTCGACCATGGCCAGGTATTACTGCTTGCTGGAGGTGTAGTATATTCGATGAAAATGTATGTACATAAGTTTTATTACTAAATATTTTGTTTTTGGAAGTGCATTGCTCTGAGTAGGGAACTATCAAGAAATATGCGGCATGTACAAAGGTTTTCGTGGTTAAGGTTTGGGTAGTGTTCTTTTTGAATATGTTAATGTTATACGTGAAGATGGCAACATTTATTTCGTCTCTATGTAATTTGTTATTTTAAGAAAGATGACAGTTAGTTAATAATCACGCATGTACTGTACAGGTGTACAGAGAGTTGCTACTCAGCTAACAGCGGAGACGTGAGAGGTGTTCGGTGAAACTACGGACAATGAAACTGCGACGAAACTGCAATCTCTGGAAAGGAAAGGTCGCTCATGGATATTAAAAAAATCACAGTTACTGCAAAATTGAGCCAGGAAAACAGTAAATCAACAAAACAATTGAAATTCAGCAAACCAAATTGCGTCAAAAATATTATACATGCTACGAGACATTTACATTTCATACGAAATTCTGTATAATGTACCAGAGTCAATAACGAGATTCCAACTCATAGCATGTAATTGCGATAGCAAGAGGTACAATTTTATCATTGTCGAAATCTGATAAGAACTAAGAGCAAGTTAGTGCATTAAATAAATTCTATTTTTCTAGCGGATCGGATGACGGAGGACGGACAAACCCATGTTCTGATCTTCCCTGGCTGCTGGTCGGACGTGGAAAGATGCCGGACTCTGCCTTACAGCGACCTATATCGGCGCGTCGTTTAGGCATCCATATGCCCAATCGCTGGCTTGTGGAGGGGGTTTTTGCAAGCGGCCTCGCCCGGTGGTTGCTGCAATAAGTTGTCGTAATTTCTGGCTTTCTGATTTTGCTTTGAAGGTGTGACGTCTGTTTCAGAGTTAGATGTACTATTAAGATCCATCAATAATAATACCAACACTAAATTATGTTGTTGCACAGCTAAACTACACAATGAGAAGTTAAGATGAATTAGGCGAAACTACATCTTGTTCACAAGTGTAGCCTGGAGTTGCGCGCCGTGATGTCAGAGTTCTCAGCTAGTCGATAGGATGACGAGAGATTTGGACGTCTCTTAACATCGAGGTCTCCAGAGAGATAGAGGATGAAGAATGCGCGGTCGATACACAGTGAACGCTCGAGAAAACACGTGGCTTAGTGCTTCTCACTTGATGGCATTGACTTATCCAAACCGCAGCTTTGGAGCCTTTCACGCCTGGTAACAACGTCAAGAGAGAGGATGCGAGGCGAAAACTTAATGAGCTTGAAGGACACTGCAAAAAAAAACTTGCAGCCGGATGTAACGGCAAGACAAAATATACTTGGCGTGTTCAAATGCACATCCTGTATGAAACTGTGTGGGCAAGTAAACTGCCCGAAAATGCTTTGACAACTTGACTGGCACGTTATTATTGACGAAGCAAGGCCGGAAAAATGTGAATGTAAGAAACCATCAATAAGTTAAAATGAATTAAATTAGCTAAAACAATTATTCTCTCAAAAAAAAATCAAACCTAATTGAAATAAAACAATATCCCCAAATGGAATTAAATTAAAATAGTTAATTCGTTTAAACATTAAACATGAAATATATGGAAAATTATTACTTTTTTTTTAAATGTCACAGCACCGACCAACACAGCTGTCTTGGCTTTGATGTCAACCAAGATGGCGTATGGTTCCTGACATCTACAAGCCAGATGTCTGTGCCAAATTCGGCATTCCTATACTACTAACATTTCTTCGCAATTTTTTAGCAATTTCGCACCGGCTAAAGACAAAGAATCCGCTGATGCAATTCCCTTCAAATATAGTTTTGCAGCTAGCAAAATCTGTGGCGTTATCGCTGGTAATTTACCCTCGACCAATGATGCAAACTCCATTTCTTTATATCTCGAAGGATTTCAAAACTGAGTGAGAACACAAATGTTAATTCGCATCAACAGACAAAATGCTGAAATATTTTCAATAATCATGACATTCAAATTACATGCAAGTACTGAGACATCACTTCTGACTATAGAATCTCGTTTGTAATATTCACATAAATGTGAATAAATTACATATTCCTTCAGCAGGAACAAATTTTCATTACACTGTAAATATATTTCCAATGAGTAGTACATGTTGCCTCAAGATTCTACTGTGAAAAATTCCCAGTTTTAAAATACATCATTAGTTATTAAAAATGATAGTTTTGGATTAGCAGACTGGAAAATAAGGATAGACACAATTTATAAATGTATTCCAGTTTTATATTACATTAATTATATAATAATTTTAAAACTTATATTAAATAGGTTTTTAATTACACTGAAGATGAAGGATTACTATAAGAGTATACATTTTTTATTCAATTTTTCGACAAAAAAAAAAGGATCTTATTTGACGAATGAATTGAATTCATGTTACTGATATTACTATTTCTACTGCAAATAGTACTGATATTACTATTGCAGTTACTGATTCTACTAGTGCAATTATTACTGGTACTACAACTACTATTGGTTATACTAATGCTACCAATTACAATATTGAAACTACTCTCACTACTGCTCCTACTAATACTAATGCTTATATTACTTTTACTGCTGCTACTGCAATTCCCACTACTGTTATAATTGCAAATACTCCTACTGATACTTAAACTAAAATTATTATTGTACCACTGATCCTAATAATATTTACACAACTATTTGTTCTATTACTCCAGTTTCTACTAACTTACTTGGAATACTACTACTTACACTGCTAATATTGTTGCTATTTCTGCTACAGCTAATAATGTTCCCATTCCTAATACTGTCCCTTTTCTTACTGCCACTGCTCCTACTGCCCCTATTTCATTTCCACTCTTACTGTTAATTAGTACGCCTACTATTGCTACTATAGTCACTACCTTAACTAAGGCTACTGCTGCTATTATACTACTACTTCTCTTCCTGTTAATAACACTGCTGCTACTAATGCTAATAACGCATATTCTAGTATTACTGTTACTACATGTAATAATGCCCCTGGTAATATTACTGCTATTCTATTACATCTACTTATTCTACTGCTACTGCTGCAAAGGATAATATTAGTACTACAGTACTTTCTTTGTTCGTTTATGGCTCCAATGACTTGGCTGTCAACGAAATGTTTAAACCTACATGCCTTTGTTCGTTACCAACTTTCCTGTAAGAACTTCATTCATCGTTTGCAGTAACAATACACAGATGTTCGTAAAGATATTTTCAAATGCTTTTATACAAATTCTCACTCAATCGTGAAACGTTGAAATCTTTCTATTATGCTCGGTCTAGATAAAAGTTAAGCGAAATATTTATTCTCTCTTTATGTGAAATGTAATTTTTATAAATTCCTTTAATCTTAAAGATAATGTAAATCTTTACAACTGTTACTCAAATATCTATGGTACAGCAGGCAAAATAAAATTTCCCTCCTTTTCGGAGTTTATTTCAAGACTCCATCCAAAGGTAACTCTTTGAAAGATTCTGTTTGCCATAGCGTTGTCACGTAACTTACATCAGACACCGCTCCATCTCTTCTTCCGTCCACTGACACATGGAAGTTGCAAATACGTTTGACCCTCTCGCAAAGAGAGTAAGGAATGAATAGCGAAATCTTGTGTATTAGTTAAACAAGAGTGCCACGGGCAAGGTGAAATAGTAACAAAGCAATATCTCAAATTGGCCAATCATCTAGTCCTAAGTTCTATGATATTTCCTTTTCGTTAGTAGTTTTCTTTGCACTGTAACCATCCCACTGTTCAAACCAATATAATATAATTACATAACTTATGGAATGATTATAATGAAATTAATAGCCGAAGTTTACTGTATTTTGCTGATTCTGATACCTTTTGTGATTTTGGAGAAACGCTGTGTTTCATCTGAACTCTTGCCATGTTCGACATGGAGCAAATACCAGTAGCAGGTATTTTCAGAACTTATAAATTGTTATCATCCGTATATCTCCTGTGAATTTAAGGAGAGGGTAATGTCTCTAGTTGAGACATGCATTCGCGCAATAGACTACTTTAGAATAAGGATGAAAACTTGACTTGTAATGAAGAGCAGTCATGATGAATCTTCGCCTAGAAATCTGTATGCAGCTCTGAACACCGAGTTTCCAGTAGCGGTTAACACACATAATTAGTTGAACTAGAGACACCTTCCGCGTTGACGAAAAGTCGCTGCGGTCTGATGACTGGGATGTCGTCAAACCTTTTACTGGCCGTTTGCGTTACAGTCAAGCACAGAATGGGGAAGAAATAATATCCCAGCATTTTTAACTACGGCCAGATATGTCATGTAGTCATGCAGATGTTGGGATTTCCACGAGTCACTATGTCAAGAGTGTACAGTGACTTCATTGGATTCGGGAAAAATCGCCAAAGCTAGGGATTACAGCCGTGGCGTACAACATATCGATGCCAGACTTCGCCATCCATCGATTAGTTCGGTTGGTAGCCGCGGATAGAGAGGCCACAGTGCAACAGATTAAATGCAAATTTAATGGTGTACAACAGAGGCCTGTGAGAAGCCGTAAAATCTGGAACCATATTCTCGCTATAAGGCAGAAGCTCACGCACACTAGGATACTTCTGCTCACCGCACGTCACAAGGCTCAACGCGGGAACACTGACATTGGACACTCAAATCACGGGAAAAAAGGTCACTATGGATTTTCGCAAATTGGAATTGTGCTGGGTGATGCCGTTGGTCGGCGGGTTTTCTCGGGATCTCCCGTTTACCCCGCCCCTTCATTCCGGCGCAGCTCCACACTTACCTCAATCACCCTCATCGGCTCTCAAGACCTCGCTGTAAAGAGCCGTCCAATTCTCTTCACTTCACGGAGCTGAGCGGACTCGACCCAGCGGTCAACTGCCGGTGGCCCCCATTCGCCTGCAGCGAGAGTCGAACTCTTGTCCCTAGCCAAACCGAAGTTCTCCGAATAGCGCCGAAGGAGACACCAGTTTACTAAACCCCTGTTACGTAAAATACGTGACTTCAATATTAAGTTACAATGGAGCTTTTCCTGTTCTTCTCCTAAAACATAACATCATATTACATTTTTAAGAAAGATTTAAATACATAGTGAAACTGCTGAATTCTTATCATGCAAGCTCTTAATGTTTTTAGATTGTTTGCATTATGTCGTACTATAAGTTCCTATTCTATGGAAATCTGATAATTGTAATGCCTAATTAAGAATCTTGCCAAAACTAATTCGATTCTACTAGGTAGCTCCAGGAAGAAGTGTGCGACAGCATAAGGCACAATATTTTATTACCTGTCTCATGCAGCTGTCAGTTTCTGCAAAACACTCTTTTCGTATTTTGATACGCGACCTCCTACCAAATGTTAGTTGAGTTGAGAGGTCTTAACAACGAGGTGAGAATAGAGCAGCGCCAGAATGCAACAGCGGGGGAAACGGGACTGACCTGGCCTTGCTGGGAGGCAAGCAGGCTAACCACCCAGCCACCGTGGCACTCCTACCAAGGGTTCCATTCCCTGTTTATTCACCCGTATTTTCGCTTGTGGGCAACTTGGTGGACGATACTCCCCCACTCTTGCATTCCACCACCACTCCATCTTCACCTTATTTCACTCACAGTCGCCGAAGACCTTGGTTTTGAGCGGTGAACAAAACTTCTGATTGTAGATATATTTATAGCCTATATGATTATTCGGCAAATCATTAGAGGCAATATTTTTAGCATGTGCACAAGAGTACACACTGCAATCGAAAGGGAGGAGTGTGCATCTTCGCACTGTGGCACTTTCTGGCAGTTTCTATAATGTAGGCCTACTTAATATAGGGCCTAATTGGCTTTTTCAGCTAACTTTTGGAAGTAAAGAAAGATAGCACTTTTATTGACTGTGTGTGTGTGTATGGATTAGTGCCTGTGTGCTTTCCCCTGAAAAACCAGTGAATGCGTAAACCTTATTTCACCAAACTCGGTACACGTATAGTTATTAGTAATCACATCCGATTTGTAATGTCTTTGACGATGCCGGTTGCTTACTTTCAAAATGGCTGGCATTTTAAAATATAGAGTGCTGTGTCATATCTCAAGAACCATTCAACCGATTTAAACCACATTGCGCATGCTTGCTGTGCATCATCCAAGCAATGAATTAAGAGAGAATATTTTTGTTGGCCAGCCATTTTGGAAGAGAACGCCCCATGAAAAATTAAACATTTCTGTCGTATCTTGAAAACCATTCAACCAATTCTCGCAAAATTGGTTATGTAAGTGATAATATGTTAGGCCACATAAACATGTGCAATGGAGATGTTGTTTTTCGGCCTGTCTGGAACCAGTAAATTAATTTACACAAAATTCTGCACATCAGTAGTGTCACCGAACTCCATGTAAACTAACATGACTTAAGGGGTGTCGGGTATTGATTTTCAAAATGGTAACCATGTATAATATCTTTGATAAATTTGTAATATCTCTTAAACAAGTTAACCATATCCAACGAGCCTGTTTATGCTAACAGTGTCTACTAGGGAAATTGTATAGAGAAACGTTTTTTATGTTATTTTGTAGGATAACACCAAGTAAGGAAATGTTTTTAGGTTATATATCTGGAATTAACCAAAAAAAATTCCAGCAAATTCTTCACACATGTAATGCTCCGATAGATTGTGTAAACTTACGTGTTTTTAGTTGTGATAACACATATTTTAAAAATGATGGTTCTGTAAATGTTTCAGATTTGTATAATCCATCATTCAAAATGTTAGATTTATTACACTCGAGATTGGTGCTCCCGAATCCTACCCCCGCAATGCAGTTTATTGCACCCTGGCTTATGGGACGAGGTTATTCTGGGTTCGAGTCCCGGGTAAGTTACGTGTGTATTTGTAATTGTCATCTTTAATGGCATTGCTGTGAACTAGATTTACAATTCTTACCTACAATTTAAGAACTTCATTGAATTTGTTTACACACATTTGGAGGGGAATATTGTTATTGGAGGGGAATATTATTGTTATAACCCCCCCGGTTATATGTTTGAAAGCTTAGCAGGGGACGGCTTACATATTAACTTATAACCTAACTTAAATTAACGCCCATGCCTTGCCCGGGATTCGAACCCAGAGCCTCCCGTACCCCGACTCGGTGGCGCACTAACCGATTGTGCCACGGGAGGCCGACTAGAGGGAAGTAGGCTCATTAAAGGCTGTTCACGATAAAGTGAGCGCTTTTAAAAATCAACCTTGGAAAAAAGTGCCTGCCCCTACCTGAATATATTTTAACGGACTCCCTGAGTGACAAGAGCACAGTAAGGTAGGTAACGATGGATGGGAAGTAGTTCCGTATCTAGACGCCATATAAAAAGTTTTAGGTACACATTGTTGATAACTTAAATTATCTCTTTCGCTTTGGTTCTTTTTTTGATGCATCAAAGTGTAAAAATGAGCAGATTTTCTAAATATTAACTTTATTAATAATTTCAAAGTTTCACTTGACCGGCGCATGAATAAAGTGATGAGACACATGGCAACGTTAATTTTATATTAATCGGAAGACTACACAACGTTCGTACGAGTAGATCTTATGCAGGGATTTCAAAAGTGCTCATTTGACCGTGAACAGCCTATAGTTATATCAATATCTTCTTGTTCGTTATTGCAATACAGCCCATATCAACAGGAGTATCTACACCCAAATCGCACACATCTTTCAAAAACGACTGTCTGTTCAGAATCTAACCAGTAATGACATTGTAATCTTTCCGCAAGAGCGCGTTGCTGTGGAGCTCTAGTACTCGGTTTTCTCGCCTCCGCCACGACAAACACCGTTCAATCCTCGGACACGTTGACCGATTGGTTTATTTGGAGCACTCCCGTTTCCCCCACCAGTGCATTCTATCACAACTTCATTGCCACCTTCTCGTAAAAAATCATAACATTATAATTTATAGGAAATAATTATCAACTAATAGACCATGACTAATGTACCATAACCCTATTCAAAAATGTTTAAGTTCAAATTTTTTTTTTCATAACGGGATATCAGAATCAGAGTTTTAGTGTTTTTGGGACGTTACAAATAATAAAAAGTAACTCACTTAACAAAATTAAATTATTCGTGCTCAAAATATGATACCAAGGGCAACTCGAGGAAATTTTCTAGCTTACGGTACGAAATATATTCCAAAAGATTTTTTTAAATTGCTTAATATAAGGAAATTTATGCACATTTATTATTTGTAGCACTATATGGTTTTTTTTGGCAAACATATTTTGCTAAGCATATCATAAAATGAATTAGTACATGACATTGCCGTCTTCTTTGTTAAATTTGCTGTTATTATTTCAGTTTATTTTACGTGTACGTTCCGAAAATAATAAAATCGTAATTTTGACATGCCATGATGCAAAAACTACGCGGTCTCAGTAACTTTCATGTGAGTAAGGAGTAGCTACAAATAATGTCTGCAAGTTGTACAATATTCCGTACGAATACAAAATATTGACGAAGGTTTCGTGTGCAGCGCCTTCGAGAACACTGTTTCTAAGTCTCACTAATATATATATATATATATATATATATATATATATATATATATATATATATATATGTGTGTGTGTGTGTGTGTGTGTGTGTGTGTGTGTGTGTTTTTTCTTGTGGGAAAGAGAGAGAGAGAGAGAGAGAGAGAGAGAGAGAGAGAGAGAGAGAGAGAGGTAAGGGAGAGAGAGAGAGTGTGTGTGAGAGAGACAAAATAAATATCAAGAGATCGTGAAATAATACATTTTAATTTTCATAATTTGGAATTTAATATTTGTGCCTCCCATTATATACCAGCCTTCAGTTCTGGATGTATGCCTAAACGAATATCGTATTTTAAAATAGATAAATATAGAAGTAAATGTGAACAACATATGACTTATGTAAAGGCATTTGCATAATTTTCACAAAACCATTTTTAATTCCTTCATAGCATTGTAAAAACCTATTTTAAGATCAGGAATATTCTTTACAGTTTACTGCACACCACTATACTGATGTATTGATATGTTTATTGCCATATACCATAATCAACCGGTTAGCTAATTTACAAAATTAGCTAACCGGTGTAGCATTCTTCCATCTCACCCAGGGTACCCGTGTGTAACGCCTCACGCAGAAAATTTATGTCTTTTTGAGCACGGAGATGATTTAAAAAAAAATTACTGCCTATCACCACGGAAAAATTGCAATTTACCTGACTGAAAATTGTGAGGAAGTCGTGGTCTTTACCACATACCTGCTGTTTGTAACTGATTGCGGCGCAGCCCAGGGTGGGCTGCGGCATTCGACATCGCTGTCACTTGGGTGGACTTCAGAAGCAGTTCGGAGTATAAACAATTGACATGCTCGATTCAAGCAGGTCTGGCGAGTGCGAGGCACCTTGGTGCTGCTGAGCGCGTGCCAGCGGCGCTTCGACGAACTATGCCTGTTCCGTCAGCCGCCAGCTAGCCTGGGTTTCGCGCGCTTGTGACATCACTTCCTGCAATTTGCTTGAATATCGCGAGCTTTATGACGTGTGATCACGTGTGTGCCCCATGCATGGACATGTTTCAGCTTCAAACGAAATGATTGGACAGCAATAAAGTCGCCCCTATAAGGGGCAATGCTTACCTTTAACATACATTTCCATAAAAGGCCGTCTATTTTCCCACTGGCCAGTAGTATTGGACACCCCTGCATGGGGGAATTATTTGTGTTTTGTATTTAGGATGGGTGCAATCTCTGGCTCGGGATCGGAATGCCACTGCCCCAGAACGTGATCACCCAGCTAGTTAAGTAATGTACTACAAGAAAAATTTTTCTGCATAGCCCTTATGACAAATAGGAAGCAGGCACATGCTGTGTCCTGGACTAGGAGTCAGGCGCTATGTTGGCAGGAAAATTTAAAAAAATGGCTTAATGTTGTGAATATTTTTCAGATCACATAAGTAAAACTTGGCATAATTTTAAATTGATCTCTTAAGATTGCTAATCATGAGTCAAACCAAGTGCCATTTTAAAGGGGAGTTTTGTGTTTCCCGGAAAAGTTTTACATGACAGTTGAAGTCTTATGCAGTCATAAAATTTATAAAGATAGTCTTGCTGGAATTTTACTAGAAATAAATTTGGAGACATCATATTGTTGGCCTCGTTGAGAGTTCATTAGGCCATGAATATTCTTTCAAAATATTAAATGGAGTTAAATTAAAACTTGGAAATATCAAAGCAAACGAAAAAACCAAAATAATTTATTTGGTTTGTGGTTATCCAACCTATTGTATGCATATTCAGTTAAGTAAGTTAAACTTTGTTGTCAGTTTGAATAAAATATAATAACCTTATGTGATTTTTGCCCATTATTAAATATTATTCGGCCTTTGAGATATATCCATTTTTTTTGTGTAATCTCTTATCATGTGGCAAGAGAAATAAAATATTTCGATATTAACAGCTAAGAGTTAGCTTTTTGCTCTTCTATATTTGATTGGCAGAACTTTATGTTAGGTCATCAGTATAAACTAAATGTTCCTAAAATAAAAATGTCAGGTGCATTGCGCACTATTGTAGACATGGAGAATCGCCATATTGGGCGGGTTACTTTCAATGTTTTACTGTTAGTATTCTATAATTAATCAACATGGATGGAGGCTTATAGGCTCATATATTAATATATACATTTTGGTCCAAGTAAAAATTTATTGTAATTCAGATTTTTCTTGAAAATCATTCACCACTGTACTTTCGAATATCTATTACTTTTATATTTTTTTCTTTATAATCGTTAGGTTGGTACTAAGAGACATGTGTGTTTTAAGTGAATCATCCAAATGGTTGTTATTGCAATCAAAATATGAAAGTAAGTGAGAAAAAATGAATTCTTAATAAATGCTGTTGAAACTACTCATGTATTTTACCTACTTGTTACAAGTTAGCACTGTTTTTAAGTACACTTCTGATGTAAGGTTTCAAATATTTTATGCTTCAACGAGGGTCTTTTCCTGTTCCTTCTGGGAGTTTTTGATCAACAGACTTTGGATTGTCAATCTTGCCACGTCCTTGGGACAAGGGCGTAGCACGTGCTTCATGTAAATTATTCTTGTATACGTGAAGAAATAAGCATGCAAATTATTGCGACTGCGGCTATGCCCTCGCCGTTAAGAACTCAATCTTCAGTTCTGCATAGCAGTATTTTCGGTGGTGAACTCGTCTCCCTTGCCTTGTTTCCCTCTAAACCCCCTCATCTCTTTTTGACCACCGCAGTACGTCATCACCTATTAAGTTAATCTAAGGGCGTGCACACTCGCTGCCCGGATTTTTTGTCGTCCGTCGTACGTCGTTACTACGCCTCAAGGTCATATTTCACGTTTGTTTTATTTGGTTATCTGAAAGAGATTTCGAAAAGTTCTCCCTTGATGCAGTTATTAGTTGTCAAATCATTAGAGTTTTCAATTTCCCGAATTATGCAGCATACCAGGCTCTGCTTCACTAGAAGTTTTTTTCCAATCAAATTGCATTTAATGCCATCTGTATAGTGTGCAGAAGAAACTGATTCAGAATGAGTGCGATTTATAAACAGGTGAGATAGTATTGGCACTCTGAATTTTGTTGAAATTAGGGGTCAGACTTGTCGTAAATATAATTTGTTCATTCAAGCGAAACTGTTAACATTCATTTAATAAATAGTTTAAACCATAAACTGTAGAGGAAAAGTTTTTTTTGTTCCTTTCGTAGTTGGTAACACAAATGCAGTATGTCGCGCTTAAACTCTAATTAATCTTTTGGAACCTGCCTATAACACTCTTGTGTCGCAATTTGAGTGTTATATTTTGACAACTATAATGATTTCACAACTAACAACTGCATTAAGGGGGTATTTTCCGAATTTTCGAAATCTCTCTCAGATAGCCAAATTAAAAAAAAAGAAGATAAATATGACCTTAAGCCACGCCGAACTTCGGCTGCACCATGCTTCAAGACTAGCAGATATTGCCTGTGTCAATAACGTACGACGTCACCATGCTTCAAGACTAGCAGATATCGCCTGTGTCAGTAACGTACGACGTCACCATGCTTCAAGACTAGCAGATATTGCCTGTGTCAGTAACGTACGACGTCACCATGCTTCAAGACTAGCAGATATCGCCTGTGTCAGTAACGCACGACGTCACCATGCTTCAAGACTAGCAGATATTGCCTGTGTCAGTAACGTACGACGTCACCATGCTTCAAGACTAGCAGATATTGCCTGTGTCAGTAACGTACGACGTCACCATGCTTCAAGACTAGCAGATATTGCCTGTGTCAGTAACGTACGACGTCACCATGCTTCAAGACTAGCAGATATTGCCTGTGTCAGTAACGTACGACGTCACCATGCTTCAAGACTA
This sequence comes from Dryococelus australis, assembly GCA_029891345.1. Taxonomy (NCBI): domain Eukaryota; kingdom Metazoa; phylum Arthropoda; class Insecta; order Phasmatodea; family Phasmatidae; genus Dryococelus; species Dryococelus australis. The sequence continues at coordinate 22,248,569 of CM057004.1, forward strand.
GCAGATATTGCCTGTGTCAGTAACGTACGACGTCACCTAAGTCAAACTGTCAGTCGTTCGTTTCTACGACGTAAAATAATTTTGGTAATTAGAGTGTAATGTGCCTATACGGCCATGTAAGGAACTTTAGATAGCTTTGGGTCGCGGTGCCAGCATTTTGCCACGATAGGGTTTCGGTAATTTTAATTGAAATTGTGACGTCATTTTTGTCTTGTTGTAGGGCACTCAGTTTCATTAGTATTTTCCCAGATTGTTGTTTGGTAGACATTATAAATTGTGTTTCGATAGAACTAAATATTGATATCTGTGTATTTGCAGTTTTCTAATGTGTAGCATTTTGTGTTTTGTCTCCTGCCCAATTTCCCTACTCAAGTATTGTGAACCTGGCTTGCCTCACCACGATTCTCACGTAGGCGTCGTAAATCTTTTTAAACATTGTGTCGTCATTCTATTTTTAATTGCGAGGCTTGGAAGGATAGATTTGACCTCCCTCACAATTGCTTATTTTTTAATGCAATCTTTTAATGTATTTTCTTAAGCTGTATTTTATTTTTAAGAAGGCTTTTAAGGGCCCCGTCAGGCTGCCCTTTTTCTTTCTTATGCTCTGCAACTTTGTCTAGTCAACCATGGTGATCGTTCAGTATTAATTTCTAGCTTTAAATAATAAAAGCGTTTAAGTAAATTTGAAGAGATTTTCATTTGAGCGCCTTGGAGTAACGTAATTTTTTCGCTGTGCTGTAGTGCTGCTTCTATACATAGTATACAACAAAGTTACCCGGCATCGTTTGTTTGTGTATTCGGCTAAGGTTTCTTAACTACTTGGTGGATTTTTATGCAGTTTTCACCATCATTTAGAGAAGTTATTGAGGAAGGTTTAGGTGTATAATACATCAATGTTTCATGTAAGGATAGTACAGAAATGTCGACGTTTCATAATAAAGTCGGTAAAGGCCGTTTTTCGGGCGCTTACATGGCTTACGCTGACTATACCATAAGAGGTAAGCCAAATTAATGTACTACAAATTTGTAGATCTCAAAAATGTCTACAAAAAAGTCCTTGACAGCAAATATTTTCTTTTAAGGATGACCCATACTAACCATTTTGGTATTTCACTTACTAAGACGTTTTGAATAGCACAGTATTACTCCTATGTTAGTTACCTTAGGCATTTATTGTATATACTTGCTGTAAACCTATACAACGCCATATTTGTAAATTGCACCCGGGCGAGGCCGGGGCGGGTCACTAGCGGTGTCAATAAAGCATTTAAAACATTGTTTATTTTAAAGTCGTGCTTCAAGCACATTTTTCATTGTTAGTGCTTGGATATAGCCTTACTCTTCTAAGAGTACGTTACGTAATATTTTATTGTTTTAATCTGCATGTTCAGAACATGCCAATTATTAATGAAGCAATTAAAATGCCTTTTACGTGTATGGTTCTGCCAATTGTATATTCAGATGTCAAATACATATGAGCAATGCAATTTTTGTGTCATAGTTTATTTGTTTGTGTCACATTATAACATAGAGGTAATCTTGTAATTTACATTGCAATACATAAATTGTAATATCGGTTTGGTTTCTTCATGTATAACGAGTCCCATAACAGGGTAGTGACTGAAATGGATAACAAATAAAATCTAATTAATTAATATTTTTGCTCTAAATATCATTACCCATAAAAATCAAGTTGCAAATTTGCATTCTGTACCAGCTCTAAAATTTAAATATATAAAGCCTACTGGGGCCGCGGTGGCCGAGAGGTTAGTTCGCTCGCCTCCCACCAAGGCGATCCGGGTTCAATCCCTGGCCGGGTCTCCGGGTTGTCGCATGTAAGAATGGTGTCGGACGATACCGTCGGTCGGTCGGCGGGTTTTCCCCGCCCCTTCATTCCGGGGCCGCTCCATTCTCACTTCAACCGCCCTCAGTGGTTGTGAAGACCTCGCTGTTAAGCCGCCCAAATCTCTTCACTAACTCTATAGCTAGCGATAGGAAAAGTTCGCGAGTTCAGTGACCTGTGGGCTAGACTCCACAGTCGTGTGCACACTAGAGCCTCAGATGTTTGTTCGTTGGCTGCTGCTCCAGAGAGAAGCCAGTGTTACACCACACCTGGCAGTACGACACTCGCTACCTGTGTCCTTGCAAGCTTGCCATTGGCTCAGAGTCATCCAGGGCGCGCCTAATGAACTGTGATCCAATTGCAAAGGTGACTTCAGTGTACACGTGTTGGACGTCTATCTTGTCCTGAAATGAACTCGCGAATTTTTCCTATCCTTTTCTATAGCCTACACGTTGCGAATAGTAAAGACACCCGCGCCAGTAGCGATGTTTGCCGTACACGACGAGCTCACGTGCACACGTCTAGCGATTACAACCGCTGCGGCGTCCTCAGCCTGCGAGATTTGCGAACGAAACACGCCGCTCTCAAACCCGATCAGCATCTGCGCGGTACACGCAGAGAGACCCGCTTCTCTAAGGGATACATCTTGCGATACGTAATGTTCTTAAGCGGCCCGCTGGTCCAACTTGAGGTATATGTTCTTGAAATGTTTTGTTTTCAATGGTGGGTGTGTCTCGCCTCCATACAGCGGACGGCAACGGAAAACCACGGCCGGATCATTGATCATAGTCCATCATCACATATGTAAATACTCATACAGAAAATCTGCTTAGTACTATCTGAACGTGATGTTTCTCAATAAGTTGATATTAATCTATAGTATACTCCTGCTTGCATTCGAGCGTGGCAAATGTTACTTGCCATGTACAACTTCTTAAGTAGGAAATTTATGGAGACATTTAAACGAATGTAGGTTAACAAGGTTAGTGAAAGCACAGAGCTATCAAAGTTATCATACAAGTTACGAGCGAAAATATATTTATGTATTTCACTACTGCAAGAATGCACTCGGGTACTGGAAGTAGAAACAATCTATCTAAGTTCCATAACTCCTAATTGTAAGGGATAAAAGAGATTTATGTATTTTACTACTGCAAGGACGCACTCGGGTGCTGGAAGTAGAAACAAACTATCTAAGTTCCATAACTCCGAATTGGAACGGATAAAAAAACATCGGCCGTGGCTGTATTGGGGACACGGCAGTTTGTTTTGCGTGAATACGTCTACGTTGACACGCTCGGACGCCTTAAATGTTTTTTTTTTTTTTTTACGTTCCCAGCACAGCTTCACTCGATCATATGGGGTTTTATGGGTATTAATAGATTGCTTTTGAGATGCTCTTTCCAACCGTATACGATTTCTGTATTTCGACTTGGCTTTTTGACGAGTATAGGACGAGATTGTGTTAAGTTTTCCTAATTTTTCACATTAAACGCATACAATTTCACCATAACCACGCCACACAAATTGTTTCATACACGCAATCGATTGATCTTGACGAGAGCTGTCGATTGAAACCTACACGAGCGTCGTAGCTTATCCTAGTCAAAAGTTATACTACGCGGAAGTTAAAAGAAGTGGAGAAACGAACACAAAATGTTACCCCTCCCCCCCTTATCCATGTAATCACCTCGTGATATGCTTCGCAGTCCTAACTGAACGTAAAATATTCTTTGATCTTTTGGTAATCGAGTGGCGTAATTGCATTTTGAATGTAGATGATCGATTCGGAGCTGCAATCATCGGATTTTGTTATCATCAGATTTTCTGGATCGCCTCCCACGATGGTTGCAAATTTAAAGACGTATTCACGCCAAACAAAACACTAACCTTGTGGCATAGAAAAGAAATACACATACAGATTCAGTATGTTGCGAAGTAGGCATTACAATACATCTAGAGATTACAATACATTTTCTAAACCGCACCTCATGCAGCTACACGCCGGCCATCTCGTGCATGGGGCCGCTGTGACCTAGCATATAGAGCGCTTGCCTCCCACCAAATCGGATCGAGTTCGATTCCGGGCAGAGTCGCTCCCGAATTCTTGCACGTGGGAATCCGTGCTGGATGATGCTGCTGCTGATAGGCGGGTTTTCTCGGGAATCTCCCGTTTCTCTAACCCTCGCATTCTGGCGCTGCTCTACACTCGCTCCACTTCACCCACGTTGGCTCTCAAGACCTCGGTGTTAAGAGCTGCCCACCAGATCTCTCCAATCCTCTTGTGTTGTGCGAGTTTCTTCGTTGTGTTTGTTTAATTCGTTTAAGTAGATAACTAGCCTGTGTCGTCTTCGGTGTGCTGCCTGTTCATAGTACATCGTTTTTTCGTATACATACATAGTATATTAGTTTTCCGCATTTAGCTTGCTGTCCTGTTTTATTTTATTTCAATCCTTCATGGAATTTTCTGGCTTTGTGCGTGTATATTCTCGACTACCGCATACCTGGCTAGCATTCTGTCGTGTCTGGTAAAACTGCTGTGTTTTAGTGCGTTTTGTTTGTTGTGTTGTCCCATTTTGTGCCTACTTACTTTGTCAGTGTTGACCTAATTTTTTCAAGCAGAGTTCCAGCTGGTGTGGATTTCTATGTTGTGTTATATGTTGGTTGTATATATATATATATATATATATATATATATATATATAATACATACACATACATTAACACAAGCATATTTTTCGTAATTAGTTACAGTTCTGTTTTTTGACTCTATTCCTTGTTGGAATTTTCCAGTGGTTTGTACGTACAGTGGAACCCTGTTATAACATTCCCACATATTGGTCCTACCATAAGACTTAATGGGTTCTTTTCCTACATATAACAATGTTCATGTTTTTCATTCCATGCTTATAACATCAATATTTGTTAAATTCTTTGAAGCAACTCATATGCAATTTCTCTCTTAGGTAAAATTTCAACCACATTACCAATGCAGTAGCCTACAAATAGATAAAGAACAGTTTATACTTGAAACATGAAGTATTTTAGAGGTGATGGATCTGAACTATTACTATGATAACCAAGAGTAGATGAGTGAGCAAGCCTACAGAATGCACGTCATTGAGCATTGATTGATAATGCTATGGTCCATGGAGTTCAGGGCACCGTTATTTTCGCATAAAATGATTCAGATCAAATTGCTGAAGAACTTGACTGGCTATTTATTAACAATAATTATTACATTAGAATTTTTTTTTTTTTGCTTGATGTGTCCCTGCAAGTGTAATACTGTCTCCTGCTTATAACATTTTCCTACATATAACATTTCACTTTACTGACCCCTTGAAAAATGCTATAACGTGTTTCTACTGTACATTTAAGTAGTAGAGGCGTGCCGGTTTCACCCAACTATTTATTAATCGGATTAACCCATTGATATCAAATCTATTGAATGGATTAATCCTTAATCCCATCTTAATCCGATAGATATTATTTTTATTTTTGAGTTCTTTGTGAATTGATAAGTGTACAGTTTTGTGTGAAGGTGTGCTAAGGGGCGATTTTTTTTTGGGGGGTGGGGAGCATCTCTGGATTTCTGGTAGATGTCAGAACGACGACTGGCACTCGACTGAGGTGTGATGTGTTGGGGACAGGGTATATATATATATTATATATATATATATATATATATATATATATATATATATATATATATATGCTGAGTTTTGTGAAAGAGTGGCTTAAGTGTTAATTTTTTGGGTTGGTAGGGATATTATTCGTAGACAGTAATAGTAGATAGGAGATTTTTGGTAATAGTAATTAAACAGGAAGATAAAACAACATATAGTTAACTCAAGAGAGAAATTTTGGAGTGTTCTACCTATCAATGTGAATAAATTACACGAGAGAGAAGTATAACGAACACAACTACGTGAATAACCTGGTCTCATAAAGAAACAAGTGCTAAATGATCACAATTACTTGATTCTCCAGGTGTCCTAAAGAAAATGAATTACAAAATACAAATTGCACGTGCCATACATGATTTTAAAACACGTCTGTCTGTGAGACTGGCGAGGAACTTTTCAAACGGAATCCACACATTAAAATTAAGTAATTAATTGACATGCTTGAAAAAGAAAATGTTCAACAGTCAGTGATTTTAATATAAGTCCATTCACTCGGGAGGTAGCTGAAGCACTGAATTGGTTATGCCGCTTACGTCGAGTTATAAACTGAACAATGTGTTGAGAGCAAACAGAAGCTGCGTGTGCATCGCCTACGTATGGTTATAGAATGAGGTAAAAAAAAATCGGAAATGAACGAAAAGAGACGTGAATACTATTTACGTGATAAACGGATAAAAATATGTATTCAACACATGTACTAATATATAAATCACACTAGTTTAATTAAAAATCATGTAATGAAATCGCACTTCTCCCAAAACACGTCGCGTCGGCTGCGAGCTCAGTCAATGAATTAGACGCGGAGCTTGTGAGGGAGTTGAAATTACGCCACAAATGAATTTAAAAAAAGTCCTGTTTACGAATTACAGAACCTATTTCCCTACCAAGCTACTGTTAATGACGAACAATTTTATTATATTTTCCTGAACGTTTTACACGAAATTTTCAAACAACTTACCAAGATTAACTGTAAAATTATTGCATAAGAAATTGTTTTACAAGTTAGCTGAGAAGGCTAAAGAATTCATTTCAGTATTCGCAGATGTTTACTTAACACTTTTTATTCAACGTCTGTACAGGCTGTTCGCGGTAAAGTGAGAGCACTTTCGAGGCCCGAGTTACTTTGTTTCCTATAAGTCCTTTTTTGCCATTTCACCACTTTTTAAAATAAATACTGCCGTGTTAGTAATGCACAGTGTGTGTATATTTTACTGGATTCGAAAGTTAACGTCTAAAGCTACAATAAAAAAATATTTATTGACTATTGTTCCAAATGAGATGGCTTCAAAAAGTTTCCACATTACCGTGAATAGCCTATACATGGGACCGCTTCCCCTCCTCCGTTACTAACTTTACTGAGCGCGCGCCCGTTAAAAGATACAGAAGGTTGAGAAGGGGGGTGAAGTGGTATTTTTTCGAGGTCGATTTCAATTGCTCAATTGCCAGTGGGTAACCAGTCGTTAAAGGTCAGTTTCATTTTTTTCTTCGGCCGCTTTGATAGTAACTTGGCGATGTAGGATCCAAACCTTAAATTTTAATCTTTGTTGTATGTCAAAAGGCAGGAATATCATTCGTTTGATACTGTCTAAAGTATTAGTAATATTGACACAAAAACGGCGCGCGGGGCGGGGAAAAAAAGGTAAGGGGGGGGCACATAATCGCCAACAAACAATTAAATAGGCCATAAGAAAAATGTGTTTCTTTGGATATTTATTATATGTTCAATAACGTCAGCACTTGGCGAATTTTGGAATATAATGTTCTGTTAATGCAATTCTCCCGGTAATTTTGTGCATTAAATTTCTTTGTCTAGGGAAATATTTAATTAATTACTGCCCATAGTTCTGCAGGTGTCTATGTGATCCTTGCCACAACATTTGGCACCTTGGAATTAAAATTAACATGATACTTACGAGAATGCACTGACAACTTGCTATATTTTTTTGAATCCGCATTGGCTATCGTACTCACGTTGGAGGAATTCCAGTTAAAGTTTAAGTGCAGAATCGTGCTGGCATTTTGTCTCAAGTGCTCTGTAGACGTGGTGCTGTCTGCAACTACGTGTTCATGAACAGTCTGTACTGTTCTATCGTTCGTGGGAAAGCTATTGTAGTCAGCTGTTTTTGCTGTTGTTCCTTTCAGTTCTTGATCTCTATACTCTTCTGCTCTTCACGGCGACCACCGCCTACGCTGCAGCAGCCAGAGTTACCTGTGTGTGACAGTATATTTTATTCTAATTGTTTGGCCATGCAGTTATAGGTTCTGTGACGTTTGTTTCATTATCTTAATGCTAACTCTGTTAACTGCTGCGTATTGCTATGATTGTTGTATATGTATTCATGTTGGGAAATGTTGTAGTTTTATGGCTGCTCCTAGGCGAAGTCTTCTCTTACAACAAAGCTCTCAAATATCCTATGTCTATATAATTTCAAGTTCAGTCTGAAATTCACCTTTTTACAAAGATTAAAATGAGGCGCAATGTGTTTCATCGCTACTGGTACATTGTTGTTTACGTCTGTGATTGGAATGACTTTTCGGATATTTAAAAAATAGTTAGCTGTGAAGAATAGGTAATCTTCGTTTCTTCCAAAAGCCTGCAGGTTTCAATAAATTTGTTAAACACCGGTATGTTAAGTGACACATTCTTATCGACTGGCAGGGTGTTGCTAATCTGCAACGGAATTTACTACGTATTAACTGACCAAATATAAAAATCACCTTATCATCGCCATGTCTGTTTCACCTTTAAAACCTGCAGGGTATTTCAAAATTAACTTATTTGTAAATAAATAACCGTGTTTTGTTATCATAATTAGTGTTTCAATTCATTGGAATAAATATAATTTCGTTTACATTTAGCGCAACGGGTAGAGACGGGTGTTTTTCACGAAAAGATTTCAGGACCAGTTGTACTCCAAAACTCTTCAGTTCATATGCACATTCCTGGTTGGACGAATTTAGGTATCACGTGCCTCAAGCGTCTGTCCGCGAATCACGAACGTGCCATATCAGAGTACTTGATTACGATTGGCCCAGTCAAATAAGAACACGCCTTCTCACGTAGACACCTGGCCAATAACCAAAGTAAGTTCTGGTTGTGGACATAGGATATTGAAGTCTAGCATGACAATAAATATTTTCGCGAAAACCATCTGTCCCTACCAATGGGTTTATAATTACCAAATAAAATAACTTTCACCTTTTTTTTTAGGACTACATATATATATATATATTAAACATTACATCTTCTTAAAATGCATTTTCCGGCTAAGACCTCTATGCATTGGTACGGTTGCCAAACCAGTTACTGCCGATATCAACTAAATTGAAACATACTAAATCGTAAATCACTAAATAAGGAGATGACCAACGACCAACTCGAGCACGGGCCGCAACCTGTGTTGTCGGCTGTCATGTGCACACACACCCACGCACGCACGCACACACACACACACACACCCCCTCTCACACAGTCATACACACTAACGAGTGGTTTGTCGTCCTTGAGAACAACCTCACGACACCCTGCGAACCTGTTTGGTCTCGAGGAGTTACGAGTGGACAACGCCTCTCTGCACACACACACACACACACACACACACACACACGCAAATTATTTTAATCTATAATTTAGATTCGTTTTCCACCTCGTGGCATTTCGTTTCCATGTTTATTTTGCGGTTGCGTCTCGGCACCGGCTATCTTTGCAAACGGTTTGCGTGGCACGGCCCGCTGGAAACAGCTGAATCCTGAGGATGGTTTTGCAACTGAAAAACTGTGCGATATAGTCCGTTCACGGATAATTCAAACTTTTCAGAAGCCCTACTTAAGTTATACTTACACGATATTTATTCGCCTCATGCAAGAGAAATTTAACCGAGCATTGAGTATAGAATATTAAACCACAATGAAAACGCGAACACACTTATTTTCTCTTTGTTTGGACACACCACACACACACACACACACACACACACACATATATATATATATATATGAAAAAACATTGCAATTTATACAGAAATTATAAGTAAAGTTTCAGTTGAACTACAAATAAGGTACTTTTATGTTAAGAGAAGAATAAAACACTTGTGATATATGGCGTATTTTGTAAACAAACACAAGCGTCCAAGGTATGATTCAAAATTGGGTTTGGCTGTGTTGGGGGCACGGCCGTTTGTTTTGCGTGAATACGTCTACGTTGACGCGCTCGGACGCCTTGATGTTTATTTTACGTTCCCGGCACCGCTTCACTCGATCATATGGGGTTTTATGGGTATCACTGTAAGATGCTCTTTCCAACCGTATACGATTTCTGTGTTTAGACTTGGCTTTTTAACAGTTATAGGTCAACATTGAGTTAAGATTTTTAAATTTCTTACATTAAACTCATACAATTTCACCATAAATGTTTTTACACACGTAATCGATTGATCTTGACGAGAGCTGTCGATTGAAACCTAAACGAGCTTCTCAGCTTCTCGTAGTCAAAAGTTATACTACGCTGAAGCTATGAGACGCGGCAAAACAAACTCAAAATTGTGGCGTAACCAACCCCCCCCCCCCTTTTTTTTCTGACGAACCCTTGATGATTCGTCGCAGTACTCACTCAAAGTAACATATTATTTGATCCTTTGGCAATCGAGGGGTGTTATTGAATTTTGAATCTGGACGATATTTTCGGAGTTGCAATGCCAAACTCTATCCCCCGATTTTGTTATCGTCAGATTATCTGGATTGCCTCCCACTATGGTTGCAAATTTAAAGACGTATTCGCGTTAAAAGTAAGAATAAACGAGAATATAGATACTTCAAAATCATAACATGTACAAAAGAACCGACACTGTGTTGTTCAACGTACTGAATGTTATATCGTGTGCGTTTTTTGGTTTTTCCTTAATAGAACTGCCTACCGGCTGGCAGCTGCGAAATTTAAATAGGCAATACCATGTTAAGGAAAACTCGTCTCAGTGTGTTAATTTCAATGATAGGAGTTTCAAACAAAATTTATTCTTTATTAATTTATTAGTAGAAAGTCCCTCCAAGCGTAAATTTTCAATATAGACAGGTGGTATGTACTTTTTTGTAAAATACAAATTCTGAAAACTCCTTGCAAACAGGCTATACATGTTATAGAAACATCTCTGCTGTAGGGAAGTTTCCCTAAAGAATTTATGATTACATTTTATTTGAAACACCTATCTCGCACTGAGATTTAATTTTCGCATCGGCCAGCCGGTAGGCAGGGCCCTTAAGCTCTACAAGAAATAGCTATATTTTATATATTCAGTACGGCGATAGTTCTGCGGTAGTGACAAATCAGAGCATGACAGTTATTGGCGGAAAAATGTAATTTATGGCTATAAGAAAACAACTGAATTTTAATGGGGAAAATCTGATATAATTTTCATATTTGTGAATTTAATTCACAGTAGGAAGTGTGCATGCCAGAAAATGTCATAATTGAAGAATTATTCGACTTAATGCGTGTCATTTTATGTGGAATTATGTGGTTAGCTCTCAAGAGAATGCAAAGAGAACACTCTTTCCGTGAGTGTTGATTGGCTGAAATTAATAATTATCGTGCCGATTGTTAATGTAAACACAGAAGACGCATTTCCGTGTGCACGATCGGAGGTATATCCGTTATTTTAAAGAAATAATATTTCAATTTTTAAACTTACCGGAATAAATTTCCAATATTAGTTTACTTAACCATCGTTAAATGATTGCTCAGACTGAAATACAAATTCAGTCACGAAATTCCGTGGGGAAACTATGAAAGGGGTACGCATAATAATAGTTTATAAACAAGCTTTGGTATATTTGTGTTAAGTAGAGAGATTTGCGTGGCTCTTAACAACGAGGTCTTGAGAGCCGATGAGATCTTGAGATTAAGTGCGAATGGATCAGCGCCGGAATACAAGGGTAGGGAAACGGGAGATCGCTGAGAAAACCTGCTGACCAGGGGTGTCGTCCAGCACGATTCCTACTTGCAAAAATCTAGGGGTGTGACCCGGCCGCTGATTGAACCCGGGTTTTCTTGGTGGGAGGCGAGCAAAGATTCGGTAGATAAACCAGAGAAAGTTTATATAGGCTATTCACTGTAAAGTGAGCACTTTTGAAAGCCCTCTCATTTGAAATAATAGCCAGTAAAAAGTTACATTTTAGCCTTAGACATTAACTTCCGATTGCGGTGGAATATACAAACTGTGTTTATTACATACGTGGCATTATTCATTAAAAAATGTGGCTGAAAGGAAAAAGTAACTAGGGCCTCAAAAGTGCTCACTTCACCATGAACAACCTATATACGGGATAATACAAAGCCAGCGTATCACCCTTTGTTCTCGAAAACAACACGATACCGGAGGTTCGCGAAAAAATGTCGATAATTATACCCTATATGAAGCATCGATTGGTAGCAATCCCATTCTCCCGAACATACCGGATGTAAGGATTTTGGCGGTGAGCTTTGAAATAGCAAATGGGAATTGTGAGCCACATAAGGTATCGTTGGATAGATCGTCTAAAAGGAAATAACATTTACAAAGAAACCGTTTTACTGGCGTGCATAGTTCACACCGAGTAAAATAAATCATCTTAACACATGGTTTGTGACGTGCGTAGATTACGCACAATGACAATTGATCGCAAACGTGTTTTTATTACTACAATCAAAAGGAAATCAACGAAACATGTTGGCTTTCTGGCGTGCATGCCTAACTTACGTGCAATCAAAATGACGTCGGGTGTACTGTAAACACCGGTATAGTGTGAGAGAACTACCGTGAACTGGGAACACTCATTCCCACACAGTACTCGTCATAAGTCTTCTAAATGTCGTGTCTCAAACACGACTCAGTTCTCCTTAGGTTCGCGATGGCTCGGCGGACCTCAGCACAGCTGAGAGATCCACATGCTGCTCTGATTCTCTCTCTTTGATGCCTTCCCTTGTAGTTGGACGCATGCAGTAGACGATATCTTTAATTCTCCCCCACACAAACAAAAGTCATCTGGGGACAAGCCTGGAGGACATGGTGTCCCAGCGACAGGATCGGTTCGTCCAATCCACAGTCTGGGGAATAACATGTCAACAACTATAGAGCAACTCACTCTTGGATTGCAGTGTGCTGTGTAATGGACCTTCACTCTCTCTTTCCAATACATGGTTTCTGTCGTTAACTCTGTCCTTGTTCCTCCGTGCACTGTTGCCTGGTGTGTTATCTTTATCCAGCCTTTAAAAAAAATGCCGTTTACGTTGCTTGCGCGCCATGCAATCGCGATGATAGGGTTTCTCACAGGCTTCAGTTTCAAAGGAGCCGCTTAGCTTTGCGTCGCAGGATTGGATTCCTTTACGAGTTGGCAGAGAGGTAAACAGATCAAAATTATCTTAATCAGGCCGTTTCCTTCACCACCCATTTGTTTCTCAGCTTGCCAGTTACGTCACAAAGCTGAAGCAATCTGGCAACAGTGAGCGCCATAAGCCCTGTACTGCAATCTAAGCGTGAGACGGACTATAGCTGAGCTCTGCGTGAAAAGTGAAGCCATGTTGAAGCCACAGTCGGCCTGGAAAGTGCTGCAGAACGCAGCATACGAACAAAGATTGTTTCAGAGGTAGATTCGCTCAACAGCCAACAAAAACTATAAAAAAAAGCTTTAGAAATAAAGCGATTCTCTAAAGGTTTTTCCCATTACTTTCCTATGACCATTTTACAGACCACAATTTTTAATTGCAGAAATTTTTTTACGCACGTAGATATAATCCATTTTCTATAGCCCAGAGTATCTCTGTTTACCAATTGTTTGATAACTTCACCATTAACTGCTGGATTATTTGTTGCCACTTTTGCGTTTTGCGTTCATTCAAATAAACCATAGGCACTTAAATGTTTCGTGAGGAAACTTGTCTTCAGTATTTTGGGGAACATAAATTGACACATGGAACTACACGTCTGGTCATATGCTAGCGAGTTACACATCTGAACACAATTATTTCTAACGCGACGAATTTGAACTGCGCGTTGCACAAAGATCAGAAAAACTGCCCTCCAAGAATTTACAAAAGGACTGGAATTATCTTGGAAGAATATTTTTTTAGAAACCTATAACTTCTTTCGTAATGCCAACACAATGTCGAATAAAATTGAATTCCTTTTGCTGTGGGGCAATGGCATATTTAACGTTTTGACAACATTCCGTGCATGTTTTTGAATAATGTCTACTGCTACCATAGTTTCATAAATCACGATTGGAGGACCATCTGTAGCGATGCCAACTCAATCTATTGGATCCAAATCATGTTGCTTTAAAATTTCCAGCTCCTGAATTACGATGTCCTTGGCCTTATTTTGGGTTTCGCGACGCTTGTTTCTTCCTCAACATTTGCTTATGTACAAACATATTGTTCTGCGCAGCAACACTCTGAGTAAATTAATGCCTCTTTATATTTAGCTTACACGATGTCAGTAAAGTGGGTTATGGGGGTAGTAACATAGAATAATTATGCTTTTAAACAAAAGAGGCGGCCGTTGCCACTAAGATTTTACGCTCAGCATGATACATTCACGGTTACTTCACACTTTTCTGAAGCCATGCTGAAGTTCTGCTTTCAGGATATTCCTCCGCCTCGTCTGGAAAATTACACCAGAGGACAACGCACCGCTTGCCTGCGCGCTCAGTTATTTATCAGATATTTTGCACGAGAACTATTTATAACTAGACTCTACCAACACAGATTTTTTTTCTCACTGTTTTTAATAGTGTTTATTATAAAAAGAAATATTATAATTTATAAATAAAACGTAGGTAAAACCTCAATTTAACGAAAAACAAGATACGTCTGTGTTTACAGAAGTATAAAACTCTTACTACATGGTATGTTTAGGAAATAACTAAGTACGTATTACATGGGGTGAGTTTTCAAAGGTTTGTGTTAAAACGCCCGAAGAAACCAAGAATGGACTACATATGGGAGTCCAATATAACCAAAAGGTTCTGCGGACTTATCTTCCCTGCAGATAACCCTACATTGTGAAATCCAAAAAAAATCTTCGACAATTTTCTGTTACCGAGGAAACGCTTGCGCAGGTCAACGGCCATGCGTGTGCTACATTTTTCCTCGTGCAGAAGTCGGCTCGTCGTGGTGGGTGGTCGTAGCCACTGAGGGTGATCGTAGCTACTGCGGGTGGTCGTAGCCACTGCGGGTGGTCGTAGCCACTGCGGGTGGTCGTAGCCACTGCGGGTGATCGTAGCCACTGCGGGTGGTCGTAGCCACTGAGGGTGGTCGTAGCCACTGAGGGTGGTCGTAGCCACTGCGGGTGGTCGTAGCCACTGAGGGTGGTCGTAGCCACTGCGGGTGGTCGTAGCCACTGCGGGTGGTCGTAGCCACTGCGGGTGGTCGTAGCCACTGCGGGTGATCGTAGCCACTGCGGGTGGTCGTAGCCACTGAGGGTGGTCGTAGCCACTGCGGGTGGTCGTAGCCACTGAGGGTGGTCGTAGCCACTGCGGGTGGTCGTAGCCACTGAGGGTGGTCGTAGCCACTGAGGGTGGTCGTAGCCACTGAGGGTGGTCGTAGCCACTGCGGGTGGTCGTAGCCACTGCGGGTGGTCGTAGCCACTGCGGGTGGTCGCAGCCACTGCGGGTGGTCGTAGCCACTGCGGGTGGTCGTAGCCACTGCGGCACCCCGGTCACTGCTGAGAGCGGGACTCGCAGCTTGTTGCTTCAAGTTCGGTCGTTAAGGTTGAAGTACAGCAACTGCCTGTGGAGCACTGCACCCGACTGTACAAAGTCTAATTCTCATAAAAAGCAGTACAGACACCGTGGAAATTGTCAGAAAAGTGAGATTTATGCTGTATGTGAAAGAAAAATGTATACATTTTGCAACATTACAAAATATTTTACTAAAATATACTTTTTAAATATAAAAAAAATATTCCATTAAAATAGTCTGTATTTTTTAAAGAATTTTAATCATATTTTCATTCTGGATGCTTCAGAAAGCAGAATTTGCAAGAAAATCTCTGAACTGGAATATCGACATAATGTTCACTATGATTGTGTGTAAGAAAATTGTAATAACAATTTTGGAAATAATTTTAATAATCAATTTTTAGTGCGTCCATTTGTCGCAGACATTTATGGCTGACAATGACGCAATTAAATTTAATTATAAAATTAATGTTACATTATTACAATAATTTTATTACATTCAATCATAGTAAACATTATGACGATCTTTCTTGAAAAAAATTTTATTGTAAATTCTGGTTTCCGAAGCATCCAAAATGAAAATGCGCTTAAATGTAGTCTAAAATGTGGACTCTATTGATCGATAGATTTTTTATTTTAGAAAGTATATTTTAGTAAAATACTTTATACTGTTGCAAAATATAAACATTCTTCTTTCATGGACACCATAAATCCCATTTTTCTGACAATTTTGATGATATCTGTACTACTTTTCTATGAGTTCTTCACTTTGTATAGTCGGGTGCAGTGCTCCATAGGCAGTCGCGGCAGATACTAACTTGTCTGTCGTCTCGGAGCGGGGCCTGGATGAAGTGCGGCATCACGGGATTATTTGCTGATGAGCCGTCGTTTACGAACTATAGTCACCGTACAAGTATGCTTGATCGATTAGTTGGTTTTCCTGGTAAACTGAGCACTTTCTAAAGCCCTCCTTAAGATCTACTTGTACGCACGCTGTGTGTTCTTCCACCTTATGTAAAATTAACACGGCAATGATACTCATTTCTACACTTCTCTGCACAAAAAAAAAAAAAATAACAGAAAGTGAAGGAAATATGAGTACTTAGTTTATGTTATCACAAATGTTTAGCCAACACTTTTTATTGGACGTTAAGTTATAGAACTGCGTTCCCTCCATCGTTACCAACTTTACTGGGCACTTGTCACTCACTGCGCCCGTTAAAACATACGCAGGTAGGAGCTGTGACATTTTTCTTAGGTTAGTTTCAAAAGTGCTCACTTTATTGCGATCTGTCTTTAACAGGTTTGTTGGGAACTTTGTAAATCAGCACTTGAAACAACCCGACAGAGTAATTGCTTTCATTTCGAAGTGAGATATGACTCCAGTTATTACAATGATGTTATCAACATACTAGTTTAATTCTATGCCATTCACGATAATCTGAGCACTCCTGAAAGCACTGACAACAATCTAATTTTTCTTCTCTTTTTGTATCCTTCTGTCTTACGTACAATTAACATTGCGACGAACCTGAACACTTTGTTCTTGTGCTTTCCGAGAGAACGCTTGTAGTTGTAAGGAATGTGGACGAGTTAGTAATTTGCTAGTTAGTGCTGTCATGCGTGTAAACCAAGAAATACGCACTTCAGTAGCCAAACATGTAAACTTTACACTCGCAATGTAGGTTGTGTCTATAGAGTCTCGGTGCATTTTGTATGAAAACGTGGTTTTTTCTTGGTTTCGTTACAGGGATCCAGAAGCTAGTGCAGAGTTTTAAATGTACAGAGGAGAGATCGCTGTCGTTCCGGCACGTCAAAGAGGACTTGCGAAATCTACCACTCGGGTGTGGTACACACGTTCCTTGAGGGTAGACCGTAATACTTCACACGCGGAGCTACGTGGTGCACGATTGAGACGGCGGGTGAACTCAGTAGGGCCACGTTCAACTGCTCGCTGAACGGATCGCGCGGCATCTCCAGATGTCGGTGGCTTGCTGGAACGTTTCCAAACAGCCACGATCCCCGCCGAGTGAAATGTGTACACAATACGCTGTGCTGCCGTTGCGCTCCGCTACACTGCATTGTCGAAGTGAACGATGCCAAAACAATTAGTCAAAAAATTGCTTCCTTTCACAGTCAATAAAGTTCCCCATTAATAAAATGTATAGGTTTGATACAAGAGCACTGAAAATATTATCCGACATAATTTATGGAAAAGCCAAAATAGCATTCTACACACCTCATTTACAGCCGACCAAGCATATTTATATGTCTACATAACAAAGTAATACTACTTAATAACATTTTTGTAGCTTATGATGTAAGTATAGGTCATGCCAGCTTAGCTATGCATTACCGTTAATCGTAATTTCATTGTTGATCGTTTCCACTGTTTATTAGGAAAGTTCACATGTTGACAAAAGCTAATACAAGAATATTTAGCCTAAGGTGTTTATACTTCAGACATTCGTCCTAATGGCCATTTCGTCAAGAAAGCGATGTGCGAAACAATAAAATTGTACCTAGAAGTCTAGACGTAATGATCTTAAATTTTCTAACCAGTATTAATCCAGAACTCTTTCACTTTAAATGTGTTTAACCTATGAACAACTAGCGTAACAGGCTTTTTGTTTAATATGTAAAACCTACGTAGTATCCAGATGTAATTTTTAACTAAGGCATTTAACAAACAGGTGCCGAACTACGTTTTACGCAATTTTATTTTAGACTTATGGCATATTCCTACACTACGGCAGGACTGACAATTAATTAATTTTTGTTTTGGCCTCCCTGGCCTTAACATGATTGGTATGAATTTAATTATTTAGATACTGTACGTGAGCAGAAATTGTGTTGGTAAATACACAAGTCCTATTTCTCAGAAATGAAAATTTCATATCAAAATATTAGCAGCAATGTGTAGGCCTGTGTACCGATTCTGGACTTTCGATCAGAGTTGAGTAAATCCATAAAGTAGGACAGTTATTGTAAAATGTAATTTAATAGAAGTCAAAAATTTTAACAATTTTCACGGCGTTTAAAAATGTTAATTATTTAAGGTATAAGTTAGCATCATTCAGGAGTTAATTTTAAATTAAATTAATTGAAGATGGCTGTCAGCAAGTTGTGTGACAGCCCAGGAATATGTCAGCAAGTCGTGGGACAGCCCAGGAATGTGTCAGCAAGTTGTGTGACAGCCCAGGAATGTGTCAGCAAGTCGTGGGACAGCCCAGGAATGTGTCAGCAAGTTGTGTGACAGCCCAGGAATGTGTCAGCAAGTCGTGGGACAGCCCAGGAATGTGTCAGCAAGTCGTGGGACAGCCCAGGAATGTGTCAGCAAGTTGTGTGACAGCCCAGGAATGTGTCAGCTTGGCGAAGCTCGCGTCCTCGGAATTGTTAATGGAATAAGTAAATGGCGATACTAAGTGGATTGATGTTGAAACATTTCTGTTGATATAATGCAGATAATTCAGCAAGAAATTTTCATTTAAGGAGGGAATGAAATTGGATCAGGAGATATGACCTCGGTGTTGCGGTTACGAAGAACTGGTAGTGTAAATTTTATTTTATTCTCAAGTACAGTGTGTAATCTGTGTTCACGCAAATAAAATGTGAACATTGAACAGATCCTCAACTGATTATATTCACGTGTATGTGTTGTCAGAAAATTACTTCAAGCTTCGTTTTTCCATTTCACAATTTATCGTTTTTAATTTATTTCCTTCCCATTATGAGCGATTAAATTATGTAAATTGTCTATATAAGTAACGCGAATATGTAGAACGTCAGCGAAAATCTAACAAACAGTAACTTTTTTCAAAGTACTCATTAGCTAGTTTGTCTCGTAGGTATATTGTATCTCATGTATGGTTTCATTTTTCACGCCAACGATATTACGTCACTTGTTAAGAACGGGTTAGTGATACCTGATCGGTTGATGACTGCGTCATGTCCGGGAAGGAACAACTCGCCTGGCAAGTTTACGGTACCTCGTTAAATACCTCCATCTTGTTAACAAGACAGAAGGCATCTCAATCAGAAAGACGTGTCAAAACCATTAAGTCGCTCTACCGTAAACAACCAAGGATGCCTGTTTCGAACAAACCACTTGCCTACGGAGATTATTTATGAGCTTAGTCGTTCGTTGGTCGCATATTTTTCCACTCCAGTAGCCACGTGTTCATCAAGATTCATTTGACTTGGAGGATAACAAGAAAGGAATTTATTAAAGGTGTTCCGACAGTACCGAGTATAATGCCATGCACGTACTAAATTAAAAAATAACAACGCTTTTCTCGTAAGTATCTGAGACGTCAGAGCATTTCCTTTAAAACAATACTAGGAAAATGTTTTGTCCGGAACTTATGAAAATTATTTCCGTTCCTGTACAGCATCACGAATACTGCATGTAGGTGTAAAACTTTCAGTATAAAAAAAGGTAAACACATGTAAGTCGTTAGTATATGTATATATAAAAAGAATTGGTTTTACTGCTGATGTAATAGCTAAAAAAAAAAAAAAAAAAAAAAAAAAGTGTGTATCGTACAACCAATTCACGCTCATCTAGTCTGAAATTACTGATGAAATTCTTTCTTTGCCGAAATGATTACGAAGTGATCTCTTAGAATGACATTATTTGATAATGGAAGTAGAGAAAAATGAGACTTGTGTTATAAAAATGGAAAATATGATTACTGCAGGATTCCGGATTTCTAGCATTGTGACAACCAAACATGAACGTGCGCGTAGAAACACTCGATAAGCATCCCTGTAGACATCTGGGATATTTTAATGAAGTGTTCGTCGCTCTGCTGTCGAGATCACGCTTTACTGTCAACATTTAGGGCAAGAAGGTGGTTAAGGAGGAGCAAAAATTTGATTGAGAAGTGAGGTATTTTAATATTAATTAGACAATTTGTGAGGCGCTAAGTTCGCAAATTCGTTTTATCCACCGTAGTTAATTTTGATTAAAAGGCCAGAAACTCTTTATGGCATTTTTGGTTTGAATAAAATATAACTTGCATGTTGTACCAGTAGTTTGTGTTCTGTTATGTCATTTATCAGTTGTGAAGAGGGGGGGGGGGGAGAGAAAAAAACAGATTGTTTGGCATTCAGTACCGTAAATTTCACACTTAGGTTTCGATAATGTTCCCCTTTTTGCTCTTAACTGATGGACAACAGTTTTGTAAACCCTTTAACATTTTCATTAGTGTATATGTTGCTATACTGAAGCCGTCAAGTCATTAATGTCATCTAATAACAATCACTGGTGGCGTCTCTTATGATTCTTCATCACATGAGCTCTCTAACTGTCGAGTCGGCTCTCAAAACACCAATATATAGAGCCGTCCAAAATATCTTCACTGACACTGGGGGAAAGGTTTTGTTGAATCAAACAAGATTTGTTTAGTGCAAGCAAATTATTTGTTTGTGTAGGGGCAATTAAATATTTTGTTGTTGAAACCAAATTATTTTGTTGTTCTCATTTGGTTGCCCCAAACTGTGAGATTTGGTTGGTGCAACTAAATATTTGCTTGGCTACACGTACATTAAACAGTTTGGGCCGACCTAAAATTTTTACAAATTCGCCCGAGTTTCGTACCTAGATCACCTGCGTCCGAGCGCTGCGCCTTAGTAATCTCAGCTTACGTGACAGATCCCTGAAACCGGGAAGCTTTTAAAAGATATGCTGAAAATATTGGGCAACGTGTGCAAACAAATATTTCAAATTTTACAGCTTAACTTATTAGTTGCTTGTTGCATTGTTTTATTAATGAATTTATACGATTGTTAAGCATTAATAAATGCACTGACACACACGGTTACTATCCTAATTGTTACAAAAATACAAACAAACTCTCGAGCTGTATTTTCGAACTAAGGCAGTTAGATGAGTGGCCAAACAAATATATAATACAGATAATTCAACAAAATATTTAGTTGGCAGTATTGTTTTTTAGCCCAACAGAGATTTTGTTTATTCAGGCACAGATTTTGTGAGACGAACTAAAGAAATATTGTAGCTTTTCAAATTTTATTTTCTCAACAATATATTCTGTTAGGTAAACTAAATATATATTTGGCCCTATACAAAATATATTTTGTTCGATTTATCTCTCAGTTCACTCATTCTAACCGCCGAGTATCGATCATATTTTGATAAAAGTTTCCCATTGACGGCTAATCATTACCAAAATCTTTCTTCGAATTATTTTCAACGTCGCTACATTCGGCAGGATTTACTGGTACACGATTTGATAGCAAATTCGGAACAATATACAAGTATGTGTCAACCCTGTAGCTATCCTCTTTAACAATAATGACATGTCTTAATTTTTTCAACGAGATCCTTTTCGCTGGAGAAAACACAAAATGCAGCTGACTGGGAGTATTAATTTTACCACTAACTACACTATTACAATCACACACTGATACTTTCTCACAGACAATCTGCATAGGGCCATATGCCTCGAATCTTTAGGTAATAGGCATATTACTATTCTCGTCAACCTCCTCGCTCTTCCCCAATATCCTGTCGGGAGGTTGGCATGAGTGACCAACAACTTGAAAAATAAGTAAGCATAATTAATGTTACTTGTTCCTGATATCCTGTAAGCAAAATTTAAGCATTTTAACTTAAAATTTAAATTCCATTGTCAATGTATGCATTCTTAATACTACCAATTCGCCAACATGCCTATGTTTTCATTCTGGCCAAGGCAACCAACTAAAAAAATACGCACTTTTTGAATGTCGGTCACGTCAGAATTGCAAAGGTGGTAATACAAAATTGAAGAGATTTCATTGGATTAGCGGCGTCGTTCGTTTTCTGTCCATAAATATAAGCGTTTGAGATTTTTTATTTTTCTGTGCTTTTGAATGTCCCTGATATCCTGTACAATTGTGTCAACATAGTTATCTGCTGTATCACTCAGATTGGTCTGATACATTCGGCAGCAACATATTTTTTTCTGGCAGTTACAAGGAAGTGTCAATGCATGTGGCTATTCTGTTTGCAATATTTCATAGAAAACCTTATATTTCAGTTTGTGCAAACTGTACTCTACCAAAAATTCATTTTTCTTCAACCATTAGCAATTCTAATCAGAATCTTAAAGCGAGTACAATCAGAATATGCATCAATTGCAAGTGTCTTCAAACTTAAGTTAAAATCATTCATTGAGGTGTCACCAAAAAAGTGACAATTCACAGCAAGTGATGCATTGTTTTCATTATCGTAGACTTGGGAAATATTGTAATGTGCTTTATATTCTTAGTGTATTGTGACTGCACATGTTGAATTCCCTAAATAAATTCCCTAACATTTTGTTTCCTGCAATTTTCAGTTTTCGTTCTTGGGTCTTCTCCACGTTTCTCTTCAGGAGTCGGTACCCCGGTGGTGTAGTGGTTAGACTACTCGCCTCCCACCAACGCGAAACAGGTTAGTTTCCCGGCGGGTCGCCCCCAGATTTTTCAAGTGGGAATCGTGCCAGACGACGCCGCTCGTCGGCGGGTTTTCTCGGGGATCTCCCGTTTCACCCGCCCTTGCATTCCGGTACTGCTGCATACTCACCTTGCTACACCCTCATCAGCTCTCAACACTTTGATGCTAAGAGCCGTCCAAATCTCTTCACTAACTCACTGCTTAAGAGACTCTCATGTAAGTATGTCGTTCTTACATTTCGAACACGTAATTTCGAAACTCCTAAAGTTCATAGAAAAGCGTTGGTACATACCTGTATAGAAAAATATTTTTTAGTCTTCATTTCGGCTATTTTGGGTAGTGTGTTTTAAGATTAAATTGTCTTGGACAATTTGTTTGGGTGTGGCATAGAAGGCTTCGTGAAATCTTATGTTTTGCATTGAGAGAGCATTACACCGAAAATTTTCCTTCCATCATTACAAGATGGTTTTGTAAGCTGTGATTTTAGTTTAAGGTTAATAAATACTAATTCAATAACATATGACATCTGTATAAATAAATACGTTAACGCATAAAACTTCAATTAAACATTTTTAACACAACAACACATTATAGAAACGGTACTACCTTTTTGCTTAAGCTGTTCTTTTTGCCAGTTACTTTTTTTCCCTTGTTATATTTCTCCTTCGTCCTTCACTCAACATTACCCTATCTTTAAAAATTATTTTGAAAATATAGTTTTTTAATTATATACAGTAAATTACGTATTTTAGCCATGCTGAAATACTTTAAACGTACAGCCACATTTCATTAACAACTCAAAGTAAAGAGATGTGGACAGTGCTGGCCACATAAACACAAAATATTTTCTAACATGTACTGTTAACTGAAATAAGACATGCCCCAGAATAAATAAGAAATAAAAAGAATGCATTCATGGATGTGAAGAGTTTTCAAACATCACTACATGAAAACATAACGTAACCCGATTGGATTAAGAAAGTTTTGCTCAGAAAATATCTGTGTTGGATAAGGAGAGTTTTGAATGGAAACCAAGCTGGCGCAAGAAGAGTTATGGAACAGCTCCTCACATCTCCGTATACTGTATATGTTGTCAAGAGTAAACAATACATGCAATAATAACTGCACTGTGCCTAATAGAGAATTCACCTCTGAATTTGATAGACATATTACAACTAATTTTTTTACAAATTGGATAAGGCGGGTTTTAGAACTCTACATCACATACACACACAGTTACCATTAGATAACTTATTTTTTAAAGAAGAATTGTTAGGTGCATAATTACAAAACGCATAAGATTACACACGTACATGTATCCTTCAGGGAGTTAACGCCTTTCAAAATGAGGAATTATTGATCTATGATTTGACTTTTTATCACTCTGCCCGAGCGGTATAGTAATTTATTCAATAATAAGAAGAAGTGTTATAAGATAGAGGTCAGATTTATTTGCTTTTAAAATTTTTATATATCGTGGAGGATACTTTGATTTTTATAGCGATTTTGCTACCGATTTCTAAATGTAAATCTGCTAGAACCGGATTATATGGGATATAGTTTGATGTATATGTTCGTTTTGACTTTTTAATGTTTATGGTATATAATGTTAATATATATTTGGAACAAAGGGTGCAGAACTTAATACCGAGTTAGGATAGTGTAAACGTTGTGATGGCCTGCACACCCCATTGTTAATGTAACATGTGAGGGGTCGAAGGAGTGAAAACAAGTGTGAGAGAGAGAGGGAAAACTTCCAACGGGTGGTAAGTTTAGACTCCGCCATCCTTTGGCTTATAATATGGGGACTCCCATTCTTTAAAAAGCAACTACATGAGTTCCTGTCGGTCTTAGTTTACCTCTGTGGTGCCACGTTATGATGCAATGCGTCAAGTAAACTGAATACCAACATTTTCTATTCATAAATTATAAAATTTATACAAATAATGCCATAAGGTAGTAATAAATTAGATATCACGTACGCAAACGTATTACAACGCATTTTTTAATACACGCAAGCCTCTATAAGCAGTATAGAAATATTTTGCAGATAGTTTGACATACATCAATTAAATATATTCTAATACTCTACCGTAGTAGGTTTAATTGTGCTATATCATTCAAATTCCAGTCAAAGAATGGGCATTTGTTCCCTTTTGAATGCAAATATAATTGAAGCAGAATGATCAGTGTAAAGGCTCGGAGTGTAAATGTTATATTAAAATACACAAATTAAACTTACTCAAATGAATATTTTCACTCAAAAGTAACAAAAAACTATTTAGTATTTTGTACCCTGCGCATATTAATTCCATTTTAACCATCATAAATACTTTTAATCATTAAATGTGACCATCAAAATGCAGTTGTAGCAAGAAAATAAGCTAACTAATAGCCACCAGAAAATATTTAATCTCATCTAATCTAGCTGCCAAATGAAACATTTGCGGATACAGGAAAGTTAGGGGGTTTTCTCTAATGATGGAGGAAAAGACGATGAACAAAATGTTGGCAGCCAGAGTTCCCCGCAATTTGCCGCTTTTTCACTTGGCACCGGAGCTCGTGAAGTGGCCAAACCAGTTTCGCTAGACCGTTACCTCGCTGTAGAGACGCAGTCCCCTCTGAAACTGTGACACGCATACAAGCTTATCAGGGTTAATCCCAGTGCATGTCAGAAAGCGATATACGAACGAGGGAACTCACAGTGACACTAACAGTAAGAAATGGTTCCCAAATTGACTACATCGTTGTATATGTTGTGACGCCCTTTTCCTCCTGTGGGGTGGAGACTTGGGGAAACAGGTCCGTAGAAACCACATCAGCATAAAGGCAGAATGGTGATCGTTTTATGTCGTCTCACAAAGGTGCCCTGACATGTACTTTTTATAGGGACTTGGAGCTCTTAAACACGAGACGAAAACACGTCGTCTCATCATGTATTGAAAAAGAATGGATGGTAGTTTTCTCCATACTTGCACGGTAACTCTCCTTCATTTGTTAATGAAAGTATCAAACGCGTAGTGGAGAGATTAGAGCGACTCTGAATATCGATGTCTTGAGAGCCGATGAAGGTGAAATAAGGTGAGTATGGAGCTGTGCCTGAATACAGGGACTTGGCAAACGGGAGATCACCAAGAAACCCCGCTGACCAGCGACATCGTCAGCCACGATTCCCACATGCGTAAATCCGGGGTCGACCCCGTAGATAATCGACCCCGTAGATAATCGATCCCGTAGATAGCCGAAAACGGTTCTCTTAGGGGGTAGGGGGAGTGGTCTAACTACTAAACCACCGCGGCCCCCCAATGCGCAGCGGAGTTCCCAATCTTGCATTGTAGCATTCATGTACCTGACATGTAGGTCACTGAAACAAAGGTTTTTTAAAGTCTTCACAAATATTATTTGGTCGATTCAATCCAAGGCGAAATTTTGTCGCTGAAAAAATTTGTAGTGTACGATAACACGTCGATTGACAAGCACTAAAGCCATTTAGTGCTCAGAATATATGTTTATTTGAAAAAAGAAGAAAAAAAAACATATTTAATAGCTACCGCCAAATATTTAGTCGGCGGCAGCAATAATATTCACACTGAGCATCAAACAAAGTTTGTCTGGCGCAACGTAATTAATTATTTGTATCGGGGCAGTGAAATATTTTTTGATGTTGTAACCAAATTATTGTGTTGTTCTTATTTATTTGGTGCAACTAGAATTTTGTTCAATAAACAGTTCCGGTTAATATACAAAAATCTGAATTTCGACTGAGATCCTAACGTAGATAGTGTGTGTCTGAGCGCAACGTCCTAACGCTAACGTGACTGCATATAAATTTGGAATGTTTTTAAATACATAAAATTCCAATACTGGACAACGTGCGCAAATAAATATTTCTAGTTTTAACACTTTATTTTTTAGTTTCCTGTTAAACTGGTTTTATTAGAATGCTTATATCATTATTAAGCATCAATAAATTCATTAACAAATTCTGTCGCTCTCCTAATTGTCACAAACGCAAACAAACTCTTGAGCTCTTGTTTGGAACACAGGCAACCAAACAAGTAGCCAAACAAATGTAGGCCCTATACTGTAGTTGATTCAACAACATATTTTGTTGGCATAATTTTTTTTTGGCAAACGCTGATGTTTTGTTTATTCAAATATGTATTTTGTTAGATGAACCAGATTTGTTTTGTTGCTTTTCAAGTTTTGGTTACTCAACAAAATATTTTGTTGGGGGAAACCAAATTTATTTTTGGCCCTACACAAACAAATGTTTTGTTGGACTTTCTCTCGGCGTGGATTAGTGTCCCCAACAAAATCCCTGCAAATAAACTCTTTGTTTAGAATATATCGCACGTAACTTAAAATATTATTATTATTTTTTTTACAAATTTAGGAATATCTTTGTTGACACTAAATATTTGGTTAACATACTGGAACATCGAAATATCTGTTTCACACGAACAAAATTGTTTCAAATAAATTATTTGGCTTTGCGAACAAATTTCATTCAATTGGAGGACTGAGGCTCGGTTTTACCAACAAAAACAGTTTTGTTAAACAAACGTCACGCAAACAAATATATCTGGTATACTAATACAATTATTTTTGACAGTGCATGTCATCCACGGGAAAACATTTTGCTGTGACTGCAGAACTATAGTACGCGTCACGTCCAGGCAGATAAGGCTCTGCAGTGGGAGTCTATTCGCCAAGACGTGGCGCGCGGACAGTACATTCGTCGCATTGCGCGTACGCGATGCGCTCTGCAGTATTGGAAGTGGCCAGCTTCCGTCTTCCACGACGCCACATTTGTACGAGTTAATCTCCTGTCATCAGGCTACGAACTATCCTGCCAGGGATATCCGCAAAGAACTAGAGACGGTTTCATAATTCCTTCATTCCGACTTTCAGTTAATGTTACACATAATGGTTCCAGGAAATGAACTTACCACGTATAAGACTTCACCTATATACATGCTCCGATCCGAGCTCTCGACATAGAGCAAGGTGGCGCTGTGGTATGGGCAGTTCACGGTAAAGTGAGCACTTTTGAAAGCTCTGCTGAATATTTACTTGTATGCACGTTGTGTATTCTTCCGCCATGTGTAAAATAAACATTATTTTCGTAGGCGTGATCGATCACTTTATTCATAAGTTGGTCAACTGAAACTTTAAAATTATTAGAAAAGAAAAAAATACCAATTTGTTCATTTTTGCTCTTACATGCATATAAAGTACTGAAAAAAATCATTTCAATACTCACAGATGTTTAGGCTAACCTAACACTATTAATCCAATATTAAGACACGGAACTACTTCCCCTCCAACGTTACCCGAAGATATTAGTCCTGTTTATCTTTTTACTACTTACATCCTCTAAGGAACAGCAACCGAAACATCAGTTCTAAAATCCTCGACACTTGCAGGAGGGCTGGACGCGAACCATGGCCCTTTAAGCACGATAGACAGTGGCGCTACCTATTACACCACGAAGACCGCATCACAGCATCATTGATTATTAGTGTGTCAAACAATTGTTCTTCCCGGCCGTCCTCCCACTTAGCTGTTGAGACTATTCTGAAGAGATGCACGCGTCGTAAGGTATTTTCCATCCATTTATGGGGGTTTTCCACCTATATGTACGTGAATTTTACTCCACAGTGTGTTAATTATAACTTACATTTAAAGAGTTATGTTGAAAAGCTTGTATGACTATAAAATAAAAGTTAATTTTAAGGTAAAAAATATGTAAAATACGATTATCAAATAGTCACTAATGGATTAGGAGATCCACACGTCGTAAGGTAATTTTCCCATCCATGTATGGGATTTTTGGCTACCATGTACGTGGATTTTACTCCAGAGCGCGGTAATTTTACCTTACATGTAAGGAAAACTATGTTTCCCACACAAGTTTGAGAATAATACCTTACACTTTTAAGGTAATTTTACCGTTATTTTTTTACTTATCTTTATGTTAAAGAAAATTGAAGTTTTAGTAAAGCAAGCTTTATATTGCAGCAAAGATAAAATACTTGGTTGCATTTAGGCAAAGAAAATTTTTTGAAGAAACAATTTTTCAACACTAAAGATATATTTTTAAAGCTTTTATTTGCTGTTAAGCAATATTTCTTTACAGCAAGCTAAAGAGCCTCAAAGAAATTTTTTTCTTTGCTGTAAAGAAAATGTTTTTTACTGTGTACATGTCCTCCCTCAAGGTCATGAGGGTAACGCCCTGCCTGGTCATTCAAGAAGAGAATTGTGGAAGAGGAAGTTGAATGACAAGTTTTGTGTCGGCGTTTAAGAGTAATGTACGGGTTGCTTATTTCGCCATTTACGAAGAAAGGCTGAACACGTTTACGCCATCATTCAAGACGCTGTTAAGTGAAGAAATTTCGCAATTAGTGTAAGTATTGCAAGCCAATCGCTCTCAATCTTTTTTTGTTTTGTTTAGGGACTGTTACCCATGTTTTTCTCCTGCATATATTCTATGGTTTAAGGGGAGATCACCCATGCCGCATCAGAGATAGGGGAGATATTCCAGGATCATCGGAAAACAATTTTGTCGTAGCGATAAGATTTTTAAAAACAGAATTTTCAATATTAATAGAAAAATTAGTTTATTATTATAGACCTATATGAAGTAAATATAAAATTTATTTACGTCATTTAATGGAGTCGGTTCATGTTGAAAAAATGACATGGGCTAGGCTGGCATGTTAGGAGAGTTATTGTCGTGATTCTCTAGTTATACTGAGAAAAAGGTTTCGTTAAACCAAACAAAATTTCTTTGGTGCAACCTAATTAATTGTTTGTATAGGGGTCGTGAAATATTTTTTTTGAAACCAAATTATTTCGTTGTTCGTATTTTGTTTGCTCAAACAATGATTTGGTTGATGCAACTACAGATTTTTTCGTCTCTACGTAAATCAAATTGTTTCTGTTATTATAAAAGAAGTCGGAAGCCTGACCGAGAGGCGAAACTACATCATGTGGGCCCGAGAACCTCGCCTTAACAACCTCAGCTAAATTAATTACTGGCGGTGCTGGGATGTTTTTAAATACTGGAATTTCAAATACCGGATAATGCGAGTAAATAAATATTTGAAGTTTTAAAGCTTTACATTTCAGTTTCCTATTGAACTTGTATTATAAAGACGTTTGTACTATTATTAAGCATCAGTATACACACTAACAACCACTGATATTGTCCTGATTGTAACGAAACATTGCAAACTAACTCTAGAGCTGTATTTCCAAACGAAGGCATTTTAATAAGTGGCGAAACAATTTAATGCAGTTGATTAAACGAAATATTTCCTAATTTATTTTGACCCAAAACAGAGGCATGGTTTATACAAACGTGTATTCGGTTAGATGAAGGAAATTTGTTTTGTTGCTTTTCAAATTTTGTCTACTCAACAAATTATTTTGTTGGGGCAACTAAATATATATTTTCATCCTGTATAAACAAATATTTTGTTGGCTGCTGTCTCAATGTAACTCACGTCCTTTAATGTCGTATCAATTATCATATTTGATTATCACCTATCATGCATCTTATCAAATTGCTGTGTTTTTAAATTTTAAACCGAACTATAGAATCAATATCATGGCGGACGGAGCCATCGTGGTTATACGTGCCTGTTACAAATGTGTTATCTTATTAAGTAATTCTATAGGGTTATATTCATTTAATTATTCACTATTCATATCCTTTCTTTACCCACAAAACTGCAGTACTGGCTACATGATGATGTTTATAAAATATGATATGCAGCTACACCTTGTTTCTATTTCATTTAATTATTCACTATTCATATCCTTTCTTTACCCACAAAACTGCAGTACTGGCTACATGATGATGTTTATAAAATATGATATGCAGCTACACCTTGTTTCTATTTCATTTATCCCCGTGAAGAAAACACGAGTTTATTCGCTGGGAAGTTCTTAAAGGCCATGGCGACAACAGAACCTGAACAATGCCGTACATTCTGGAACAGAAGACAAAATGACGGAAACTGGAAGAAATTCTAACACTTCGGACAGAGCTTTGCATAAGCGGCTACTTCAAAGAATTTTCCAGTTTCGAAAGCTGTGCCGTTCGTCATATCGGGTGAACGAAGCTGAACTGTAGAGAATATAGTTCGCGTTCAGGAACGACAAGCTGTGGGCTTAACTGCAAGCAAGAAATCACTTTAGAGACTTATTTATGAACAACGTATAAGTTGCGGCTCTGCCCATAAATTCTACGATGAAAAGCTGGTAGTGGGGATTGGTATAAATCTTTCATTCGTAATCCTTGCCTTCTCTCAGAAAAGTTAAACAGGTCTTTTTTTTTTCTTACCGCACAGGGTATGAACAGAAAAGCGACTAGAAAAATTATGATTGATTAACTTCTACACCGCCAGAAAAAGAACTAAGGGGGGGAACCAAGAAAAAAACTCTTCTGTGCCGAAGAAACCGGTTTGCAACTCAATTACAAAACTGCAAAATTAAAATCAATTAAAGGAAGCAGAGCTATCTGCGTCTAGGCGAACCGGGTTTGAGTCCCTGCGGGGCCGCTCCAAGATTCTCGTATGTGGGAATCATGCCGGACGATGCCGCTGGTGGGCGGGTTTTCTCGAGGATCTCCACCGTTTATCCCACGCTTTCCTTCCGGGACTCCCCCGTACTCACCTCACTTCACACTCATCGGCGCTCAAGACCTCAATGTTACGAGCCGCCAAAATCTCTAATCTCTATTCCACTTTTTCTCGAGCCCTTGGAAATCATATATCTACCAAGTTTGTCAAAACTGTATGGTGGCAAAAAAGAAAAGGAGAATCACTTATCTCTTGTTCGGTATATATTCCTTTGCTATTCTAGGCATCAAATATTGCAAATAGAGTTGCTGATTTTCGTTCAACTGGAACTTTCCCATGAGATAAATCAGCAATTCCTAATCACACATTTAATTTTTTTTTGGAAACTGACTGTACTGTACGAATCTAACAGTCAAGCAATCATGCGGTCTAATGTACTGTACAGCAACATTCATCAACTTCTTTAACACGTGCATACCCAGTGTACTCAATTGTGTACCTAACGCACATGAATACAATCTTTGGCCGGTCCTGTACTCTACTAGGATCAGTGGCAAATGAACTGCTGATTCGTAAACCTTGTATCTTATTCCAGGTTACTATCTGTTCATATTACTATAGCCGAACACAAAGCTTACAGCTCATTGGTTGTGGCAGCCGAACAAGTCTCGTATCGGCGTGAGTACAGCATGCGCCATAAAAGTTCTTGATTTCAACACCTGAGACTGAAAGGGTTAAACAACACGCCCCTTTACAATCAAAACGGAATTTCTCAAGCGGCAGCAGACATAGTTCTAATTCCAAACAAGGTCCTTAGTCAAGTATCGCGAGTTACCGGGATACCGCAACACAACTCAAACAGAAATCAGTCAGCCAAAGCTATCAACGAATTAGATTTCTTCGCGCGAAAAAAAAAGGCAAATTACACTCGCCGAACCACAGAACAACGTAGATAATCTCCGTGTACGATGTCCAAGCCCAAAGGAAAATCCCAAATCGGGAAAATTAAAATTCTTCCAATTCATCATCAGAGGGTGGCCCGTTTACTGTAGCAGACAGCGGTGAATCAGAATTTACTCAAGAAAACAATTGTATTGAATTCTTGGAAGAGTACACGAAAACAACACAAAACGGAAGAGTAAATCCAGTGTGGGTTATTTGTTTGCGGGAGTAGGTAGGTAGTTGGGCTTAGCGTCGCATCGACAGCGGGGTCATTAAGGACGGAGCAGGGAAGAGTGATTGGGGAAGGAATGGGAAGGAATCGGCCCTGGCATTTTTTTAGGGACCGGGGATCGAACCCGGGTCCTCCCGAATTCGAGTCCAGTGAGTTACCACTGCGCCACCTCGCTCAGTGTTTGCGGTGGTTGTATAAAACAAGTCCAGATCATATATATACATGTATGCGTGTGTGTGTGTGTACACATGCACATATTTTGTGATAGAGTAGAAGGAAGAACAGTGCAGCTAAGAAAATGCAATAATTTTCCCTAAGCCAACTCTCGATTTCTCTCACGCATACTCAACGGCATCACATCTATAATGGCGATAGAGATGGCCAAATGCATTGCTTTTCATATCGTGTAATTTTCGTGTGTTAATTTTTTTTTTCAATACTGAAAACTATAATTAAATTATTTATAAACCCTACATCTGTGTAAATTTCTAAATTCTGTTTCCCTGTTTTGACTTTGTTTGTCACCTAAAAGGTTCAATGAACACGAATAATAATTTAAAAAAAAGCCATAAGAGGTCCTGGGGAAATTATAATTACGTGATAGGTCCCGAGATTTATTTTTAAATGTTTGTCAAACCCCTCGACATGAAGCGTTAATTTTTTGTTTCTGGTTTCGCAAAAGAGTAACATTTTTTGAGGTGACAAGTACTTTATAATAACGTTGTAACAACTTACACTTCGGGACTTAAGGTCTATGGCACAAGGACAGATAAATATTATAAGATTCTGGAGTGCCAGGAACACCCAATAGCATCGCCCAGAGAATGGCGCCGTCAGTATTAATACTAGCTTCTTACTTTTCACATCACCGACCATTATTTCACTTGTTCTACAACGTGCCAAACGAGAACGAGTATACTCGGGATAATACGTTAAGGGACTAAGCAACATTAGAATTAAAATGCGGGCAATGAAACGGATTTAACGCAGAAATAATAAGTCTTGTATACGGCCACGAGAGACACGTAAAGGCTGTTCATGATAAAGTGAGCAGTTTTGAAATCAACTTTAGAAAAAGTCATTGCTCCTGCCTGCATATATTCTAACGGGCGCACTGAGTAACCTACGCACAATAAAGTTGGCAATGATGGACGGAAAGTAGTTCCGTATCTTAACGTCGAATAAAAAAAGAGTTAGGTTACCATTTGTGAAAACTTAAATAATTTATTTCGCTTTCTGTTTTATTATGTATGAAGTATATAAAAATCAGCAAGTTTGTAAAATATTTACTTTTCCTATAATTTCACATTTTCAATGGACCGACGCATGTATTAAGTGATGAGGCCCTTGCCAGTGTTAATTTTGCATAAGGTGGAAGAATACGCAACGTGTATACAAGTAGATCTTAAGCAGGGATTTCAAAAGTGCTCATTTTACCGTGAAAAGCCTATATAACCCAATATTCTACGAAACCAGGAAAGTGTCAAATGACTTACAATTTCTCTAGGAGTGTGAACTTTTTCACTAAAAATAACTTGTTTGATCTTGCACTTTTATGAAGCGAACAATACCCTTGCAGTGCGATAGTAAATAGTTTATATTTCTTTATTAATATGCGATTGGCACCACTTACATGTTAAATGAACCTAAAATGATACGTGCGAGTGATTTGTACGTCGAAGGATTTCAACGGAGTTTAACCTGGAACCCGGCAATGCGAAGATAACGCCCAGAGACCTTGTCCCCTACGTCGCCTTGGGGGAAAAACCACGCCGGTCGCGAGAGTGAACGCTCATTCACATCCGTGCGGAACGAACTGGAAGCGGTCCATTCTGTAGTCCATGGACAGCACGTGTCCTTGGAGAAGTATACTGTCCGCCCGTAGAGGCAAACAGGTGCACGAAAGAAGTGTAACAAAGTCACGTAATTCGGCCAATGGTTTCATACTGATGCCGCATGCTGCAGCATTCCTACAATTTGCATCGTAAGTTCTTCCACAAAATTAAGTACTATCATTATGAGTAAAAAAAAAAAAAAATTAATTTGCATGTGTGATTTCCTACAATTGTACACTCTTGTTATATGGTTGTGCCGATTATTAAAATTCTCACTTCTTTAATTTTTCAGCTATGAAAATATCCTTAGGAAATATGAGTTCCTAAACACAGTTCTACTATGATGCCGTAGGTGATAAATTAACCTCCAGGTAACTATAATTGTAAGTAGACATTATAATTGGAAACTTTGCCTTAACCTAAAAGATATTGGCGGAAGTTACTAAACATAAGTATCATTGAAGGTACTGTTATGACGTGATACTACAGCTACATTTGTAAAACTAAAACGTGACATGTAATAATTTTTTTTTTTTTCATTTCCCAAATGATTTTATAATTACAAAGGTGTCTAACTCCTATGACAGCACAACTTTTCCTTTGCAGAGAACTTCAAAGACAATTTGCTAAAATATATTAGTAACTATATACAATAAAATTTTAAACCCATATCTTTTATGAAGGAAAATTTTAGAGGACATTTTTTGTACATTTGGGAACTTATTACAGAAGAAAATAATTCTACATTTTAAAACATGGAATGGAAATTACAAATTCACCTGAAATGCTAACAATAATACGAGTTTCAGTATTTTTCATAATGTATAATGAGTGTATAGGTATACTGTAAATGTATACACAAGAACTCGTGTTCAAAGACTTACCTACAATTGCTTATTATAAACAAACATACAGATATGTAAGCAAACATGTTGCCACTTACGATCCACGCACATACATAATTAACTAGTACAAAAACACTTATTATTATTAATCTTCAAATATATGCGTAGCTAACATGGAAACCCCTTGCAATTTTATACTAACATCTGTAAGCGCATTAATGGACGATTACATTTTGAAACGGCATAGTTAGGATAATTTTCTGTAGCTACCGAGCTACTTTAGTGCAAGGGGAAACGAGGGAGACAATGAAAACATAGTACGCGTTACGTGAGTACAGGTTTCAATAAGAACTTCTAAACAGTACACAAGCACAAGTGTTCTGCTCGACTGGCGGCTAAGAACTGCCTACTGCTCTCTTTGTCGCGACAAGCCTCGGGCCAGGAAATACCCCTTGTGTCGAAACAGTCCATTAGTGCTCTTACCACAGTCCATTAGTGCTCTTACCACAGTCCATTAGCGCTCTTACCACAGTCCATTAGCGCTCTTACCACAGTCCATTAGTGCTCTTACCACAGTCCATTAGTGCTCTTACCACAGTCCACTAGCACTCTGGCCCATTCCATCAGCTTACGCCAACTTACCCAGTGGCCGTGGTGGCGTGCCTCCACATTTTCGTAATATTTTGACTGATTCCTCATATTTTGAGCAGCCTTGATTTACTTAACTTCGTTACTGGTGCGTAGCACGGCAAATGCATTCAATATAAATACACTTATATAGCATGATTCTAAAGAAGTTCTACAAATTTGAACGTTAAAACAAAAGTATTGGAAGGATATACGATATCGAGTCCACCGCACAAATGAAGACACACACCTCAAGTTTTATGCACACATATCGTTTATGGTCCAATGTGACTTCCACTGATATGGACACCCAAATTCCGCGAATAGATTTCGCGACCAGATGTATTTCGTACCACTTTAGCTCAGATCCACCTTCGTGATTGGGCGATGTAGATGCTACGCGCCTTAAGTGTCTACCCGCGAATCACAGACGAACAGTATCGGAGTAGTCTAGTTCTGATTCGCCAGTCAATAACGAAAATGTCTTCTCACAAAGACGCGCCGTCAATAAGCAAAATAAAACCCCTGGTACTCCCTTACGGTATTGGAATATAGCATGCGCAAGAATCTGTTCCCGAAATTCGGGTATCCCTATCCATTGGTTATAAGGCAGACGTCCCATCTGAAGACGATTTTTTCCCACGCGCGGTTTAGCATAGCAGGTGTTACGCCAGCAACTACTGTCGTAGGTGATTCGACTTCGAAGTTCGGCCACAGTTTCAGGTGCGGGTGCCACGTACACTCGATATTTATCGTAGGTTATTAAGAAAAAAATCTAACGTGTTAGGTTGGGGGAACGAGCTGGCAATGCTATCGACGCGGCCCGGCCAATCCACCGACCTGGGGATCAGATGGCGAAGAACTAATGTAAGTCTCCGTGATAATTGGGTTTTGATTGGTGGCAGGGGGTCCACCGTCTTGCTGGAATCGTATACGTCCTTCCTGGTCATCTTGATCAAGTTGAAGAACGAGAATCTGTTGGAGCATGTCCAGGTACACGATGCCGGCAATGGTCGTATCCATGAAGAAAAAATGCCCATGCACTTTATCTTTGCTGAGAACGCAAAACACATTCAGTTTCGGACTGTCAAGAACATGTTGCAAGGAGGCTCAGGGAATTCCATTACCCGAAATCCTGCTGTTGTGGTGGTTGACTTTGCCAAACAATCGAGTCCAAAAATCGTTCATCGTCTTCATTCCGCCGCAACATTTACGTGAAAAAAATTCCTTGCGCGCACGCTTGTCACAATCGATACTCGATACGGGGTTAAGTTTAAACGCCCTCTTACAACACACCGCACAGTCGTTTGTGAATCCCACTTTCCTAGGATGCACGTCTCGTTGACTGGCGCGTACTTCGAGCGAAGCTTTCCGTAACCTGTTCCACGACGTCTTCAGAAGCACGTGGACTGCCAGTTTTCATGTTACGGGTTACAGAACCTCCCGTATCAACAAAGTTCCTGTGCCAGGGGTAAACTGTTGGCCTACTCGGTGGTGTCTTGTGATGCTGGGTGCGAAATTTCCTTTGCGCTTGTGTCGTTGACTTTGTTTCTTCGTACGAAAACTCATGACGAGCTCGCTGCGTACATCTGAAAGGAACCATCTATATCACACTGGCCGAGAGTGTTTGCGGTCGCACTTTTTGGTCCTGCAGTCTGTGTACGTAAAACATGAAACCTACTTCTGCGTGGTGGTGTAATCTTTGCTCGGCTTGGATCCCCTCCCTTTTACTCCCTGTTTCCCTCCTTGCTTTCTTCTTCCCCCTTAGTGTGTCATAATTTTTTTGATTGGCCAGGATAGTTTACTTAAATCGTTGCTCGGCCAGGGCTCTGTCTATATTGCTCTATGTTATGCCCATTCGAAGTTTAACTATGGTGTCGTGTTGCTCTGTCTCTCTTTTTTTAACGTGTCGTGTTTGTCCATGTTAGCTACCCAAGTATTTACGAGTTTCTATTTTTTGCTGTTTCCACGACTATATCGTTGGGTCATGAATCTTTTAATATGTTGTTTGTTTTCTGTAATTTTTAACGGCCGAAGCCATACTGGATCTTATGCAACTGCCTCCCACCATAATTATTCTGCATATGTTTTAACCCTTGTTAAAGCATTTTATGAAATGGAGGCTTTACTGGGAAAATAAATTGCTGCCCTCCTTTCTACGAATGTTTAGAGTGAAATGAGTGATGTGTTCTAGACAAAGAAAATTGTAATGTTTTTAATCAGTTGTTATATTAATTAAATTTTGAATTTGTATTTCTGAAGGTTTATTGTTCTGGAGCTAAGATTATATTTCAAATGTTGTAATTTTTCTTTTCTTGGTGCTCTAAGGCAAATACTACATTTTAAAGATCTGTAAGCAATGAAACAATTTATGAACAACTGTGATCATTATTGCTGTGATATATATTTTACTAGTCATTCTAAAGGTTGTTTTGCCAATTCAAATTGCATTTATATATAACTACCTGTACCCTAGCCCGCTTCATTGGGCTTTGATTTATTTTGACAATTGGAATTGCTCTAGCCACTGGGTCACTGCGGCCCCACTTGATATATTTATATCCACTCAGCCATTGTGGCCCCGCTTGAGAGTGCTCTAGCCACTGAGCCACTATGGCCCCACTTGGGATTACTCTAGCCCTTGGGATACTGTAGCCCCCACTTGATATATTTCTATCCACGGAACCGCTGTGGCCCCACTTGGGATCGCTCTGACCACTGGGCCACTGAGGACCAACTTGATATATTTCTATCCACTGAGTCACTGTGGCCCCACTTGATAGTGCTCTATCTACTGAGCCACTGCATCCCCACTTCAGATCGCTCTACCCACTGGGCCTCTGTGGCCCCACTTGATATATGTATATAGCTACATGGAAGAATGTAGCTTGCTAATAATGAAATAATTATATCAATCAGCTCCACAGTTTTGGTAGAGCATGCTTAGAAAGCAACAAAGTAGTGAATTGTGAAAAATATTTGTAGGCCTCGGTGTCCCGAGTATATGGTATCATCTCAACGAAGTCTGCTTGAAATAGGTCATTTATCCCATAAATCATGACCATGCGATAATGGACATTGCGCCTGGCTGCTGCACGCAGTTCGTGAGTGATTCCCCACCGACTCATCGAATGTAGCCTCCCTTCTTCAGTTCTTCGACGATAGATATAATCTCGTTGGTGTGCGAGTGATTTCCAACCCTTTGCGAAGTGACCAGTAGTCATAGTCTATCAACCAGCTAGTTCGGGTCATCCCAAAACACATAGTTTATGTTTTTGTCTCTGTCTATCGTCTCAGACCTTCCCTATTTTCAGTGCTAGGCCACTGAAGAGTTATGCTAGAAGGCCGATTTTTTCGCGATCTTCGTCCTAATAAGCGCCACTCTCGGGATTGCTATCTTGGTAAAGTGCATGTGTGGGTTCGAGCAACGTCTTGTATTTCTACAGGTCGGATACTGTAAACTCCCTGTTTTTCCTTGCGAAATAGCAGTTCGTAAAGCCCGGGGGTTCCACACGTCTTGTAATCGCCTAATTGGATAACACCACCTGGTAAAATATATATTTCATCAGCACAAAGGAACCATCTGTTATTATGCATGTATGCCCCGTACATTGTGCCTTTAATACGAGATGTGTACGATCGTAGGTACTGACGAGCCAGAGCATTAAATTTCAGGGCATTCTTCCGTATCATTTTCTTGTGTGCCAAATCCAAATCCGATTCATCATTCCGATCCGTTTGTACATCATCATGTTCCTTTTTTTTTTTTTTTTTTTTTTAATCTCAGTATTATCGTCGACTTCGGTGTTCATGGCTACGAGTGCTCCGTCGCTGTTTCTCTCTTTTATAAGTTTAATCGTGAGTCTCCGACAAGACTTTCGATCTTGGCGAAGCATTCGCTGCAGACATCCAATATGTCCCTGCTGTGGTTCCAAATTTCAGTTTTCGTGGCGAGGTGGGGAATCGAGGCAGAGAATTTATGTAAAATAGATCCTTCCAGATTTTTAAGTTTCTATTCATTTTGCGCAGATCTAACATTCTATCTGTAGGTAATTTGCCTTTCAAAACTCGTCACGTGCTCGTCCATAGCTATAATATCGTGGACGATCTCGGTCTTCACACGCCCATATTCGCCCCGAGCTCGAACAGGTAGTCACTAAAGAATATGTTTTTTTTTTTTTTCGGTCAACAAACTGCGCAATTCCGAGATGATGCTATTACCAGTTTAGAGGACGAAATGTTTAGTGGCCGCATCCTCAGCTCGTTTGGGGTTCGGCAAAATTTCTAATTATTTTTCTACCTGTTCCATCGTTTCTTGGTACAAGACAACCTCCATCGTCTTTGTCAAGATGCATCTTGAGGCTATTTTGGCAAATTTTCAAGATGCTGTAACTCATTCTCGATGGTTGATGGCGAACTGATCGAATGCACGTCGGTACCTCCCATTATATAGAGAACAGTCCTTAACGATCGTCAAAAATCCGTACTTGTCATTTTAGCATAAGGCACACAGACTCTTGAAATCTGATAACATTATGTCTGCATTGATGTGGTCATCGTACACATGTCGCAAATTCATATTGTCCATGTGAAATCAACATATTTGTATTGTTACAGGGTAGCTGTTTGGGTAAATTCTAATACGCCTAACCTTCGCATGACGCCCCATGCTAAAGTACTATTGTATTACTTTTGTTTCTCTCAGGCAATGCCATCAAATACCAAAATCGACTTTGGCAGTTTTTCACTTGGCATCACAATGACTATGTTGTTACTACAAGAGAAAATAACCCACACCGTCTATGGCTTGCAGTACTTGTGCTAGTCGCTAGTATTTTGTTTGCTTAAACGACTTTTAATATAGGCATATGTTCTCGAACCGAAGACAGTTCTCTTCTACCAGCAGGTTCAGTAGGATGCATGTCTTAGCACAATTTGATGGACCCGCAATGATGCACCTCACTGTATTCGGAAATAGTCTTCCATGTACTGAATCGTGGGTGAAAGCTTTATATTCAGCATTAATGTGAATTTGTTGAGTAACATCTTGCTTGATAAAATGTATGTTACCGCTACTATTTTGTGGTGTACATGGTACTTATTGTGGTGTACATTGTGCTGATTGTGGTGTGTGGTACTGATTGTGGTGTGTGGTGCTGATTGTGGTGTGTATTGTGCTGAATGTGATGCATGTGGTGCATGTGGTGCGGATTGCAGTGCACATGGTGCTGAATGTGGTGTGCGGTGCTGATTGTGGTGCATGTGGTGCTGATTGTGGTGCATGTGGTGCAGATTGGGGTGCATGTGTTGCTGATTGTGTTGTATGTGGTGCTGATTGTGGTGCATGTGGTGCTGATTGTGGTATGTTGTGCTGATTGGGGTGCATGTGTTGCTGATTGTGTTGCATGTGGTGCTGATTGTGGTACATGTGGTGCTGATTATGGTGAATGTGATGCTGATTGTGGTTCATGTGGTGCTGAACGTGATGCGTGGTGCTGATTGTGATGCCTGTGATACTGACTGCGGTGCATATTGTGGTGCACATGGTGCTGAATGTGGTGTCTTATGCTGATTATAGTGCATGTGGTGAGTGGTACTGATTCGGGTACATGTGGTGTTGATTCGGGTGCATGTGGTGTTGATTGCGGAGTATGTGGTGCTGATTGTGGTGCATGTGGTACTGATTGTGGTGCATGTGGTGCTGATTGTGGTGCATGTGGTGCTGATTGTATCTGCACAGAATTAGTGCTGCAAATTTGAGAATGTCTCTTTAAAGCATCACTCCTATTAAACTGTCATTGGCAAAGTTGGCACTGAAAGGTTATACTTGAAGTTTTCATCCCACATGTAGTTATTATGTCTTCGCTCACTACACAAAGCTATAAATACTTTATTGCAGAAGCATCAAATGAGATGCATAATTTGAAACTGAAACGAAAAGTATATAATAAGCTAAATTAGAATTTTTTACATTTCTTTACTGCGATGCCTCGAAGAGGTAAGACCATAGCTGGAAGTGGAGTCATCGATACACTCTACCGTTCGAGCTGCACTTTCCTGGATACAAGTTCTGCATGCCTGGAACAAAGATATCTGAAATACTGTCACGCGGCGACACTGGCATTAATGCACTGGATGTGGCATGCAAGCAGCACGATGTTGTCTACTCTCTAAACAAAGATCTGGATACCCGACACCAGGCAGAAAAGATACTTGCACAGAAGGTGGGCGAGATAATAAAATATTCAGATGCTCGTGTCGGAGAAAAAAAATAGCAGTATAGGACGTTTCCATATGATGAAAGCCAAAGTGAAGATGGGCATGAGTGCAAAGAGCAAGCGAAGGCACAAGTAGAACGAAAAGTGATGACAAAGGGAATAAAAGCATGCAAGAACAAGAAAAAATATAACGAGGGTTTTTTTTTAAACTACTTTTACCTGCACTCTGGACCCTCCAGGGCCTAAACTGAGCCATGAGTGGTATCGTCCGAGCCATCAACACAGCATCAAACAAACGGAAGCAGTTGTCTGAATCCCAAAGGCACAATGCAAATAAGAAAGCTATTGCCATGGGTAAAAAAAAGATGGCAAGGCCTCTACCTTAGACTACACCCAGTAGGAAATGTGCAAAAGCGACCCAGCAGGAAGAGGCCATAATGAAATCTCTAACGAAATGGTCCCTCACAAATGTGGATTTGGATCTGATTGCATACTAATTGAAGGTACATATTTTTCGCTGTGTGTTCATGTGAAATGCTTTGCCCCCAAACCCAAATGTAATTAATGTGCCATAATCAACCTTGACATGAAAGTCAGGCCGGTACTCACTGGGTAACTTATGTAAAACATGGAAAACGTGCAGAATACTATGGCGGTTTTGGGAATTTGCACCCTCCATCCAAACTGCGGCAATACCTGAAAAATTACAAACTAACTTACAACTATGAGATGGGGCAGATACCGAACACATAAAACTGCGAACACTTGTATTTTCGCTTCCTTGTTCGTTCATACTAGTTATTAAATAAAATGGCCATACATAGACAAGAAACCATGTCATCTCGGTAATGCTTACCTGGAGGGGTTATAACTCCGAGCTGCATGCTGTACACTTTCTTCTACTCAAGCTGGATGCATATGGTGCATAAGATATGTTGATTATAAAACCTACAATGTGATACCGAACATCGATGATAAAAACTGCAAGATCTATCTCGTGAAAAGCGGTAATGTCTCCCACGAGGTAACATTGCCTGGCAGCTCTTACAAACTAGACGACATTGCAATGTAAATCAAAGATTTGCTGTCTCCCGATATATAATTCGAACTAAGCGGAAATTCTAATTCTCTGAAGAGTGTCATCAGATGCAGTGAAAATATCGACTTTACAAAACTGGATTCCATCGCAACGATGTTACAGTTCGAGCCATGTATATATGAAGCTGGCAAGACTCACGAGTCGTCGCGATTTGTAAACATCTTGTTTGTTATTTTGATACTAATAAACTGCAATTTGGCGAGCGGTACATATCTGAACAGTAGGCCGAGTAATACACTCCACGAGTTTTCGCCGATCGTCCCTTCAGGTTTTAAACTGGTCTTGGCACCGCAAAGCATAATTTACATTCCGGTCGTCACGAAGAGAGCACACGAGGTGGCAGTGACGATCGTCGACCAGCATAGAGAGTTGAACTTTTGTAACAAAGAAATCACACTATGCTTGCATTTGAGAAGATGGGAATAAGATTTACGGCAACCAGAAGCAATAAAACAAACCACCACATCAAACCAGCGATCAGTACACTGCAAGTCACCAAGGTGTTAACACATGCCAACGAGATTTTCCTCCACAGTCTTGACTTCGAGGTCGATTGTCATAGGAGATAATAGAAACATCGATGAGCTGGTTGTTTTTAAAGACAATGACACGAAAGTGAAACTTCATGCATAAAAGCAATT
Organism: Dryococelus australis; assembly: GCA_029891345.1. Lineage (NCBI taxonomy): Eukaryota > Metazoa > Arthropoda > Insecta > Phasmatodea > Phasmatidae > Dryococelus > Dryococelus australis. The sequence goes on from CM057004.1 coordinate 22,292,286, forward strand.
TCTGATCATACCATACACATTACCATCGTAAGTCCCAATAGCAGTCCAACACCAAGGTATCTGCACTCTTCCTTGTGAGTCATTCTTACAATTCAGGGGGACCCGGCATCGACGAAAATAACGAGCAATGGTATGTCGAGGTCGACCAGATGAGAGATGTCGGCATATCAGTCACAATCAAAAATTACCTGTTTCTCATGCCGAACGAGCTGACTGTGGCCAAGATGGTAGGCTGGGGAATGAGGATGAATACAGTGTTCCTATATACACTGGAGGCACGTTCGAGGTCTGCGTTCCTTTAGCGATGTTGCCGACCTCCCATAGTGCAGTCGGTAGGTGTGCCCCACCGATACGGGGTGCGGGAGGCTCTAGGTTCGAATCCCGGGTAAGACATGTGTGTTAAATTAGGATATAAGTTAGTCCGTAAACCATCCCCTGCTGAACTTACAACCATAAAACCAGGGGATATTAAAAAACCCTTTACAATTACAATCTAGCTATGTCACTGGGATTCTCTGATGACTGCAAACAAATTATCGCCACATCAAAGCAGGAACTGGTACTGCTCCTAGCCAATACGTCCGCAGATGCTATCACGGGTACCTGAGAAAACCTGGAAACAGTGTAACTGAAGCTACAGTCTATGGAATGGATGCTGCCTCACGTTCAGCTGAGTACTACCGAACACATCCAGATTTTGACGAACGTGTAAGATGGCAAAGACATCTGAGTGGCTTTCAGGTTGTGGAGTCTCGATACCTACCCTGGATGGCCCATAAGCCAGTGTATCAACTGGATGGTGAAGGCCAGCTTTGCCACTGAGAAACCGAGGTACGTCTTCGTTGGGCTACGGACCAAAAGACAGCACAATACGAGAGTGAGCTGTTCGCATTTCGACACACGTCAAATATAAAATGTGAAAATATATTTGAATAGTGAAAGCTTTCTGTACATGGACATGAACATTGAAAATCGTCAGTACTTGCTGGCGTATCAAATGTTTGCTCAATTCCAAAATGTATTTTATGAGCACACTGAGACCAGATATGTTCAAGTGTTTGGCCTCGCTCATGGTTTTCGACGTGAGTAAACAGGTCGAGGGTATCAGTTGGAATGTGATCGACAGAAGAAATGAATTCACTACACGTTAAAATATTACTCCATGCATATATGGTTTCTTCCTGATACTCCATGAATGACTCACATCGTACAATTGCTGAGACAAAGTCGTCAAGATATTTTCGTGAATGCCGCAGAGGATATAAATACGATGGGTCATATGCGATATCTGTTATAGGTAGTAACAGGATGTACTATAATCTATAAGTCTTCCAGAGCCAGGGCAGCTACATTCTCAAGGAGATCGCTGTGTCCTATGATGAAAATTGGAAAAGTGCATGCGCTCCTTCCACCTCCCTTATTCGTGATAACTGTTGGACGAGAAAAAAAAGAATACGAACGACTGACTGACTAAGTACCACCACGGACTGGAGTGGAACGAAGACAAGATTCCGTACCACCAATTGGGAAACATGCTGCGTGACTTACCGATGCAGTATCCGTAGGGACCTTTTTATGTGGGGGGGCACAAACAGAAAAAATGGATGAACGACTTGTGCAAAAATTGAAGTTGAAATCACCGATGTGTAGTTCGAGTATGGGTGCCCTTCGCTGCGAAATCTGACAAAACTTTTCGTCGACCAGCAGCGACATGTCTGTGACAGGTCAGAAAATGACTGGACACGTGTATGGAGGAATGCATAGCTGCTTCGCAGTTGCGTGCCTCATCGCTGGACCAAGAATCTGCCATCTACAACTAGACAAGAAGTGACCATGACATTGATTCTGAGGAACATTTTTTTCGAGACATGAAGTGAGACTGAATTTTTTGTGTTACAGCAATTTCTGTAAAATAAATTTTGTGTGTGTATAAAACCATTATATCTATTTTTTACCCTTACTCACTAGACTTACACAAAGACTATATGGGGTAATGCTGATGTAGGTTTGATTCGCACATATGTACTTGGGAATGTAAACTTGCCTTCAGGTTGAAACAGGCAGTTACATATAGAAAGGAAAGAGGGGTGAAGTTGCAGAGGAATGAAGAGAAGGGAGGGGGATGCTATCAGTACAAATAATGGCTTCTTGTAAAGGATCAACAAAAGTGGGGAGGTATGGATCGCCTCATCTCGCTTTTACAGTCGACATCATATTCAGCATCCATAATGTCTTTGGACATAACAGAGCTAATAGGATCTACAGCCATGCCATGGAATTCTTCGTTTGTAGTACCAACTTTGCCATCGACTTCTACGTGTGGTTCCAGCAGTGTCATCGACTTCTTCGGTGGGCTATCTACAGTAGCACTATGGGCATAGTACCAACTTTGCCATCGACTTCTACGTGTGGTTCCAGCAGTGTCATCGACTTCTTCGGTGGGCTATCTACAGTAGCACTATGGGCATAGTACCAATGCCACCATTGACTTCATGCGTCTTGTCTTCTTCCTCTTCAGTCATACCATCTGCATCTTCGACTGAGGTACCTCTGTGTCTAACGGTTTTTTCCAGAGTCTTCAGGAATGTTTGACATGGGGACTGCAGAAGTGTCATTCAGTTCTTCCGATGAGCCAACTGTATCGCCAACCGGGACATAGACATATGTTCCAGAAACAACTGGACAACCACCTCTGCTGAACCATTTCAAAGTTATGTGTAGCCTATTTGAAAAGGCCTTTGCTTGTAGCAGCAAAACCCGACGATATGAGAAGCATGGCTGTACAAAGAGCCCCACCCAATAAAATTACGCATGTTTGAAGTGTGAGGTGTCCATTTCACGGCAGGATGGTCTAAGGTTGTATATTAATAAGTGCAAGAGGCTTCCCCCATGTAACATAGAGAAAAAACCTTCACAGCTAACGAAATATGTTGACCTCCCAGTCTTTATCAAACACAAACATGCAATAATAAATCCCCACACCGATGACAAACAATGTTTAAAGTGGTCAGTATTGGCTGGATATGTTAAGTCATCGCATCCGCAGAGTGTGGAGAAGAGGTATGTCGAGGTGGAAGAAAAGTTTGATTTTAACGGACTGGATTTTCTGACTCCTCTACAGTAAATAAGGGTCTTTGAGAACAACAACCCTGGTGTGTCTGTAAATGTGTATTCGATGAATGCTAGGGGAAAAGTGATGCTATCAAGTGTGACTGACAATGGGAAATTTGATAATACCAATCTTCTGGTGGTGAAGGACGAAACTAAGAATATTTTGCATTATTGTTACATAAAAACTTCTCAAGACTGGTGCGATTGCAGATTACTTCGTTGGGTATAAAGGCATGCCTGCAAAAAGTGTTTAATGCATTATACCGATTACCCATGTACATCAAGGCTCACTGGGATACAGTGCCTTGCAATACACAAAACAAGGGAAAAGATAAATTATCAAATGTGCTTATGTGTTTCCTCACATTGTACATTACCGAATAAAATTTATTTATTTAAATATGTTGTGTTTTATTTATTTAAAAAATGAATTTATGAAAAAATTTAATAAAAAAGTATTATATTGAAAATAAAACAAAAATGATCATATATATAAAAATGTACGTACTTAGCAGGGAGAATCGTCACCATTCGTTATAGGTCGCCATTCGGTACAGGTCGTCATTCGGTACAACAGCAAATTATCTCTGGTGGCTGATGCTTGAAACATGAGTTACAAACACTATGTAGTGTTCAATACTGGGGAAAAAAATGTGTTAAATGTGTAATTTAGTGTCCACTATGCAGATACAATTGACTGGTATGGATAAAGGGATAATTTGTTACATAAAGCCAATGTTTAATTTGGGGAGAGTAATGTGGCTGTAGAGGGCGAGAGTGTTTGCTGGTTAGTATTGTGGGGTGTATGGTGTGGTAACATTATATGTTCCTCGATTTTTTAAATTTTTTTCGATTTTTATGACTGGGATGTTAGCAGATAAAATATAAAAAAAGGGGGGGGGGAGTTATTGGTTAGGGTCGTGGAGGTATAGGGTGGGGTAACATTGTATGTTCCTCGATTTTTGGAAATATTTTGTTCGATTTTTTTCGATTTTTTATCATATGGAGGGTTTCAATGTAGGAGGCTGTGGCGCGAGTGTGAGCTTAATTTTATATATTCCCCGATTTTAAAATTGTATTTATTTTTTGCGAATTTTTTAATTCTATGGGTAGGTGGTGGTGAGGAGGGTTGCAATACATAAACCACATTAAAAACCTTCATTCCCCACCTGTCTTAGTGGCCGAGTGGTCTAAGGCGTTCGCCAAGTTGGGACCCAAGATACTGCAGTTGGATCCCGCCCTACTCCAGACGATATTTTGAGCTCTGCGAAAATTAAATGGCAGCACCCCTAGCGGTCAACTGCAAAACCAACATGGTGGCCGAGCGAGGGCGACACCAGCGCTGCTAGCAGGCAGCAGTTGAACAAAGTACAAGTGGGAAAAAGATGTTGGGAGCGAACAAGACTTCAGGTGCAAATAAGATGGCAGATGGAATCAAGATGCTGGATGAAGAAAGTGCAAAAAAGAAAAGAGGTGGGGAAGAGAAGCAATACAGAATTGCAAAGCATGAAAAAAGATGGAATGGCAGAGCATGAAGTAACTAGATAGAATGAAAGTGTATGAAGTAGCTATTTGGAATAACAGAGCATCAAGTGGAAAATTCTAGAAAAAAGATGGTGGAAAGTTCAAGATCAATGTTACACAATGGCCACCAACCAGAATGATAGAACATGAGGTGATATCCTAGATGGCGGATGGCTCCTACTCATAAATCAGTTGTCCTTGGAGCCCCATGCCAATACTAATAGTTTCCATAAAAGCATTAAATATTTTAAGCAACATTTTGAAACCTTTTAACTTATTATGAAAAACCGCACCGCATCGTGAATGTTTGTTCGAAATCTTCGCATATATATAATAGTTAGTTCTGTGCAAGATCACTTATTTACGATCACGGATTGTCACAGGGGCGGTTGGGAATTGTATAATACGTATACTGTAAACCGGGGTACCGGATCGTCTTAATCATTTATTTTTGTGATCATGTCATGTCAGAATCGAAACTTTATATTCTCATTAACCATGCAGATTTTTCTGATTTTATAATTGGAGAGAATTACAGGGTGTCGCCGTACAAGTTGAGCAGAAGTCTTTACAGCTCGTTATTTTCCTGTGAGAAATTTGTTGCCTGGGTATTCAGGGTACAATTGGTTCGTGTCTAATTGAGTACCTGCTATAGAATATTCCCTGGCTAGTTTACTCTTTTTCCCCATATTGCGTCCTCCAAACACAGATTACTCAGAACGCAGAAGTGCAACAGCTCTAACTACCCCGAACTCCAGAAGCACACGCCAGCGAAATGATGCGATTGGCCAGAAAAATGGCGATATGCCGTTCGTCAATCAGCCTATACAGGTCAAAAAATTTCGCATAATCAAGAAGACTTTTATTGGAAATTTAAGTAAATTTACGGAAACGCGTTCCGCAACGAACATGGGGCCTCGGTGGTGTAATGGTTAGACTACTCACCTCCCACCAAGGCGAACAGGGTTCGATTTCACGCGGGGTCGCTCCCGGATTTTCTCGCATGTGGGAACCGGGGCGGACGATGTTGCTGGTTGGCGGATTTTTCTCGGGGATCTCCCGTTTCTCCACGCCCTTGCATTCCGGCGCTGCTCTACTCACCTTGCTCCACCCTCATCGGGTGACAAGACCTCGACGTTAAGATCCGTCCAAATCCGTTTCTTATCGCAGACGCCGCCTATATCTATCATACCTATATGAGTATATTAGACCTCATTGATTATATGACATATTGTGAAGTCTGTGTTGTATACTTTAGCATTTACATGTTTATGAGCACCGTTTTCTTTGGATTTGTAGCTAACAAAGGGAAAATGAAATAACGTTTAGGAACAGCCCGCGGTTAAGGGAGATTTCGAGATCGCTGTGAGCCGAATTTTCATATTAGAATTATCACTTACATATTTGGATCTTGAAGACAGGTATTTGTGTAAAAATTACCCTGGGCACAGTCTAGGAAGAGGCCCTAAAATATTATCACTGAAATGGCGTGTTAAATAACCTTGTTTTCGATAGAGACTTTTGTAGCGGCCGATAACGCAAATTGTAAAACATTGGCTTTCGTTTGATTAGACCCCCGAATAACCAAGATATCCAGAATTCAAAATATCAAAACAAAGTCTGGAGACGTAAGAAATATTTAAGTAACATTTTTGGGACAGTAACGTAGTTTTATGTTCGTGACCGCAAAACAGATAACTATACAGTTACCGTGTCATAAAGTTTCTCGTGCATCCGAAGCTGGCCGCGGTGAGAGAATATTATTGCTAAACATAGTTTAAGGCTTTTGAACTATAATTAATTATTATTTGAATTTACTGGCTTTTACGATAAATCTAAGAATATTTTCAGTGGCAGAATTAACATTTTCAAGTGCATTTTATCACGTTATCGTGTCTTACAACCATACGTTTTCAAGTTTATTCTATTCGATTGTGAGTTTAAATTATTGATTTTCTGAATACCTGAGACAATATTACAATCCTATATAATAAGGAGACGATCTCTGTCTGTCTCTCTGTCCGTCTATAATACCCCTAAGTCCCTTGAAACTCAACAGAAGTTCTTCAAATTTTTCAGAGCGAATCCTCAGAATCAAATACAGGTCAAGTTCGAATTTAAGCAAGATTATACGCAATCATTACCTTTTACCCTAAAAACTATTTTTTAAATTACTTTTTCAATTAATGCATTGAGAATATTATATAGATATGAAGGTAATGGTATGCCATTTTTATTTACTTTAAATGTCTCGCTTCAATATTGAGTTAATTAACTGGGGCCACAGTGGTTCAGTGGATAGAGAGATTCCAAGTTGGGCCTTAGTGGCTCAGTGGATAGAACTATGTTAACTGGGGCCACAGTGGTTCAGTGGATAGAGAGATTCCAAGTTGGGCCTTAGTGGCTCAGTGGATAGAACTATGTTAAGTGGGGCCGCAGTGGCCAATTGGATAGAGAAATATTAAATGGGCCGCAGTCGCTTCAATGTTGAGTTAATTTCACACCATTTCATTATTGCGTACATATATCTATGCAATATTTTTTCAGTCTTTGTATGATAACCAAATTTTTTAAGATGGTAACTGTTCTAGCCCCGTGACAATACAAAAGATAAGGTCACCAGCTGGGTCCTCTATTATATAATATAATAATATATTATATTAAATAAGATACAGCAAGATAGTTTTGATCTATTTATTATTTTGAGTTAGACATTTTTCTGAGTGATATTTGTTAACGTTAAGTGTACTCCATATGAAAGAACAGAAAATCTTATATTCCAAATAATTTCAAACATTGAGACCAACGATCTTACTCATCATTTCGTACTTTTATTCATAATTATTTTATGCACAACTCACACGATCGCGCCAAAAAGAAACTACAAAAAAACAAGTCTCACACGAAAATACACTATAATTCAGTTTCGATGAAAACAATTCAATTATACTAGTGATATAAATATGAACCGAATTTCTTAGCACACAACAGAGCATAGTGCTTGTTACGTGAGGACAATATCGGTATGCCTAAGTCACCTAGTCAGAATTAATTGTGTAATCATGTAGATGCTTAAAATCTATGAGAACCCTTTTTGGAAGGTAGATTTATCTGTGACTGCTGCTAATTTTTTAAGTGAAAATAAACGGAACTAGTTAATTTAAATAGTCTTGGCTTTGTTTTAAGTTGATATTGTTTTCTATTAGCATTCTCCGTTGTAGCTAGTTGTAGTAATATGCGTATTGTTGGTGGATGTAATGTTCTCACTATACTTGTAACTCTTAGCCATGTGTTCTATTGTGAGGTGGTATTGTGTGGTTAACTGTAAAAGAAGACTACATGCCTAAATCCTGGCATTAAAAAAATGTGTGTGTTTATTATTAATTTACAGGCTCTCTATAAATTATCACTACAACTTCAAATGTAAATAAAAAATTACCTAAAGGTGATAGAGAGATATTGTTTTCTGCAAGTGAACGAGCATGTTCCAAAGATTTGTAATGAATTTTTGTTTTGGTTTCAGGTGTGACTATTAATTCACCCAAATGACCACTCCGCAAGAGAAGGCTCAATGTGTGTCTTGGTTATTGAGACCAAATCAGACACACAAGTTCAATGTAATTATAGGACCAGGTATGGTAAGGAGCCACCTGCATAATCCACAATACGGGAGTAGCACCATAAGTTTATGGCAACTGGCAGTGTTCTGCATCAGGAGGGTGGCTGCTGGCTGGCCACGCACATGTGCTGAAGACATTGGCCGCGTGCGTGCTGCGTACGTGCGTAGCCCTGGTAAGTCGGTTCGCACTGCTGCTGAAAGGCAACTGCGGTTACCCCGATCAACTGTACACAAAGTTCTACACAAGCAATTACGACTCTAATGCATACAAAGCGCAGCTGGTCCAAGCTCTGCAACCTGACGATGCACCGAATTTGGTGACGAAATGTTGCAACGCATTGGCGAAGATGACACCTTTCTGAAGCGAGTTGTCTTCAGTGACGAAGCAACATTTCATGTTTCAGGTGTACTGAACCGGCATAATGTTAGGATCTGGGGATCAGAACACCCCCATGAATCACACGAGATTGTGCGTGACAGCCCGAAGGCGAATGTGTGGTGTAGTGTGGTGCCATGTGTGATCGCATCATTGGCTTATTCTTCTTCATTGAATGGACTATCAAAGCCAATGTGTACTTGGACATGTTAACCGAATTCGTGATCCCGCAACTGGAAGGCCTGCAAACCTAATGTCATCTTTCAACACGATGGAGCACCCTCACACTAGGGTTTGGCTGTGCGTGAATCCTTGTATCAGTGGTTTCCTGGACGATCGATTGGCAGAGATGTTCAAATCCTTTCGCCACCTCGCTCACTGGATATCACGCCCCTAGACTTCTTCTTATGAGTTATATTATGGACATCGTGTACAAATCACCTGTTATCAGTTTGTATGAACTGAAGCAAAGGATTGTAGCAGATTGATACTGCCGACGAGAGAATGCTAGTGCGGACATGGCAGAAGCTGGGGTATCGTTATGATGTGCTTCGGTCAACAGAGGGTGCACATGTAGAGGTCTACTAAATTTCGTTTAAAAATTTGGAAAATGCTCTTTCACATGCAAAAAATCGCATACATCTATCACCTTTACGTAATTTTTTATTAACGTTTGAAGTTGTAGTGATAATTTATGGACATCCTGCATATCTAGAATAGTTCACTGAAATCGAAGGATAATTGAATACTATTTTCTAAAAACACGGTTATAAAGTCACCCACCCTGACACAAAGTGAGCCCCATTTATGGTAGGAATATTTTGAGAAAGCTCACTAGAACGAAGCACGTTCTGTTATTTTTTGGTTAAATAGTGTAACATGGCTACAGAAAGTTGATCACATCTTCATAAAAATGGCACTTGCGTTCACAAATAACTCCTAAGAGAAGCTATGAATGGCACGTCTTTCGCCAAATACATTCTCTGATAAACTACAGAAGTATATCGTAAACGTGTTTGCCTGCCTAATACCGCTTCTACCTCATACACTTCCTTTTATAAATGGTTCCAATAATAGTTTCTTTAATTGCAGTTATCATTATCAAAGTGCGCGACTGTGAAAAAATTACGCCTCACTTGCGTATTCAATCACAATTTGCGATGTTCTGCAAAATCAGCATTATCTTCAGTTTATTATCGTCTGCAATCTACTCTACATTAATTACTAAATATAATCTGGCCAACGTATAAAACGTAGCTTCTCGCGAGGACTGAACACGGAATATTAATGTTCTAATCTATTCCACCATTATTTCTTACTCAGTAACTTAGAGTAATATGTCCGTTAGGTAAGTAATCCTTGGAGATTATTGAGCCAATACTACGCAATATGAACTAAAAGAAACTATACAATACGTTTCACTAACCTGAATAAATAACATTAATTTGAATAGGTGGTTCACAAATATGTCGGCACTTAAAAAATAGCACTGACGATTTTAAATATAAAATATCAAGTAACTTAACATTTCACCAAGATGGGATTACGTAAAAAAAATAACTTTAGTTTTATGATAATTAGTTATCTTGCCCTCGTAACCGTATCTAATTATTGTTTCCTGATCAGCCGTTTATATCACATAAATTTCCACCTGCCACGATTTCGGGAAACCATATAAAATCCTAATTAGGATAGCCGGACCGAGATTCAAACCCAGGTCCTCCCGAAAGTGAGTTCAGTGTTTTCCACCTGCGCCACATTGTTCGGTCCAGGTGTACAGTAGGTAGAAATAAGTTTGTCCAAAAAGTGTCCTGAGCATGTTTATAGACATAGATATGAATGGTGTTTATTAGCAGTGAAACAGAAAAACCTTTCCACATTTATTCAGGTATTATAATGCAGTTTTGGCGGAAACCTATTAAATATACCTACCTACTTGTAAATGAGTGTTAAATGCCTTAAAATGTTATGCGTTTAATTGGCAAAAGAGTTACATGCATACGTGGTAGTTTAAAAATTTCACAGAAGGAGCAGGCATTTTCTTCGAAGTAGCTGTACTGTTTAATCAGACACAACTGCAAAGTGTTTACAGTTATTAGAGTGTCTGAAAGTGCAATGCTCAAAATAAGTATTTTAAGGCCATAAAGTATTAATTTTTATACTATTGATCGATATCAAAGACCCATATAAAGCTTACTAGTTAACAGCAACATACGCCGCGTTAAAAAAAAAAATGCGAAAAATTCGGATTTGACTTCGCCTGGATTTGAACCTGTGCGAGTACTGTTAGCCGCTCTATCACCTCGGCACTTGAATAGAACTGGAATTGCTAGTAGGGTATAAAGACCAGTACATTAACAGGCAAACTAGCCTTAGTTGCCATTGACTTAGTTGACATTGGTTCAGTTGTATAAATGTGAGCTGCTCATTGCAATGCCGTTCGCTGACTCACATCACAAGCAGGACAACTGACCACAGATATCCTTCCTGCCTATCATCTGTCTCCACTCTTATCCCCCTTCTGCCTCTCACCTAAACCTTGTACCCATTGTGTTGCTAGTTCAAGGTAACTCCTCTTAGATCACGCTGCGTACGTTGTAGCCGTACGTGGCGCTATCCTACGAGTAACTGTAAAACCACACCAACAGCCCGTGCACGGTAAAAACTTTCTCCCGCGCACTCTTAAGGGTCGTGCAACACTGGACTTGAGCTGATCTTCAAATACAATTTTTTGCCGGTGTAGATGGCTCGTTTCTCTTTAAGTTTGAAGCAGCTACCCGTAGTGTCGTTTCCACTGTTGGCGTCACATTCCATACAGTTTGAACTTCTCCTCCTTGGTGCGACAATTGTATAGAAATTGGTGTATCTATAATAAATACATACAATTGAATTTGTGTATTTTATATAACCACCATATATATGGCTTAGTGAAATCGACTCAACGCTCTGGCGGTTCGTAAGGCACACCGGGCAAAACTATCGTTCTCAATTTCCGGCACAGCCACGAATTATAAATGTGCAAAATTTTCCTTTTATGATTATTGTATTTAAAATATAAAACAATCTCAATATGAATTTAAACTCATCGTGATCTAGGTTACAATGATAATTTTACAGTACAAATTGTGTAATTTGTGCAGGTAAATTAGATTTGATTAGATTTGTATCTTCTTTAAAAAAGCCAAAGTGATATTTTGGCTTGTGCTTATGCAAAATGTGAGGACAAGTTAGTTATATTATTCGTGGCAAAACCGGTGCGTACAACGTGTAAAGCATGAACTAAGTGATCAGTTGTAAAACTTGCTCACTCACGAAAATTCTAGCAGCGTTATGACTAGCAGTTCGTTGCGTTAAATTAGTTCGGCATGAGTTTTTACGAGCTGTTCCACATTGTCTACCTGCTGATCTGTTCAGGCAACTTATAAGTATGTTCACAAGAATTCTGGCTGTTTGCATCATACCCAAGCCACTGCGTTACTATCTCGGCGCAGGTCGCCACGAACTCCGTTCCGATTGTTTATGTAGCTCGTCACGCAAGGACTCTTGCCTCTTACCAGTGAGCGAGTGAAGGGATTTGGGCGGCCCGTAACACTGAGGTCTCCAGAGCCGAGGAGGGGTGATTGAGGTGAGTGTGGAGCAGCGCCGGAATGAAGGGACGGGGGACACGGGAGATCCCCGTGAAAACTCGCCGACCAACGGCATCGTCTGGCATGATTCCCATATACCGCCTCTTACTAGTGTTTATACGTTAAAATATGGTAGTTGTAAACAGCTAAGTATTTTCCAGATCTGACAAAGCTTTCTCTAAAAGCCATTATATTCATTATGCAAACATTCATCATATACATAAGGAATGTACGTTATGTTAGACTAAATGTTTATTATCCATCTTTTTAGTAAGCAAAAGTGAAATTGTAAAAGGCGTTAATATTTTATTATTCATTCAATTCTTAATATGTATGAAACAAAATTACGTGTTTGGAAAAAAAAACATATAATGATCATCATGTTAAACGTCACATTTTCAAAAAAATTGCAAGACACTTGAGACTTTAGTGTCTGCATTCATTAAGAAGACATCCAAATAGAGGATTTGGGATTCATAACCTAGCAAAGCCACGGATCTGTGCGTCGTTACGTAACTTAAGTTAGAGTATTTTTTAACCCACGTGTTTGCTGCTCATAAGCCAGGTAAACATATTAAATAAAAATAAAGTATGTGAACCTTTTCCAGCTATTCGCTGCCGAAGGTACTGTAAATATTATGCCATCTTATAGGGATTGAGATGAAATATATTCTGCAGCTACGAGCGAGAGTAGGTACCAGGGGACGGGCCCGCGGAGTTCGCTGGCTAGGCCACCGTCGGGGAAGCAGGTAATCGTACAAAATATTAGTTATCTTACAGTGTTGCCTGGGAACTCCTTCATCCACTTCCTGAGTCTGCTTAAGAGTTAAGACTTAATACTTTAGACTTGAGACTTAAGGGTACGCGACACATGGCTATATGAACTTGTGTACGATAATTATGGTACATCCTAACCCAAATTTTATGGTATACGCGAACCTAAAGCCTGGGGCATAAAAACCCCTCCCCCCGGGAAATGGGTGTATGGGGGGGGGGAAAGGGTCGGCAGCCGTAACTCGCCCCTTTCCCATGGGGCACTATCGATCCCTCCTAAACCCCCCTCCCCCTCTACGTTTGGGCGTAAAGTGTTAGACGCCGCAAACTTTCGTTCTTGATTATAGTATAGGTATAGGCACAATCATACAAAGGAAAAACGGCATTTCTACTAATAACCTGAAATGATACAGTACAAGACTTATGGGAGCAACCCTAGACGTGGGAAATGTGTTGGGAGCAACTGGCCAGTTTCGGGAAAAGCCGGGGTGATATGCAGTTGTCAACCCCTAAAGTCTGTTCGCGGTTTCTTCACACTTATGAATCAAACCCTTGGGGGGAAAAAAACCCTTCTTGATGTGCTTGTTTGTTTCTTACATATGCCACGTATCACAATTATTTTATACTTGTGTTAACATAGAAATACCTGATTTTTAGATCAATTTGACATTTACTTGTATTTCATCTCTAAATTATAATATTTAATTTTTATAATCAACATGAATAAAAACAGAAGGAAAATGTGTGTGTTGGTAATACCGAGCAAGAAATAGTTCCCATACAATATATTACTAAGGCGAGTGCACACGAATGCGGGGTCCGCTGTCCCTTTGGTGTAGTGAAGGGAAGAGATATGGGCGGCTCTTAACAGCGAGGTCTTGAGAGCGGATGAGGGTGATTGAAGTGAATATGAAGCGGCCCTGGAATGAAGGGGAGAGGGGAACGGGAGATCCCCGAGAAAACCCGCCGACCAACAGCATCGTCCAGCACGAGTTCCACTTGCCTTTGGTGTACCTTTCTACGCTTGGTCAAGGCCATATTTCTCATTTTTTTAATAATCTAGTTATCTGAGAGAGATTTCGAAAAATGCCCCCTTAATGCAGTTGTTAGTTGTCAAATCATTATAGTTTTCAAAATATAACACTCAAATTACAACACAAGAGTGTTATAGGCAGGTTCATAAAAATGAATTAAAGTCTAAACGCGGCATACTGCATTTGTGTTACAAGCTACAAAAGGAACAAAACCAACCTTTCCTCTACATTTTATGGTTTTAAACTATTTATTAAAAGAATGTTAACAGTTTCGCTTGAATGAACAAAAATATTTACAAATTCGACCCCTATTTTCAACAAAATTCAAAGTGCCAATACTAGCTCACCTGCTTATTAATCACACTCATAATTAATCAGTATGTTCTGCAAAGCATACAGATTGCATTAAATGCAATTCGATTGGAAAATAATATCTAGGAGCAAAGCCTAGTATGCAGCAGAATTCTGTAAATTGAGACTTTTGAGTGTTATATTTTGCAAACTATAATGATTTTACAACTAATAACTCCATTAAAGAGGCACTTTTCGAAAGCTCTTTCAGAAAACTAAATAAATAAAATGTGAAATAGGACCTTAAGCCTCGTTTGCGTGAGGTGGAGGAATATCTTGGAAGTATAACGTTAGCAATGGCTCCAGAAAAGTTAGACGTAGGAGACAATGGAATATAGCTAGGCTTGTGTAATATCATGTGCAAGCATCAGCTTCATGTTGAAAAATAGGCGATATATTAAGATAAAGCAAATTTCTCCACGGACATTCCCAACAGTCGCGAAAAGGAATTACAAAGACAAGTCGACGTTGTTTTATTTATCATGCATTTTTCTTCAGATTATGCCATTCCAAATGGGATTACGTCAAAGCAGTTCATGCTGCGTTTCTTATTTCTCGTATTCCGTAATATTTAATTGGTCAATTTTCTGTCTTGAGACTGCAGGTCTCATTGGCGCTTTCCATTTCCATATTATTTAATCGCCTCACGTTTACCAGAATTTTACTACAGGCTGTTAACGGTAAAGTGAGCAGTTTTAAGGCCCTAGTTACCTTTTCATTTCTGCCAATTTTTTATTCTTTTAAAACACATTTAAAAATAAATTTTATAAACACAATGTGTATATTCCACCGTACTTGGAATTTGAGGTCTAACGCAAAAATAAAATATATTTACTGACTAATTATCAATAACAGAGCTTTCAAAAGTGCTCAATTATAGCCTATAGACATAGAGTGACAATTTTCTGTTTCATACCGTTCGAATAAACGTATATGTTATGGAAAGTGCAGTAAATGGATAATATATACACGCAATTTTTGTAAAAAGACACAATGAGGAATGAATCCATTAACTGTTACGCCGCATCCCGAAACGAGTTACACGAGTGCATATTTTAATACACGTCCGTGCAGAACATGCCAACCAATAATTCTAAAGTCGTGACAGAAAAAAAACACGAAACTCCACGCGCGCAAATTTTACAACGTAAATAAAACTCTAATAGGATATCACGGAATGGCAGCGACGAAAGAGACCACATGCGTGAAGGTAAAAGGAAGTAGATAAGACGGTAAAAATGAAGCTGAATGACGCAATACCCTGGCGTCGGGGGCCTTTAAAATGCGCCATACTTAAGATAATCGGAGTTAAACTACTTTTATGTAGTGACGAAGCGACATGATGGCGGCTCAGGTGTCATTATCCTACCTCCTCCCCCCCCCCCCTGCTGACAAGTAGAAAGAAGCCAGAGGGGGCAAAGGATTAAAAAATTGAAACTGATTTCTCAGAGATATTTAAAATGTTCACCAGACACGTAAGAATATACGGAGGCATGCATTACTTTGAAAATGTCTCCATCAGATTATAAGAAAAGGTGGCAACTGTATTGGACACGTTTTAACCTGACACGGATTAAGCACGAAGGAATGCCTGTTTATAAAAAAGCAATTTTCTATAGTACACTGTAAATAAATTTCGGTACTATTTCAGAATTTTTTTTACGGTATATATATATATATATATATATATATATATATATATATATATATATATATATATATATATATATATATATTTATATATATATACCGTAACGCGATCTGTAGTGCAGGAAAACCAGAGCTGAGCTTTGTAAATACAACATGTCGAAGGTTTGTGTATTTCCTACAGATTCGTGAATCGGAAACAAGCAATGCCGAGTCTACTCGGAGCTTTCTTCGGAACCGGAACCGGAAATGATCGGTTCTGCTATGGTAAGGGCATCCACGCCCCTTATACCTTTTAGTAGAGACGAGTAAAATTCGTGTTATCTTTCGGTGACAGGATAGACTCCACTGCCTTATAAACAAGTGAGCACAGCACGTGTTTTCATTGGCCACTGCACTTAAATCAACGTTACCTACGCTGAGAGAAAATCGAATAAAATATTAGTTTGTATAGGGTCAATATATATTTTTAGTTTCCCTACCAAAATATATTGTTGAGCAAGCACAATTTACAAATTAACATAATTTCTTTTGTTCGTCTAACAAAATATATGTTTGAATAAACAAAATCTCTGCGTTGGACCAAAAGAATTAGACTGTCAACTAGATATTTCGATGAATCTACTGTATGTATTTGTTTGGTCACTCATTTGACTGCCTTCGTTTGAAAATACTGCTAAAGAGTGTGTTTATATATTTTTTGTAACAATTAGGATAGTAACCAAGTTTGTTAGTGTATATAATGATGCTTAACAATCTTATAAACACATTAATAAAACAATGCAGCAAGAAACTGACAAGTAAAGCTGTAGAACTTGAAATATTTGTTTGCAGACGTTGCCCAATATTTGCAGTATATCTGTCTAGAAGCTTTCGTGCGTCTTCAGTTGTGACATTTGCTGAAATTACTAAGGCATAGCGCTCAGACGCAGGTGATCTAGGTCCGAAACTCGATCGATCTTGTGAATTTTTTTTTTATCGGCCCAAATTGTTTAATGTACATGTAGCAAAATAAATATTTAGTGGCTCCAACCAAATCCTACAGTTTGGGGCAACCAAATGAGAGCAACAAAATAAATTTGGTTTCAGCAACAAAATATTTTATTGCCCCTATACAAACAAATAATTTGGTTCCACCAAACAAATCTTGTTTGATTCAACAAAACCTTTTTCTCAGTGTACCTACTTGCTCTCCTTAAACGAGATTGGCCACTCCACCACTGAAACAATTCTATTGGCTCAAAAATTCTCCTGGGCGTGTCAGAGTTGGATTTCATAAAAATGGCTGAAGTCGGCCAAAACCACAGTTACTTGCAGTCCAGTCTGGTATTAAATAGCAACGCGAATTTCGCAGGTCTCTAACCTCTTAGATACTAACATCACAAAGAATAATCAATTCTTTAACGTTAGCAACAGTAGAAACAATCAAACGTTACAACAAATTGAAAATCTTCTGTACGTCAAATTACTAGAAGTAAGATATTTATACCCCACACCGTGGCAGTGTGGAGGATCCACGTGAGTATTGAGAGTTACGGAATTCTAATTATTTGAGCCGTACTTAAATCTTGCTCCAGAATAAAATATTTCTAAGTATTAAAATACCTGCGTAACTAAAGTAGATTTTTTTTTTTTTTTTTTTTCGGGGAATCATTTTGTAAACCGAGTGAGTGAGTGAGTAGAGAGATTTTGCCAGCTGTTAAGATCGGGGTTTTGTGAGCCGATTAAATAAACCGGTGTACGTAAAAAAAAATATTACTAGCAAACGAACGGAAATTCTGAAAAAACAACGTGCGCCTAATTTGATGGAGAGTTGTGGAGAATGTTTTACCAGCATCGTTTTCGCAAAATAACGGAGTAGTTGTTAGCAGCATGACCGAAGCTGAACTGAGTTGCAGACTGTACACGGTACGGTGAGAACTTTTGAAGTCCTAGTTTATTTTTTTTCCCTTTCATCCATTTTTATACTAAACCGCCATTTTAAAAGTAATGATCACAGTGTGTGTATTCCACCGCACTTGGAAGTCAACGTATAATGTTAAATAAATTATATTCATTGACTATTATTCCGAATGAGAGGGCTTTCAAAAGTACTCACTTTACCGTCAATAGCTTATACCTAACAATCTCACATTCTGCCGAGGACTGTACCTGCCATGTGATGGAGTGGTAATTAACCTTAAGTTCGTCACAAACTATTATCCTATATAATAAGTAGACGATCTCTGTCTGTCTGTCTGTCCGTCTTTAATACCTCTATGTCACTTGAAACTAAACAGAAGTTAATCAAATTTCGCAGAGCGAATTCTCAGGGTAAAATACAGGTCAAGTTCGAATTTCAGCAAGATCAAGTTTATCAATCATTAACTTTTACCCCGAAAACTCATTTTTTAATTAGTTTTTCATTATGAAAAGTTTTGTATTAATGTACAGAGAATATTGCATAGAGATATAAAGGTAATGAAATATTTTTGTTTACTTTAAATGTCTCGCTTCAATGCTGAGTTAAGTGCGGCCACAGGGACTCAGTGGATAGAGCGATTCAAAGTGAGGCCTTAGTGGCTCATTGGATAGAGAGATTCCAAGTGGGGCCTTAGTGGCTCATTGGATAGAGCGATTCCAAGTGGGGCCTTAGTGGTTTAGTGGATAGAGAGATTCCATGTAGGGCTGCAGTGGCTCAGTGGATAGAGCGATTCCAAGTGGGGCCTTGTGGCTCAGAGGATAGAAATACGTTAAGTGGGGCCACAGTGGCCAGTGGATATAGAAATATTAAATGGGACCACAGTCGCTGCAATGTTGAGTTAAATTCACACCATTTCATTACCTAAATATATGTATGCAATATTTTTTTTCAGTCTTTGTATTATAACCAAATTTTTGACATGGTAACTGTTCTAGTCCCGTGACAATACAAATAACAAGGTCACGACCTAACCACTAGTATATTTATAAAGAAATAAAATACCAGGTTTTTAATATTTATTACTGGTTCCAGGGTACTGGATGCAATATTTTCATAACGTCTGGATTTAGCCTGTTCACAATTAAGGGTTCTGTGTACTGAAACTTTTGTGTGAAATCGTTCTTTGTGCTTAAACGCGTATCTAGGTAAACAAAAGTACTGGAATTACGAACTTTTGCCAGATAGAATAAAAAATGTATTGTTTATCGTTCTATCTTTTTATGTTTATGATATTCAGTGTATTAATGGAGGAAAAAATTCCTGAAAGTAGTCAAATATAGCATTTTTAAAGCTTGCCTATGTAATATCTTTAAGTGGCAAGAGAAAGTATGAGTATACGCACGTAGTATGATCTGTGGACTGTCATCACGTGTAATAAAATTACACTGTTACAGATATAATTTAAACAGTACAGCGTTACGACGGAAGCACTGCGCGCTTTGCGCGTAGAAGCGATGAGGCACTAGACGTGCGTGTTAGTGTCGACCGTATCGCTCTTTCGCTTTTTGCCATTTTAGACGCGCAGTTGCATAGTCCCCTTAATTGAGTACACATTTTTCAAAAAACTTGCTGGATTCAACTTTCGTATCCTTTCGCAGTATGCAACATTTGCATTGCATGTTGCCTAATTACTTACTCCTGCGCTAGTCAAGCGGAAACAGGAAATCGTTAGGAATCTAAACATGTTGTCAATTTCATACCAAATCGTATATGAAGCAGAATTATTTTTCCTAGTGGGGAGGGTATTAAAGTGTTACATTGCACACTTAACTGCAAACTAACGTTTGTAGTCCATTCACGGTTACTTCCAACTTTTCTGAAGCCCTGCTTAAGTTCCACTTCCAGGATATTCCTCCGCCTCATGCAAACAAAAATTAACCGAGTCTGGAAAATTACACCAAAGGGACACGCACTGCACCCAAGCGTACTCAGCGTAGTAATACTTTGCATTAGACTATTTATCGCTAGGCCTTACCGACACATCATGCTAATTATAAATTAACATTAGGTATAATTTATGAAAAAATATAAACAAAATTGTAATCTAACAAAAAATGAGGAACACTTATAAAGAGTGAAGAGATTTGGGCGGCTCTTACAGCGAGGTCTTGAGAGCCGATGAGGGTGATTGAAGTGAATATAGAGCGGCACCGGAATGAAGGGGTGGGGGAAACAGGAGATCCCCGAGAAAACCCGCCGACCTCCGGCATCGTCCAGCACGATTCCCACTTACGAAAGTCCAGTGACTCGGCCGGGGATTGAGCCCGGTTCGTCTTGGTGGGAGGCGAACGTGCTAACCGCTTAGCCACCGTGGCCTCAACATTTACAATGTTAACACAAATATGAAACGTTTGCGATACATAATGTAGTTATAGACTGTTCAAACGTAAAATGAGCACTTTTTAAAGCCCTGCTTAAGATCTACTTATATGCACGTTGTGTATTTTTCTGTCTTATGTAAAATGAACATCGAGATGGGCCACATCACTTTATTTATGCATCGGTCAAGTAAAACTGTGCAGTTAATAAAAAGGGAAATATTTTACAAATACGCTCATTTTTACACTACGGTTCATTGAAAATAAACAGAAAGCGAAAGAAATAATCTACGTTATCTATATTGTTACTCATAGGCCATTCACGGTAAAGTGAGCATTTTTGGAAGACCTCTCATTTGTAATATAACCAATAAATGCATTTTATTTTAGTCTTAAAGGTTAACTTCAGTGTGAGATGGAATAAACATACTGTGTTTATTACTTGCATGACAATATTTATTTGGAAAGTTGGTTAAATAATAAGAAATGGCTGAAAGAAAAAAGTAACTAGGGCCTCAGAAGTGCTCACTTTACCGTGAACAGCCTATATAACTTTTTATTCTACATTAAATTATGGAACTACTTTCCCTCCATTGTTGGCAACTTTACTGGCCGCAAGTCACTCAGTGCACCTGTTAACATAAATGCAGGCAGGAGCAGTGACATTTTTCTAAGGTTCATTTCAGAAGGGCTCACTTTATCGTGAACCACCTTTAGGAAACAAGCAAACACGTCAGGCAATGTGTAATTTTTTTAAAGGTTTGATTTAAAAAGGGTGAACAAACCACAAATAGACTATACAAACATTATAAAAACTTGTCGCCAATGGGACCGAAGTCCCGTAGATAATTGGGCACTTTTGAAAACCCTGCTTAGGATCTACATACTCGCCAGTTATGTATCCTTCGACCATACGTAAAAATAACGTTGCCACGTGCGCGATCACTTTTTTCGTACGCCCATCAACCTTTAGAGTGAAGTTGTTAGGAAATTAATTATGTTAATTATTATTCTTACGTAGACAAAAAAATAAACTAAATTTAAAATTGGCAATTAATTACTTGCCTCGCTTTAAAAAAGATGTTAAGACATGAAACTTTTTTTCCTGTATCACTGCCAACATAATTGGGAACATTCCAGCCCCTGTTTGAGTTAAAATATATGTAGTTGTGTGGACAGATTTTTTCTTCAATGATTGTTTTCAAAAGAGCCTGATTTTCCCCTAACGAGATCATGTTTAAAAATGCTGTAATTTTGTTTTCAGCGCATGCGCATGATCTCTATTGTCATCCTTGAATTCGTCCCGATAATATTGAAAGTCGTGCTCAGCTGTTACGTAATAAGGGACCATGGTTGCCTTGTCCGCTTGCATTTGCAAATATCGTAAATAAGAGAGATATTACCTCGTTGAACAACGATTTACGGACACCTAAAAGGCATATCTAATGGACTTTCAGTGGGCGAAGGCGATAAATTCTGAGAAAGCTCCCAGAAACTTTTAGTGTTATTACTCTGGACATTTTTGGAAAAGATTATCTTCCTTAATTTATATTTCGCACGTATAGAATAACGTTACTTTTATCTCAAACTGTCTACTTTCGGAAATCTTTTAACGATCCTATTCAGATTTATTCACGGGGTAAGCATCTTAGAAATGGTTTCGCCATGTACAAACTGAGAAACACAGATGGCGAGAGTAATAAAATTGTATTTTCGCCCAACACGTGCTCAGAATCGTTATTTGGCTAGTAACTTACGATTTGAATGCACACCCACTGTTCTTGTCATTAAAGGTCAATTCTATGTTGGAATCCTCCTCCATGATGTTTAAATTAGTTGCTGGTTGGTTTAATGCGATTATAATATTCCAAAATGAATGTTCGTCTGAAACTTCTGCGTTATATGTGTCCGTTTTACTGCGATTTTATTTTAATCACATAGACGTAACGAAAATAAATAAATTTTGAGTGAAAAAAAAAGACAACTATCTAGCTATACCCCGCGTTTTCATTCGCTTGAAATTGGAGTCCTTGTGTTGGCAGATTGAAAATAACAATTTACCATGTCTTCACCTGCTTGGAGTAATTTATTACTGATTTTTCCATGAAAGAGAATGAAATAAAACAAATATATGCCCTGCAGCTTCATCCAAAAGAAATTTTAAATTTTCATCCAATTCATGTGACGCAGAATTTCGCTACAGTTAAACCCACCCGGAACTCGAATTTTTCTATGAAATTGGTGTTTGGAAAATAGAAATATCCATAGTTTGAAGATAGCAATATGACAGAATTTGAGGAATTATAACAATGACAAAAATCCGATTTCGAAATAGGGTCATTAAAACGACTACGAAAAGAATACACTGGTCTAATTTATATAGCTGAGTTCAGTATTAATATAGCGTGAATAATTAAAAAAATATTGCCATATAAATAATAAGCACAGTATCTATATGCCTCCGCACTCGGAAGTTAACGTCTAAAAGTTACGATTAAATATATTAATTTGACTATTATTCTAAATGCGATGGTTTTCAAAAGTGTTCACTTCACCGCGAGTAGCCTTCTGCTAACTTCTTCTGATCACTTTTATACCGCGGAAATAATTCCATTCGAAGGTTTTTAACTAAGAGGGAAGTTGTATATAGTGCCAGTTCCAGCTCCACAGTACCTTATTCGTGTTGTAACATTTTGTTGGTTTCTTGGAAACACAACAATCAGAAATATAAACTTGCGAATCACGTACAGAATTGTCAAAATCCCATGTTATAACAATAGCGAGACTTTTCGTTTATGTTTTGTTTTCCAACGAACCTGAGCTTTTATCAACTGCAATAATATTTAGAGAACATAATATGAATGCATTTCAGTAGCATTAAAATTAGAAATGCTCAGTGGACATAATTATTTTATACAATATTTATTATGCAGTTTAGAAGTGGATATAAAAATAGTTAAAGTAAATTGCCACAGATGATGTTACGAGCGTTTAGCAACATCAAAAATACAACATACTATATAATTAGCATAGTTTACTTAAGTTGTTCGAAGGGATAGAAATCTATACTAATATAATAAAGAGGAAATGTGAGTTTTGTTTATATGTAATGGCTAATCTCACAGACTACAATCCCGATTCTTATAATTATTTCACTTTTAGAAAGCATCATTCTTCCAGATGTACAAAGGCTATGTTTAATTTTCAAACATTCTTGAGAAATTTAAAAATTTGTAATCCAAGTCGGAGAAAAATGAACTACTCAGCTGCTTTCTAAGCATGCGCAAACAAAATTACAGGACATATTGTTATACTTAATTGTTTCACTGTTAGGAAGCTACATTCTTCCTGATGGACATAGGCTATGCTTAATTTTTAAAAAGTCGGTGGAAGTTACGGGTAGTCACGGGTAGTCTCAAGTAATCACGAGTAGTCATGGGTAGTCGCAGATAGTCACCGGTAGTTGCAGGTAGTCGCAGGTAGTCGCAAGTTGTCACAGGTAGTCACAGGTAGTCACGGTTAGTCGCAGGTAGCCGCAGGTTGACGCAAGTAGTCACGGGTAGCCGAAGGTTGTCGCAGGTTGTCGCAAGTCGTCGCAGGTTGCCGCGGGTAGTCACGGGTAGTCGCAGGTTGACGCGAGTTGTCGCAGGTAGTCACGGGTAGTCTCAGGTAGTCATGGGTGGTCGCAGGTAGCCACAGGTAATCGCGGGTAGTCACGAGTAGTGACGGGTAGTCGCAGGTAGTTGCAGGTTGTCGCAAGTTGTCGCAGGTAGTCACAGATAGTCACGGGTAGTCTCAGGTAGTCACAGGTGGTCTCAGGTAGTCACGGGTGGTCGCAGGTAGTCACAGGTAGTCGCAGGTAGTTACGGGTAGTCACGGGTAGTCGCAAATAATCACGAGTAGTCATGGGTAGTTGCAGATAGTCACGGGTAGTCGCAGGTTCTCGTAAGTTGTCGCAGGTAGTCACATGTAGTCGCAGGTAGTCACGGGTAGTCGCGGGTAGTCACGGGTAGCCTTATATATTAGAAGGTCCCTATGAATTTCAATAACCGCCATTTTGTAAAAGTGTTTTTTCTGGGAAAAAAGTCATTCTCTGCATCTTGGGAATACTCAACGATTTACCTCTGAATTTGTCATGCAAATACGTTATGGTAAGTCACCTACACTTCTGATGCGTTAGAGGACGATTATTCACTTATTTATCTTTCTCTCTCTCTCTCTCTCTCTAATATATATATATATAAATCTTTCAGTTAATATGCCGTATCTATGAACTATCAGATAAATTTAATCCAAATTAGAACTGCAGTCACATTTGCCGTCATTTTGTAAGCGAGAGCGACCTCAAAAAAAAAGTAAATGTCTTACATTATAGATGAAGAAATACGCAAACGAATTCACCAAAATCGACAAACATGAAGTGCATTGGTGGTCCACCCTTAACTTTTTATTATTTAATGAAACGAGGTACTTATTTAAAAAAATCTACGTTATTTGTATTTTACATTACTACGTCATATGAATCGAACTACAAAACCTTTTAATATCAAAATTGCTGTGTTGAAAGTTCTTATTGAAAGCAATACATATACTATTTTCCAGCCTCTCTCCCATTACATCGTAAGAAAGTTTTCCATATAAAACAGAATGTCCTGTCATTCCCCAATAGCTACTCAACGATTACCTTAAACTTTTACACGAGATTTGTGTTTTGGTAGGACCCCTAGACCTGAATAATTTCAGTAATTAATTAATTTTAGTGGCAACTCTGTACATACAACTTTTTTCAGAAGGATAGTTAAAGTTTTTATGGCACATGCCTATGCATATTTTAACTGCAAATGGTGAGTAGCACAGTGTTTATGACGAGTGTTCAAACAATTGCAATGATGGGAGACCATAGTGACCTGACGCCATATATATCCCTGATGGGAGCCCATAGTGAGCTGATCGAAGACGGTGCATGATGCCCAACGTGAGGGTCCCGTTACAAAAACGTCTCATAGATGCTTTATGGGGAAAACTGGTGGGTGTTACACAGTAAAAACATTGTCATTAAGCAGTGGATTCGCGAAATATCTACTGCGAAAATAGAAATGCCACTGCTGTATTCGCACTCAGTGCCAGAAGAAACTACTGTTGTACGTGCTGAGAGAATGCGCAGCAAAGAATATATGGTGAAGACTGGGGCAAGCTAGCTCACGAGTTTGCTACTTTAAAGCCTACGACCTGCAATAAAGCGTACGGCACTAACAGTCAAAATATCTGCTTTCCTCTCATTTTGTATCCTTGCGTCACATAAAAAATTTCCATTTAAGTTTAATTATGGGTCGGTTAATAGAAAACGTGAAATATATAGGCCTACGGGGTTTTATGTGTTATTGATATGACAGTTTGTTTATGAATAAAACACACGACATTGTATTTACGCACATCAAAATACAGCCATACTGAAGAGTAAAATTCATTTGATCAAAATCGCGATTTTAGAGTGATTACTGCATTTTTCATTTCGTGATTTATAATATCGTAAATTGTGCTTCTACCTTTATAATTATAACGTAATGATGCGTTATATGCAACAATTCCATTTGGTTATCAACAACGTTCGCTATGTTAGTATTTTTGTTGACTTTTCAAAAGAAAAATAAGCGTAAGATATTTATGTTTATGTCTAGATGTAGGCGTGCGTTCCGCTAAATTATTAAATCCATAGACCGATTTTCGTCAAACTTACAGAATTTGGTAACGACAAGTAACATTTATAATTTTGGACACGCTAGATGTTTATTTTCAAACGGGATGCCATTTAAAAAAAGTTTTGTGTAATGTCATATAAGAGTAACAATTACATAAATTTGAGCCAAAATTGGTATCTTGATAGTACGTAACATTAGAACTGAATTCGGATATATATATATATATATATATATATATATATATATATATATATATATATATATATATATAAAACACCCCATTTTCGAAGACAATGCCAACAATAAACTAAATTCACATTTATAATTTCGGTAAATGATTGAATTTGGCTTTCACGTAGTGCTATTGTAAGCTATCATAAAGACATTATGGTTTTAATACAACTTAAAGGTATCTATTTTTAAAATAGCTACCCAAATAAATATTTCAGGGTGGTTTAAGATTTTTCAGCCGAACCTGGTGTGATAACTTATACCTACTGCAAGTATTTAACACCCTTATCAACAATAGTTTTTTCTTTTTTTTTTTTTGTAAGATGGGCCACTTAATATTAAAAAAAATTCAGATCGCTTCTCGGTAACTAATTACCTAACTTATTGCCATAAAAACTGTTATAAATATAGACAAACCACCTTTAGATTTTCTTACGAAATATTTTTTTCTGGATATGCCTGGAAATGATATATCACAATTCTGGCAACACATTAAATAAGCACATCCGAAAATTTGAAAGGTTTGCGATTTCTTAGGTCCGAAATCGTCTCCACTGTTTTTGTCATTCGCAACAGTAATGTCAACAACACTAATAACAATTTGATTTTGTCGGTGATGATATTATTTTCTAGGCGTTTTGTACAGTATATATACCAACAGATAATTTTTAAAAGAAATCGCAGAATGTTTGTAACTGCTTTGAGCGTAGTCGTGTTTTTGTTGTTCGAAGTAAACATGGAACAAATTTAGGAAAACTGTCCAGCAGAACATAATATATGCAAGATAGTAATTTCTCAGCGATGTGTAATATAGTGTAAGGACATTTTTAAAATTATATTTCAATAACATATATTTTTGTTTTCCTAAAATAATGGAGGGGAGAAATAAAATATTATTTCTTATGAGTCTGTTTGTATTGAGGAGCCGCGGTGGTGTAGTGGTTAGACTACCCGTCTCCCACCTCGGCGAAACGGGCTTGATTCCCAGCGGTTATGATCGTACCAGACGATGCCGCTGGTCGGCGGGTTTTTTTTTTCGGGGAACTCCCGTTTTTTCCGCCTTCGCATTCCGGCGCTGTTCCATACCCACCTCGCTTCACCCTCATCGGCTCTCAAGACCTTGATGTTAAGAGCCGTCCAAATCTCTTCACTCTGCTTGTATTGAGATCATATGCATGCCAGTAGAGTTGCATATGCGAAGGGGTTGTACGATTTTTAGTCTGCTAGTATGTAGATGGAGATCGGAGCAACGAAGAAGACTGAATGAGCGAGGAAGAGGTACATAGTCTGATTACGTGAGAACTTATTACTGGAAGTGTGCTTTGATCAAACTACAGTATTCCAGGTGTATCGCTGGACTTCAAGGGACTGTAACTAAATAATTATTACTAGTCACCATTTCAATTAGTAAAAATAAAACTCTTAATTTTAATAATTTCTCAAATGATCATGATGGATTGTGAAAAATGTTACATTAGTCACGACTCATTGATTGGCACGTAGTCAACAAGCAACCCCATTGGCCGACGAACAGTCAATAATAAACGTAGCAGAGTAAAGTAGGCGTGTCTTGTGTGGGCAGGACCAATAGGAAGAAGGTACGTAGAAACACAGAGACCAACACAATTCATATTGGTGCAGTGGAGAATATAAGCAGCTCATTTCAACCTTGTCTTCAGTGATATTGAATCTGCGCCTTCCTAAAGTGTGTGAGTGCGCGGGACAAAACTAAATGCTTAAAACGTTAATGGGAATATGACAAATTTATTTTCGAATCTATTTTGGAATAAATTAAGAAATTACAATCACAGATAATAGTTTTTGCCACTCTTACAACGAATTATCTGATGCATTTTGGTCGGACTATTTCTTATGCCGTAAAAGTATACAGCATATTGCGACGCAAGATATAATGCTTAAAGAGTGTGTCACTCTCGTAAAATATTTGCTCCAGAAGTTGGTAATAACGATAACCGAGAAATGCTTATTTTATTAACTTTAAACACTTCTTTATTTCAATAAACGAGTTTAGCGTTCTTCTATAACACACACACACACAATATTTAAAGACGAGCATTGGAAAATTATTTTCGTAAAATATTTTGTCCTATATGAAATATTTCTTAAGGCACTTGACCTAAAATATTTTGTCGCAAACAAAATTTACCTCAATTGATTTTTTCTAATTATATTTCACATAAAACCTTTTAGTAAAATTGTATTAATTCGACAGTAAAAATGGATTTTTATAATGTACTTTGTACTAAAACTGACTATACAAAAATATTTGGAAATTTAATAACTTGTCTTATCTCATTTTTCCTTTTATTATATATTTCATTAAAAATTTCTGCCGTGAGTTATTTTATTAAAATTAAAATTGAAATACTCTAACAATTTTTACGTGTCTTATGTCACGTTAAGTTAATCGTAAAACGTATTTTTTCCCAAAGGGGGTTGCCGTATTGGTAGGATAAACGATTCTAAGAGAAACGGCGTAGTCATGGATTTCCAGAGCACCGCATAGTGCTGTTCTGTTTTCTATGGTTTCCCGAAATATCCACAGGCCGAGGACAGAATGTTCCCGTAATACGGACCCATGGTAATCTCCTTCCCCGCTCCTGAATTGTCGGAGCAACTTGTTCCAGCTTCAAAGACCCTACTGTCGACGAGACATTAAGCCTTGCATATATCAAACAAACAATTTTACTCCTCTAGAACCTGTATGCGGAATGGCATCCTGCTAAATGCTTGTCATCGTGCATGTTATCGACTAATGAAGTTACGACTTCAGAGCTAACTGAAAGTTTTTAAGCCCTGCTAAGGGTTTATAGTCCTGATGTGGGTTAACATTCCGCTCAGCACTGTATGCGCCACAAGAGATGGCGACGCGCTTTCCTAGATATTCGCACTTGGGCCACCTGCACGGCCCGGCTGGCGGTAGATGATATCAGTGACGGCCCGGCTGTGTACTAACTGTTACAATAACATTCGGCCCGCATCGGCCAGCGCGCAACTGATTATACAGAGACTAATGTTGTTAGCATGGCATCAGGCCGAGCGTGCAGCTACTTATCCCTCGCCGGCCACATCCCTTTTAACGTAAAGTTAAAAAAAAAAAAAAAAAAAAAAAAAAAAACCTACAAATGTCCAATAAATCGGTTAACCAAGAGACGTTATCGGATAATCTCATATCTAACACACTATCAAATTCCATCGCCTCTTCAAGCCACACCACGCATCACCTTGCCCCTAAGACCTTGCAAATGAAAATGTATATTTTTCATGGCTAAAAAATGTACTGGTATGTCTTAAAAGTTGCATTTACACAATGTTTTGTTTTTAAAGATTTTACAGACAGATATTTTTCCCGTGGCTACCGAAACATTTTATTGTCAGTAAATAACAGTCTATTGGTAGATGGTTGAAACGCAGAAATACTTATCCGTATTCGTACTTACCTGCAAGTGTCTCATTTGATTGGAGGAAGAAGTCGTCAAGGTGCATTCATGTGAATAACGTCATTTACGAATACCACGTATGGAAGAAAATGCTGAGGTAAATTTACTCTCTAACAGTTAAATATTTACTCAGATTCGCAGTTGGTTTGCATTAAGTAGGTTTAAAATGTACACTGTCGGCGTCACAATCGCTACCGAAAGCTATCACAAGACCGGAGAGCATTCTTACTTTTGTAAAAGTAACCATAGTGTAAGAGAAAATATCGCAAAATAATTTAGTTTCATATTTTCACGAGCCCAAATAATGTAGCACGAAACTAAGGAATGATTCTATTTTAACATCATTAGATAATTGAATTTATTTGTTGCTTTTTGGACTAACAAACGTAATTCCGAATGTGTATATATTATCACAGGCAGCCATTTAGAAGGGCAAAATAAAAGTGGGAAGATGTCAACCCACTGCCGCCGGAGCCTTTTTGCTAGAAGCGGCTAGTATTTTTTTGAAAGATCTTGCCATTATGTGATAAAAATGATGTTGCCAACGTGATAAATAGACAAGTTTACCACCATATTGGATCAGTTATGGCGTCCACTGAATCATTATTCAAGTATATCTTGGTCTCTAACAATTGGCTTTTAATTTAATTTTTTTTTCATGTAAAAGGAAATTTTTGTACGTCATTTCATTCAAATATTTTCGCCGATAACCAATAATTTTCCCGTAAAATTATACATAGGCTTATCTATTTTTTTAGGTAATTTTAAACACGTATGAATTTCATCTCGGGATCATCTGATTTAATAATTACATGTGCAAAGTAATCCTTATTCAAGCAAATTTATTTAATGTAAGGTAATATTTTCCTAATACCCAACAGTTTTCGTGAAAATTATGCTCAAATTTAGCATACTTATATGTGTGCTTGGTATCAATAGTTCCAAATGAGAGCTATTTGCCTATAAATCATATTTAGTTATTTATTAACAAATCGTTACCTTCGACACCAATATTTGAGCTGCTGTAATAAAAAAGCCATGAAATAGCGAGTGTTTCAAATAACGATTATTTCAAGAGATCAGTCGGGTAGTATACCATAAATGAATTTTAAAAGTGCATCAAAGGCCGGCAAGTTTAGTGTTCAGTACTCACGAATTCTCTTTTAGAGCATTGAGAGTGCTTCTCCAACTATTGTGAACAGAATCGAGAGACTGACAACTTGGCCATATACAAGAATAATTAGTTACGTGATAACTGTGAGTTTTTCTTTCCCAATGCGGCCAGTAAATAATGGAGGATGCGATCGTAAGGCTTCTTCAAGTGTACGTATCCACAGAAATGATATTTGCTAGCCAAGCTCACTAAAGGGTGTACATTATATATAATGTATAAGCTTTAGTGGTGCAGTCCATATCCGCGAATTACCTGACATCTGGTAATAATGGTCACGCCGAAACTAATAACCGCAGACCTATGGTTGCCAAGTTCACAATACTTGTGTTTGTGCCCTCTAACACCACCTCTCATTTATGAAATGATGTTTTTCCGCACTCTGTGTATATGATAGTATCTGCGTGTTTGGGTTTTCTCAGAGTGCTCCCATACCACGAAGATGAATTTTAAATACAAAGGCATGCCTTTACCTCGGCGATTATGGAACCGCGACCTGTATTATCGATAACTGGTTGTCGCCAGTGCCGATTCTGCGATCAAGTTTTCACCTATGTTCAAAATTCTCGTCGGTATGAGAGGGCGGTCCTTACGAAGAGTCCTTTTCGCGGGACGACCAGTAGAGAAGCATGGTGGTGGCCTGCCGTGGTGCTGCATTGCCAAGTACAAAGTCCAAGTTGTGCATCGACCAATGGTGAAGCGTGGTGGGAACCTGTTGTGGTTATAGGTACTTTTATTGCAAAGTGTAAATACAGTTTACCCATAAAACGATTAAATATACCGAGAGACCTGAATATATACTTTCTAAAGCTAGATTACTAAATGAAATGTTCACCTTTCAGATTTTGGAAGTAGGGATATATAATTTTATTTTGAAATAGGGATGGTTAATTTTAACTTGCGACCCACACACACGCTCCGCAATCACCACCCTAATAAACTCTGTAATCAGCTCTGCAATCAGCTCAAGAATCAGTAGTAATTTAAGAGTCATCAGGGGACATTTAGGGGTCAAATAGGAGGAGGAGGCGTGATTTAAGGGTCATTAGGGGTCATTTAGTGGTCATTTCGGGGTAAAGAAGGGGGAGGTAATGTAGGGGTCATTATGGGTCATTTATGGGTCATTTATGGGTTATTTAGGGGTCAAGTAGGAAGAAGGATCATTTAGGGGTCATTAGGAGGTCATTAGGGATCATTTAGGCGTCATTTAGGGGTCAAGAAAGAGGAGGGGTTATTTAGGGATCATTAGGGGTCATTTATAAATCATTTAGTTGTCAAGTAGGAGGAGTGGTCATTTAGAGGTAATTAGGGGTCATTTAGGGGTCATTTAGAGGTTAGTCTTGTAAGGGCTCGATCTGCAGGAGTAGGTTGGCAGGAAACAGATACTAACTCCAGTATTTGATGTCTCAATGCCTTCATGCGATTGGTCAATTGCAATCACGTGGTAACTCGATGATTGGCTGGTCGGTGTCCGAACAATGTATTAATGGTGTAATACGATTGGTTCGAAGTCAGTTTGACGTCATAGGGCTTCCATACTCGTATATTGTAGGCGGTAGGGAGGTCAGAAGAGAGGCTTAGTTTGACAGCGGCTGCCGTGAAAGATGGATCGTCCCGACTATTTTTTGCCTCTTTGCATCTAAGCCTTATTGTGCATCTGCGATGTCTTCGGGCACTTCAGCGTCAACGGTAGCTACGGCAGTGACATCGAGTTCTTCGGGAGTGGTACCAGCAATGCCATAGACTTCTTCGGGCAGCATTCTCATAGTATCATCGTCATCGAACTCTTCGGCTGAGATATCTAGAACACCATTGTCGGCGTTACCTGCTTCTTAAACTCCAGCACCTACGTCTCCAACAGGCCTGCTCGAGTCTCTGCCTGAACCACTACGTCGTCACCAGTGTCACTTTTGTGAGAATACATTTACTTTCGACCGCAATGTACGACGCCATGAAAGCTTTCATTGTGCCAATATTCCCCGTCGTATGTTATATTTGCGTGAACAGGTGCGGTAAACAGATCAGCCGTTCCTACAGTTTACTTAGAAATGTAAAGACCTCTAAAGGAGAAGTGCATTTCTCATCAGGACCACAGTTGCTGCAAGCAGGTCTCTTGTGACTTTCGCACAAGAAGGACAATGCGATTGTGAATAGCGAGATGCATAAATGACGATAACCTACAACAAGATTGCATATATTGATATTCGCGTATATATATTTATTTATTTATTTATTGAAGACTATTGTAATTTTTTGAGGGTATGAGCGACTGCTACATTAATTGAGTAAAAAAATAAGCGAGGAAAATAAAGTGTTTTATATCATGATTACCTAATTTGCCAGAATAAAATTAGTGGCAGTAGTTAGTAACGTAATATGATCGCTGACTTATATGAATTCATTCAATTTTTACTATTTTTTCTCGAATTTTGGTTTTAAAGGCTATTCAAGGTCATGGGGTCAAGTTCAAGGTCACCTACACCCAATGTGGCGGTAGTAGTCAGTAACATAATACCTATGCTTGCTGATTTTTTATATATTTTTTGCAAGTTTTTGGGATTTTTTTAAAGGAAAAGGGGAAATTGTTTGGGAAAATAGCTGCAAGGGACTAAGATATTTTAATAGTAGAAATTGATAAACTTTTAATAATATTTGTAAATTTTCTGAGTATTTGTGTATTTTTGGAGTCAAAGGTAATAGATCAAAGGTCAAAGGTCAACGGTCAACGGTCACTTTCTTCCAAGCTGGCGGACGGGCGAACAGAATGACAGAGCAGGACAGCTCCGAGCACCAGTGCCCGGTGCCGTTATACTAAAACGTACGATATCGTTTTACTTTTACTATATTACTTATTATGACTCAATATAACGCGAGGGTAACGAAAATGGAGAATATTAATATAGTAAAACCATGGTACAACTACTCTAATAGTAGGTCAAATGAAATGAACATTTTATTTTGTTCCATCAACAATATATTTGTTTCGTCACATACAAAACTTACGATTTGCTTGCCGAAAACAAATTTTGTATGCCTCTAAAATTTCTTTTATTCTGTGCATATGGCCCACGCATTTAGAG
This sequence comes from Dryococelus australis, assembly GCA_029891345.1. Taxonomy (NCBI): domain Eukaryota; kingdom Metazoa; phylum Arthropoda; class Insecta; order Phasmatodea; family Phasmatidae; genus Dryococelus; species Dryococelus australis. The sequence continues at coordinate 22,326,271 of CM057004.1, forward strand.
CGGTGACACAGCATACGATTCCACAGTTTTTGGCAGCAGTGCCAGCTTAATTAAAAGAACAATTCCAATGCGCATATAAAAATTACAAATAACATTAGTAGGATCCAAGAGTTTGCCTTTTTATTCCGCGTCAATTCCAATGCAAAGATGAATGTGCAGACGAAATACGAGGTAGGCTGATCTTCTTCGTCTGCATACATCCCCAAAATCGCCTCGAGAATTGCCAGAAAAAAAGTTGAACTGGTGTTTCTTTTCTATACATTTCGTTTTACAATAATCCCGCAATTTTACGAAAAAAAATCAAATTTTGCGCAACCTCATTGCAACGTATTTGTGTGATGAATTTCTCAAACGCGTTGTTGTCAACTCTGTAAGAAGAAAAACCATTAGGACACAGAGATGGTTACTGCGTAATTGACACGCGGTCTCTACCCCATGGTCACACTATACTTTAATCACATCTGCCGAGCTCCGAAATCGCAAAACAAGATTACTAGTACAGATGAATGCGCCCTAGAAAGGAAGTAACACTGACCAAAGGGCGAGCATTCGAGGCAGACATGTGCCGGTCATTACTGAAGGCTGGCATGGAAAAAGACGCGGAGATTCAACGGTACCAGTAAACACACTAAATACTAATATCGGACAGCTTGAAGGTTTCTGTGAGAAAACGTAGTAGTGTTGTCGCCTCCAGCCAGCAGATAGCATCACCTGTGTTCAACAGTGCATTCCAATGATATTATAGGCTGTTCACAGTAGAACGAGCACTTTTGGAAACCCTGCTTAAGACCTACTTGTATACAAGTTGTGTATTCCTCCGCCTTATGAAAATTAACATTGCTATGGGCCTCATTACTTTATTCATGCGTCGGTCAAATGAAACTGTGAAATTATTAAGAAAGGAAATACTTTACAAATTTGCTCATCTTTACACTTCGATGCATTAAAAAAAACAGAAAGTGAAATAATTAATTTTAAGTTATCACAAATAGTTAACTAGTACTTTTTATTCGACTTTAAGATATGGAACTACATTCCATTCATCGTTACCAACTTTACTGGGCGAATGTCGCTAAGTGCGCCCATTAAAATATATGCATGCAGGGGCGTTGACTTTAATCTAAGGTTCATTTCTAAAGTGCTCACTTTATCGTGAACAGCCTTTATGATACAATACCAACATGGTGGATATGAAGACGAAATTTTCTTTTCTTTCTGAAAAGTTTATTTCCATGGTCAAAAAGTAAACCACGAAAATTAATTCTTAATATGTTATATATTTTAAAAAATGGGAATATATACTAAAGTTATGTTATACATTTTTTTTTTTTTTTTTTTTTTTCTGAAAATATAGAAATAGTGACACCTCTTGCAATTTTTTTTGCACGATCACCAAGCTGATCATATAGAGCTGTCCGGTATTTATTTCTAGTGTATTTGGTACAAGGAGTATTGGGTAGAGTCATCATACGAGATGCGCACAGCCACTCTCTGTGTTCCAAAATAGGACTGCTTTTCTGCCAATAGCACAAACAAAAATTATGTGGGGTGCATTTGAAGTTAGAACACTTTTTATTTAAGTAAGGACATTGAAATGTTTGTAGACTTTCACTACCATACTTTAATACAACTAGAATATAATCAACTTGATTAAAGTATTTGCTTGTACGAAAGGGTGCGTATTTTGAACATTCAAATGCAGACAAACATGGTTACCACTGCTTACCACATGACTTTGACAATTTTACCGGGGATGTGGGAGTTATATATTCGACAGTGACGGAATATACGAGCGGGAGGAAATGGGAGAATTCCGAGAAAACCTACTGGTCTATAGGCACAGTACGACATGTTTCCCCAAGTGCGAAAATCTCAGGGTGACCTTGAGGGTATCGAACCCAAATCTTCATGGTGGGGAACTTGTGCGCTAGATATTATCCGTGGTTTATTTTTGTTTTCCTGAAGCTCTGTTATGGGTCCTATGTACTGTGTACTGAAACATTTTCTGTGAAATCGTTGTTTGTGCCTTAACGCGTGCCTCAGTAAATAAATGTTCTGGAAATAACGAAGTTTTGCCAGAAAGGATTTTAAAAAACTAATGTCTATGTCGCTATCTTTTTACTTTTATCATATTAAGTGTATTAATTGAGAAAAGAAATCGTTAAAGTGGTCAAATATCGCACTTTTAAAACTTGCCTAAGAAGTTACTTTAAGCGGTAAGAGAAAAGAATTATTATACGCAGGTAGTTTCATATTTTGGTGCTTTCATCGCGTGTAATAAAACCCCACAGTTACAGATCCAGTGGATTCTAGATGATCTGTTGGCTCGCTGGCTGTTGGAATGCCAGATTAGTTATTTTAAAACACTATCTGTCAGTTGATTGGTTCACTCTTGATACAGCTGGCAGTTTAATTTACGTGTAGATGGTATTGTGTCATTTAACTACCTCATTGGCAGTATTGCACATAGCAGAACTGAATTTACTATGTTATTGAGTGTAGTGTTGCAGGAAAAAAGAAATATAGACAGGAATTCTATAATATCACATAGTGATACACCAGCCGACTGAATTAAGTGCTGAAATTCAAGAAGTGTAAATTTTGCAGAGGAAATTTGACATACACATCGTAGTGACATGAGGCAAGGCTCGCAGTTCAGAGGCGCCACACATATTCTGGGATTCGTAGAAGAGGGAAAATTTATGGATTTCCAATTGTATTAAAAACTTGTAGCAAATTTTCTTTTTATGTGTACATCGGATCGAGTAAAGAGATTTTTGGCAGTTCTCGAAACCGGGGTCTTGAGAGCCGATAAGGGTGAAGGAAGGCAAGTAATGAAGCAGCATCAGATTATAATCCTTTTTGTCGCTAATAAACTTGGATTACTTAGTATATTTACCTCCAGCATTGAACGGCTGGTTTTGGGAGATATGCACAAACATTTTTTATATCAGTTGTAAAGTCCACCCGCTTCCACGAGCACTAAATTCTTCAAATCTGGTTCTTAAGTAAGGCACTATGTTATTGTCGTGAAGTTCATCAATATTGGATGAGTGCAGGACAGGGCGGACATTACTTTGAAAAGAGAATGTTTCCATAATGTCTTCCCCTGCCATGAGGGATTTCAAGTACTTACACGTTACTGTTATACTAATTCTAATAGGTAGCGGTGATGTTTTAGCTAAATCTATCAAAAAAATTCTACACCTCTGGAAAAACAAGAGAAGTCTGCATTACCGTTAAGCCTATCGTTAACTATCTGCAAATCAGTTAGCCTGCTGGCAAACGCTCTAGCCAGTATCTCGTATCTGAGATTTGATGATGAACTTTTCATTGAAGCTGGAGAGATGGAAATCAAATTACCTTTCATCCCTGAATAAACATATCTACTTTTTGGAGGAAATTGAGGGGGTGGAGGGGGAAATGTCAAGTGTTTTGCAGCAGGTCAACTCTGAGGACCAGATTGTGAAGCTAACTGTGGTGCTGTCTGCGGAGCTAAGAGCGTAGCTGTCTGTGGAGCTAAGTGCAGAGCTAACTGAGTAACAGGTTGTTGAGCATATTGTGGAGCTGTCTGAGGACTTAAGTGCGAGGCTAACTGCGGAACTGTCTTAGTATATGGTGCTGTTTGCAGAGAACCAGTGTTACAACTTAACCATGTCGCTTCAAAATACCGCTCTGTGTAAATTGTCTCTGGCATAAATCACACTGAAACTGCTTCCTTGAATTCTTCATTTCACAGGTCGTTCTTTCATATCATTGTAAGTTTTGCAGAACTGTAAATTCTTTACTGCAGAAGCAACACACCAGAGACATCATTACTTCCATACTATTCCAAGATAAGAATGAAACTGCAAGGCATACACCTTTTATTTGTAGTTATAGGCAATTCTAGGAAGCAATTCAATCATACTATTCGTTTTTAACACAATATGTCTGAATTATATTACATTTACAGAGTTTTATATCTTAAATCGCTTTAAAATTACTAGATATTTATTTAATCATTATCCTGCACACAAACCTTTATTTGCAAACACATTAAATGTATATGTTAAATGCATGCAAATAAAGTTTAGGAAACATTTGATAGTCAGAATATGGGAATACACAATTCATGCATTCCTAAAGACAGTAAAACAGAAAAATTGCTTCAAACCATTAATTTCGTTACATTTTTCTTACATTTGCTTACAGAATACATTTAATCATCACTGAGTTTACAAAAACATTTTTTACATCATATCTTTACCACTCTCTCCTTGGCAATACTTATAGTATTCTAATATGTTTAATTGTTATAATTTTTTTGTGTATTCGGGTGTGTGTAATATTATACATTCTGGTAAATCAGGAAAAGTTTAATAAAAGTACGAATACACTTCTTCGATTGCTTGCTGGTATACAGGACATTTTTCAGAACTCGACAAGATATTAAATCATTATATTTATCACCTTCTAAGGGATATTGGATATTTTTTAATGAAACAACCTATCACATATCTCTCCAAAATGACGTATTATTCCATCAAACCAACAAGAGTAATTCACACTTGAGTTTCCAGGGCTGACAGAGACATAAATACCAGTTGTGTGGACGAAAGACATGTTACAGTAGGAACATCACAAAGATACTATATATATATATATATATCCAAAACAAGCTCTAAATGGTTTACTCCAACATGCAAATATCTTGCTAATATTCTATTTACACTTCGATTTCTGTATGCAAGAGCATGTGACTTCGTTCTTGACTTGTTGATACATTTTAATGAAATATTGGTATACATACAACCAAATACTTATTTATACTAAAGTTCACTCATTTGTGTGCACATGCCAAATAATGCCATATCACTCGAATAATATCCACAGGTGATTCAGGAGGAGAATCATCATAATCTGTTTCACCCCAGTCAGACAGAATTGCCCAAGTTAGCATTAATGTAGAGTTTTGCTCTGCAGAGAAAATTGTTAATTTAGATCTCCATGTTTTTCATTAATTGTTTGAATGATGGGCAATTGCATTCATTTTAAATATCTATTATTTTCCCCTTATACACACTTTCTAAAATGTGTTTTTTCTCGACTCTACCTACATATATTTCACAATTATATAGGTAATGTTTGCAAATATCTTCAATATACTCATACTCCATAGATCCACTCTCCTGTTTTAAACTGTGGTGATGGCTAGTAACCCATCTATTAGTTTTCTTGTATTTGGGAGTTAGATATTTCCAATCAAATGGTGCTTTGAAGCTGAATATATTTGTATTTTGTTCAGTATCAGTAATATCAAATTCTTTAATGATAAATTTTTCTACAGATTGAAAAAATCCAAATAGTTGTAAGCTTGGCTGTTTGGATACAGTTTAATATTTCCATATCATAATTAACTAATACTGATCTATCAGCTTTTAAATTGTTTTGTCGATTTGTTTGAAAACAAATAACTATAAATCGTGGTTTCTCAGATGAAAAACTCGATTTCACATTCCAAATGACTTTTAGTGATGTCAATAGCATTGGAGATACCTCCAAAGCTCGCGATTTTCTTCCCTTTTATGATATATTTTTAAAACTTTACACATTCACAAGTGTTAGTTCCAATATGTGGTATTAGCCATTCAACAGTGTCTAATCAAACATTGCACATTCCTTGTTATTAGCCGTAACATATATGGAATTCAAATGTGTATTGCCAAATAGAATAACTAATTCTTATTTAGTATTTAATAGTACACATTTATAGTTCTCATCAAAGCAAAAACCATACATAACGGCATAAAAATTTCCTATTTTCCACCTGTGTTTATTTGTAGTGTAAAATTATTAGCATTACTCCACCCAGCTATAAGTTCTGTATAAAGATCGGTTACCATTCTTGAGAGATAGTAATTTATCGTGGAAGTAATTCCAACATCTTGTGTTTGGTCTATTTCAACACCATTGGCAGATATGCAATTCTACGAATTAAATGAAGTATTCTGTTTCTCACTATTCCTGTAGTTACTGGATTAGTTGCATCGGCTGTCTTTTTAATTTTTCCCCTAAGCCTTAGACTTTATTTTGACGGTAATGTTTAAATTTTGTCATGTTGTATAGTAATTCTTATTTTCGATGGAGATGTGTACGGACCTGTTCGGAATGGTTCACACACATGTATTTCTATATTGGTGATTGCTTCTTCATAACCGATTGGTCCTTCAACATAAAGTACATCTTCCATTTCTATTAACCGTATATCCTAATACCTTTAAAGACTATTTGTTGCTTTGTGTTAACTTAACAGGTAACTTATTTTAATTGAGCATTTTATGCTTGCGTTTACGTCCTTTCATACTTCCTTTCTTCGAAATGCATTCTTTAGTGAGTTACTTCTTAAAATAACTGCCTGCATTATGTACGTATTGGGTGTTATACGCAATGCCCATTTTCATTGTAATAAACACAGAATGCAACTGTTTATATAGCTTTTTTTAAATTTAAACGTGCTGTAATTTCTTTGTTTCTAAAATTAATAGGTTTACCGTCTTGATCGACAATTGTAAGTGCTATTTCATCAATAAGATTGAATATTACTGGCAGCTATATCAATGTATTTGGTTTTTCAATTATTTTATATCCTGGAGCCACCACACACATGAATTCACAAAGTGTATTTGTCGATTTTCCATTAAAATATGAACCACCTACAATATTAACATTTATATGACATACATTTACCAATAATATATTAAGCTGTTTTGATTATTTGTGCCATTGATTAGCTGGCTTTACTCTCTGTTCATAACCCAACATAGCTGTAATTGAGTTTTCTTCTGTACAATTGATATAAATATTACTATACATTTCACATTCCATGTGATCAGAAATGTAAATTTTCAGGTAATGCCACTTTAATTAATGTTTCTAAGTCATCCAACTCATAAGATCTGGCCAGTATCACAACGTTGTAGGTTTTTTTTCACCAATGGTAACGGTAAATGTTTGGTTATGCATATCAATGTTTGGTATGCTGTTATAAGTTACGAATTCGATTAGACTTATTTGGCATTCTCCATCTAACTCCAATGCTGGGAAATATACCGCACGCAATTGTGATGAATTTCCACTTAATATCAACATAATTGACATATTACTAATATGTTTTACTACAACAATTACTTACATATCCTATTTATAGCCAAAACACATAAACTTAAATGTGTACAATTGATTGTATTTGATAATTGTTACATTTTGTAAGTGTATCTTATTTGTATTTTTTAAATAATTATGTATATCAATTGGAGGATGTAAATCACCTATACTGCCATAATACAATGATTGATTTACATCTATAAATAATGCATCCCAATGTGTTGCTTCATTTTATTTCGAATATAAATTAACGATCATACATTCTCGACGATTTGCTTTCTTTGGTAAATCGTCTCTCATATACACACCTCGGAAATAGGGAATATCCAGTTTCTTTACAAATACATAAATATTTTTGTTTGTTAATGCATGTTTTGGAAGACTATCTAGGATTTTCTGAATTTTTTTCACATTTCGAGTTTTTTCGTCCTTGACCAACTTTATAGGGTTTCAAATATATTCCTTTACCTTTTTATTTAACCGCTCTACTAATTGCCTAAATTCCTCCGAGGATTGAGCCAAGTGCTTTTAATTCAGGAAATATCAATGGAATGATTCAGCTGTTCTTTGTTTTTTGTTTGGTTTGGCATTTTAAGCCCATGCCTCTCTCCACCTTTGCGTGCATGACTTTGTCAACAACCCAGGCGCCTAGCTTTTTACCTGTTGATGTAGATGGATTCTTCCTTATATTTGCTGCTTTATTGGCTAGAATTGTATCTGCTCTATGTCCTTCTTTCAAATCGTTCGTTCGATCATAATCTGTATTGTGTTCTTTATATGCATTATCCAGAGAGTTTATTCCTTGTTCATTCCGCGCCACATGTTTTGCAAGTTTAGTACCTGGTCCGCAAAAATTGTATTTTGGTAAATTTGATTCAAATGGCAATTTATTAAACAATATATTCAATACACAGCTTCCTTTTTTGAGAAGTTTAGTATGAGCAATTATTTTTAACTGAACATGAACATATATATAGACTTGCATTTATAGTTTTTGTGTTAGTATGATATGTTATGTTACATTACATTATGATACATTACATTAGTATGTTACAGTACATTACAATTCATTACATTAGTACAATTGTGTAGTAATGAAAGTTATAAAACAAAATGTACATCTGCCGGTAATTGTAGATACAAAAGAAAACGTAATTGAACAGAAACATGGCATTACTATACCATCAAATATATGTTGTATAATAAGTTGGAGTTTATGTTGAAAAAGCTGTGTTATTATGTTGCTGTTGGAACAACCTAAATCAATTTTGGTACAAATATTTTTGTCAAAAAATTCCGACCTACATGATAAGAAGCAAGTATTTACTAATTTTACAGATGATTAGCCATCATATTAATAAATTCATTCATAAATGTTTTTAAATGTATTTTTGATGCTGTCAAGTAACTCACAAGATTTTTTAAAAAGTTCATTTAAGATGTAAAGTTGTTGCTATTCGAAACCAGTCTTAAATAACAGTTTATTAGTTTGCGTTTAAATTTCAATGTTATATTCTGAATAAATTCTGCTTGTTTCAAATTCAAAATTTGTGAAAAACAGACGAGGCGAGGCAGGTCGTGGGATATTGTGAATTGTATAGTCGCTAGAGCTGTAGGCTGGCAATTCGTGTCGATGACTGAAGTCGTCGCAGTGAGGTGGCAGCAGAGGGTAAGTAACGACTCTCCATCCTAGCTCTATCGCACAGTCGACAGCGGCGCATGCACTGTTGGCCAGAACAGTGAAGTGGAGCGGGTTTCGATATTGGTGTGCCCACTGCAGACTGCGACAGTTTACAGAACCATTTTTCATTCTCT